>CM064890.1:5457259-6057259 GCA_030347415.2 Decapterus maruadsi
CTCCTGTTTGTCCGCCTCGCCGCAGCCTTCATCTTACCTTCGCTTTTGTATTAATTTCCTTTCTCTTGTTAGGCTTGTCTGTCTCTCCCTTCCTCTGTATGTTTCTCATATCTCCTTTTTCATTATATGTACTTCACACTGTCTGACAGTCTCTATACCTCTCCTCCCTCTACGCCTCACGCTTTTCCTTTGTTTACCGTATATGCAGCGACATGTAGAATATATTACAATTTAAATATTGGCCAGTGCAGCCTCTTACACATAGATGGTAGGTCTGGGGAGAGGTGTGAATTTGTGGGTGTTTTGCTTCTATGTACATGTGTGAGTAAGTGTATGTGCATGTTGATGTGTGTATGACTGAGGGCCTGGCATGTGTGTGTTGACCATGGAGGTATACCACAGGCCATTTGTACCGGCCCAGTGCGCCTATGAAATTGCCTCTGGGTGTGGGGGTGCTCACAATGTTCTGGACCATTAGCTCAAATAAGTCACAGCCAAAACTCTTAGTATCTATCTTACTGACCAAATGACAAACTGTGGATCCTCCTAAATCCTCTCCGCTACCAAACAGGCAGGACCTGCGAGGGAGAGACACTGCGGGAGACAAAGAAAAATATTCCTAAGGCAGATTTTTTGCCCAATAAATAACGCCCTAATTACTCTGTTGCGGTATTGGAACTCGGGACTTCACGATAATGACACATACCCACACGTACATAATTTATGTTCACTTCTTCACATCACTGTGTCCATCCATCAACAAATAGTGCAAAAAAAAGTCTTTTAAAAATACAGTGAACTAAATCTAAAGATTTTTAATTCCTCAAACGCTTACTCTCAGGTATTAAATCTCAGTTTTAAATGAGAAAATTATTTGACATGAAGAGAGAGCATTTAGCAAGATGGTAATTAGATTACACATAAACTGTTTGGCAAATTAAAATAATGATATCAACATAAAATATTATGTAGTATAGGTCATTTATGGCATACAGGAACACTATGCATCTTCCTGCACCGTTTGCTAATCACATTTGTCAGACTGGTAGATTGTGCTTTCCTGTGTGAGAGACCAGTCGTCCACGTAGCCACTGTCAGGATAAAAGCACTAAATATTCAATGGACTGAGGATGAAGAGACATTTAAAACTAGGGCATAGTGTAAATCATACAACAGACATCCCTCATGCGTGCACACACATAGATCCATAGACCCACACACATATATGCACTAACCAGACAACTATTTGGAGCCACAGCTCTTTCTCATTGTTTATTCTGCACTTCTCCCTTTCTTCTGTTGTTCTTTAATTTATTTTTCATCTGCTCATCGTGGTTGTGTGTCTGGGGCAGCAGGCACAGCAAGCACTGCCCTCTGTAAGATATATTGTATTACTCTCATGTGCACGGAGAGCACACACGCGCAGAAAAGACGCACGCACACAAACTCTCAGATGCATGGGAAAATACACTTGTGTGCACATTCTTAGACTCGCACACATAAACCATCCTCCAGAGTAAACGAAGTCTTAGAATTCTTGAAGGCACCCACAGTCAGAGACAGACTTTGTTTTATTCATCCTCTCATCCCCATGTTCTCCCCTTCATTCCTCACCTCCTCACGTCAATTTTGCATGTGGGTACTTCTTCCTTGTTGCCACCTTTCACCTGACTCTCCTCGCTGCGAACACAGTTGGATTCAAATGCCTTCTCAGGGACACACACACACAACGCACAACACACGGGAACGACACAATCAAGCAGCCAGCAGATACAGTACACCTGAAGCATGTTGCAGCTGGTTTCATCATATCAGACCATCACATCACTCGTGTGCGTGTGGGTCCAGGATGTTTGGCTTGGGTTGCATCTGGGTGTTTGTATGTTTTTCTGCATATTGTTGTTACCGGTTACAGTTATCTTTTTTTTAACAACCTGCTTTATGTCATCTCAGTACTAATGTTTCTCTCTTGTGTGGGCAGAAGATAAACATCAAAATCTAAAAGCACCAAAAGTAGCATTCATTATTTGTAATTTGTTTAATTATGTTCAGTTGACTTCTTTTCTTTTCTTTCTTTTTTTTTTTTAGCATGAAACAATTTCTCTATTTTTTCTAATTTCTCTATTTATCTAATTGTATCATATATTTCAATCACAGTACTGTTCTGGTCATTGCTTCGGCTAGAAGCACATTTTATTTAAATGTCTGTCAAAGGCTCCAAAAGCGAGTCATTCCCCCTGATTACCATGTCCGACTTTAAAGGGACAACTAGGAGTTTCTATTCGGTTATAAAACAGTCTCACGTTAATGTGGATGAATCTACGCTACCCACACTTGTTAATGGCTCCATTTTCGATCAATATATCGTTTTGTCTCTATCATTATTTTGTTATTATTAGTGGTGGCGGAAATGCTTGCAGCGTTTCCTTAGGACGCAAATGAGAATAACGGCGATTCGGGCGGCGTTATGGACGGTAACTGAACCTCTTTGAACCTCTGACTTTAATCCTTGATGAATGAAAACATGAGTCCGTCTTGCACCGGTGGAGGAATTCTACAGTGCGCGCGCTTTCAGGCAGCGTGAAAACACTTCTCTTTTCCAAAACTCCTCGTTGTCCCTTTAAAGCAAGCAAAATAAACATGTTTGCAGTTTAGGTGTCTATAGCTAATTCCCTCCCTTCATGACTTCATGTCACTTGAGTGACAGGTGGAGTGTGTGCTTGCCACAAACCAGCTCGCACAGTCTCAAGTGTCACCCTGACCTCTTTGCCTGTTTTTGGTTGAGCCACGATGCGGACGGGAAAGAGACGAAACGAGGTTTGTAACGGTGGAGTAGCTCGCTCTGAGCTTCAAAGACACTCCATAGGAAACCTATGGGCAATGTCACGCAGGCTACGTCCACCTTTACTTACAGTTTATTATTTTGATCACTCAAGGCCATCTAATGCAAGCACTTGAGATGAGGATGAAAGCAACAAAATCCCACACAATGAACACGCTTTGATGGAAGAACAGATTATACTTTGGACTTTTGTCAAGTAAACCCTGAAGGCAAACTTCTCCTGTGTAAAGGACCTGCTCTCAGGAGAACCCTGAATGACAGACACACAGAGAGAACCACTAAAGAGACAGGCTGAGAAGGTAAAGACTATTTCTATGGGTTTATTCCTGCTGATTTGGGCCATCGAAAACACTGCAAGAAATCTCGCCGGGCCACCACGCTGGTAGTGGATGGTCCATCAAAAAAATCCATAACGTGTTTACCGTCTCAGTCTGTCGCTTTACCTAAACTTAGAAAAATGAGCCTTGAAGAAAAAAAGATTTCACCTGTTTTTTGTTTCTTTTTTCAAAAATAAAAACTTCCCTGTTGGGGGTTGTTTTCACAGATGGAAAAAAAAAAATCTCATCCTCCATACTTGAAACACTGTTAAAGGCACTGTGTTATTATAAATATGGAGAATTGATCACAGTTGTTGCCTCCTAGCTGTCACTGTGTATATATATTGTTGTTGTTTGTTTGGCAGACCCAGGAAAGGCACTCCCACACTCACATTTTTATGGAAATAAACATCTCTGTTGGAAAGACACAATGATACCCATTTTATGTGCTACACACCATGACACTATAATTTAACCATGATAAAAAGTGCTGTTTACAGGTGTGACCCCAACTTAACAACCTCAGAGGGAACATAAAAGAACTTGTGTTTAAGATGCTGCACGCTCCGACAGCAGCATGTGTGGGAGAGATACAGGTTGTCATTAACTCCTTCTGCTCTTCCTACGCGTGCATGTGTATAAAAAACAACAACAGTAACTCCACCAAAACAGCCTTGACCAAAGAATTTACAGTAAATGAAGTGGACTGACTGTGTGTTTCATGGGTTGTAAAGGTTTTGTCTTTAAAGGGATAGTTCACCCAAAATTCAAATTTTACTCATTATCTCCTCCCCCTCATGTCGACTAAGAGCTGTGAGAGTTTTCAGAGTCCTCCGTTCCTTCTCTGAGTTACGGGGGGGGGGAGTCCACGCAGCAGGATTTGTCCATAAAATGGTTGTGAATGGACACCAGGTTTCTTTGTCCAAAAAGACACACCAAAAAACATCCAAATACCTCCATACTGCTCGTCTGTAATGTCCCTCTGGTATTGAAGCCCAGACATGAGAAATTGTTCCGCCGGTCAGGAAGAGCAGTGAACTGAGACACTGGGAGCTTCCGCTACAAACAAGCTTAAAATATAGACTTTTTGTTAATGAACAATTTCTCATGTCGGGGCTTCAATACAAGAGGGACATTACAGACGAGCAGTATGGAGGTATTTGGATGTTTTTTGGTGTGTCTTTTTGGACGAAGAAACCTGGTGTCCATTGACAACCATTATATGGACAAATCCTGCTGCGTGGACCCCCCCGTAACTCAGAGAAGGAACGGAGGACTCTGAAAACTCTCACAGCTCTTAGTCGACATGAGGGGGAGGAGATAATGAGTAAAATTTGAATTTTGGGTGAACTATCCCTTTAACTACCTCAAAATGATGTGGGTGGATAAATATGTCCTCCAACTTAAACAACCACCTAAATTACTTGTTATTACCCTCAGAGACAATCCACACTGGCACAAGGATGCACCTTTGACATGAAGAGGGCAACAGCACGATCTTTAGGAGAATCCGAGTTTAGTCAGATTTCGCCACAAAACAATCTCAGCTGGGTCTCGGAAAAGGATTATAACCCCCGCAAAAATCCTATCAATGCTCAACTGATGCAATTAGGATGCCTCAGTAGGCTGCAATGCAATTCCGCCACATCTAGGGATAAATACAGTGAAGTGAATTGTTGTCACTTCGGTTTGGGATCCTGAAATCTGGAAGTATTCAGGAACAACAGCTTGTCTGGGATAGCTAGAGGTTGAAGTTTATTTCAGCAGCAACAGCCATCACGCCTGAAAAGACACACAGAGCACCTCCTCCAGAAACTCAAACTCAACTCAAATCCCAAAGGTAAAGCTGTCACAGCACTGGCCATGGATTTGATTGCAAAATGTTTTTCCAGGATGTGTGTTAAAACACCAGAGCGATGACTGCTCGTCAACAGAGATGTCACCGATGAAACTGTGAAAAACACCACCAAGACCAACAAGGATCCTATGTATTAACATTTCAAAAGGCATACATCAGGATAGATCTCACGTGTGTGGAAAAGAATGACACAGCGTCAACAACACATTCCCTCACTGTGAATCGACCAACTTTAATCAGCGAGAAGCACATTCAGATTCAGTGTGATCCGGGCCTAAGAGGGAACTCAAGAAGTGCTCAAGCACTGACTTAGGAGGAAATCACATTAAGCCAGAGTTTTAACAGTTAAGACCTCTAACCGGAAAAACAGCTTTAAGTTAGAGAATGTGTGTAAAACAGTGAGTCGAACCCCGGCCTCACCACCTCATTTGTCTTCGTCTCTCCGCCAATGGAACAATGGCTTTTGTTTAACCTTGTTTGATTTCCCTCTTAGCACTGATCCCCTGACGAAGAGGGCTATTATTGGGCCTCTCAGAGAGGCATGTTTCACTAACGAGCGATCACTAATGAAGGCTTTGATGTAGGATTAATTACACTCCAAATTGAATGTCTAATTGCTTTTATTCCCTCCCGATGAAATATGCTCCGGCTGCCACTTCAATGCCATCTGTTGTAATTAGAAGAAGAGAGACAGAGAGGGGGGAGAGGGGGAGGAGGCCGCGGGTGGGAGATAGATTGTTAACTGCAATAGATAAGACCTTTTTCATCCGCCAAAGTTTATTCTTTTGTCCTTTTCATAGATTATGTCTTTTACATCTCACATTCTTCCCTTCCTTGTCACTTCCCCTCCTCATGCTCACCTCTTCCCCCCTTCCTCCTCCTCCTCCTCCTCCTCCTCGCGCTGCTCCCACCTCTCTGATAGATGATGCGAGGTTATCCGTTTCCCCTTGCTAATTGCATCCTCTGATGAGTTTAGGCAAACACATTAACTAATTGCATTTGTGCTCCTCAGGCTGCTTGATTGATAAAGTGCATATGATGCTGAATCATTGCACTGTTTAGGGGGTTATTCATCTAAATTGCAGTCTATATAAACACATGCGCGCAGGCACGTGTACACAGGGGGAGGCAGAAATGACAGAGTGTGATTGATGTTGTGTTCTAAGAGATTGTTTCTGATCTTATTAAAAAACATTGATTTCTTTTAACTGTTTTAATTCTGTGATGTTTGATTACTGCGAGCCATTTGGATGATGCTGCTTCCAGTCTGCCCGTGCGCCTCAGGCAAAAACCTTCAAATTCACATTAGTAAGTTTCTCTTTATTTATTTATTTATTCATTCATTCATTCCACCATTCATTTATTTATTTAAGGCAATAAATGTATTTTAGCTGCCACACAATCTGCATTGACTATGTGGAAAGTGTTTATAACTAAGCAAATACAACTTAACACGGACCCAATCAAACGCCAAGCACATTAAATAACATGAGTCAATATGTGTGAGTAGACGCCAAGAGAAACAGGAGGATTTGCACGCCGATGCTGCACAGCTAGATTCAAGTGTCACTGGGCATGTGTCTTGATAGACCCACTTAGACCATCAACACCAACAGACACCAGACATTAACTAAGTTTTTAGTAAAGTACTGCATTAAAGGGAGCGTATAGCTGATGACCTGGAAAACATGGTCAATCATCACTCCATCATGGTGGGTAAGGGCAACTTATTGCCTTCGTATGCACTTCATAGCAGTAGAAGTCAAGGGAGGAGTGACACTCAGCAAAACCTCCCCGCCAGGATTTCAAGCCATGACCTTCACAGGGTTCATAGTTAGTGCCTTTACTCCAAATCTATCAACTCTGCTGGTAAACTGGATGTATTTTGTTTTCACGAACCAAGGCTTTTTTCCTGCATAGAGAATTACGAGGCGGTCGCCTCCGTCTAATTTCACGCCACATCCAGATCTCAACAACTCTGACTCCATTGATGTTACTTTCCACTGCTTGAGACAGTGAGCAAAGGGATGAGTGAGTGAAAGAATTAAGTTTTTTGCTGAACCCGCAAAGTTTCCTCCAGGCTGGGAAGTAAACAGGCTGTTATAATAATGTTGGTGAGGGAGCAATAGCAATGTTTTCAAATAGCTCCTTTGATGAGAATCCCAGGAGCAGGTGAAATAGTCTAGATGTCACCTGATTATTATAGTTAAATGTCATGTACTGTATGGAAGCCGTGCACAACCAAAGGAAGAGGAAGTTTTTCGAAGACGTCTGCCAAGTTTGGTGTCTGTAGCTCTTATATATCATATTATATAGCAGAGAATAATGATAATAATCGTAATGATAATAACAGTGACCAATTCGACAGATTTCCAGCACCTGCAGTTCGTAGACCAATAACTACCAGGTTACTGACGAAATCATAGAGCTAGCTTGCAGTCTGTCTAAAAAAAAAAAGGTTATAGGTGACAATGTAAAGATGAGAATTCATATAATTTCCATATTCATCAAACCAATTCAGTGACCCTTGATGCTGCGTATGGATCTACATTACTTTTTCTTTTACAGTCCCTTACTTTGGACATAATTTGTCACCAATCTGTACATTTAAGCCCTAAGATCTATATGGCATCTTAGTTTTAGCAATATTTAATCACACCTGACATGTTAGTCTTCTGTTGTCATCACCATCAAAATATTATTTGAATAGTCTAGTCTGGTTTTAGTCAAGAGCATTTTGGTCAAACTTCAGATAATAACATTCAAATAATGTACAGACAAAAGAAGATTTGCCATAAAATCTCATATTGCATGATTAATAATGCAGCTTTGCAGAGGAGGCATCTGGTCTAAACTGTTATTAATTTAAGCTATTCATACAAATAAGACAAAGGATTTCATTTTGCCTTTATGTATAAACATGAAAACGTAGGCAGAGCCGGAGAGGCACACATGACATCCAACAAAGATCCTTGGCCAGAATCAAACCAGGGAGGTTCTAGTTCTATGTTATGCATCTCAACCACCAGGCCACCTGACGCCTGCACTTTGTAATTTCTGTAACCCTGCGCTGTGTTTTCACACAAAAGCCTCTGCCAGGTGCTGTGACCAGGTGCCAGGTTCATTTCATCCTCTTTACTTTATCGACTTGTCTCCTTCTCATGTTGCCAGTTCACATTAAAGCGTCTGAAAAAACACATCTGGGATATGCCATCGCTCTAACAATACAGTACCACATGTAGAAAACCAATAGGTGGGCCATAAGGCTATTATGTTCCATAATGGTATTATGTTTTTGAGCTCGCATTAGCATCCCGATGAATGGACGTGTGGCAGGTGTGCTTTGTAGCAGCACACTGCCTCTGTCCGATAAGACAATGACACAATATGACGAGAAACAACGGCGCTTGTCAGCAATTGTCCTCATAGAAAAGATGACACAGTTGTCACAAGCCGTGCTCTGTGTGTGTGTGTGCGTGCGTGTGTGTGTGTGTGTGCGTTAGGACTCCCCTTGGAGCAAATGGCTTTAAGCAACACAAGCACCTGATCAATACATCAATATTCAGCTTAGGAGGTCTGATGACTCACACATTTGTACACACAATCGCAAACATTGGAACACACAAGCACGCACACACCCACACACACACACACAGACACTTCAGGCTCGGCTGTGTGAGTGTGTGTGTGACCCTTAGCTAATCAATTTTTTGCCACATGATAGGGATGCCACGCGCTGCCATCATCGCTGCTGCATCATTAGACTGTGACAAACACACTCAAATGCACACACGCACGCACACACAATTGTTGGCGTTCGAAAAGATTATAGTCTAAAAAGACAAAGATTGCCATGATTAACATTTTGTCTATTCTTTGCCAGGCACATACACACACACATATACACACAGGCTACATGTGCGCGCACACACTTGTGTCTTCTGACCTCACCCCTGCAGCTACAGCATATTGGATGGCTGTCAGCTTATGGCGGTGTATGTATTGTGGTTATTGTTATTCTAATGACCGACTGAAACAACAGTATGGAAACCAGGGGAGATGGCGCTTGTGTCTTCAGATAATCCGGCTGTCCATGCTCTACACCCACCGATTGGTCACAGTTAGGGGTCTGCCAAGTCAGATAGCACACCACGCGCGTGTGTATGCCGAGTTGAGTGTGATCTTCTACAAAAAAGAGAGAGTGGAGGGAGGGGAGGAGGATGATGGGGGCTTGGGGTCTGATCCTATATGTATAAATCTCATATTTGGTCCAACTCTGGGTTTATCTGTACTTTATGCTTTCTTTGGCTGCTGACCAGTTTGAGAAGAAAGAGAAATCACATTATTAAATACATGTGGATATGTTCTGCACACAGGTGGAATACTCGTTTATTTCAGGGTGAAATATCGTATTTGCTCAGTAGCAACCAGTCAAAATACTTCATCTGAAGCATCTCATAAAAAAGGAAATTTCATGTCCATGATAGACAAAATCTAAACTCTCTGCATCGTTAGATACCACCAGACAATTTATTATTATTATTATTATTTATGTTTTTATTTATCTAGGTAATTGGGGTGAACTGACCTCCGATTTCCTCAATTTTTTGTTTTAATTGCTTGGTTATGAAGCAGATGCTGAACTTTCTCCATTGAACCATCTCTGTCTCACCCCTTCCCCCTGTATAACACACACACACACACACAGTACACTCTGTACATGAACCCATCCAGTGAAGTAAACATAATTCAATTGCATATCTGGCTAACACGATTCAATTACACAGAGGCATTTAAACCAATCACTCCCATGGTCTTCATTCATATCAGTGACATCATTCTGACCATTTGTGGCACCACTTAGGTCCTAATGAGCCAAATGAAAACGGAAATGTGGCACCGAGAACATCACAACAAGGCTGTGGAGGGTTAACGAGTTAAATGGGAGTTCTGTTTTTATTGTTCCGATTAATTGACTCGTGCATCTCCGGCAAACAAACAAAACAGATGAGTGCTGCATTAGTGCTGTTGTTGAGCACTGTCATAACTTAAAAAGCAGCAATGATGTGAAAGAAAGGTTATGATGTAAAAAGTGGTTAACTGTACTCAGAACAGAAGTAATTATCACTGGGAGATGATCAAGAGCCATTTGGTTTCATCCATGATGTAAGCCTGAGGTTAAAGATGTAAAATGAACCACACAATAAACAACTTAATGACCTGAATTGAGGTCAGAACACGAGTGCTTTAAAGCTATTCGCTGTGTTTTTTCTCCCCGTGCTTTGATGTTTGAATACAATTTGAATTCTGGCCACAGCTCTGGTCTCTGAACGTCCTCTATGTTGTCAAGAAAATGTATTGTTTTGCGGTGGATGTCTTGACCTTACTTAGCATACAGATAGACAGAGAGGCGGAGCGAAGTGTGGAAAACCACGTCTAAGCTGTCAGCAGACTTAAAAATGGCAACAGTTATTAACTTTGAAATGTTAAAAGGCATCAAAATATGTGGCATCGCTGTACTGTAAGTGGTTCCATCGCTTTAAGTGAAAGTTAATTGCACCCTGCGAGCACTCTGTGTGTGTGTGGCCTGAGAATATACAGTACTTTGTCTTGCACTGCTGCTTGTGAAAGAAAACTTAAAAAAGAAAAAGTATGAGATACTGGGTCAATAAGAGGAATAAAAGCAAAACAAAGCATACAACCTGAGGACTAATCCACTGATTCCCATAAGGGGAGAGGTTGATTGGAATGGCTGAAAAGTAATGAAAATAATTCTTTCAAGGTTTAACCTATTTACAGGGTTTAACCTTTCAGAGGTCACCAGACATGAGCCGTATTCCTCAGAGAGCTGCTCGATCTTTCATTTAGGGGCCACGGTGAATCATTTTAAACCACCTTTCTTGCGATACTGCTTTTCTAATACATTTGCCACGAATAACAAAACTGTAAGCGCGTGTATAGATCCTGTGAGAGGAATTTATTTATGTGTTTCTCCGAGAAGAGGGAGGATCAATGACATCTGAAACCACTGTATTTATTGCTCACAGGCTGTTGAGTTTGTAATCCAGACCTGAAACTATAAAAAAAAGAAATGAAGAAAAAAACATGTTTGTCACTCAAAAGACCGAGTTTCTGCAGCTGAAGCCAAAGGAAGCTACTTTGTCTCAACAGTCAACATCTACTGTATATATTGTTGAATTGCTCCCCATGCGTTAACTAAACCATGACCTTGACCCGGTCGAGTACCTCACAAAGCAACCAGACAAAAACCCATAATATACAAAAAAAGCAGCTTTTAATTGGGTTTATGTAAGCCATACGCTTACAGATAGATTGCATGGTTTCATGTTTTCTCCTTGGCTTTTGAGGACTAAACTCTGAGGCATTGAAACATCAGTTGAACTATGTTTTTTAGTTTCAGTACATCACTTGCCCAATCACAGGGCTCCTTCACTTTAAAGTTCCATCAAAAGAGTTTCTTTGATATATTTTGATGTATGGGTCAGCCTGTACCCAGGCCTTTCAAGGTGGAAAAGAGAAGTGTATGTTTTTCAAACTTCACACATCACAGATGAGACTGCTACTCCGTTCATTCACATTTGATTGAACTTCTGTAAGACAGGGCCAGATATCAAAAAAGGAATAATTCCAATTTTTACTTTTTTTTTTTTTTTTCGTCTAAGTTTGAAACCAGACATATGGTTTTGAGTAGTACGCCAGTGTTGTTGGGAAGCCTTCATATATTCTGACACAAAGATGTCTGTGTGCTTTTCTGGGAAATTTCACTCAAGTTGTCATGTCATCAGAACAGAATAGAAACAGATGAATCAAATTAAAAGATTTTGAGAAGAGGAATTGAGGTGAAAAAGAGGACAAAGAAGAGGAGGAAGAGAATGATGGCACAAAGGACAACTGAAACTATTAAAGGCCTTTAAGATGTGGTGAATGAACAGAGGCATATCTAATATCAGCTGAGGAAATAGTGCATTGCAGAATATGGACAAGCTGTACCGTGTGAACAATAAAGTATAGCAGTAGTCATCAAGAGACAACATCTGCACCGACTGTTCAGATGTAGCTGATTGCACAGAGGCCAATCAGCTATTTTCAGCCACTGTTAACTCAAAAACAATGTTGCACAACCTATTTGCTTCATTTTTTTTTCAGTTTTGCGATCTAAAAGCAGCACGTAAAACCACACAATGTCCGTGCTCCTTCACCTCTGCTATATCTGACATTTCATCTATCTTTCACAGAGCTTTCATCACAGAGGATGTGACCAGTGGAAAATATGGATTGCAATGTCCATAATGTGTCCCCTTACGTGTATTAATCAACTCTATTGACCTCACTTTCTCTCCGCACGGCACTCTGATTGTTTGTTTACCATTAGGGGCAAGTGTCTTGGTTGTTCAATACCCCACCTCCATCTACATTTAAACAATGAAACTATCAGCTAGGTAACAAGAGTGGGGACAGCAGCTCAATACTGCTATGAGAGGTCTCCGATAATCAGCTATGTTGGAGGCAGGCAGGACGCAGGCAAATACAAGCAAGCCGTATTGACAGGCACTGGTTGCCTTCAATCAGCTTATATCTGCTGGCAGGGAAATCGGCTGCACTCTGCATGGACCTAGAATTATCACTGATGAAGACATCAGTTGGAGAAAGAGTGGTAGGAGAACAAGAGGAAACAGAAGTGATGGGAGGAAAGGTATACTGAAGGGCAGCGTTAATGGCTAAATCTGGTTTACTTCTTTTGGTGGTATTAACACGGCGTGAACCAAGTAAATTATTCAGATATTGGACTGTAATGATATCGCTAAGTAGGTCAGGTGACGCAAATGAGTATGCATATGGCCATAAAAGTTTCAGTCAAACCCTCAAGGTAAGAGAAAACCACTTAAAAATATAGAGAATAGTTTACAGAAGAAGAATTACTGTTTGTGCATGACTAAGACAAGCAGATTGGCTCAAGGTTCACGCAGTTCTGTGTGGTTTGATTTCTTCTTTCAAAATAAAGTTGGTTAGACAATCTGGCAACTATTGGTTCGTTTATAACCTGTCTAATGATTCGACCATTCATAATCACATTGATGAGAACACTGTTGTCATTGCCAATGAAATGATTGGTATAAACTACAAAAATAAATAAATAAATAAACCAATAGTATCCTGTCAATCTAAGAGATTTTATTTTGCATGTTGTATTTTTGAAAAAATAAAAAATAAAATACAAAACTTTAATTTATTTCTTGAGCTGTAATCATCTTGCATCAAATAAATACTTGTAATGTCCATCATTGCAATGATGGTGACTGAAAACTGGAGGAGCTCCCTTTGAATGCCGGAGAGATGTGATCAATTCAAGCCTGACTCCACACACACACACACACATACACACACACACACATACACACTTCAAACCCCAGTGGTATCAAAGCTGCCAACACATCATTTACATAATCAGTTCTTGTTAGATGCTGGGCTTCCATGTTTTGGTAAAATATGCTTAACCTCTTCACACACACATACGCGCACACACATACACACTCACAGCAGACGCCAGCCACGTAGCACTGTGCTTGGGTCATATTAAGGTCACAAGTAAATTGGCTGAGGGCAGCAGGCCTCACAGCTCCTAGTTTATAGAGGCAAATTAATTTGTGGGCCATGCAGCACTGTGAAATCAACACATTACTGATGCAGCTCACATCACACTGATGGCAATAGGATGTCTAAATATTACTAAATATAATATTACTACTCATTTCTCTGCCCTGGAGCAAGGGTCACTGGTAGAAGAAGTAATGTAGTCCTAAGATAAAAGGGAGAAAAAAAAATCTGAAATAAAAAATGAAAATGTCCAATTATATTAGCCATGTTTTTCTTATGCCTGTCAGAACCATTTAGATTGTAGAAAAACAAAGAGGAAAAAAAAAAGAGGGAACGTGTCAGAAGTCAATAGTCAATTGACAGAAAAATTAATCAACATCAATTATGATAAGCAATTTAGTGTCTAAATGATTTGTGAAGCTGAGATTCAAAACATTCGGTGATTTCAGCTCAGAAAATGTGGTCAGTCGACACACACACACACAGACACACGTCTTGTCATTATTCCATTCAGTGCTGTGTGAGTGCTGAATCATCAACAGGAGAGAAACTCCCGTCGCAGCCGCTGTCAGTCAGTGCAGCACAGTTCAGGCAGTGACGGGGGAACAGTTGGCAGCTTGGGGGCCTCGGGCCAACCCCGACCATATGGCAGACGCTGCAGCACCGCTGTGTCATACTCTGGCATGTTTTAACGACCAATTAGGCTCATTAGGCCTTGATTAGAGATGGTGAAGCCTGGGGGAGTCACAGATGAGGAGGGAGGGAGGGAGGGAGGGAAGGAGGGAGGGAGGGTGACGGTGATGACTTATCAGGCAGAGCGGATGGTGGAGAGTATGAATCAGTAATGATGTGCATTCACGGCACAAAAGATTAAGAACAGGTGTTCTTTCCTTGAAACAAAGTGGCCGGTTGAATTCAGGTGAAAGCCTTGATCTCGCATCGATTTCGCTTATTAAATCCCTTCCAGTCACGAAGTGGAGATGGAGATGAAGGGAGCGAGACAGGTTAAGTCTGGGGTTGAGTGTTGACGTAGCTGGCACTGCATGGGGAGAGTTTGGACTCTATTTTTATGCCCTAACAATATGTTGCGTATCATGCGTTTCAGCACTACAATACGGCTCAATTACTGTATTTGAGCATTCCCAGAGTTATATTAATTGAGAAACATTTGATGGGTAAAAAACAAAGTATTCGGGTTGCTTTGAACTGGCTGGAGATATGACGCGCTGCCTTCGTGGGCGTCGGAGTTGCAGGGAGTTACTGGACAGATACAAGGGAGCGAATGAGGCAGAGACTGAGTAAATGAGTGAGAGAGTGAGTGAATGAATCATGAGCTGAGTAATGAAGTTTGGAGAGAGTGAGTAAACCCAGTCAGGGTGACTGAGTGAATGAGAAAACCAAAAATGCACAAAGAATTAGATAAAGAAGGAGTTTAACTCTGTAATGCTATTTCTCTTCAAGCGACATGTGGGTGTTTTGTTTTGTTTTGTTTTTTTCCCCTCACAGTTTATCTCATTGTTTTTATGTTTCACCATCTCTGAACCGACTAAGTACTGGAACTATTAATATCCAGGGGGATGTGTTTTGACTGTCAGAGAAGTCAAGAGTCGCTAACTGCCAATCGCCTTCATCTCTGGGCGTTTAACTGTGGAGGCTGTGTATGTGTTTTTGTGTGTGAGTGGTCCGCGGGGGATTAAAGCTCTAATGATAATTCTACATATGGTGGTTGGATAAACCTGCCTGAGCACTGAGATCATAAATCCAATCTGAGGATGATAATCCTTTTGCCAGATGAGGAATTAATACCAAATGTTTTGCGGTGGTCAGGGGAGAGGACGTGTTTGTGGTGGTGTCACCATGCACAGACTGTTTACCAATAATGGATAAAAATGAGAAAGCTGGGGGGGGATTTTTCACTCTGTCTTAATGTGGTTTTCTTTATCACATCATCAATTATAGTATTTTCTTCAAATGATGGTCAGCTAATGTACATATCATTTGCTTTTAACTGAATTCATACACAGTCATGTGTCTGTATTCCAGCTCCCTACATTGTTTGAATCTGAGTGTGGCATTTTTTCCCCCCCGTCTATCTTTTTTTTTTTATTATTGTGTGAAGTCACCCTGCACTAATCCTACAGTGTTGTTATTAAGCTCAGGGCCATGGAAATGGACAGGGTGTAAGACATGCAGAGTGCATATAAGCCAGATTAGCACTAAAACACCCCCACAAACATTGTCGCCATATTCAAATTCATACTTATATCTGTGTTCAGCTCAATAGGCTGTTGTGCTGCTGTGCAGTTACTGTGTGAAATTAAAAAAAAGAAAGAAAGAAATGCTTGGTGAAGTTATTTAGCGACGGAACAGTTGTACATGATAAAAGTGTTGGACAGAGGGAGAGAAATGGAAGAAGAGCGTGTGGAAGGGATGGAGCGAAGCGTAGTTGAGAAAAACAATGAGAAACAGATGGATGAAAGAAAGAGGGGTGAGGCCGTTATTAACTGAATCAGATAATAGCGATGACGAGCTGCAGAAACTGAGATTTAAAGAGAAAGAGTGAAAAAGTGGCTCAGTGAGAGTAGGAGAGCGGGGTTAACATTCAGAAAGAGAGAGATTAAGAGTCAGAGAGAATGACAAAGACGGAGGGATGGGAATTCGGAGTTAGGTGAACGAGAGAGAGAGACGGAGATAGAAACTCGGAGAAAAAAAAAATGCCTGAGAGATCCGGAGAAAGAAGTTCAGAAAGACAATCAGAACTGGAGAGAGAAAATGAGGGAGTTTCTCATAGAAAAAGTGGGAGGGGGGGATTTACGGAGAAAGACGGAGCGAGAGAGGGAAACAGGGAGAGGGAGGGAGAGAGAGCTCCGGATCCAGTGTTTGACATTTCACCTTGCTTAGTTGATAAGAGGTGTCACCCTCTGGTCCTCAGGGCTTTGACTGCTGTCTGCAGTCATCACCCCTCCCCAGCACAGGAAACTATTGATCAACCAGACAGCACTTGCCTTGGCTTGCCTCTGTGTGTGTGTGTGTGCACATGTATGTGTGCTATGCAGTTAAGTGTTAAGATGCACCATGCGTGTTAGTGTGTGTCTGCACATGTGCGCGCCTGTTTGTTGTTGTCGTTTCCAGGACCTAAATACCACAGTTCACATTTGGTATGGTAATGGCTCGTCCCCGAGCGCCTTCCTCTGTCTTTGTTTTTACACCTTGTTCTCCGTTAACATCTTAATTTGCCTCATTATTTGTGTCGTACGGGGGTCCATTAAGGTTTTGTGGCTGTGTGCTGAGTGGAGTGAGAGATCACAGGGCCGAGAGACAGGAGCCGCCATTAACAGCCTCGGTACTCACCACGATTGTGAAGAAGCGCCGCTTCACACGCTCAGACGTACTTATAATCAGCAACGGCGAAACGCGGCGATGCAAACGCTTCATTTGCTGCTCCGCCACCTTTTTTATTCCATTTTCAAAACATTGATGGAAAAATTAGCGTGAAACCGTTGGAGTGAACCGTCATTATCATAGGCTGCTCTTGACTGTATATATGTAGCCTAAATATGATCAGCTGATTATTCCTGAATACACAAATCTTACCCTCACACTAAAGTGGACCGCCATTACAGAAAGCCCTTAAGAGGACATACTGTATGCGGACTTACTCTGTTGCTCCTTTTAGAATGGGGATTATTGAGTTTGTAGATGACACACACATTACTGAAATGTGTCAGTGAGCGCCAAGGAGGAGTTAGACAGTTATGTCTTCCATGTCTGGAAACACATGTGTACCCACCACAGGCCTGTGATCAAATTCCACCAGAGATTTCCATTTTTCCTTCGCGCTGTCTAAATAAAGCCTGAGCTGTCCACTCCCAAAATATGTTAAAATAATTGAAACCAAAGCATCAAGGCTTTCTGACTACATGACGGCTAGAACTGATATTATTTTCCAGGCAACACATGCAATTAGGTATGTATGGTTTTCATCATCATCGTCATTATAGACACACAACATCAGCCATTATTGTTTGTCGCTGACAGCTCTCACAAAGAGGCAAAATAAAGACAAACAATAGGTATAGTGAGGACAGAGTGCTTCTTTGTTCAATTTGATGAATACAGTGTACTAGAAAAGGATGGAAGTCATGAGAGTGATGAGAGCGTCCTGCAGTACGGTAGCTGAGATGGTTAATGGTGACCGGACAATAAAGAAATGTGTATTTTCACACTTTCAGTCATTCAGCCTCCTTAACCCTGCTTGCAACTAGAGCACATGACCAACAGCATAAACAAAGAGGCTTTATCCTACACTGGGATGGATGGATCTTATGAAAGCGTCGAGTCTCTACCAGTTGATTTTCATTCCATGCTGGTTTTAACTGCATCCAATGGTTCAACGTTGGGAAATCTTAAGTTATGCTTTGGGAAATTGCCAACTGTATATTCTCTAAGTATGTGAGTTTTACTTAACGGGCTATAACATGCAAAACAGCGAGTGTAGTCAGGACTCTCCAGAACCATAACACAAAGCTTAACCAATGTATTACAGTCCAAACAAGTCTAATTCTTATGACTAATCTCGGTGCTAAACCAAAGCCTGGGTAAATACCACAGCCCGAAAACTTTACCTCAGAAATATCCCACACTTAAATTCCCCACAATAAGCACCAACAAAGTTGTTGGGGGTTTCTTCCAATCTTATTATCACTGTGAGATTATGTGGTCCTCACAAAGGTAGAGGTATCAGAGCGCACAAACAGATATAAACACCAGCATTGGTGGGGGAATTAAATGATGCACCTGCATGCAGCATTGAAAATTCCTCCAGAGCTGGATGGATGCAGAGGCCCGCTCCACTCTGCATTCACCCTGTGGCTCAGGGGAGAGGGAGAGGAAAGAGACTGAATAAAATGTGGGCAAGCACAGATTCATGTTAAAAATGACACAATTAGTTCAACTCTGAAGTGCGTGTTAGTCGCGCATGGCTTCCCTTCTTAGACTCACATGAGGTGATCAGACAGGCAAATACTCCCAGGGCCTGGATGTATAGTCAAATGAAACGCACTCACACAAACAACAAAAGCACACACTTAATACAGCAACGCGGGCACGGCATACTAAAATATAATCACACTTCTCTCTCTCTATCTCATGAAGACTTGCATAAACAGGACTAAAAACTCCTCACTCTGTAATTTGTGGTACAAAATTTTGTGGGAGAAAAAAAAAACATCCACACGCACACACAGACACACACATGCCATGAAAATAATGCAGTAAATAGTACAGTAAATCACTCAGCTAGTGCAGAAAACACTGCTCTAATTCCAAAGCCTCTCGTACTGAAAAATTGATCTTTATTTTCGGGGCAATACACTTTGAAACAAAAGGGAAAAGAACTTAATATGCAGGAAATGAAGAAATGAAAACTACAGTACACGGAGCACTTTGAGTTTGCACTTTCAAAGCCGGGAGAAACGAGCGTTTGAATTTCCCACCCCCCCAAGAGATAGCAAGGGAAAGGCAGGGCCTGATTTTATTAATTTCATCTGTAGTTATGTTTCTCCTGAATAAAACATTAATACTCCCAGGAACAAGGGAATAACAGAAACAGAAAGAAAGACAGCTGCTTCTCTTTTAATTAGCAAGCACAACTCACTCTCGCTCTCTCCAGCCGTCCCAGCTAGCTATCTTTGTATCGCCCTTCAAGTGTTTCTCTGTCAATCAAGCCATCTTTCCCCTAACTAGAATGAAAAGGAACTCTTTGTCAACTTTAAAATCACAGCTTCTCACTTTACGATGACATCTTAAAGTTGCACTCCATAAATAGTGCTAAAGACTCTAATGTGCTATGCGGAAAAAGGAAATATGTAAATCAGTTTGTGAAAAGTTTGTTCGCATTTCCGCTTCCACACAATCACTCTGGACACATCCACGTCTTACAAACTCATAAACAGCGATGGAGGGTGTTTACTGACTTCGTCGCTTGTGTAATTCCACTTTTAACTGATTGTAGTAGTGCAAAATTATCCTCACTGGACCCGGCGTTGAATAGATGTGTGTCGGCCATCAAGGAACATGAGAGTCAGAGCTGAACTAAAGTGATCGAAATAATCAACTGAATAGGAAATCACACCAAAGCTATTAGTCCCCGTGGAGATATTAGACGAATGTGACAGTGATGCCATAGGAAATATTAAAATACCATAACATGTGAGATCATTATAAAGTCAGCACAGCATTATTGGATTGTTATAATGATGTTCTTCGGGGGGAAAGCATTGCTAGCTGGTACTTTTCATGCCTGCTATCAATAAAACTAGTGGCTAAATTGCAGACAAGCTAATTAAAAAAAAGCCCCTCATCTAAAGAGGCTCCAATTGCCCAATGTATGGAAATAGCAATCTAATAGCATTGCGTGGCGGATACCGAAAATCCATAAGTTCCATCCTGGCATAAGGGAGATCTCAGAGATCATAATATTGAGCTATGGAATCAAGGGTCTCCTGAGCACACGGGGTGGTTGTGCCAGTTTCTAACACACTGTACACACACACACACACACTGTATTCACTCATACGCACGTATAGTCTCCTCTGCCTTGCCCCAGGGTGCAGCCAGTCTGAGATCACACTGGCAGGTTCACTTGTAAAGCTACAGCTTTAGGCTCTCAGACAGAGAAAACTACAGACAGTCGCTGCTGCAGGTAGAAACACAGAGCTGGAAGACTTTTATTCCAAAACAAGATATGCCCCGTTTGAAAATGTGTGACAAAATGATTGCAAGTATGAAAATGAAAGTCACATTTGAATGTTACTGATGTTATTAGTTTCCTTTCACCTTTTACTTACAGAGAGGTATCTTCAAACAAGTACACACCTATAATGCAATTTTTCATGTTTTCTTTGCCTGTATATATTTTCAATGCGGCCGCACGGGAAGTGCTCCGAGGTCGCGGCCGTTTAACCCTTTGATGGTTATTGTGTTACTCACATATTTGTATTCTACTCCCAAACTGTGTTTAGAAAAAACCTAAAGTAATATTTTCAATTTTAAGCAGTATTAGAAAAAGTTATTTCTGTCCGTTTTCCACCTTAGGAACGGAGAGAGGGCACGTGCTGAGCCTGGTTTAAGAGAGGGAGATGGAGAGAGGCAAAATGGATGGAAGTCTGGGGCGCAACGAGGGGTGAGAAAGTCCTGCGAAGAGTGAAGGGCCTCTGTAATGATTGAGAGGGATTACCAGAAAACTCAGTGGACTGGGAAAGAGAGAGAGAGTCAGAGACAGAGGTAAAGAGAATAAAAGTGAGCGAGAGAGAGAGAGAGAGAGAGAGAGAGAACTGTATGAAGGGCAAAAAGATGAGAAGGTGACAGAAGCTGGTGTGCGTGCACGAGTGTGTGTTTGGGGGCTAATTCAGAAATAAATTGATTCAATCAGTAAACGAAGCCATGCATGGGTTTTACACTACTATAATGAAAATAATGTACAAGGCTTAAAGGGATACTGTGACATTTGAAATTTTGGATGTTTTTCTTTTTTTTTCTCTCTCTCTCCACTTCACCCAGAACAGAACACAGCAAGGGCAAAAAGTTTCTGCTATTGCACCAAAGTCCTGCCCGCAAACAGCACAATATACGTGAATCATGATGTAGTGGCTCGCCACAGAGTAGTAGTAGCTGCTCAAACTACTGTAGACAAATTTCTAAGACAAATAGATCGATCACTCTTACAAGTGAGTATAAATGTCAAACTGGTAAAAGTCTAAAATCAATTATATCTGTCTTCTAAATTGAAAGAATAAACAACATGTCATAAGCATAAACAGATGTTATAGAAAGATTGAAACTGGGCAGACCCGAGATATGATTTTTTTTTCTTCTTTTCTTTTTTTGGCAACATGTGGAGATTATAAAATGTAAAGCTTTCCCCAGTTGTAACATAAACATCTTCTCAGCCTTAAATTTACAGCTGGCTATTGTAGGGAGGAGGAAAAGCTGGAAAAATTCTTTTTTTTTTTATATTAACAACTTAAAATTTTCATTACAACACTTGTTACTGCCCTGACCAATGTGTTTCAAGTATTGAAATACATTTTCTTATGCTGCTCATGACAGTTTCATTTTAATTTACAGAAAGGTCTTACAATTCAGAAGGATTTGAATGTGTTTATTGATGACTATAATAATGACTTACATTAGTCTCAAAATAGCTCTGAGTGCTGCATTGTGAGATGTATAGATGATTTTATACCTTCTGTTCAGTTACAGAGCTCTGCATATTGTTTTATAGACCATTTCTATTCCCAATTAACATGATTGGTTTTGCCTATAGTTAGTATGTATGATTAAATGTTCAGTTTTGTTTTTTTTGTATGTTGTGTATTGAAAAGAGAAGCTGGCAGTTTTGTGCAGCACAGAAATAAAATCTTGAATGTTGGATATGTTTTATCTCTCCCTCAGTGCTGTGGTCTGTGTGTTTCTGTGGTCTACCTATGCCTCCTATTGGTCTGATCGCTGCAGTCCACACCAATCTCAGTCTTTCCATATAGGAGACGGAGGAAGGAAGGAAAGGAGGGAGGGAGGGAGAGAGGGAGTCAGGAAAGACAGATAAGAGACAAGGAAAAACAGGGGGTGAGAAGGGAGGAATGATGGTGAGTGACAGAGAGGGAGGGAGAGAGGAAGAAAGAAAAAAGCCTGTGGGGGGGTCGGAGGGGGGGGTGGGGGTTGTAGGGAGAAATAGGGTGGGAGGAGGCGGGGGGCGGGGAGGCTGGGAGGGAAAAAGGAGGAAGATCTTATGAATGTTGACCACTGTCCCTCTACATAAATCTGCACATTAACTGCATCAAATGAGGCTCCCCATGTTTTCTCATCTTCTCCTCCCTCACTAACCCTTTTCTCTTTTTCTCCCATACACCAAGCCTCACACACACACACACACACACACACTACCACCCCCCCCCAGTCTCCATCTCGCATCTGATTGGGCAATGTCATTTATAATGTCTGTCCACATCAGGGGACATTGTAGGGACCTCGGTCCTAACAACACTTCCCCCTGTCACGCCCCAGTGCCTGATGGGTAGAAATAAACCAACCGCCATGCCGCTGAGAAAGCGACAGTGTCACACAGCTAATATCGACTATGAATAATGACACTTTGCTATTACAACTGTTCTGGTTCTCATCTGTGTGATAAACATTTGGGAACTGAAAGATGTAGAGGCGATGTTAATCTCATTTCAGAAAATGCAATGAGCGCCGCGCGGAGGGAAGGGAGGTGAACGAAGAGCGTGCGTTGTTGTTGCTGTTGTTGAAAAAATGTTATTTGTTTCCTTGTAACCCTGAAAAGCCCACACAGGTACAAGGAAACGGTCTAGAAGAAAATGTTTGCAAGACAGTGAGTGAAAACACATCTAATATTGTCTGTACATATTACAGGAGGAAAACAAACTGGGTAAATTGAAAACTATACAAGTATTTGTTTTGAATATCTTCAATATCTGTAAATGTATATCAATGAAAGAGCCTATAATGTATACATTTATAGACTGTAAATACAAAATTATTTTCACATAATTGCACTCAAAAATCAATAATCAACGATTATTAATCATTGATTACTCTCTATAAATCATACCATTTTGTTATTTCCCTGTATTCACATATCGGTAAATATAATTAACACTTGTAATGAAGGAAATAACTGTCCGTCAATAGATTTAATTTTATTCATGCTACACACAAAATATTGAAAGGTAATTAAATGAAGGAAAATATGAATCACCTTTCTTATTCATTGATTATACTAAACTTTTATATTAAATATTACCCAAGTGTTACATTCTGAATTAATGCTTTCACTACATTATAAATGTGTAGCCCTGAGTTTTAATAATAGGTGCAAAATATGCTTTTTAATACATTTACATGAATGTTTTTGCAGTTAGTGCATATGCAGGTGTGTGAATAATGTAATTTCCACCGCTAAATATATCCTGTTTAAATGTATAATTCCTCTATAACTACGTTTGTATGCAACTAGTGCTGCAGCCTACACAAACTAAACGAAATCAATATGATCTTTTTTTTTTTAAACAGATATAAAAAGAACACAATTACAACAACATGACATCTATTTTAAAAATGTACATTCGTGGAAGCGGCGAAGCGACCACACGTGGAAAAACCTGCATTTGCTTCTATTCTTCCATATATTCTCATCACTTCACATGAGAAAGACATGAAAGATTGAGCGGAGCCTTTGAAGCAGACGCCAGGGCCACCGACTCCCTCCCTTTAACTGCTGCCACATCCTCAAAGGCAGCTTGACTCCCACATGCAACTCAGGAACATTAAACGGGTCCAACAAAATACTAATGACCCTCTAGATTTCTGACCACACAAAAAGGGGGCAGCCACCAATTTGCATTTGCCATTCTGGTGTTCAGTGGTGAGCAAGCAATCTCCATGTGTAATGAGTGTGTTGTTTGCCACTCTCTCCCCTCCTGGTCAATAATTACCAGCCTTGCAGCCTGAAGTGAGTCTATTTTAGGACGGAAACCCCCTGGCTCAAAAAGCTTACCTTGGCCATAAACACAGCCACTATTTTTTTTTTTCACACTCACTCTCTCTCTCTCTCTCTCTCTGGGTAATCCCACTTTTGTTGGTTGTGAAGAGGAAGGTGAGGGAGAGAGAGAGGAGAGAAAGAGCTGAGGCCAAAGCCAAAGGAAAGATTCACGTCACCAAGGATCAAGAGGGTCATCTCTTTCTCCCTCTCCCCCTTGTCTAATCACGTATCTCTGGTCACTTCGTTGCATGTTGCAGCTCCGCAGAAATCTCAGAAAAACACAACAACAACACAGGTATGATATTTCATGCACGTGGTCAGTCGCACATCCTATTGGAAGTCTACTGGATTGACCAGAAACAGTTGAGTTGATTGTCCTGCGGTCCCCAGGAGCTGCTTTATGCTAATGTTTGCATCGATGCCTACCAAAGCCACCGCCGCTGTCCAAAGGCACATCAAGGAAATGAGAGAGCAGGCCAAGCCTTTGTGTGCGTCGTGTACAATAAAGGGAGGATTTAGAGGCCTTGCCAGGCGACCGCAGGGGACGAACAAAATGAATGAAGTGAAGCGGAGTAGGGGTTGGGGTTGGGGACTCTGTCATGGCGGGGTGGGTTGTAGTGGGGTAGAGGAGGAGGTGGAGGTGGGAGGGAGGGAGTGGACTGGCTAATGCACCCCCTCCATAACCTCCCTACCCGCTCCGTCATCACAGGACAGCCCATATATAACGCAGATACGTTTGGTCTCTCCAAAAGGTCACAAAAGGGTAAATCTTAAGAGGAAAGATGAGAGCACCGCTGTCATAAAAAAAGAAAAACGTGTGTAAGGAGCAAATAAGTGGCTATTCCTCTTAAGCTGCAGATAAAATATTTCAGATTCAACAATGCAGTGTCCTGGCCACCAGGGGTCTGGATTTATTGCTGGGGTCAAAACTCAGTGCCGATCAATAGTCAATCAGAGTTATCAAACACCAATTATATGAGGACAATGTCCACATGTGCAGACTGATTTATCGTCCCGTGTTTGTTATTTCTCAGCACGATGGGACTAATGGCTGGGAGTCTGGGTATTTTGTTTTTTAGAGGAATTGTGCTTTTAATTGACTATAGCTATTTTTTAATCAATCTGTATAAAGGCATTTTAAGCAAACTTAATAATGAAGGAGTGGTTAATTGTATTCATTTTTGATGCAACAACAAACATGCAGATGCATGACATGTGACTTCAGATTGTCTTCTGTACTCTTGAGCAAATAAAACTAAAAATTTGTCATTTAAAAATATGTATTTTAGCATTTCATCTACTAACTAAATAAACAACAAGTAAAAGCAAAAATAAAATGATGAATGTGAAGTGCCTTAGTATATCTGAATAGACTAGAGCCTTACAGATCTGCTTTCAAGACAGAAAGGAAAACATTAACTGGGGGTCTGCTGGAGAAATGTGGTGTAATGGAAGCACTTAATAGACAAGAGAGGTTTAGACTTCTACTTCTATCATCCCCTTTAATGCATATCCATTTGTTTATTGAAAGGGGTCTTCATTAAAAACAAGTTGGAAGGGGAAAGAAAGATGAAAAATAATAATTATGTTGATGGCTTAAAAATCGCATCAAAATTAAGATATTTATCAGAGGCAAGTGCATTGTAATCCTCTAAGTGCTTAGTGAAGTTCTTTCATAATGCCACACACAGACAGAGCGGAAAAAGCAAAAACAAAAGCAACTCTCAAAGAATTTACCCCCTGTTTCTCCTCTTTCTCTCTCTCTCTCTGCTTTGTTTCACCATCCATCTCTCTCTTCACTCAGGCTCTCTATCTGTTTCCCTCTGTTCTTGCCTTTTCCATGCTTTTTTTTTCAAAGAAAGGGGTCTAATTGCACCTGAAAAAGGAGAAAGAGGAGCAAAAAAGAAGAACATGCTCAATAGGAAATAGTGAATTCTGAATTTTTCTCTGGTCTTATTAGTTTCTCTTTTAAATTTCAAGGGCGTCCGGACAGTGTGTCTTTCTGTCAGGCAACAAGGCTCTTGTTCCTCTCCCTCTCTCTCTCTGTACGTCTCCTGACGGCTTTACCACAGCCCAGATATGCATCTCCTGACCTGTATGTTAAATTCATAGTTCCACCAGTGACATCAGCAACGCCCGCACAGCTGAAGGAAAGAATGTGTGTGTGTGTACACACATATATATATATGTGTGTGTGTGTTTGTGTGTGTCATGGGGGGTGGGTGGGGGGGGTGGAGTGGGCCATGGGGTGATTTTTCTGCCCCCGTAACCATGACAACCCTCATCTCTAGAGCATTAGAAAGGAAGGGATGGCGACTCACACTCAGGGAGATTCTGATGTCTGAGGTGCCCCCTGATTTCTTTTGTTGTGCATTTGTGGTGTGTGTATGTGTGTATGTGTGTGTGTGTGCGCCCGCCCATGTGTGGACGTATGTACAGTATACATGTGGTGGTGCAAATAATTAAAATTAATTAATAAAAAAAATGAATTTATTTGATTATAAAACACCCAATATAATATAATAATAATAATATAAATGTCAAACTTGATTACAGCTTAATTCTATTAACATCTACTTAGTGTTGATTAGAGAGGACGTGCTAATTATTTAATTCACATCTAAAATCATTACAAAATTGAAAGATAATAAATACTTAATTTACATTATTCAAATGCACAGAATGCTTTATAATTTCAGGATAATATATGTTATTTATACATAATCAAGCAGCAGATATGCTGCTCACGAACCACTAATGGTCTCTAATTGGAAAAATAGAGGGATAATAAAATCAAATCTTATCTCTGCTTTTTCACATCACACCAACACTGTCACCAAACGCAACATGCCTAAATTGCATCTCGAGCCATAAACACTTTCTCAGATCAAATTCTATACGGCCATCTCTGAATTCATATTCAACGCAGCCCCATCGTACGTAGGCAGGAATCCAGATAGGGGAATATGAATGTCAGAGGGAACATTTTAATCATTCGGCAGGGTTGGAAGCCCAATCTCCAAACATCCACATTTTGACACACAATCTCCCTCTCTCTTCCCGCCCTCCCTCCCCTCTATCCTCTGGTTTCATCATCTCATCTCACACCCTTCGTGTCTCAGGGACCTATTAAATCCCCCCCTCCCAACTGCCACCCCCACCCTCTCTCTCTCTCTCTCTCTCTCTCTCTCTCTCTCTCTCACAAATGTCACCTTCATTTTTCTGTTCATATTCTCGGACTGGGGCTCCCTGTAGATGGTTTAATTTTTTTGGCCCTCGCCACCACCTCCACTGCCCACCGCGCTCGCTGTGGTCTTTCCCCCACAAACTTACACCAGACTGATGTCAGACAGCATGGGATGATGAAGCCTTTATAGGTGTAAATGTATACAACAAGACATTATTACAACTGATATTGTTTCCCTCATTTTCCTCATCTCTTTTTTTTAAATATGGGGTCATTTAAGAGAAAGAATTGCACTTTGTTTTAATCCTTTCTACCATCAACAAATAATCCTTTCCTAGCCCCTTTTGCGCCCAACTGGATCAAAGTTTTCTTAACTACAATCTAATGTTGTAATGGATTAAAAAATAGCAATAATAATAATAATAGCAGCACTACAAATGGTTTGTGTTAGCATCTATACTTGGGCTTGTGCAGGCTTGGCTGAGGAGACTTCTCTGGCTGCCAGGCCCTGTGGAGTTGATCACACAGTCTGCTGTTGACCTCACTTTTTTTATATGGAAAAACAAACACACAAACACACACACACACACACAATAATAGGGCTTATCTGTCAGTGCTCTTTCTTAAACCTCAGCTGTTCAGATATCAAACATATCTAATTAAAAACAGATTATGAATAATAATGAGAATCACATTTTGTGCTGTTAAATATCACAGAATAAACTCAACATGACAACACACGTTTCTCAAATCAGTTAAGAAAACAGCAGCCTTTTGTGTTTTCTTTTTGACTGTGTTATAATATTATGTTGTGACGATGTTACTGGTCGGGTTCATCTTCAAACAAATCAAAAGAGATCAGATATGAGACGGCGGATAAAATGTTACACGTACGACTCCCGTGTTTTTGTTGCCGTGTCGTCTTGTTTCTGCGGGAACGCGCCTCTGTCGCCATCATGTGAACCTTGTTTTACTGAATGAAACCTTATCGGTGTATAGGGAGGACGTGATAGCAGACACCTTTCTGTTAATGCCCCTTGATAATGTCACGTCACTGCTACACTGCTATGGAGTATTATAGCTTACCTTTATGCTCACTGCAGGCTTTGCAGGCTCCAGCTGCTGCCAAACGCTGCATGAGGGCATAAATTGTTAGGTGTTGGCCAGTAATTCTAAAATGCAATCTTCTCTGCTCCTTGCCTGCTATCTCTCTCCCTCTCAATTTTATTCTCTCTCTCTTCCCACTCTCCCTGTATGCTCTCTAAAGCTCCCTCCTACCTTGTTTGTCTCTTCACTTGACCTTTCTTTCTGCATCTCTGAATGTATGCTTCTTTGGTTTTGGTTTTGTCTCTCTATATGTCCCCTCTCTCTCTTTCTTTCTCTCTATGTCCATCCCTCTCTCTCTTCTCTTTCTGTATTAATGCTAGCAGGGAAAGGTCACATGATAAATGAGTGGGAAACAAATCAAAGTGTGTTAGACTACAGCTGTGTTATCTCACCGCTGAGTGGGGGGCCCCACGCCACTGAAAGAAAACAGTGTCCACATGCTGCATAATTCTGCATTAAATTTCTGCCAACTCTGCGCAGTGAGTTAAAGCGAGAGCATAAAGGGAAATGGAGAAAGACAAAAGAAGGAGAGAGACAATGGAGTGAGAGATGAGTGGAAACAGAGGGACTGTAAGTCCAGAGAGTAAGACGCAATGAGAAACTGGGGTAGAAACCATGTAATTAAAGCAGGTGACAAAAAAAAAAGAAATAAGGCACTGGAGAGGGACAAGAGAAGAAGAAGGTCTCCCCCTCCTCCTCCTCCTCCTCCACCTCCATCCCTCCACACTCCTTGAAAAGATGGAGTCAGTGAGTATATGAAAAAAAAGGGTAAAAATGAGACAGCAGGCAGAAAGACATGAGACTAGTTTTATGAGCGCACACACACACACAGACACACACATATAGAGGGCAGGAGCCATCACCCCGCACACCCGCCCCATCACTCTCTTAGCACATTCTTCAGTCAAACCCAAGGAAGCAGTTCACCGGGCTAGACATCATTCCCTGTTCTGAGAGGCAGGCAGGGAGGGAAGGAGTTCACGGTGAGAAATCAGCAGGAAACTATGGGAGAAGGCAATTTAGAAGCAATCAGAGGGAAATTTGAGGCGGATTAGGCTGAGAGCTTATAGGAGCGGGGACCTGACGCTGTATCCATCTGTCTATGAGAGGCCTTCATCAGCAGTCATCTCCTGGCTGGCCAAATCAATCTCTCCTCCTTACTCCTCTCTTCTCCTCCTTTACCTCCTTCCTATCTACCCACTCTGCTCGCCTCCCCTCTCCTCTACTTATCTCCCCCGCTCCCCTTCTTGTCCCGCGCTCCCCAACATTTTACACTCAGGTTCAGTCAAACAAGTCTTATCGAGAGCGACCTGCAAAGACAGAATGGGGTGAAAGCGGCCCGGCGTGTTGCTCAAGAGCACATCGACAGGCGCCCCCCCTCCCCTCTTGAGCGCAAACTTTCAACCTCTGATGTGTCAGCCGATAACCACCAGGCCTTTTTTAGTATAACCAATTCCTCCGCTTCCTTTCATCCATTTCCTGAGCGAGAAATGTGTGCCTGCGTGTGTGCGCGCTTGACCATACAGGCTACAAGTGTGTAAATGATGACGTGAGAGTTAATGTGAAATCTACGACAAAGCACAGACTGTACCTTAAAAAAATAATAGGACCCACAGTAGACCCACACTTCAAAATGAATTGATTCAGTCTCCAGACACTATTCGCCCAATTTCCTATATTATCTTCTCTCTATCATTTACTATACATCAGTTATCATTGAGACTCATTTATGAGGCCTATTTCATCTTTAGAGAATTCTCAGATGATAGAAAACTGATCTCTTCTGCTTGGGTATTACTTTTTACTGTGGCCCAATCTCAGAGCGGGCAGAGCTGAAATTGCTTTAATATTCTCTCAGTTTGAGCGTGTTGCGTAGTATGGTACTTTGTATTACAACAGCACTGTCCTAGGGTTGACTAACAAGAAAAAAAAAAATCAAGTTAACTTTAAATTTTTTAAACTTTATAATAAAGCGGACCTTGTGACCCCTTTTGCAACAAAATGCTCACGGTCACGACGCCGACGCTGAAACTCCAGCGGGCCAACACCGGGGCCGACTCTACCACTCTGTCAATGTCATTTCCAAGATAATATTTTTTTGGTTATTCTGTCTTATTCTCCATTTTACCAAACCGACTTCAACACTAATTGGTGAAATTAGCAGAGAGGATCAAGCAGAACACCAAAGGTTAAAGTCTGGCTATGTTTTTATTAAGTTTGCTGCCTGTTGGTATTTAGTCAGCCCTTTGTAATACTGTATACTGCACAGGGTTCATAAAGAATGCACAGCATCACTGTTGGGGCAGGGTGAATATTTTCTTGACATTGCTAAATGGAAAACAAATCAAATTAATGTGCAATGCAATGGACTGTGATCAGCCATTATGCATTCTACTGTATAAGACAAAACTTTAATAACTCATTTTGTTTGTTTTAAACTTGCTTCATTAACTTGGACAACAAAAAAAATGATTGAGATTGATAACACGACACAGTCAAACTCATAATTGAAACAATAGCGTCACCGTGTAGAACAGTTTTAAGAGAGTTTCTTGCCACTTAGGAAACCAAAGCATGTTTACTGTGCTTTATAATTAAGTGTTTGGATATAACAGTTAGCGAGTCTATTTCCATTTTGCCATTTATAGCTTCAAATAATTAACCGGGTGTCACTGTAGCTATGGTTGACGCTTCGTGAACAGTGTTTATCCTTCTCTGTATGTGATTATTTGAAGTAAATGCTGGTGTCATCAGCAGACGCCGGCTCATAGCTGGGAGGCACTGGTGATACTTAACGGTTAGCATTAAACTGCTAACGAAGCGCATGTGAAGCCATGCATACATGACATTTATTACATTAAACAACAACACCCGGGTGCTGCTTAGAGCAAGACACTGATCCCTTGTTGGATAATGCATAATTACCCCAGACATTGCAAAACTGGTACTGACACGCACACGCTCGCTCACTCGCACACAAACATGTGTGGGAAGAGTCACCTTAGAAACATACTTACGCACGCACACAGCCATGACTGACAATGATAATTAAATATATTGTATTTTAATCATTTCTAAACAACATGAAGTCACATTTTGTCGCTTCGTGGCGAGTACGTTCAACATATATTAATAGCTCTATTAGATCCTAATATGTTATTTTGCCATACATGAAAACACATTAGTATGCACTGTATGGGGTATATAAAAAAATAAAATAAAAGTTGTTTCACGTTTAATTGTGAGGTTTATAACTGAATTCAAATTCAAAGAGTTGTTACTAAAAAGCAACTTTTTATTTTTGACTATTTATCCACACACAAAACAAAAAACACTTGCAAGTTGCTGAATGGTGAACGTTGGTTATCACAAAAGATGCAAAGCCAGTGATCACACTAGGAGTTAAAGAAATCCCTATTCCTTTGTATGCCTCGGGGCTACAGTGATAGTGATCTCCTGCTGAGATGGAATTAGCCATAAACTCATTTGCAGTGCCATGACCCGGATTATGGAAAAGGTGGGTCATGGCAGATATGACATTGTCCTTATTAATATTCAATAAAACAATGGAAGATGATATGTTGGAGAATCAAAGGCTCAGCAGGTGGGGGCTTATCAAAGTTCTGTTAGCAATGGAAGAGATAAGGGATTACTGAGGTAATTATCACGATGTCCACCACAAAAAAAAAACAAAGCAAATCAACCCATTCAATGCAGTTCTTAGAATGAAAACAGTGAAAATGGATACTGCTTGCAGAAATAAGTCAGTCAAGAGTACAGAAAATCATATTCTAAGGCTAAGAGTCTTCCATCCTATGAGGAAACGTTAACTGTTTTTCTCCCTGAGTCTTTTTTTTTTTTTTTTTTAATATATATTTATTATTCTGGATCACGTGCAAAGCAACAAATCCAAAAACTTAGCAGTATGTGTTTTGAAAATGACATCTTACATGTGCCGCCTCTTAAACGAGACAGCTTAAATGACTCTGAGAAGCAGATGGCTTCCAGTCAGGTCTTGCAACAATATATTTGCGATGCTGCATTTTCATTATTAAAGAATCACCGGATGTTTGCGTGAGGCACGGGATGAAAAATAAAGAGAGAGGTAGGGAAACAGAGAAAGAGTGTGCATAGCATGTGGAGGCCATTATTTTTGGCGTGCTCCAAGGCTGGGAGAATTAGAAAATATCATTCTGTCAGGGTGATTTGATAGTGCGATGAAAAATGTCAGAAGTGGAGATGACAAATCATGGTGCTGAGGAGAGGGGACTGGGAGACAGGGGATGTCATTTGTCATGAGTGCCATTTGACTGCACCCCCTCCTCCTCCCCCCTCCTTCCTATCTGCCTCCTCTTCCACATCTCACCCTTTCTCTCGCCCCCCCCTCCCTACACACCCCTCTCCTCAACTTCCTCCTCTTCTACCTCCTTCGTTGTCTGCCTGTCTCTCCATCCTTTCTCTTTTCATTGAAATGATCTATTTGAACACATCCTACTGTTTCTCATCTTTCTTCATCATTCCCCTCATGCACCCTTTCTCCGTCCCCCTCTTTGCAATATTACCTCAGTTTTCCACCCACTTACATTAACATCGGGACTGTATTTCGATCTCTGTAAAAGAAAAAATAATAATAATAACAACCCATTTCTGACTCAGCGCACAAGAAGAAAGGAATGAGACATATATGCTTTGTTTTCTCCACCTCATCCCCACATCATCTTTTCCACGCTCCTCCCACTACTTCTTCCTCTCTTTCTCCTTCCCCCACCTCCTTTTCCTCCCTGAAATCTCTTTTCTATGTGAATGGAAAGGATTTAACTGGCATTCAGTGTAAAACAGACACACACACACATGCAGCAGTGCACACACTCATATAAATACATACATACACACACATGAGCGGTCAAAATGTCAAGCCTGGTGACATTTAAGCATTTTATCTTGTGTGCTGTCTGCTTCTGAGCTTGAAAAGGAGGTTAGTGATGCAAGTTGCACCATAAACACTGGGAATCAAATATTTCTAATATTGTTGTTTTTTCTTCTATTATTGCTTTTAAGTGTAAAAATAAAAAGAACACGACGCGGCGCGAATGATCACATGACTCTTTTCTTGAACTGATCAGAGGGAGCAGAGTGAAATAAGTCTTTCGCAGTGATTACTATAGGCATACATTTTGAAAATTCATTCAGTCTCCTTTTTCCTGCTGATTGCCTCCGTATCCCCATCATTGCCCTCAATTCACCCTCTCCTACGGTGTCTCCTGCCCCCTGTCCCTCACTGGTCCCCTCCTCGGCTCATCAAACTCCTCCTTCCACTATTGCCTCAAGGTGCTATGTATCCATGTGTGTGTGTGCGTGGACTTGTGCACATGCATGTATTGCTGTAGGTGCATTAACATGTGTGCCTCTCTCTCTGTGTGTATGAATTGCCGTGTGCATTTTTGCATCTGATGAAAGGAGGCAGGGGGTGTGGTGGGGGGGTAAAAAGAAAGGAGGGTGGGTGCGGAGGGGGGGTCATTGCTTTGTTGGGTCTGGCCAGCCTCAGTGTAGCGTGGTCTGCGGCGCTGTCCAGGGCCTTAATGCCGGGGTAATTAAGGAACAGCTTCAAGGTTGCATGGACACAAGACAATCCAGGCCTAATGAAGTATCGATCGGCCGCATTGGGGCCCATGCTTGGACTAAGGCAAGCTGACATTCATTTAGAGCAGGACCACTGCAGGGAGACACACAGACACACACACATTTATAGCACGCACACACATATACACAGCACACATCACAAAGCAGGCTGATGACAATATAAGAGACTCAACGGCACTCGGTTTTAATCACATGGGAAACAATGAAGAGCCTCGTTTAGAGCCGCTGGGTTTATCTGTGTGTGTGTATATATATGTGTGCGCACACTCACATGTGTGTGTCCTTCCATCTCCCTATCACACTCCGAGCGACCAATAGGAGGCACAAAGCAATCTCCTACTGAAAACAGTACTGATTATACCAATGATGATTATGGTGATAATGATCGTCCTGCCATCAGCCCGGTCATTATTGTCTGTTGCATATAAAGAAAATGTGTCACACCTTACAATCAATGTCATCACCATTTTTTCAACGTGAGGGTAATAACCCAATTCACATTATCTCTACCTATTATATTTACATTTTAATTTTCTTACATTTACTGTAGCAAAATCTGACAACCTCATCCGACGTGATTTAAGAGCAGGCTGCACAGACGGGCTGACATTCACATATAGCTACAGGCTCGTATGGATCCCTCACAGACGCTGCTGCTGCATTAGCCTCAATGTCATTGTCATGAGTGTTATCTTTTCTTAAGCATTGTCAAATTTGGGGCCAGAAATAACACGTGTATTTGTACATTGTGTTCTGGGCATTTAGCTGACAGTGTGAGTGAATCATACTGAGTGAGCAGGTACATTTGAGATTTCAGAGTCCTGCTCAGGGACATTTTGACTCTACACATGGCTGCTGCCGTGAAATCTGCCAGAAATCACAGCGGTATTTCATTTTCTTTCTTTTTTTTATGTCAGGTTATGAAATAGTCTGTTCATTCACCATTTCTTTTGTGCATGAGAATGCATATACAGTATGTGAATAAGTGCGTGTGTTTATCCATACAGGGTCCACTGTTACAGTTCCCACCTCTGCCAAAGGCTGGGGTTATTATGCCTCTGATTGACATATGCTTGGATTCACATCTATTGGCCTACTTCTGCACTGATTGAAGACTTGACTTCTCATCTTCAGACAACTTTATCAAGGCGGTAATGGTCAGACAATCAGACTGACAGACAGAGACAAAAGAATAAAGAGGAGAAAGAGAGACAGGGACACAGAGAGGATGGGCTGAAATGAATGATCTTGATTGTAATGGGTATAAGTGCTGTTTTTCTGGGAAAACTGTGATGCAAAGAACCTAAATCTGCCGCTCACACACACACACGCACTAAAAAACACTCACATGTTCCTAAACTATGGTAAAAAAAAAAATCTATGGGAATAACTTTGCCATTAAAACATTCATAATTGCACAAAAACTGCACTGCTTGCACTCTTTACTCCCACGACAATAGATCTACATGTTCAGTGCCTATTATTTCTCGTGCTTGTATTCAAATGTATTTAAATGAGAAATGTTTAGATCCACTCTGCGCTGGCAAAACAGTCCGGCGCTGAGAGCTGCGCCGCCCAACTTATATCTATAGCCGCGATTTTGAGGCTGTAACCCCACTCTCACCTCCACAGTCCAAGCAACTTTTAAACCTGCAGTTAAAGCGCTGACTTCACATTACCATGCCCCCCCCACCCACCCTTGATCTGGCGGCGTACTGTGAATTTTTGAGCAGCGCCAAAATGCTCTCATTTTAACTGATCGCTCCAATCATATGCAAATGTGGCAGGCAGGTGGGGGGATATCTTTCAGCGGTAATTGGCGGTTTTCTAATGGAGACTTCGGATGTCATTTGGAAATATGTTTTAAGCCTTAATGAGTTTTGACGGGTCAGATCAGAAAGCGGCTGGCGTGCAACTGCGTGCCTGTATGTGTGATCGAATGTGTGTGTGTGCATGTGTGTGCGTGCTTGTATGTCTGCGCATGTGTCTACGCTGCCACGCCGAACCTGATGCATTTTTAAACAGCACCAATTACCCCACATACTGAGCTTTACTGAAACATTTTTATTGTGCAATACCCGTCACGTATAGAGACATCAGCATTCATTAAACTCACAGTCACAGCCAGGTGATATCCAAGTAATCCAGAACAAAAGGGGAGAGCGTCTCAAAATGGATGCTAAATGCAACTGACTCTGGAGGGTCAAATATAACCTTTCATATGATAATCAGACACATTCACACCAACGGCACAAAACCCATTTCAGATTTTTCATAAAAATGTAAAATGAAAAATAACAAAAGGATACTGGATCAGAGCGTCTTTGAAAAGTGAGTGGTAGTTTTATGTTTCAAAAAACAAAAAGCCGTTTCACAGCTTCAAATATGATGGGACTGTTATCATAAGTGAGCATTTTCAAAAAAAATATGTGATGAATAAGCTCTATGTCATGAACGCTCCACGCTTAAATACCAAACCAAGCTGGTGCAAATATAACTGTCTGTTCCTGTCCCTTAAGTTAAGTAACCATAGCACCGGCTGCGATATAAGTTTTGTCGTGAAGCGTTCGGCAATTATTTATTTTTGCATTGGTCAAAATACAGGGACATCCAAAATCCCCCATTAATATGCATGTGTCGCTATCCCTGCAATTTACAAAGCAACTTATCATTTTACTCGGCAATAAAAGTGCAGCAGAGGCAACAGATTGCTGTGACACTCCAAGTGGTTTTAGATTTATTGTGCATAATAAACACATGAGCAGGTTTTGAATGAAATCATCCAATGCATCTACATCTAGTTTTACTTTATCTGTAGCGGGTGCAACGAATGGCTGAGTAGACGGCGGTACTTCAGCACTCTGATAGATCATAAATCATCTGAATTATAAATCATGGTTTGTTTGGACGTACAGGAGGGGGTTGAGGAGCAAAACTGCTGTCCAGTTTATAAAAGTGTGCATTAATAAGAGATGCCCTCCTGAGTGGCCATAAATACAAAAACATGAGGTGGCGGCTGATGATTTGGGTTTGGAGTTTTGAAATGATGACGGATGCTACGGAGAGAACGGAGGCTAAAGTTTCATCACTTAAAAGGAAAATCTAAAACATTATAGTCTTGGACACCAAATCAGTATTTGTGACTAGGAACAGCTCTTTTACTAAGCTGTAGCCTACTACTCCGAAGAGGCGGTGGAGTGATGAGGTAAGTTAGTGGGCTCGTGTCATTGTATTCGGAGGGTTATAAACCAGAAAGTAATAAGACTTGTCTGGTGTAATCATTCCCCTTAAAAAGTCACAATGACAGTCTCCCAATTTACTATTAGTGGGACAGGATTTGTTCCCTGCATCTCACATTTCCATCTTAAAAACTGACCTGTTTGCATAATGTGAGCAAAGATGTTGTTGTTTTTTAATCTTTATTTAAATTCACCACTGCTTTTTTAAGTCTTTGAAATTACAGATTTGTGCAAACCCCTATATCAAAGTCTGAACTTCCCCGTGACACAGTTGTCATGATTTGAATTGTGCACCACTGACTGTTAATAACATGATAATAAGATTATCCTGAAAGTTGCGGAGGAATGCAATACCAGCGAACGCTGCAGCCTCCAATCAAGGCTCCCTGTGCAACTAAAGAGTTAAGAAGAATGTATTTAGCAGTACTTTGCTAAACAAACCTCCATGTCAATTTATGCCATGTGAAAAAGTAGGACAGCATAATCCTTTAGCACAAACCCAATCTGGGAGATCTGAAGAGTACGTGATTAATTCTTTGGTATTAATCATGTAATTCTTTCATATAAAACAAAGCTTAAGCCTTATTTGCTAAGATATTTGACCTTGGCAGAGAGTTAAGACATTACAGCTTGGATTTAAAATGCATCTAAAGATTAAAAATGATGGTTGACTATTACTGAGGATTATAAACCCAAGGAAAATTGCTTTTTCATTTTGAAACAAAACTGATTTTAGAAGGGAGCTACAGGGTCAGGTGGTATGAGGTGACAACTTGAACTAGGATATAGCATATTTTCTGATGGGAAGGTTAGATGGAAGACATGTTAAGAGTCATGTGTGTTTTCTATTTTTTTCAGTTGTTGTTTTTTTCATAATCCCCTCACACCCCTCCCCTTCTTTTTTTTTCTATTTTGCCCAAGCATCGAAATTAAAGTAATACCCTTGTAAGAGAAACAAGATTTGTTCTAAATTTATGCTTCACTGCTTGAGGCTATGCGGCACCTCAGACACACAGAGTTTATTTGATCTCTGCTCGTTGAGGGGAAAAAATCCTTTATGACTATCAAATGTGTCTCACTCTTTCCCCGTGAATCTTGTTTACCGATGCTGCCGTGTGTTTATCTGTGAATGAAAATGACTCTGGAGACACCATGCACTCCTTTGCCCCTACAACAACACATATTTCTTTCATTTCATGGTCTTTACAGAGAGTGGGAAAAAAGTAAAGTGAAAGTACAAGGTCGCTTTCAAAGACATCAGTTTTATAATTCATGCTGAAGTTAGATGCAGGTCTTCAACTTGAACCACAGGCCTCGCCAAATGTTTTATTTAAATTCATTGGTCGAACGCTTCATATTTCGGGGGCTTCTTTCGGCAGGAACCCCTGCTTTCTATTCATGTAAGTACAATAATCAAATTAATGATCAAATGAAGTAAACAAGTTCCCTCAGTGCTAGACAACACAAAAAGCTTTTGTTCAGGTTACGCAACGGTGAAAATTTTTATTGCTGTCGAACACTCCCACACACACACAGTGCACAACACTCTCATCATTACCCATCTGTGATTAGTGGTATTTCAAATAACCCACACATCCAGAAAAAGAAAATACACACACACAAATCTCATCCATTTTACGTCAATAACATCTTCTCTGAAACTTTTATAAAATGGCCGACAGCCGTCTGGTTTTATAAAAGGTTCTCATTTATCCATTTCATGATGTTAACACCTTGAAAACCTCAATAAACGCTCGCTAAATTCAACTTCATACATTTCTTCTTGTGAAGTAAACTTTCAAATAAATTCTGTTTAAGCGTGTGTATGTTTTCAGGTTTACCCGAGGCTACACATACACAATAACAGCCACAATTTCAAGGTGAGGTGAAAGAAATTCACAGCTTTTCCAATAATTAAATGTACGTATGTCTTAAAAGCTACACCTTAATATAACTGAAACGCAGCAGAAAGACTGAAAGCAACAACTTGTTGTATTGACATTGTACAGTATCATAGAATACAAGAAACAAGCTTCAACACTGGAAGATATTTACCATTTAAATCATATTATGATTATATTTACTTGTTATTAGGATTTCTGGTGAAGTATTTGCAACAGGCAGAACTTACCCGGCGAGTTTCAAACGTTCTATGATAGATAGATAGATAGATAGATACTTTTATTACGGACTCAAGGTCCAGTTAAAAAACAGAGAACATAACAACAACAACAACACAGACAGCATGGGGTCAACCCCCTTTAAAAAGGCATTTGAACCAGTGCTTCCAGAGCATGGACGTATAGCGTGTGGCGCTGAAAGCACCATTTGTAATCACCAGAACAATCATATTCTCAGATGAATTCAAGCGACAGATGAACTTAAACATATTGTTTCTTAGCACAGCTTGAAGGGTGTTAATGCGAGCAGAAACAAACATTTCTGTAGCGCTGGTCCATCTAGGTCTTCTTAATAAAATCCTCAGACAATCATTATAAGCTACTTGTATTTTCTGGAGGCTCGCTTTTTTATAATTAGTCCACAGATGTGCTGTGTAAAGTGGGGTACAATACGCTCTAAACAGAGCCAACTTCACATCTTCAGTACAATAGCTAAATTTCCTTATCAATACATTTGCTTGCACATACAGCATACGGGACTGACGCTGGATGTCCTCATCATCAGATAAAGTGTCGGTGATGACATGACCAAGATATTTCACATGATTACAGGTTTTTAAAAGGTGACCCGACAACTTAAAATCAGGGAACAACATATGTTTGTCTTCCTTTGTTCGAGAAATCATTATAAAACTCTTAGCATCATTATATTTTATGTCATGTTGCTCTCCATAGACAGAGCACATATTAATGAGCTGCTGCAGGCCAGCTGAGCTCGGGCTAAGTAGCACACAATCGTCCGCGTACATGAGATGGTTCACCACTGTACTGCCCACCATGCAGCCAGTTTTACACGTTTTTAGTTCTTCTGAAAGACCATTCATATAGAAGTTAAACAAAATGGGAGATAAGATACTCCCTTGTCTGACTCCATTGGTTACTTGAAATGGAGCTGACACACAGTTGTCCCATTTCACCTGCATTGTCTGGTGAGCATACCAGAAGGACAAAATTCTCACTAGGTATTGTGGGACACCTGCTTCACTTAGTTTTTTGAATAACTTGCCATGGTTGACACGATCAAATGCCTTAGAAGCATCTAAAAAACACATAAAAATAGAAGAATTTTTTCTTTTATAGGTATTCAATAGTTCTTTTAAAACATATATACACATGTCGGTGCTGTGTTTGGGTTTGAACCCGAATTGAGTGTCTGCAGACATAATAAATACACTGATCCTTTCGAGAAGGATTTGTTCCACAATGAATGAAAGTGGTCGAACATGAAAGTCTCCTAATTTCTGCTGATTGTTACCTGAACCCCCAAAGTCTTGTTTCTCTCAGATGCTGGGGGTTGACTTTGAAGGATGGAGCATTTGCAGAGTGAAAAAAAAGAAAAAAAAGAAAAAGTGGGGCCTGGCCTCTGAAGCAGCTGAGCCCAGGGGACAGTTGGAGATGACACGCACAAACAACTTGCGTTGACCTTGGGGCTGTGGGCAGCAGGCCTTCAAGGTGTATGCAAAAGCCGCACACACGGCTCAAAAAGAAGGGTCTGCTTTTGAAGTGAAGAGTGTGAGTGTGTGTGTTCGTTAGTGTGTGTACGAGAAGGTGGGGGTAATAGTGGGTGGGGGGGCAGCGCGCATTTTTGAGAAGCAACCAAGGATACCCATAGGCCTGAATTCTATGAAGTTCTTTGATATGGGCGTCTCAGAGTGTTTATAATTACAAACAAACCCGATCATGATTAAAACATTGCTACTGAGCACAGAGGTGGCCGGGGAGAACTGATCTGAGCCAGCGTGAACGTGTGTTGTCCGTGTGCGGGTTTCGTGTATGCACATGTACCTACAGCGTGCATGAAGTGTGTCGGCATTAAACAGAGGTGGCCCTTAAATCTCACGGTGACATCATCGACTGTCAGCGACATGAAGGCGAGCTGTAACGACAGGCGATCAGCGTGTCACACCTGGAGGGCAGACAGCCAGCAGCGCTCGTGTCTCTCAGCGTGTACTGTATGTTTGCGTCTGCGTGCCCACGTCGTGTGTGTGTCTGTGTGTCTGTGTGTTTTCATCATGGCCACATTTCAAACAGAGCATGTTTCAAAGGGAGGACTAATCCTCAGAAATGAGGCATGAGATCAATATTCCCATGTTTAATTAGATGCCAACTGATTTGGTTCAGAAATAGTCAGCACGACATCCCTCTGTCACGGCAATATAGGCCCACATGTCTGCCAATTTGACTCTTGAGGAAGGCGTGTAAAAAAAAAAATAAGGTGGGGGGGGTGGGAGGAGGGGGGCAGACAGACGGGCGGACGGACAGACAGACAGACAGACGGATAAAGTAAAAAGAGTGGAATTGGGACTTGACTTCAAAGTGTTAGGTCGTTATGATTGCTCTAGCCATTTAAGAAGTGGTTGGAGAGAGAGGAAAACCTCAGGGGGTCGTCCCATCATCATATGCCCCACTTGCCGCTGTGATTTGGTGATTTTTGTCCGGAAGCCATGTTTTGAGAGGAGCAGGAGGGAGTTTGGGAGGAGAGAGGAGGAGGGGGGCGGTTTGGTGGAGTGGGGAGGAGGGTTAAGAGAAAAGAGGGGAAGGAAGACAAGGACAGGAGGAAAGAAGGAGTGAGGAGAAGAAGAAGATGGGTGGGGAAGAGTGTCCAGGACCACTGTCAAATGGTTGAGGTGTTACCATGGTGACAGTAATGAAGGGTCTCAGGACACCCTGGGGGGATGGAGGAGGGGGGTCTGGGCATGGGGTGGAGGAGGAGGAGGAGGGAGAAGGGAAAGTGATGGTGAAGAGGATGGGAGGGTCAGAAATTGAAAGCTGGAGAGGGAGAAAATATAAGAGGCCTTAAGGCTTTTTTTTATGGGGGGGGGGGCTGTTTAGACAAACCGACTATATTGACACACATTATGCTACAATGCCGTCATGGAAATGTACTCCATGGCGTGTTGTTAACATGCACATATCACATAATTCTGCGTAAAACTGTTCAGAGAAAGCACAACTCTAGGGTGCTAGCATGGTTGACTATATTACATTTGCCGCAGAAAATCAATAAAGTCCACTGAAAATAAATATACTGAGCAAAATATTATCATAAATACATATGAATCCGACTGTTGGTTTGAATCAACACTGGATTAAGTTGAATAAAGTCTTAACTTGTTTGAAAATTTATCATATTTAAAAAACAAACACACGAATCTCCCACTTAGATGGAAAAAATAAAGGACAACTTTAACATTCAAAATGTCAACTGTACCTGTTTCCATCATAGCGAACCAAGAATGGACTCACATGTTGCATTTTTGTAGCCAAAGTGCTGATTTACTCAACGCAATAAAGGTTTCATTATCACAGACACTTTGTTTTCAGAGGCTCTGCTGCTGGAAAGCTGTACGTTCACCAATTACTAAGAAATGTTTCAATTAAATGTACAGGGTTTACTTTTTGGTGACCTTTATTTATCCCATCAAACACGCCGAACTGAAAACGAGGCTTCTGAATCACCGGCGTACCTGTGCACAGTCGCATGGACAGACACGCACCCTAAATTATCCAGATGAGCACAAAGCAGATGTTAAATGGTGATACAGAGCGCTCAGGGTGCTAATTACGCACAGACATTGTCCATTGGCTCTATGGATTGTAGCTGTGGGGGTTAAATGGGCCGTGGTCTTGCTGCTGGTGAGTTTCCACATGTCAAGAGTAGTAATATGTTTTAATGAGCCTGCGACTCCGGGTGACGGACTAAACTTCTAATTCTGGCTGAAAGAGATGATGAAGAATCTCTGGCTTAAAATAAGCACGGCTCCTCCGATCCAGAGGGGCCCTAAAATTAAATTTACAGCGCAGCACACGTCTGGAGAAATGTGCTCTTTGTTAATGCACGACATACAGCACCATATTTGTTTGATCAAAACAGCAAGCTGCAATTTAACAGTCAGTTATTTTGTCATGTGGTTTCTCTTTGTTCCCTACAAAAATCAGTGATCCATTTCATCTATTGATCTCTCGATATAATAACCATAAAACGGTGCCTCACTTTGTCAGCCGACAAAAAACACAAGTTTAACTTATTGTCTCCAAGTACAGTCTTTATGATCTGTAAAGATAATTCAATAGCAAAACAAAAGGCTAAAAAAAGATGGTTTATAACGACTGCATTCAACTATGATTTATAATTTACACTTGCAACAAACTTTTGATTAGCATAACGGTGCAAACATCAGATCAATTCAATAATGCGTTCAATATCAATGTCCACTGGATAAAAGCAATAAATTTATGTTTCTTTTCTCTCGAAAGTAACTTGAAAACATGCACACGTGATGATATGCATTTTTATTTGATATACGACAATCAGATGTGCATTTAATGCAGCCTGTAAAGCCATCTAAAGAGGCAATAATCTTGCCCCGGAGTGATCTTTAGCTGAACTTGAGCTGCTCACTGTGTGGTCTCAGTAAAAGTCTAAACAGATCCACGAGGCTCTCTGCAGCCTGAGATCTTTCATCGCTCATCGATACGGTGATCAATACGTGGACATGTGGGTATTGACTAGGGTAATGATGATAGCTGCACAACCGCACGGCCACACACGTGCACACACGCACACAGGCGTGCATTTAAAGGCACGCACGCATATGGAAATACAGTATGTGCACACGCACACATACATCAGAGTAGCTCACACAAATACAGGCATATGCAGTCTTACTAAACTGATCTCAAATGGCAGCTTGGGAGCAGAGATGGATTTAAACTGAGTGAAGGTACTTAATGTGTGCGTGTTTGTCTGTGTGAGTAAGTGTATATGCCCTGTGCGCAGATAGTGTGTGTGCTCATCCGTGTGTGTGTCATAACAAATAAACAGCACTCCTCTTGTCAATGGCTATTATAGACTTTTCAAGGCAGCACTTTATTTGCTCTATAGTGACCCTGACATGGCAGTGAGTGACATTCATCGACAAGCTGACCCAGACTGACTTAGACCATAAGACGGACAATTTGACTCCATCAGTCACTTTTTTTTTTTTTTTTTTCCTGCTTTGATTTACTTCCATTGCAATTGTGACAATGCAATCTCCCAAACGGGGAAGAAAAAAATAAATAAATAAATAAATTCCTGCTTTTTAAGAGCCACTTTTAAAACTGTTGGCTTCAAATGCAAGTTTGGACCAAAAAATGGGTCATGGGTCTGTTTCTGGCAGGTCCCCACTGGACAAAAGAAGCAATATATTTTAATGAGCCCCCGGCACCGTGATAAAAGATTAAATTACTCATTTGTGTTCAGAAAAAAAAAGAAAAAGAGAAAAGTTTAGTGACTCTTACTCTGACTTGGGTCAAACAGGACTGAATTTTAGAACATTGTTTTTTATCCGATGTAGAGAACTGAGGCTGGAAAACCCCGAAGCCAGTGAGAACAAATCCAATCCACTCTACCATTCAGGTTAAAGCTGCATTTCACCCAGCTGTTAAAAAAAAAAAATCTAACTCAGGAAAAAAAATTGAGATACAAAGGGCTTGGGCAAAATGAAACAAATTGCAGGTGCACAAACTGTGCATGGATCACCCATCAGAAAATGCCCTCCCAGCAAAGAGGAAGACCCTTAATTCATTAAAATAATCTCGCCGTGTCTTGATGTTGGTTTGAGCCGTGACACACATCAAGGCATAGTTCAGGGAGGCCCAATAAAAGCAACACTGACTTAACAGGCAATTGTGTCTGTCTTGCTGCGAGCGCACTCTTAGTCACGGACAGTGAGTTTATTGGGCGGATCAGTGTCAGGAGCGCACACATACACAGGCTTTAATAAGCCCACACTTTAATTTAGGCCCCGTCACTACAATGAGGCTTCCAACATCAGACAGCAAATTGTTCTTGTTCAATGAAAAAAGAAAAAAAAAAAAAACATCCTGTCTTCTTGTCTGGACAGAAAGACTGGCGGACAAAACAAAAGGAAGAGGGGAGGAGGAGGGCGAGGGAGGGAGGGAGGGATGGGGGAGACAGTGTGTGTGCAGCCATCTGTGTATGTGCATGCAGGCATGGATTTATATGTGCGTATCTATGTGTAGACAGATCAGGGACGGAGGGTTGTGTGTGCATCCACCACCACTCGCACACCTGGTGCTTCTACATAGTTATGTACGCATGTGTGTTTCTGTGGATGTTTCAAACAGGCAGGCGGGTGTGAAAGAGTCCTCCAAGCAGGAGTGTGTGTGGGTGTGTGTGGGGGGGTTGTTCAGTGTCTTTAAAGCCTCTTGAATATGTTCAGTTAAATAAGCCGATTGTTCTTTAAACGCTTAATCAAACCCTAATTAGCATAGCTGTAATTGCACTTGCCTCGCGGCTGTGGCCCATTGACATGGATTCCCATGTTAATTACTGTAATTGCCTCGCTAATGCTATGAATACTTCAAAGTTATGCAAATGGTGATGATGAGTAATCCACCAAGTGTTTGAAATGGCTGTCATTATACACACATGCACACACGCATGCACACACACACGCACGGTGGAAAAGCTGATTGTGAAGTGTTGGATGTCTTTCTTTCTGATGGGGACACTCACATTTGACACACAGGTGAAGACGTAACACACAGGTACGTTCATCCGCGCTTAATGAATACAAGCACACACACACAAAGTTAATACAAAGGGACACACACACACACAGACGCTCTAACATTAGCTAACATCCCTCCGCCCACACACAATCAAACTCTCAGATCAAAGTGTTAAATCATAAAGATGAGAAGCTCTCAAAGAGTCCAACACTTCAAGCAGGGTGGTGGTTGTATTAGTACAAAGAATTAATGAGGGCGCACAAATACACTCGCCCTCTCACTCACATTGTCACACACACACACACGCGCTCAAACACACTCTCTATGGCGGAGACGCAGCATGTCGGACCATTCTATGGACTAATTACCCTTGGTTCATCTCTCTCATCTCTCTTACTCACTCACTCGCACATACACATGCACACACATCAATGAAGGCGCTGTAATCCCATGCTAATACTCCAGGGAGTCAAATCAATGTGACCCCACAGTCTTTGCGCATAAAGCGGCGTTATAATGAGGTTGGTGTTGGAACGCGTGTGCGCACACACACACACACACAAACACTTGTTTTTGTATAAAGGTTGATCTCTCTTTCTCTCTCTCTCTCTCTCAAAGTGAAGATTAATGACTCAGTAAATGAAGCATCTATATAAACACATGTTCACACAGGGGTCATTCCAAACCGGCTCATCCAGAATTGAAAACTTTTCCCAGTTCATGCCATGGATTTTCTTTTCTTTCTTTTTTTTTAAGAAAAAAAAAATCATGCAAAAACTTCTATTAAATTCATGGGACCTTGGAAAATCCTATAGATCTATTCCAATACTTGTTTAGTTATGAATATTTGAAGTCTGGCCCTTGGAGCTAAATTTCATCATTTTTGCGATTCTTTGCATGTGTAAGTCTAAAGCCTCACCAGTCGCTTATTTTTTTTTTCCAAAGGATTGGGTTGAAATTTGTACTCAACATCCAAGAAACTTGAGCGAATAAACTGCAACACAGGTTCGTCTGAATACAGCGGTGGTTGCTGAATGCTACGGTAATCAAATTACCCAAAGAATATTCTAATTCACAAAAATGGAGTAGGGTTGGGTCAGTGCATCAAACATAGAAGTTATTTGCATTACAAAACTAGCGCTGTCTGTTTAATACAGCATCAAAGCTGGGAAAATAACATATTAAGACTGTATATTTTCAAAAGAAGATTATTCTTATTTTCTTCCATCTTTTTCTGTGGTCAAGTGCCAATATTCATTACAGTGGCTACACTTGCACGATATAGCTCGGATATTGCATATTTCATCTCCTAATACATGGACTTGTTGCATGCTGGATGATTAGAACTTAGTTCCTTAGCACTATATGCAAACAAGTTTCAAAGTTTTCTGAATTGATGTCGCACAACATTGTGAATCCAGGTAATATTCAGTGATTGTAGTCATTACAGACATATACTTTTAAATATGACTACAGGAAATAGTAATATAAAACAACTGAGTCTGGAAACAAGACCAACATATAAGTGATGTGTCAGTTACTTGGGGTTGAAATGTATGTCACTAAAATGCCTACGCCATGCAATCATATTAACCACGTTATCTGCATTCACGTTGAATCCTCTACATTGTTTTTAACATGTGCATGTGTGGCTTTAATAGGCATACATCCCAGTGGAACATGTAATATCATATTTACATAATGTTCACTGTACACCGCTGCAGCTATTGGGGCACTTGATTGGGCAATAACCCAACATGCATTGCTTAGAAGAATGACTGACTGAAAGAAAAAGTGTGGTCTTTACCCCTTGTATAACACATAAAGTAAATGAATCTGGTGCCTCATTTCTTACACAGATGCTGATTAACTGACATAGATGCTCTGTCTTTCATAAAAACGTAAAATCAATATTTGAGACACTACCTACCTCTACTCAGTTATGACTTGTGTCTGCTGTAGGACATACAGAAGGCACGCTGTTGCTGATTAATATCAAAACGCTTTTACACGTTATTTCTCTTACTAAAAATACATTTTTTTTTAAATGGTACTGAAGCTGAAAGAAGCACTTCTACACCTACATCACCATTCTTCACACAATCTTGGTGATTCCCTGGTCTTATTGTTGTTACTGAAGGACTCCTTAGTATAACAGCAACTGCAAAAGTGCTAAAATGCATATTTATGTATTGCAACAATAATGGTCACTGTGGTGTGGATGGGGACGGTAAAGAAAGAGAAGACACACATATATCCAGTGTACATGAAATTATATGCATACAAAGACACAGGCTTCGCCCACCTACACACTCTCTGTCACACACACACACACGCACGCATACGCACACACATGCACCGTGACACAGTTCACACGGACTGCTCCCAGGAGAGTGCCACTACAACTTCCACCACTTTATTATTGGTCAATTTGGAGGCTTCTTTCAGAGGGGTGACATGGCTTAGGAGATGTCACAGCCCAACCAATCAATACCACTCTGAAAGCTCAGGACCCACAGCCACTACGTGTGTGTGTGTGTGTGTGGTTGTGCATGCCTCTTGTGCATGCACATGTGTGTATATGTGTGTGAGTTGCTGAAAGCTGCAGCAGCTGTGACTGGACTCTCCCCTTCTGACCTGTTTACCGGACAGTAATTACATGGGAAGAGACGTCCGTCCGGCTCCTGCTGACCATCTCGACTAATGAACTAAAACGCAGAGGCAAAGGGAAGGGCAGTCAGGACAGACAAAGACAGACGCACAGATATATAAACAAATAATGGGGCAGATACATCTTTGTCCTTCACGGTGACTCCTTATTTATTTGTTTGTTTGCATATATGCAGGGGTGTGTTTGCACGTCTCGTGTGCACGCGCTTCCATGTAGCATATCCATCCATGTACACATTCTTCTGCCGTTGCCTGTGGCAGAATAGGCCTGACTAGTGGATGAACAAGCCTCACAGCGTGTAAGCAATCCCAGGCGTGAGTTTCCCTGACAAACCTATTGATTCTATGGATTTCCACCCAAAGTTGTGATAATGATACATCATGGGCAGATTTGGCAGGACAGACTGCTGGGGGAAGAGGTGGCAAAGCAATTTACAGCTGTAAAGACTAAGCAGGAGGGGAGAGGGGGGGCTCTGATTACTAATACCCCCAACAAAAAACAAAAGGAGAAGGAGAAATATATCCCTCCATCTCTCTGTTCATCCTTCTATCCCTCTCTCCTTGGGTGTCTTGTTTCCTGGTGTGTCAATATGGATGTATGAATTTGTTACAGATGGATCCGGCACAATGGATTGGCTTTGCTGCTTTGTTAAGGATAAGGCATCATAGACTTTACTGTGTTTAGCGCGCGAGCAGCAAGAACGGAGCTCATAGATAAACCCGCTGTACGCATGTGTGCCGTTTTTCTCTTCCAGGCTCAGAGCATCTTATCTTAGCGGGTTAGTCCCGAGGTGTTTTGTAATATTAAAACTATCTTTCACTTTCTGGCTGAAAGGTATTTTAAATAAATGTATGCGTTCTTCTTCGTCTTCTCGCACCACACTTGCCGTACGGCGCTGTACATCAGCTGCGAGATTTAACTGCACACACTTTTTATGAGTTGTAGATTTTCAGAGCGGCTCCTTTAGGATATTTAGAGCAATGTTTCCAGGTATTACACAATGCGAGCCAGAAGTTAAAGGTCCGTGTCATGTCTTCTATGTTTGTATTTTAGTTGGCTGGGATGTATGCATGTGCACAGGCGGTTGTGCTGCAGAGAGGGCAGGTTATTTCAAGTTTATAATGTCATCCTGAGAAAAGAATGTACAGTATGGAGCATAATTCCCATCAGTGAAAGTATACCCGAACGATTTTTAATTCAGAGTTCCTGAACAAAAATAACTATCTTTTAAGCCTCTTAAAAATGCTGAAAAATTAGATTTGTGATGCGCCGGTGCAGAAACACAAGTCTGCATGAAAGGCAATAATTTATGGCCCATATTTCACTCTGATTAAAAACCTAAGCAGCGATTATGGTGACTACTCAGCAATCTTCTCTGACATCAAGGCATGTTTTTTCCTCATTCTAATCCACTACATTATAATTATTCAGTCATTTCAACTTTCATAGGGAAAAAATAATCATCTTTTGGTTATGCAAATGATTGGGCTGCTGAAAAGGCCCTCCTTGGCAGATGGCTGGTATTTAAAATGGGGTATGTGGTCATTTGGGTATTTCTGTCATGAGATAGATCTTTGATTTAATGAAATAGGGGCTTAGGCTCATTCAGAAGAATATACAATAGAATTACTTTATGACCACCATCTCTGATTATGGTGAGTGTATTGTCTGTCTGTGTGTGCATGACTGTGTGTGTGTATGTGGGGTTTTATTTCATAGGTAAATATTTGTACTATCAATCTCTGTGTGATACCTATTGAGGCAGTTTTTCATGGGGTTCAGGAAATTGGAAGTTACTTCTCGTAATACCTCGGTTTGTTGCGTACCAGATGATGTCATTTTGTTTTATGTATCCGGGCAAAAATATTAATCTTTGTTCCTCATCTCGGTACACGCACATTATTTTGCAATTTCTAGCCATTACAAACAGATTTTATTATACCAATTGAAGGAGGAAGGGACATCAAGGACATACAGAAGTAATGTGAAAGTGTTGACTAGCAAGTGGGAAACTGGAAAGTGTGCACGTGAGAGAGTGTGCACGCAGACAAGACTTGGAGCAGCACATAGACGTTTACTGGTAATTGCTCACTATCCGATTGTAATTATTGATGTTATTCATTAATGCAAAATTACTTCTGCAGTGTCATCTGCAGTTTACTGTAAAGCTGATTGTAACAAAACTGCTAACAGCAGCAGAGAAGTTATATCTTTCATTAGGTCCTCTGCCAGACCACAAAATTTTAATTTTCATATTGATATCTTGCCAAATTATGAAACAAAATGGTTATGGACATTAAACTACAGTTATTAAATTTCTGTAAGGTATTAAAATTTGACCAGCGTCTTAGTATCTGTCTGATACTGACTGATACTCTCCTGACTATGGTTTCCACACTTTAATTTCTCGTAAAAAAGAAACCCACAGTCTCCAGTCCCTTTGTCTTTAAAGGAGAGTGTCTAACTGCCAGTTGGGTAGCCAATCCCGTTACGGCCAAATCAGGATAATAACACCTCCCTTTAAACCAAATGACCGCAGCATGGGACTGCCAGCCAAAATTAATTCCACCTCTGACCAGAGGCGAGAATACCCCACTGCTTAACCCCCACTGCACACTCACACCCACAAATACACACTTAAGCTCTTACACACAAAGACACATGCACACACAAACACACACACACACACACACACACACAGGCTGATGCATGCATGCACACAAGCACACATACTGAATATGGAGTAGTCCTTATTTGCTCTTGCTGCTCACTATTCAGTCTTGATCACAAGCCTGTCAGCAGACACCAAGCTGCAGCGTTTGGCCAAACTAAGCTGTGCACTTAAAGCAAAGCATTTTCTTTTTAACCTGTCTGGGTCTCTGATCTAAACACTGAAATTATGTAATATGAACACTTGTAATTATGTAATAGATTCCCCCAAAATGTGACAAAAAGCTGCATAGTTTGCCATCGCAGGCCTTTAATTGCCTTCACTCTTACAATGACAAACTTTTAACTGTCACCAAATGCAGACAATTATATGCGATAGATTTCCGTGCATAGCAAACATCGTAAAAAAAGCACAAACAGATGATATTTTGTCAGGAGGCACGCTGCTGCTCAGCATGTAGCCTGTTAAAACGTGTAAGTTTTGAATGGAACACTTGACACCGCTGCATTAGCTCCCCTCTCCAGCATTATTGATTTACAACATCGATATAGGCTGGCTCCCTCTTAATACATTTAAACTCTAAAAACAGCAATATGTCACAGCTACTTGGCTGTGATTCTTCAAAATAAACACTATGTTCTAAAAAACACTGCATGATGTGCGTCTTTTAAGACCCTTGGGTTTTGTTTTATTCTGGCTTGTTGTTAAGTGACCTTTTGTTAACTTCTATTTAAGTGACATTCGTTCTCCTGTCACCAGGCGCACTTTGTCTTTGTTACCGAGGGGGTCTCCACTATAGTCAGATTTCCATGTTCTTCATGCTTCACACAATCATTGAACCAACGGAGGCGCGGCCTTCTGCGGGGTCTTTAAGGTGCTTATACGTGCAGACAGAAGTAGCAAATAATCAAGATGCATTGCTGATCATTTGTCCTCGCAAAACCCAGAGGAAAGAAGTCCAGCTGCTGCCAAATCTGACTATATTGCTCCAGTGAATTTCAGATGAAGATATAGAGAATGAGTGATGCCAGGTGAATTTTAAGATTCATATTATGCAGCGGTGCGTCTATGTGTGTTTACCAACAGGAAGCCGCTGCCAAAATTGTTACAGTTCATATTGCGTGGGAGTTTTACACCTAAACGACAAGTCTGATGGTAATTTCAGGCTGATTGTGAACTCGTGTGTGCATGACTGTGGGAGATCATGTGACACTACCACCACCCAACCCCCCTACATGTGTACAGTATGTGTTGTTTCTGGGGCAGGTCTAAACTCTGTCATGTTGATTAGCTGTAGGTGTTAACACATTAGATACTGCCTCATCTCATTCTCCTCTTGACTGATAAATGTCACTCCTTCGTCGTCGTCTCTTCATCACACCCTTGCGCTCCCTTGTCGTCTCTCCAGTTTGCATTTCATACATCAAGCGGTTCTTTCGTATAAATATATACAGTATACCTTTTTTTTTTCTTTTCTTTCTAAATCACAAAAAAAGAAAAATAATGAGACGGAGTCAAATCAGGAGCATCTTAAGTTGTATTACTGTACGCGCGAACATATTTTTGGGCCCAGTTTTGTGACGAGATTTTCAGCTTGTTGCTAATTGTTCCTTTTCAGCTGCCAGTGGGCTGCAACCAGGCAGGCATCAACAGATTGTGGGCTCTCAGCTGCCAGCCTCCCATCAACTGCCTTTGTGCCTCTGCCACTTGACATCTCCATTCGCTGTGTGTGATGATGTAAATAATTACACTCAATTAGCACTTAATTAACGATGCTGAAACAAAAGGACAAGTCCCTGGGCGCAGCTCGCCTCCTCTCTTAGTCTCTCTGTATGTTGCTCTCTCTCCCCCCCTTCTCTCTCCTTCTCTCTCTCTCCACACACACACACATCAGGGAAAACAAAACATGTCAGCTTTTGACAATGTGCCATCTGTCCTCGAGCCAACAGATAGGCTTAGGCACACGCACACACAGATACAGCCCCTCAGTGCCCATAAGACATTCAGAAACACTAATCGGGTCCTTAGGCGAACATAATTACAGCTTGCCATGTTAATTACCTAACAATTAGCAGCCGTCTTTTCCAAGGGGCAATCAATGAATTAGCTTGTGATTCCCATAATGAGATGCCAGCCGAGCCCCATTCCATTCACGCTCTCTCCTCACTTCTCCCACTTATTCTTTGACACTTTTTCTGCACACACATACACACAGTACATCTCACATATAGCATAACATAACTTAAATGTCACAGAAAATAGGAATTAATTCACACTTCGCCCAATTAGCTTATTTTATATCCCAAGGTGGATTGTAAAACCGTTTTGCACCTTCTGTAAGCAAAGTGGTCAAGAATTTCATTTCTCCTCCTCGATACACGCACCTAATGCCTTAGGGCAGCAGTTTAAAATTCAATGTAAAACAGGCGGAGGAAAGAAATGTTAAAAAATAATCACAATAGAGGAAATTGAACAAATTGGGTGTCTTGTATTGCTCTTTGTCTTTGTAATTCCCTGTAGTTATCAAATGAATAATGAGAAAATTTTGCTGCTGTGATGCCAAATATGAATCTTAATGCCAATTCTGATTGGAAACAAATTGGTGAAGCAGGTGCAGTCCTGAGACTAATGATCAATAAAAAAAAAAAAACCTCATATTTCATCATTTTTAGAGGACCCAAAAAGCTATCAGTATGAAAAATGTGCACCCTTTACCAGAGAAATCATCCATCACTGCTCCTATTGAATTTCCCATATTAAAACTCCAATATGGAAGTCATATAGGCTGATAACACAATCAGATTGAAAATTGAGAAATCACCTCCTGCCGATAAATGTATATCACGGATTAGTGCACTTGGATGGTTACTTCCTTGTGGGAAGAAAAAAAAAAGATAGAAAAAACCTGAATCTGTTGACCTCTTGGAAGGAAGGTGCTTTTCTCTTGTTGCATTTAAGTCAAGTCACACCAGTGCACCTCAAACACCACCACGCTCCTACAGCACATGCATGTGAAAACTAACAGGGACTTTTATAGGACCTTGCATTATTTGATGTATATAATTAAATTGCGCCTTTTCTTCCTCGCCCTTATAGAAATCTTTATTCCTCTCATTACTCTTCATATGGCTGTGGATATTGCTGTGGATATGAGAGTGGTACAGATTGGCCTTTAGCTTCTTTTATTACTGAAATCCTGTGGTTGGCCAAATGTGTAGGTAATTCATTCATCCTGATTGCCTTGTGTTATATTTATACCTGAGTGCTACAGCATATGTGGCAGCTGCCGGAGACATACCATACAGCACTGAGTCCCAAGATGAGTGGCATACACTTATTTATTTACTTCCTGCTAACTAGGGTTAAAAATATAATTAGACAATAATCCAAGATGAATACTCTCTCTCACCTTCTCTCTCTTTCAGTATCCATACCATCACAGACCACAGTGGCCATGCTAGTCCTAGCCACAGACAGCTCTCTAATAGGCCTGGCTGTCTCCTTCTTAATTTGCTGAAATTGCAAAATCAATAGGTGTAGTCGTAGCCGCCCGCTCCCTGTTTTAGTGGGAAAAGATAAAGTCTATGGGAAGGCAATCTTCACTTTCAATTTGCTCCCTGTTCAGCATCGAGGCCGAAGTGCTTATCACTCTACTTAAAGAGACCGTATGCCTGTCACATGGTGCCGGGTTGTACCGGTGGACAAGCAAAGGGTTTCCTCCAGTGTCCTAGAAAGCATGGAAAACACGCACAAACGTAGTAATTTTGAATCTTAATAATATCAGCATAAGACCAATATGAAAATGTGGTTCATTTCTAAACTGAACTTGATAGACTCTGCAAGTGGAGGAGTTCTGCCCTCTCTTGCTTTTGTCTCATTTGTCTTGTCAGGAGATTTTGGATTTGTGGATTAAACTTCTTCCCTATCGATATAAGTGCCCCACCTACAACTATTGCTCTCTGGATTTGAAAACTTTAATGCTTAGTATCTCAAGACTCTTCTGAACTCGGGGGGGGGATCCTCTAATTCTGAGCTCACAAGGATTACGTGACAACATCTCGGCTAAATCCTTGACTGTAGGATCTGTACGTTACCATGTGTCACAGGAATTGTAGTTTTCCATAAGAGCGCAATCTGAAATTTCAGAGGCGCAGACACCGACTGCACATCTGGTCTGGTGTAAAATGGTTGACTGTATTAGAGTGCGGCTTCATGCATCCGTTTGTAAATGGAGACAGCGTGCATTTGGGCGAGATGAACGCTTTAAGCAGATCTTGTCAGTAGGAACTTTTGTCTCAGTGAACCTGTTTGTCCTTTCCTAATCTCCTCTTGATGCTGCCTTTACCCATAATCCTTTCTTTCATTAACTGCCCCACTCGTACAGCGCCACCTTTATTGCAGTCTTTCCCTTTCTAATTGCAAACAGACAAGAGCAGGGGGAGGTGAGTGTGTCTGTGTGTGTCTGTGTGTGTGCAGTGTAGAGAGAGGCTGGCTGGGTGGTGGGTGCATTCAGAGCATCAGCCTAAGAAGTTATGTTTGTGCAGGCCACGCCACAATCGAGGGGAAGGGGAAGAACAGAGGCGGTGGGGTGGGGTGGGGTTGGCTTTGTGGTTGATTGCAGAAATAATTTCACATGTTGTAGAAAAGAGCTTAAAGAAAAAATTTTAATCTGGATATTAAGAACATTATATGTCCGAGTTAAGGGGGTCAGCACCATGGCTGCTCTTGGCAGGAAATCCATAGAAATTAGAAACAGGATTTTGATGATGATAAATTTGAGACATGGGGGGAGAGAGGGAGGGAGAGAGGGAGGGTGAGTCAGAGGAAGAGAGCAGTTAATATGTGTACTTGTAGGACCACCGTTGTAAGTACAATCGTACCAATTCCTGGAATTTTCTAATTACTTTGTGACTTCAAAATATTTTTCACATCATCCCACATTATAATACAATAAGCAGATTTAGCAGAGGAGAGGAGGAGACAGGGAGAGAGAGGGAGAGAGAGAGAGGGAGAGCAGCTACAAGAATAGAAAGGGGAGGGAATAGGAAATGTTTCCAAAACATCCACTGGTGGGTTGCATTTTAAAAATGTTGTTTTTGTGTTGTTAGCACGAAGCGAGAAGAAGGAGGGGAGGGCGAACGGGAAAACAGGGGAGGGAGGGAGGAGAAGAAGAAGAGAGGGGAGAGGTTCAAATTTGAAAACACTGGTACTGATGCATATTTATGACCGCGCGTCATAAATGCACTTTATGATAAGGCAAATAATTCACACAGCGCATCACAGACATCACTTTAACATATTCTATAAGCAGAGTTAAAGACCGCCTTGTTTGCCGTTTCCTATTTCACAATAACCCCTCCAACAATAGCCCTCCTTCTCTGTCCTCCCCCCACCTCCTCCCCTCAGCCCGTCTCCCTCTTCCACCAATGAATGCCGGCCTCACTGAGGCCCTATACTTGGTTACACACTGGCCCCTATTGGCAGTCTTACCACTTGGACAAATATGAAGTGATTCATACAAATGAAAATAAATTCCATTTCTATCTTTCTCTTTTTTTTAATTAAAATGAGTCATCTTAAAATGCACTGCACCTGAAGTTCACTGAACTGAGCAACATAGGATGTTATTTTGATGATGTTTACATTTTTTAGATATTTAATTATAATTAAAAGAAAGAAAATGAAAGGAAGATGAATGGCATTTTTTGATTTGTACGTTTCTGAATTTACAGTACAAATATTATAATTGTTTACAAATTTGATTTGATTTTGAAATCTGTCTGGAATGATGGAATAGTCTTTATATTGATTTTCTTTTCTTTTTCTTGCTCTGTCATTTTTCCCTTTTTTGCACCCAGACATAAATATTTGTTCAGGTCTGAGGGAATGAATATCACTGTCAGAAACATGGAAATTGATCTCAACAGTAATATCCCTCAATTAATGTTGGGAGTTCTCTTTTTCCAGGGAGGAACAGTGCGTCAGTACATTTCTGCAGTTAAATACATGATTATACTTAAGCCCCTGTAGTTAGGTGTGCCCAATTTCCACACACTAACACAGAAGGAACACAAGGTCACATACTGAGAGACGCAGAAATGGGCAGAAATGGAGGACAGAGTGAGGGATGAAGAGATGAAGACACAGGGAAGGTGTAGCACCACCGTATTTTTCTTACACTTTCTTTAAAAGACGTTCTTGCGATTGGGTCAAAACCCCTTTAACAAACTGGATAATGGATCACCTGCGTGCTGCGTTTGTCAGTTATAATGTGTCGGAAATGAAGACTGATCATCAAATGAAGAAGTTGTCCTCATTACTTCTCATGGACTCATCTGAACTCACACCCTAAATATATTTCACATAAAAGACGTCTTATACATCTCCCCAAGAAGAATTTTAAGAGAAATATCTGATATTTAAAATTTTTGCTCATTAATAATTTTAGTCGTTTTGCATAGGAAAGCAGTGAAAATGCTCAATATCCTCCGGCTTCAGGCTTTAGAAAGAAGAGGATGTGCCGTTTTATTCCATCATATATCACTCTGAACTGAACATCCTTCACTTTCAGACTTATATTTGAACAAAACAAGACATCTGAGGACATCGCTTATTGATTTGGAGAGGTGTAAACACATTCTCCATGTGATTTTGGCAGTTAATTGATTTAATTAATCATTATTTATTCATATGAGGATATATACCACTTAACTGCAAGTTAAATGGCACCTGTGAGCAATATGATTATGACAAAAATATTTATCTTAAGTATTGTTTACATTTACAGCATTTTAGTTTCAGTATGAAGTCTTGATATTTACTAATCATTATACAAAAAAATGATATACTAATGATGCAAGATTTTTTTCATCTTCTGAAAAGTCAAAGCCTTATGCCTGTTCTTTTTCTGCAAAATGCTCAGGGTTAAAAAAAAAAAGAGCGAAAGACTGGAAGGGTTCTATAATTTTTATAATAATAAAGTATAAAAACATTACCATTATAACTAATTTCACAAAATACTTTCCCCCCCTTCAGTTACATTTTGTCAAATTGCTTTCAAAATTTTAAAATACACCACAAAACGGCCAGAGCCATTTCTTATTGTCATGTTGGAAATCTGCTATGAAACTGTTCATACATTACTGACATTACTGTCAGACTGTTGCTGCAGTTGTAGGGCAACTAAGAAATGCAAAAGCAATGCACAAGTTGTCAAAAAAAAGGCCTTTTTCCCCCTCATGCACAGCAGTGTGGCTGCATCTGTCACCACGTGTAAACGGCACACGCACACGCGCATTTACCCTCAGCACTTCACATTTAACAAAAACACCAAATGTATACATCAGTGCAGCCATATATTTTGTTTACTCTGACAGCTTTTCAACAGTTACTCTTCCCTATGCAAATGAGCTGACTCTCTTCCACTCCCAATCGTGGCGAAGTGATATGAGCCGCTGAATATAAATGATTGGGAATGATTGATAGACCCTCCCACTCACCGCCCTCCACAGACAGATAGAAATCCAGACATATGCATCTCTCTCTCTCTCTCTCTCTCGTTGCTTGCAATTCTCGGCACCACTCTCAATCTCTCCCCCCAACGCAGTCAGTCACAGGTTTACATATAAAAACATGCCAATTGTTAAAAACCATTAATAATGCTTTAATTCAGCACTGTGAGTCAACAGTCAGTGTTACAACTCATGCAATACCAACCTCAGTTTAGACGTCATGCACAGTAGGCCTGAACCAGCCTCAAAAACCACCACCAGTCTAATGCTATGATGAGGATATTATTATAATATTTTTCGCCCTCGTCCTAATTTATGACAGAACCTGCCAGAAAGAACAAAGATATTTTGACGACTAGTTTTCGGAGAAGTTGAACGTCAACTCTGTCGACTACAGGACACGAGCGGTATACATGAATAAATCAACTCAATGGACCATGAGAGTTTTCAATAAGTCACTGCAGCCATTTTAAATCCCTCACGGTGTCAACTTTCCCTCCACCTCCCAGCTTTAACGTGTGACAAGTAACTGCTGAAAAATCCATCTAACTGGTTCTGCAACATCCCGATTGACAGCAAAACTCACCTCGGTGTTCAGTGCAATAAATCTGGCTGCGGCTCTCTGCCGTACCTGTGCGCGCACTTACCCGGCTCTTTTCCCTGACAAAAAAAGCAGCGAAACAAGACCCGTGCTCAAGAGGAAGGCCAAACTCGCAGTGGCCTCTTAAAACATACATAAGAATGACAGCATGTTTACAACCGGCGGCTAACAAAACCACAAGAGCTAAGAATGGAAATATAAAACGCTGTGGACAATGTAGTGTGAAAAAATAATAACAGATAAGGGCTACATGGTACACACGGCATGCCAACGCAGACAAACACCAAATATCTACAAAAGAATTTATTTACCCGACTGTTTCCATCCGTTTCCTTTCCCCCAATGCCCAACTGGCCAGGTGTGTGTGTGTCAGTGTGTGTGAGCTACTGTTGGAGGGTCTGTGTCTGATTTCTTTCAGACAGGAGACTGGAAATGGGGTAGAAGCCATTACGCTGGGAGAATCACCCAGAGCACCCCGAAATGAGGGGCAGGGGCCTGTCAGCACGTGTGGATGTGTGTGCGTGTGCTTGTGCATGTGTGTGTGTGCAGGCAGGGTCCAGCCGGTGACCTTCTTCCAATGAGCCCCCCATGATTTATTTACTGTGCCCTTATCCAACCTCTCCCTGCACAGACACACGCGCGCACACACACACAGACAAACACATGATTTCCAGTATTTCAGTGATAAGGTAGAATCTGCAAATGTGGCTTTTTCACTTTGGACAGGACAGGCAGGAGAAAATGGTGTTTGGGGCGAGGAGAACAGATCTGTCACCCTATCTCGCAGCGCAGTAGCATCTTATTTTCCCCTCCATTTCTCTGCTCTCTGTCCTCTTCTCATTTTAGCTCCTTTTCCAGAGCCAGTGTCTGCCTCTCACCCTCATTCTCCCCATCCTCACCCTCCCTGCACCTTCCACTCCTAACATTTTGTACCGCCCTGCCCGCCGAGTCTAGATGCCATCTCCCACTTTCGCTCCCTCTCTTCCTTCTCTTGTTTCACTCCTTTCCTTCTTCTTTTCTCCTTTACTCTCTCATTCATTCGTTTCCTGTCTCCCCCACTTTCGCTCTCTCTCTGTCTCTCGCCGTACGGGGGTGGGGGTGGGGGGGTGGGGTTCTAGCTGTCGTGGAGCGAGATGAATTTCTGATTGCTGTCGGGCAGCACCGAGCGCTCTCATTGGTCAGATGAAACCAGGGAGGAGAGGAGAAGGCTAGAGAGAGAGAGAGAGAGAGAGAGAGAGAAAAAAAAGAAAAACGACATTTTTTTTTTTCATTGGCTGCATATGACCATAATTGCACCCCTCCCTATTTCTCCCCCCTCTGTTTCCCTCTCTCAGCAGAGCAGCAGCAGGCTATAATTTGAACTACCGGAGCCAATTATGCAGATTAGCTTGCCCCAGGTTGACCAATGACCTTCTCCCTCCGTTTACTTTTGTTTACAATATGCAAATTACCTCTAGGTTCAAAAACGCGCTAGTGGGTGTCAAAACACCTTTAGACTAACATTGTAATGCCACAAAAACTGCCTCACCCCCTGCTGCGCCCCCTCCCTCCCTTACATTCACACACGTGAGTGAACATGTGCAAATGAAACAGAAACAACTTAGCAGGAGATGCTGTTTGATGAAGTGACTGATGAAGTGTTTTGTGCAATGAGGACTTATTGATATCACAGGGGATCTGCTCACAACTTCCGACAGCGAGTTTCTACTTTCACGACACTTATCCCTCGTCGTCATCATCCTCCTCTCCGTCTCTCCACATCCACTCTTTCCCCTTTCCTTCCTTCTCTTTCTCACTCCCTCTCTCCATTCATGCCCCTCCCTCCTCTGGCCGTCGCCGCCGCCACCACCACCTCCCACCCACCTCCCTCGTTGGTACAGAGATGGAAGCTGGTCTGTCTAATTAGCTGTATGGTTTACCTTGGCTCAGTGGGGCCTGGCTGCCTGAGCCGGGTTTAAACAGGGAGATGGACGGGCTGAAACGCTGAAACCCTAGACTGTAATTAGAGACAGGCTCACTGAGGGCACACCACTGCTGACACAGAGCCTCTGTTCCACCGCGCACATACACCCACACACTAGGGAGAGCTTGGGAGGCGCACACACATACACATACGCACACACACGCCTGTGGCAAACATACACACCGAACGCATGGAAACAAAAGGTGTGGGCATTGAGTGCACCCATCCATCCAGGCATGGTCACTGGCATAAAAACACACATACATATGCAGAGGGTTGGCATGCGCCCCTGCCATCAAACACACTTGTGAGTTTCTGATATGTGCCCACACACGCACACACACAGACACACACTATTGGTCCGAAATATACATGAGCGCTCTCAATTTGGTTCCAACTCTCTTATTGCAGCTGTAGTTTACTTTACTGTGTTTCAGCAAGATGTCCCCAAACACAGTACCAATTATGTCTTTTCCCCTCACCTCATGTGTTCTGGCTCGCTCTCCACCACAAAAAAAAAAAAAAAAAACACTTTTTCTTTTTTTTTCCGCCCCCAATCTCGTCCTATGATTTATTACTTCTTTCTTTTGATTTTAATTTTCCTTCTCTCTGTTACGATTGTGTGCTTTGTGGTAGGGCCGAGTTCTATTTTCTCCTGTTGGACAGATTAAAAAGACACACCATCGGAATCGGCCAAAGACAACACACACACACACACAGACAAACACACACACAGACAGCCGATGCACCACACATGAGCGCACAAGCACGTCCGCAGCTGGTCTGATTGCACTGGAAGTGTTGTGTCTCTTCCCCTCAAAGTTAACTTCATCAAAACAAGGAACAAAGAGACAGAGCCAATCAATGAAATTCATTAATGAAAACTGAAATGCATTTTATTCTTTTCTAATTACACGCATTGTAGCTCATAATTGAGCGGGGTGTATCAGACTTGAGATTACTTCATCCTTGTGCGTGTGTGGCTTTCTGTGTATACGTGTGTGTGCATATGCGTGTGTCAGTGTGCATTGTTGTACTGTATGTGTGTGCGTGTTCGGTATGCAAACAAAGAAGTCGGTGTGAAACCGACATACGAGGAGGAAGAGATGGAGCAGAATATGGAGGGAAAAAAGTGATATCAAGACAGGACTGAGGGAGACAGACAGAAAGAGAAATATGAAGCAATGGATTGGATTGAATCTATTATTATCTGGTGTCATACTGCCCCCTTCTGTTCACGCACGGAACGGCACCTGCTGTCACTCATCAGCTGCACGTCTCTGTGTGTGTGTATGTGAGACCTTCTGTCCCACATCTTTCAAAGAGTTGCATTCACACAAACTAAACAGCCACACTGCATCAAGACGACACGTCTAACTTTGATTCGAGTTCATAGTTTGACAGTACAAACTAGATTGGGTTGAGTTTACTGACTTTCCGAGGGAAAGATCTTGGCAGAGAGCTCAACAGCAAAGACGAAGTCGTCACTGAGAAAAGCGCGTGACGCCAAAGCAAAATTGATTAGATTTTATTCTCTCTCTATATTCCTTTCCTTTTCATCTGTCAAACTATGTGATGTTTTGTCATGAATTCGTGTCAGCACAACAACCCGGCTGTTACATTTCATTGCTAAATTGTGTTTGTTGTTGTTGAGATTAAAGTGGACTGTTATAAAGAGCGCGTGTACTTACAGGTGTCATAGCATTTTAATGTGTTGTGACAACAGCGAGGCACCGTCGTCAACGCCGCGCATACGGAAAAGTACAGACACCGTGGATTCTTCTAGGCACCGTTCACCCTTTAGTCAAAGGAACTGATTAAAGAAAGGTAGATGATGTGTGCGTTTGTGTGTTTGTGTGTGTGTGGTTGTGTGCGTGCCTGTGTGTGCATGGTTTGCCATCTGGCCCTAACTGCCCCACAATAACAAATGTTCCAGCTTTCTGATTGGGCAATTAAAAGCAGCAGGGGCACTGTGTTGACGGGTGAGAGTGTGACATCCATCATCTGAAACAATCGGCCCCTACCAAGCACAAGTGTGTACGTATAAGTGTGTGTGCGTGTTTGTGCGTTTGTGTGTGTGCGCGCATGCTATAGGCTCCTCAAACTACCCCGAGCCCCCTGTGTCTCCATAATAACTCCATGAAATCAAACACACAACTCCTTATTCCCAGGTGATGCACAGTAGCCAGTGGCATTAAAAATAAAAAATAAAAAAAAAACAGGAAAAAAAAAATCAATAATGACCACGTCACCAAACGAGAAACTGCTTGGACCAAAGGCCAAGTAGGAGAACAAACAGACAGTACAACCTCATTGTTGTACACAGTGGAGGCTGCTAAACATGGATTTTCTACTGTAGCTTGATTCAGCGTTTATTCAGCATCTAGAAGTTTTCATTTTATTTAGAGCGACTGCTCAAGGTCACATTTGCAGTTATATCAATCGATATATTCAGTGAATCCATCTGTATTTACGTCCTGTAGGCACAAGGTGAGTTTCCTACAGTAATTGCACCTATAGGTGAGACATATTCACATTTTAGTCCACAATATAAAACACGTACACCCCAATTGTGATTTTTCCTCAAGTTTAAAGGGATAGTTCACCCAAAATTCAAATTTCACTCATTATCTACTCACCCTCATGTCGACTAAGAGTTGTGCGAATTTTCAGAGTCCTCCGTTCCTTTTCCGAGTTACGGGGGGGTCCACGCAGCAGTATTTGTCCATATAATGGTTGTCAATGGACACCAGGTTTCTTTGTCCAAAAAGACACACGTGAGGGTGAGTAGATAATGAGTGAAATTTGAATTTTGGGTGAACTATCCCTTTAAGAGGTAGATTTTCATATCTAAATCTCTTAGAGGATGCACTACACATTCAAAAGGTCCAAAACAGAATCTGGAAAATGACGCCCTCTGCACCAACAGTGACCTAAAAAACAAACCATCACTGACACTGACAGTTTATAAGTGTACTTATAGAAACTGTGTGTTGCGAAGAGCTTCCAGAAAACTAAACTGAAATAAGTCATAGAAGCCAATCTTACTAATTTGACAAGTTTTATGTGCGCCTTTGGTATGCAAAAGACGTACTATATTTAAAAACACTCATGCTCAGCGCATATTCAAGCAGGACTTCACTTCGGCGACGCAGAGACGAAGCTCAGTATCAAAGTGGAACCTTAGTCTTAGCTGTTGATTGTCTAAGAGCATAATTAATATAGCAACTAATCCAACATGCCATCTAGCCAACCCAGAAACGTCCAATCACATTTACTGTTTCAGCTGGGGGTTTGAAGCCACTCAAAGCCCGAGTCCACCGCTGAGGAGCTTTGAGACCACTGAGTGAGGCACTAATCATGACACCATTAACTCAGAAAACACTGGGAATTAGTCAGATGAGGAAAAGTTGCGCTTTTCCCAAAGGCTTTTGTTTAGTTAATTCCCTGTTGACAGCCAAGTGCCCCACTTGCCTGCAGAAAACTTCCTTGAGAGGGAAAGATTACTTTTTATCCCTAATTAAGGCAGCTTATTTGCATAGCTCACCAAGTCATAATAAATGCTAATGTGCATTTACATTGGCGAGTGCTGCGTAGGCAGTTCATGTGGCCTAAATGTGTCCAGAAATATTATTTTTTTTAATGTTATTTTAAGCCTTATCGTGTATCTTTTATACTGTGTATATTTTATGTTTACCATTTTCTCCTCATGCTGCTTTTTAGTCTCTTGGGTCTTGCTCAATTACCCTGATGTATAGATTACTTAAAACAAGTCACATGGCATCTGCAATCAGAACAGAACTCAAAACATGGCTGAAATAATTGATGTTTTATGTCTGTGGTGGATGCGGTCGGGGCAAAATGTAAATTCTGTTGAATGTTTGAGATGAAGACAAGACAGTCTGGCCAATATGATTTGCGTTTGTGTGTTTACTTTGCCAGCAGACCATCCTGCAAGACCATTCAACCACTAAAGAGGAAACTCCCAAACGATACCATGAAATGAGAGGAAGATTATCACTACGGTGTTTTCAGTGCATCTTTTATGGACTGCCAAAGGGAATGAACAAAGCAATCATTCACAAATGCAGTAATAAAGTTGTGTGTGAGAGCTGCTTGTCAGTAGACTGTGCCTTATGTCAGCAGCCTATGATGACAGGAAGAATCAAGCTTTTTATTATTGCGTATTATTATCATTATCATTATTAGTATTATTTTTATTATTATCATCATCATATACAGTTAAGGTGAATTAATACTACACGGTTTTCACTCAAATTGGAGGATTGTGGTCCGATCGGAAACTAGAAATGAAGTTTCCAAGTTTATTAATTCCGTAGTCTCTACAAATAAACTGTACTGAGAGATCAGATGTGTACTGACATGTGGCTTTAGGTTAATAGAAAACAAAATCCATTTACAATTACATTTCATGCAGCACATATTTACTGATGCTGAATAAGTTGTATAGAAACATAATTTCTCGGACACGCAGCTGTCTGACGTGTACCTGCGGAAAACAAATTTCCAAACTGATCTGAGGGGACACAAGAACAACCAGACTCCTCCAAATAACACCCAACCCATTACAAAATCCAAACAGCTGCATAATGCACGACAACTACCAAGAAGCGACTGTGTTTACAGTATATGCCTCAAAGATTCATTCATAGAATTGTTTCTATTACTATTTTCAATTTTCAACTCCTGCACCAAACATTTCATTCTCAACTGCGACAGACACAAATCACAGAATCAAAAAAAATGGACTTGAAATTGCAGAATTCACGATGAAATCATCACTTTTTAAAAAGTGAAAGCAAGTGGTGCCAAAATTCAGCTAATGCACACACTCACTCAGGCAGGAACATTAAGTCAAAAAAAAAAAAAAGGTGAACCTGTGTGTCCAAAACATAATGCACTTTCAGATCGAAATCGCTGCCATGTAAATGTCAGGTATCATAGCAGCTTTCCAGAGGACACATTTCAATCATTTAGGTCCAGCACTTGAACACAGGATTATACTGCTTCAATGGAGTGCACAGGTGGCACGGGGGTTAAGTTCTCCCAATCGCCACCCTGGAGACCTGCGGTTTAGTTCCCAGTATCATTAACTTCAACAAAACAGCGCGCGTTGTTATCACATGGCTACCTACACCCTTCCAGTGATAAGGACTGCAGTGTGTGGTGCACTGGGCAACTAAAATCAAACAAAAAAAAAATTGAATTCGACACACAAAAACGTGGTGGCGCAGCACTGAACACTGGGTTGTTGATACTAATTGACTCATCCTATTCATTCCTATGTCTCCATTCCAGCTGCTTTAAAGTGGATACAAGGTCTGTGATCCATCCTTTCTCTCTGGTCATTTGCAAGCCTCACTTTCCTTTCCCTGAGTGATTTCATTTGGCTGTGAGTGGTTTTAAGAGGAAAATAACACCAGATGAGGCCAACTTAAAGGGATAGTTCAGATTTTTTTTTTCATGTGGGGTTGTGTAAGGTAGACATGCATAGTCAGTACATTACCTGCATTAGATTCTGATCAGCAAGCACTCCTTAAGTGCCTTCCTTGTGCGTAGGAATATGCTAGCGCTAGTGGTTGAAAAATGTTGTGCCAACAGAAAGTGCTGTTTGCACAAAAAGAGAAGGGAGAAAACATGATTTAGACACTTGAAATGTATGAAAACAGCACTTTCCTTTGAAGCTACCATATTCCTACGCAGAAGTGAACCTATGGAGTGCACTGTATTATGCCGCTTTCTGAGTCACTTAGCTGACCTGCAGCTGCCATTAACATGGGAAGATAAACCACTGGAAATATTCTACATGAAGCACACATTTACACTGACAGTGAATTGCTATCTCAAAAAAAACTTGAATTATTCCTTCAAAAAAAAACAAGTATTTCCTGTCCTTCTTATGGATATTAGAAGTTGTGATCTAAAATACGTGAGTGATGTACTCTGCGGCTGCAAAAGGTGGGGTCTTCTTTCTGTGTCTTGCACAAAAGATGAAGAGAGAGACAGGAAATGAAAACAATATGCACTTTCCTTCTTGCAATCGGGAACGGTGTTAGAGTGGTTTTTGGGAACTGGTTTAGCCTAAAAGATGGGGAGTTTGAAGAGTATAGGCCTTCATTTTGCAGAAGACATGGACAGCAGCATCAGAACAGCAGCCTACCGATTTCTCCCTAAGTGCTCTTTCGTATGATTACCCTCCCTGCCCTCCGCCTCCTCTGTTCTTTCCTGTCTTTGAGCGGTGATTTGTGTGCATTCCTGTAGCTTTTCGGTTTCAACACCAGGGGGTCTGAGCCACAGAGGGCAATGTGCATGCCTCTGTATGTGCATGTCCATACCACTAAGAGCATGTGTGAACTCATGCCTGTGCAAACTTACACAGAAGCGTAACCATGTGCCCGTAAACTTTTCTATTATTCACCCACGTGGCTGAGTTTGAGCTCCATCTTCAAAACATACGGCAGCACCATCGACTGAGTCACCCTTTCATCTGCTTCCACTGCTCTCGGTTACCCCACCTTCCTTGCCTTGCCTAATGGATTTTCAAATGCAGGTACATGATTTCTTTCAAGATTTGACAAGCATTTTCCTTTGTGTTTAGAGATGTGGATCAGGCGCTGAGTGGTATGCTGCTGATGGTGTTGTTGAAAGATTCTGCATACAGAGTAGAAACATTTTCCCTGAACTTGTCTGAAAAGGCCAAATGTGAGACTTCATGCACAGTTTCGCATGTGTGCAAACAAAGGTAATAAAAGCAGCTGTTGTACTCATCTTATTCTCTCTTGCAACATTTGTTTTTGTTTGTTTGTGGAGTACATCCTTCCTTATTTTGAACAGCAGACTATGTATAAAAAGGTGAGAGTCGAGATACAGAGATGTCAAATAAAATAAATAAATAATGTGTAGAAAGCAGGATCTGAAATTCAAATCATTATGCTTTTAATTGCAAAAACAGAGTCTTTTTCTTTTTTTGTAATGAAAATAGCATCCAAAAAAGTCAATTTTGTATTGCTATGCTGTGCAATATGTGCAGACATACCATCGTTGGCTATCAATGTACAGTATGAAGTCATTATGGTCACCATCAGATAAGCTTTGACAAGCTGCGACAAGCTGACTCACAATGCCAAACTCATGTTATAACCTGGATCTAATTGACTGTGATTTCCAACTGCCCTCTCTGAGCCAGAATGACAATGTCTTCTAATTAACTAGAGAGCATTGACAGCCTGGTGCCACCTCCATTTGGTCCCCACTTGAAACGAGTGCCATGTCCTGAGGGTTCCTGTCAGACCCAGTGCCCTGCGAATGGTATGACATGTCCCTTCATGTCTCCATTCATCTCTATCCCCCTCTTCCTTCCTTTCTCTCTCTCCCTCTCTCTATCTGCCAACTATTTTCTTTTAATCATTATCAGGAAGAAAACAAGAGTGTGCGCAGCTGGAAGGAAGAAACAGGCTGCATTTCTTCTATGTGTGTGTGTCTCTTTGTATGTTTAAGTGTGGATGTGAGTGGTGAGAGTTTGAAAGAGAGTGATCAAGAGAGCAAATGAGAGAGGGGAAAACATGCGAGAGGGATGTTCATAAGTCTGTCTGTCATCTTATGTGTCTCTCAACACTGCGCTTCATTATCTGCCCGGCCTGGAGAGTGACGTCTTCCTAAACCAGCACCAGAGCCCGACGACAGGCATCACAACCTTCACACTTTCTGCAGCACATACATCAATTATATATATCCTTCCTCACAGCCTATAAATGCACAGAGACATAAAAAATTAAAAATAGCATTTTCGGTCCTTAAATACAGTATACTGCCACCAGACGACATTCGCTGAACATCCCATTCCTCTGCATACGTGTCAACTTGGCCTTGAAATGCTTGTGACAGAAGGCATGGTTTGTATTTGAGATGCTGCGACTGGACTGATCATCAACAACCAATATAGTGATTATAATGGCATTTTGAGTCACACTGCAATGGTTGTGTGAATTATCTAAGTGATCATCTGTTACCAAATACTGTAAATGTCTTTTTTCTACTCTTCTTCAGCTATTTTTCAGTGAAAACACAAAAACAGTTGAGCCAGAGCTCTACTTTTAAGTTTAGACATGTTTGAATTCAACTCTCTAAAAAAAAAAGAGGTAAAAGAAAAAAAAAAACACTATGAATCTTGGACAACCAATAATTTTCTCCCCTTTTGTGACACGGAGCAAACTGACGTTGGGACTTAAATTTAGTGGAAAGACTTTTGTGCTTTTCTGACAACTGACTCTTGAAGTCCCCTCAATTACCCTTCACTAAACCTGGATTTACAGAAAGACATTTGTCACAAAACTGCAAAAACATCCCTCTAGAGCAGAAGTACTTAGTGCATTTTGCTAAATCTCTGTGCCACACCACAGGATCTGTCTTGTGGTTTGAGGTGCATCACAATCAGCCTAATTGGACAGGTGTTTGCAAGCCATTATGATACTAAACCGTTGTGTCAGTAGAAGAGCCCCCAAAACAGCACGATACCCCCCGAAACCTGCCGAAGGATTAGCTCGGTGGTTAAGATGGGAGGGAACGCTTTTACATGTCAGGGTTGAGAGAAATTAAGATGGGGGGAGAGAAAAAACACAGAGAGAAAGAGACGGAGAGAGATTAAAGAAGAGCAGCACTCGCAGTGTGTGGTAAGCTACAGTCATCTCTTGTCAGCCACCCCTGGTGGGAGTATGTACCCCACACGGAGAAACAGAGACAGACATTAACACTCCACTCAACCTCAGATGACTCTCATTTACCCAAAGAGCAAAAACATATAGAGAAAGATATCTATGATTAGTTGTTCAGTTTCAAGAAACAGTTACAGTATGCTGTTGTCTGTTGTCAGAGAGCTCCAAGAGCCAGGTTGCTTAATGCCAGTCCTAATCTAAATAATCTGTTATAAAAAAATATATATTTTGCTTGACAATCAAATCAGCTCATCTCCTCAGCACTGTGATTATCATACTGGGTTTCCCCAAAGCCTCTGTAGCAGGCCTCATTATTTATTAAAGCAACACAGGGTTTAACCTCAATTGGTGGAAAGTCTAACTATCAGATCAAAGTTTCCGTTCGGGGGTTAAAAGCTGACCGGGGACCCACTCCACTTCCTGTAATGCACGCAAACACACAATAACACCTTCTGCAGCCTGTTATTGGATATGACAGGCGAGCCTGGAGAGAGACACTCAATGAATAGATCCTTATTGATTTCACCTAAACAGCATCCAATCCTACCTCTCACCAACTCACTGATCCCCCCACATACACACGCACACACTACAAGCAACTACCTACCATGAACACACTCACACATACACACAGTTTCAATCTTCAGTGCACCACATGCACGAGCCCGGCACGCAAAACCTCTCCCCACCACTCTAAGCTCTAAATGTCCTCATGAAGTAGCGTGAGGCTCTTCACACATCAGGCAACAGCAGTGGAAACAAAGCAAAATATCCCCTCATTGATCAGTTGACAGCACCCAAAGGTCAACAAGGCCGCACTCAGCAGACTGAATGGCTCACATCTGGTCCTGTTGGTAACCAATGAGACAGTTCAGCACTCTCCACCTTTCATTCTTCCATTGTTTTGATCGGTTTAAATCAATTATTTATCACATATATACAAAATATATATATTTTTTAATCTTAATTTTATTACTCCATAAAGTAATGGTCTGAAAAGCTTCAATAAAAGGTCACAAAGGGCAGGAATAATAAAGACCAGAGGGGTGAGTAATACTGCTTGGCTATAACATTTTGGGTATAAATGAGGCTGAAGAATTGTGTATATGAGTTTCAGCAGATAATGGATTTTGACGTCGCAGTCACTGCTATGCTATTTTGTAATTTAACATGCAAAACGCGGAGATGTTTTCCTTTCAGACTGAACATTATAGTAATACAAAACCTGTTGATTTTGTTCCATTGTGTATCTATTATGTTCGACACAAGAAACTATAATGAATGTAAATTTGATACAAACTAGGAGAAGACATTATCTGAGATGGTTACCATTGTGTACCAGCAGTAATCATGGATAATATTACATGGTGGATAATTTTAATCCGGCATGTAATATTTGAATCATTCTTGGTGTTTGTGTCAATGGAACCTCGGGCTATTTCCTAAACACTGTCGACAGCTGCCGACAGGAAATGGTACACCAAGTATCTGGGGAAAGAACTATGTAATTTGTAGCCGATGCCAAATGAGTCATACATGACTTCACTGGGTTTATGAGAAAAATGTAAAGATGCTGATTCAAGAGGCGGGAAGCTATAGATATCTCCCAGATCCATCGGCTCATAATAATTTTATAGTGAGTGTTGCTCTAATATCACCATAATCTCACTCGGAATCTGCAATGTGTAATCACACATCCTGCCAGGTTTTTGGGGAGATGAACATTTGACATCTAATTCACCTTTTTTTTTTTTTTTCAATCATTTAGATTTTATGCTTTCCCTAGGATGTGTTCATTTCTTTGTGGTCGCGGGGATCTGTGCATGGAGTGTGTGTGTGTGTGTGCAGTATGTGTGTCACTAGGGTAATTAGGAAAATTAGGAATAGGAGGGAGGGAGAGATCAAAGGAGGCACTTTACACTCTGTTTCCGCTCTGATAGGAGTGTGTGAGTGTGTGCGTGCGTGTATGCTTGTGTGCTGATCTCCTCCGAGCTTTGATGCTGTAAGCTCCGCCGGTTAATGTACTACGGATAAAAATACAACACCATGTAATCTGGCATTTATCCCTCGAGAGCAGAAGCCCAAAATGTGACACATGTCAAGAGGAAGAAGGGAGAAAAGGGAGAAGAAGAACAAGTGGGGGAAGAAGAGGAGCAGTAATAAAGGTATTTCTGCTGCTCCGAGATGATTCAAAGATTGTCAGAGATTCTAACTGTGCAGAACATTTCCTATTAATTATTCGAAATTAATTCAGCACTGTAAAATACAAAAGGAAGACAGATACCCAGGCTATCTGAGATGCAATATAAATGTGTCTGTAAGTTACTGAAACGCATAGGCAGCAACGAATGAGCCAGGCCCCTCATTAAGTCACAGGAATTTTATGTATTAATAATACAATGCAGTTATAGTCTTTGTGTCTGTTTGTGTTTAAAAATGTTCGTTCACCTTGTCCAGACAATAAAGGTATTCTGAAAACAACATTTTGTAAGAGGCCGCCTTAATTTCCGCACATCATTTTTACCATCTTCCTCAGATTCAGACAACAATGACCCCACAGCAGCATTTTAGGTCTTTATGCAGTGTGATAAAACTATCTGAATACATCTCAGGTGAAGCAGCCCTACCACCACAAAAAAACATCATGGAGACAAGCAACGTGCTTGAGAATAAGATGCTGAAGAGATGCATACGGGCCGGGGTAGCGGGAGCTGCATCCTATTGTTGTCCGTGTCAATTGACAGCATCTCTGCAACATTTTACAGGTGCACTAGGCCTCCCAAAGGGCTGCATTGTTTGAATACTGTTTTAAATTATATATTCTGTTCACACCGCTTACAGAAGAAAAGCCAGCCACATCCCGTCTACACCTTTCAGCACCAGTTCACTCATTTCTGTATGGATGTTAGGCTACACAAAGTCCAATGGAACAAAATGCAAGGAAACATTTAACAAAAAACTGCACAGGCTAGGCTATATTTTAAGTTATTGCATAGACCTAGTTCAAGTAAGGCCCACAGCTGCACCATGTGGAGGAATTAGCTAAATCATATCATAAACTTGTACACAAAAGCTTATAATTAGGATGAAAAGTGTTTGTCCCCACAAAGAATATTAAAGAAATGTCATTCCAAGAATATCCATTAAAATCTATATGCCAAGTTAAATCCTCAAAGAGGCTCTATTGTTAGAAGACGCTAGATGAAAAAGACGACCATCATAACACAAAAATGCAAATGTATTCAATTCCCACTAGCCGATGATACAGTAGGTAGCCTATTTGTCAAAAACTTCACGATGAGAAGTGAAAGATCGTCTGAATCTAACAAGAGCCATTAGAGAGTTTGGGTTGCCAAATGTGGATTAATCCCGTAAATGGAAACTGCATGACACATAAAAGGCATGTCTTGTTGGGTCATAACTTCTAGCATAGACTCAGCTGCATAATTATGTTTTGTAGCTAGAGAGGTGGAAAATAATAATGAATCTGAAACCCACCTGATCGGGCTTTGGATAGAGCTAAGTTAGCTAGCTAGCTAGCCATAAGCCAGGGCTACGGCCATAGTGTCCTGACATTTTCACAAAATTGGCGTCGTGCGCTTCTTAGCTCCTCAATTCAATTCAACTGTGACAGGCTAATTTTTAACAATAACTAAAGTCCTGAAGTGAAGTTAATTAGGATTTACCAGCACTGTCAAAAACAAGCGAAGTGTGTGGGGGGGGGGGGGCATGGCGTCTCCCTACCTGTGGCTGTGACCCAGTTTTATCTTCGGTGCTCCTCCTCGTCCTCTCCTGTCCATAAGCATCCACAGAAGAATAAAATCCACCGTTTTCTTCTTCTTGAAAATGTTCCCAGTCATTTTGAATTCCATAGTTGAAAGTCTGGCTCCAGTCTTCTTCTTCTTCCTCCTCATTTCCTTCGACACTGGCGGGCATTAGGCCTACTGGGCCTGTCCCAATACGCACACTTACACACTTGGGCACTTGTGCGCGTTCATGGGCTTAGTGTCAGTGCGCAAGTGTGTCCCGTTTCTCCAACGATCGAAATTGCAGCGCGCTAGATTTGCACTTTACCCACACATATGGTAAGACCGCATCCGAGCGGTCTTTGGCCAAGTATAAATCCTAAATCCCACAATGCACCATGGTGAAGTCTGGCTACACTTGTCACGTGTTTCCCGATTACTCGTAAATATCCCCCCACAACATCCATGCCCCCCACACGCTTGGCCAATTAATCCATGCTTGCACACTATACGCAAATATACGTTCCGCCGGCAAAACGTCACCAAAGTGTGTGCGTAACCAAGCGCAGTGAGCCAAGTGTGGAGAAATGGGACAGCCCCACTGTCTACCATCTTCCTTTACTTTGCCGCCCATGAATTTGAGTCTCGGAAGAGTTTTCCCCGCCGTGAAGGTCACATGACAACATCCACGCATCCATGCGCACAACGCCGCATACGCCAACCTTCTTTTTCCGGTGCGCATAGGATTTTTTTTTTTTCTGGTGTTGCCAACTTTATCCAAAATGTGAAATTACTTGTCTCAGTAAATGTCAGTAAAGTTTTTTTGTTTGTTTGAAAAAAAAAATCGTTGAAAATGAATTAGCCTAAAAAATAAAATAAAATGAAATGAAAGTAGCTAAATAGGCTACCTGGATTGTCCCTTCAATTTGCATTTCTTTTTTCTACCTTTTCGTATTAATGGATTAGTTTATTCTCAGTAGGCCTAAATGTGAAGTAAAGTTTTTTAGGCAAATTTATGTTTTTATATCAGTCTAGTTGTACAGTAACAGCAGGACAATGACGAATTCAGTCAGTTCTGTATAGTATTAACCCCTTTACTCATTTTTGTTTTGCTGCTTTCTTTTCTCTAACTTCATGAACATTATAATACCTCCGCTGTAATCCTCCATGATGCCAGTAAACTCAGTCAGTCAGCCTCTTTCAGACTTGCTCAGACTGTTTTTGTTTGTTTGTTTTTAATTGCTGGAGCAGAAAAAAAATAGGTGTAATTTAACATAATGATCCTCATGGCTTTGTGGCATTAAATATCTTAGTAACTCATACTCACGAAGAATGGCATGGAGCCTCAATTAACAGATTACTTACATCTGTGCTTTTTTCTCTGGAGTAAAAATGTGTTCTGAAAATGTTCCATGAAACAAAGCAATCATGGCAGATGTAGCCTGAAACTAGACAAACTGAAGCTAATTTCAACAGAGCACTAATAGGGCCTGAAGCGATTTGTAATTTCTGTTGAATTTATGAATTTTCATTCATACATTTTGATTAACTAGCTTGGGGCTAGTTGATTAAAACATGAGCAATTATAATAAGTATAGTTCAAGTTATACTTTTTTTTCATCCCAAAAGGAAAATTCACCCTAATTTAACTATATTTAAAGGAATAATTTTACATTTTGTAAAATAAATGGACTATATCTGCCACAGAGCCTCCATATATTCTGACCTAGATCTATACAGGTGACCCTGGGCCAGTGACCTTTGGCTCAACAAGCCATTATGTGCATCCAGATGGCCCTTTTCACATACTGACCGAGGTCCTCATGACTCACCCTACTCCAGAGTCTGTATTGGCATCTACAAAGGGACAGCTAAAAAAAAGCATGAGCATGAGCAAAAAGTGTGAGCATGACATGGATATGCTGGGTTAGAGGTAGGTTCTGGCCAGAGTTAGCAGCTATTTGAGTATTCTTGTCTTGCTGAGGATTATGGAAAAGTTGAAACCACTTTCAAGTCTGTGTGGTAATTATAAGCTACCACCAGCATACACCCATCTTATCTTTGAAAAAGTCTGGAAACAGAGGGAGTGGCTACAGTGGCATTAGTTTTAGATCTGTTTTGGAGAATGTGGGCAAGTATTTTGTCTGTTCTGTGAAATTTTAATCACAAAGGTCTCCATTTTATGTACTTTGTTGTCAAGAGAGCCACGCTTTGATGCCACACACTTTCACAACTGTTGACTTTTGTTCTTTGTGAATATTTTATCCAGAGTGGCTTTGAAAGGGCCATAGACCCATATTGCCTCCTCATCCTCCATTTGCCACACCACACCACAACACAAGCCTACAGTGGGAGTGTAGTACAGCGGTTGCACAAAGGTAACGATATCCACCAGATGTAAAATCTAAAGTGGAACATTGATAATTCACCATTTTATGAGGGTGGGGTGGGGGGGATAATGTGTCGGCTGCTGGATAATCGGCCGTAACTTTTTCTTTAACAAAATGGGCAACCACACGACACGAGTGCCTTGGTAGCTCTTTCAGTTGCGAGGCTGGGGTCTTAAAGGCTGGGCAAGGAGTATTTCTACAATCAAAAATAATGTACTTGTCCTTTAAAGGGTCAGATGAAAGACAAGAGTTTTTTTGCTGTGAGCTGTTGTGATTTACAATGAAATCTGAAATGAGATTTTATCAAAAATAAACTCATATGGGAAAAATATTTTCATCGACATCTTATTAGAAACATTTTTGCTATGTTATTTGTGCATATTTTTGATAGTGTCAACAGAAACATAACCTGCCAGATTCACAATGAATGACACAGTGTAAAGTTGTTAAACTGGTATGCCTGTTCAGCAGTGCAGAATAGGCAGGATCAGATTTTAAAATGGTGACGGGCAAATTAAATGAGTATGGAAGCCTATGTACCTGAGATAGAAAAGACCTGCTTTAATGAAGAGAGAAATGAGTGAACGAGGGCGTCAGTGACCAAGACAGCTAGAGTGTGGGTGTTGGAGATAGCAAGTGTGTGACTGAGTGAACAAGTGAGAGTGTAAGCCTTTACAGAGCTACCTATCAGGGATGGGAGAAGATAGTTAGGCATAAGGGCCATACGTCAGTCGGCCCTAATTGAGCGTTTTTCTTTCAGTCTCCACTTGCCGCTGACACATTGCTGCCACAGGGCGTATCGGGAGAACGCTGGCTTCATGTCACGTAGAAAACAAGAGCAATGGATGATAAGGAGAGCGGAGGACCCTGCTTGTCATTTTTCCATCCCTCGGTTCTCAAACCCAACCCTGTGACTTAGGGCTGATGTTTCTCCAAACTCTTGAAAAAGAAGAAAAAGAAAAAAAGTTTCCAGCTCAGCACTGCGAATGCTCTTATAGCCTGAAGAATGTAGAGCAGCAGACAAATACCTGGACAGATATAGGAAAAATCTGGATATGAGAGTGGAGGAATATGGCTCTTGAGCAAGGTACTTCACTTGAGATTTTAAAAAGAAATGGTTACAGCAAATATAGGAAAATATAGACCACATGCAGGTTAAATATGTACCCTGTTACGTACATTTCAAAAAAGTTACCTGAATCCGACACTTGTTAAATTGGATTGATTTGACTGTGTGACACCTGTACAAGTTCAGTGAATTCATATCACAGCATGCCATTTCCCCAGCTGTGGTATATGTGGTGTATCTTCCTTTTCTTTTTACCATGAGGGATAAGGTCTAATGTTAACATCCAAATATTTCTTTGTTAGGCCTTTGCTGGTCAGGCCACCACGGAAGATAAATACAGCCTATGACTCCAGTAATGCAGCATGACTCATTTAAGGTCACCAAAATAGACTTTATTTTGATTTTTCCCATTTATGTCCATGCAGCACTGACGATGCAGGATAACACCTCTTCAAAGTTGATATGACTTTATGTTCATGTTACTCTACATTCATTTTTCCATCTTACCCAGGACCAATGAGTTGTTTTAACCCACTATTACTTTTTCATTCAAGTTGAATGACAATTCAGTGACAACTGTCGAATGACAAGATTTATTGTTTGACAGTACATGTTTAAAAGACTTAAAATAAATAATAAAAATGGACAACCATAACAGTGTGAGTGAATATTCCACTAATTAAGTATGTAAGTATTATAGTAGGTTGAATTTCTAATAACGGGCTTGGAATCAAAATTTATTCAAACAGCATGAAACTCACCCGATCACAATTTACATTAGTTTAACTTAAATAAAATAACTTTTACATTTAAATGTATAAGCCTTTGAATTTAACATGTGAAAGAGAAATAAGCATCTCGTCTCAAAATCACAGTCTTGTGTAATTTAATTGTTTCATTGAAACTAAAATAACTTTATTTCATCATTTCTGCACTGGAGAAATAAAAGCTGTGGAATACAAATGCTGAATATATCAAAAAGCAGATTTTGTCTGACCATTTGGGCAATGAGAAGCAGGTGGAGTGCATAGTGAGGTTGAGAGGTGTGTGCGCACACACACACTCACACACACTCACATACACCCACGTACATACACACGCACAAACTGCTTTGTTCCCCAGGATAGACCATGGAGCCATCAAAACCACTCTGATTCTGAATTAGCTCTGATTGGCTGTCATTGCAATGTGTCCCACACAGCTGAGACCACTCAAAACCAAGCATACACTCTCTCTCACACACATACACACACACACGCACACACACACGTACACTTTTATGGTCTGGGCATCATGTTTCACTAAACTGCTGAGCTCTCTAGGCTGTAACTAGGGCTGTTTTAAGAGCTGTGGTTGAGTATAAATGTGCATGTCAGTGTGTGCGTGTGTGTGTGTTCACATCTGTCTATGCATATGACTGTACAGAATGCACTCCATGTATGCAGCGTGTCAAAGGAGGGAGAATACATGAAGATGGTCTCTGAGAGTCTACACTATAGGCCAAATATGGGTTAAAAGTTTTAACTTTTTAAATAAAATAATAATAAAAAAAACATGTCAGACAAGCACACACACATACTGTATATATACATATACATAATATATGTATGTTAAATATTGCCTTGTGTCTTCTCCACCGCAGCTCTGGTATTGTTGTTCTATTCTTGGCGTCGCTGTGGTCTCTTGGAGAAGTGATGAAGATGAATCGTGGCCCGTGTGAAGATAAACACACAAACACATACTGAGAGGGCGAATTGATCCCGGTTGTTCACAAAAACAGTATCACAGTATCTGTATGGATGTATTGTATTGTTCTATTATGATAATTATCACATTCATTATATCACGCTCCTAGGATACCAAACTATTGCTCGACAAGTCATCAGTTGTTTAAACACTAGAGCAAAGAGCAAAGGGAAAAACTTGCTTTCAAATTCTATTCATCTACTTAATTAAGAAATTATACAGGCATAAATATCCCTCTGACACCGCAAGCATGCATGCTAAGTAAAATGTGCGTCCAAAAAAAGCAGACCTGCCCCCTTCCAAAGGGATGCCACAGTGCCAGAAAAGACTTGTGTGGCCAAATCAGCAGGGGAGAATAACCAGTGCTTTTTGCTTGCTTAGTTTGTGTTGGACGTCCATCTAACAAGCCTCCATCTCTGGATACAAATGTGTCTCGCTAAGCATCGCTCTTGTTCTCAAACTCAAGTCAGTCGAAGCAACAAAAATAAGCAGGAAAAGTTGGGAAGAGGCGTAAAAAAAAAAAAAAAACTTCTATGAAAATGTTCAAACCAAAGCTGGATTCCATCTATAGAGGCCTCGGGATCAGGTTTCTGGGCAAACAACAGCCCATTTATTCAGAAGTTTGTGGTTAAAAACAGAAAGCAAAATACTCTCACAAAGAGACACACATGTGCAGTAACATGCATAAAAAAACGTGTAAAATCGTGTGTATGTGTGTTGGGTGGTGCACAGGACACTTGGGCACAGAAAGTCTGCAAAGGGACACACATTTTATTGGTGATACATGAGTACCCTCTAGTGGTAACACACAAGACTGAGCTTATTATATCCATAGAGACACACACATGTTGTCCATTGAACGTCTGGCAGCAGTTTCACTTAGGCCTGTTGCGTTCAGGGGCCTCCTCTGAAATGACCCTGTGTGTGACCCAGGTGTGTGGTGGTTCAGTCATCCTACACCTAAATCTCTCCTTGCACCAAAATACACTTCCTATACTGATCAGATTAATCATCTTAAAGTTATTAAATAGTGTCTCCTCACTATAGCCTGTCTCCGAAACATCTACCACAAGATGCTGATATCTGACGCTGGAAGAATACTCATATATTATTCTAGCCTTTAAAGGGTAAAAGGGTCAACTTTAATATCAGAACATTTTCGACAGAATCATGATTTAAGCAAACATGTAACATTTTAGTTGGCACTTGAAGCCATTTCATCCCAGAGAGCTCGAGCCCGCTTGAGTGCTAATGTCAACATATTAACCATGTATATCACATAACTGAAGCAGTAATGTAAACACGAAGAATCCCCCTGGTGAACATGATGAACCATGGTAAATGGTTTAAACAAGCAAGTGGGGGAACTAATGCCTTTAATAATCTCCATCAAAGTCCAGGAAAAATGTTAGGGAATTGAATTTTCTTATTATTTTTAAAAACACAACAGTGTCAGTAGCACCGGTTATTATTTGATGCTATGCCTTTGTAAATACAGATTCTAGCATGGTTTTACACAATAAGCCTCACTTAGCCACAGAAAAGAACCCTCATACTGTATGTGAAGCACACAGATAAGAACAGTACAGAAAATTGGCTGAAGGTAAACTACAGTCTCTAAAAGGCAAATGAAAAAACGAAAAAAACAAACAGAATAGTAACTGTTTTTGTCTTTAGTTTCATGGTTGTTGCTAAAGCAGAAAAACATTAAACGTCTCAAAATGCACAGATGACACTTGACTGCTCGGCTGTACTCTTTAATCAGTTGAACACAAAACTTATTTAGACAATCATTTTCATTTCATCTTGCGGTGAATGATACAATAATCCCACAGGAGTTCACAGCCACACTCCATATACAGTACCTTTTTCATGTTATATATGGGACAGCTTCCATGGCTCAGGAGCTTTAGGCCTTTGCTCTGTTATATAATCAGCACCTATGTAGTTTAGTGTTACAGCACATTGTATGCATAATAATTTACACTGTGAATGTAAACCCACTTGGCATGTCTTGTACCACTAGAGGTCACTGTCCGTGCTTATTGGACAACCTGCTGCATGTTGGCTTTGAAATTAGGTCACAGGTAGAGAGTATTGTAGGCTATGCTTTTGCATGGAGCCTTGTCACATGATTATCAAATTTTTATGATGAACCTCATCTCAGCTTTGCATTTGCCTGCCTGGTTCGTTTTTAGGGAAAACCATTAAACAGAGACATTATGGTAACAACATCACAACATGATGGATTTACAACTTAACATCTTGGACAATATAATACATTTACAACATACCTGTGGAAGAAAAGGACAATAGGAGGTGCTCCTTTCATTCACACTGAAATGTCACACTCACTTTTGCTTGCAGGAATGTGTGAAACCAAATCTGCATGTGAGTGTATACAAGGCTATGTTATTGTCAACTGCTTGTAGCTTAATTTTGTCTGTAAACAATTTTACTGTTCAGCAAACATAGGTTTTTCTGTGGAACTGCTTGACAATCAAAGCACTGGAAATAATCAAACAGACCAGTTGGTCAAGCCCAACAAAGTAAACAGAGTAAAGTTAAAGTGGGTGTGACCTGTGAAACTGATGCCCTCCTCATACATCTGCATTTATTTCCTCATTTATGAACGCCCTCCCACTATTCCCCGGAGAAAAAGGAAGTTGGTTGCAGAGCAGGATACTTATCAGTGAAATTCCTGAGACGATTTTCACTGGTGGCGGAAATACCCTAAACATTTTTCCCACTTGAGAGGGGACAAATTTGTCTTCTTATGCTGCAGCTTCTACAGGTTATCCAAGAAGACACTGTCTATCTCTGTACAAACAGTGGCAGCTGGTGGAATCATAGGGATGTTGACACCTTTCACGGGACATGTAAGGACACGTTTCACAGCATGGATTTACTCACAGACTGTGGAAGGGGACGGTTTTCTGCGCTGACATCTCTGGCTGCCCTTTTTAACCATTCTCTCCCGGCTTTTGGACAACCTGCTGTTTTGTCAGTTTTGTCAGCAATGTCAATATCAAGCCACTAGGGGGCTCAGTTTGACAACAAACATAACAACAAATAGGACAGGAAAACCTTTAATTTTCTAAATATTCACAGTTATGAAAGGCTTTTTTCCTGAAGACCATTTTACCAATTATTAAGTAATCTTCCTCTTAATATTTTATGTTTGTGTTTTGTTTTTGTTTGTATATAAAGGTAGATCATTCTTCAAAGAATCAGAGATAAAATTGAAGAAAAGCTAAAACAACTAGTGGTGGCCATTGTAGATGCACAACAGTATTATTTCAAATCTGGATCTGTGAGTAGTCGGCAACTGAAGAGGACACACTGACGTGTTAATGATTAACTACAGGTGTGAGTCTCAATCTGGTCATCTGAGTGAAACCAGGAAGCTGGCAAAAAGGAAAAAAAGAAAACCCGTCTGGTTGCTTTTCTGTTTGGGGAACTTTTGACTTGCAAAGAGAAATGCAGGTAGTAGAAACACACCACAGCTTCTGAGAGTATAGTGTTCAATACCAGGAGGGGCAACAATGCTGAGGCAACTCGTTGTGTTGCTGGCTCTTTTTGCTTTCCTCAGTCTAGCATGTTCTGTTGTGCTTTTGTTGTACAGAGAAAACAGAATGTTAACTAATATTATAAACAAAGAGGAATATAGAAATGAGGCACTCAACCGGTTGGTAAAAGAGAAAGTTCAGGAGCTGATAGAAATGAAGGTACCAAAAGACAAGAAAGATACAAATGACGGCAAACTTTTGGGATACTGCCCTGACAAACCTCCAGGCCTTGTTGGTCCTCTCTTGGTGGAGTTTAATTACAAACGGACTATGGAAGACGTGAAGAAGGAGCTCAGTCCTCGACTTCAGCTGGGAGGACGCTTTAAGCCACCGGACTGTATTACCCCACATAAGGTAGGTGAATGAATGTAGAGGCTCATGAGCTATGATGAAATTAGTCACAATGATATATTGTATATATATAAATAATATAATATATAATATATAAATGCATGGAATCTATTTCATGAACCATTGTTTAACATACAAATAATGTGAGAACTAAATCAACAGCAAAGCCTTAAGAGCAAGTCCATGAACCTGTACGTTGGTTACCATGACTGGGCAGTCCCAGGCTGTAATTAGGTTACAGGTTATGATCATGTATCATTGTGGTGGTTTTATTTTTTTGTATATTTATCCTTTATGTATATGTTTATTGAACCTGCCTTACTACAGCAATACTTTAACCTCTATGTAAAGCACACGCTTCTTTTCATTTCACAAGAACTTTGCCCTCAGTACTTGGAGCAATATAACTTACGTCACTCTAAAAATCTCTGATAATAGATTTATTACTATAACAAACATTGAGCAGAGGTGTTCTGGTGAGTGAGTGGTTTAGAGAGCAGGTCCCATGTGAGCCCTGGCCTTTATACAGGTGATCGCTGACTCAACTCCTGACTACAATGATCATTTACTGTGTGTCTGCTCCTCCATTCTCTCCCTGTTTCCTGTCATATCTCTACTTTCCTTTCTAATAAAGGCAAAACAAACCAACCAACCAACATTGATTTAGAGGGACAGTTTAGAGCGGATAAAACTAATGGAAATTTACATCTGTAGGCCTATTCCCCAAATGCTTACATGAAATTATTTTTTCATTCCTTAGGTGGCGGTCATCATCCCTTTCCGAAATCGGCATGAGCACCTGAAGCACTGGCTGTACTACCTCCATCCTATACTGATGCGGCAGCACTTGGACTACGGTGTGTATGTCATCAACCAGGATGGAGAAGGAATTTTCAACCGGGCTAAACTTTTGAATGTGGGCTTTGCTGAAGTCCAGAAGGAATATGACTACAACTGCTTTGTTTTCTCTGATGTCGACCTGGTTCCCATGGATGATCGAAACCTTTATAGGTGTTATGATAACCCACGACACCTGGCTATAGGTATGGATAAATTTGGCTTTCACTTACCCTATGCGACCTTCTTTGGTGGGGTTGCCTCATTGTCCAAGGAACAATTTTTAAAGATAAATGGCTTCCCAAACGATTACTGGGGCTGGGGTGGTGAGGACGATGACATCTATAAGCGAATCACCTTGCGGGGAATGACTGTTTCTCGGCCCGACTTGGAGAGGGGAAAGTACAAAATGATTAAACATGAAAGGGACAAGCACAATGAGCCTAATCCAGTGAATCCTGACAAAATACATAAAACCAGATGGACTATGGAAAAAGATGGGATTAATACCCTCAAATACACAGTCAAGGAGATTGTGAAGGATAAACTCTATACTTTTATCACTGTGGATATTGACGCTCCAGTAAAATGAATGAAGATGGAGCCTGTACATCCTGTTGACTATTCATTCATTTGCATCTCCAACTCAGGATTCAAACAAAAAGTCTGTGGCCCTGCAGCCTGTACTGTCCTGGGTGGGTTTACATTCATAAAGTTCAGACGGTGACATCCAGCAGAAAAATATCTTTGTATGTGGGTTATTTATGCAAACCTCTGGGAGTGTATGTGTTCTACTGTGATGATTGTATAGGTTTTGGGAACTTTAACTATGCTTTTGTGTGTGTGTTTTTGTGGTTTATGTGTTTGTTATTCCAGGCTGGAATAGCTGGTGTGGCTGGTAATATACTTAAGCTTGTGTATTTGCGCAGTGAATTTGTGCATGCAAGCTTGGATATGACATCACCAACTAGATATAAAAGTTCTGTGAACTAAAGAAGTGTTTAAAAAACTGTAATGGACAACCAGAAATGTTTTCTAGGTGTTACAATTTTAATCTTTACTGGGGTTTATTAAATTATGTTCAGATCATGAAAAGCCTCTGTTATAATTGTCTTCATTCATTCAACCATCAACCTAGCACCAGCCTTATGTAACAGGGTCCTATCATATTCTTTTTTTTTTTTAATTATGTTTTTTGGGCATTTATGCCTTTATGGATACTACAGTTGAGACAGACAGGAAACAGGGAGGCAGAGAGAGGCGGAATGACATGCAGTAAATAGCGCCCGACGCGGGACTCGAACTGAAAGCCTGCCTTGCTCAGAATATTACCTTTTATAATCAAGAGCTATATGGGGTTTATTTGTTCTTTGTGTTAAATCTTAAAAATAAAGTATCTTTCTTTTGAATTTATCCACCGACTGCATGCTGTAGATCTGTTTAAAAATCCTCACGATCCTCACCAAACAATTTGTTACTTTCAAGGACTATTGTAAACCCTTCCCCCAGGGGTTTGACATAACTAGGGTGACTTGTTTGAGTACAGATTTCAAAATCACTGTCACATTCCTCTGTGCAATTGAGACAATGGTCAACAATTCGGAAAGAACGTACGCTTTTACACAAACAGCACACAACCTGTCCAACCTCCTTTTAAATTACATTCAAGTGTTCAGTATGGAAACTAATTTTCAAAATCAGTACCGGTTGAAATATTTGAGAACAAATCCTATTTGGTTAAAATGTTGATTCACTGTTGCAGACAAATTCATTAAATCATTGTACTCTGTATCAGAGCATTAACTTCCCTGTTCTGACCTCACACTGTAAAGGGAAATTTCACTCATCATTCATCTTGTGATTCCTAATTCAATCTGTGTCCTGTTTTGCTGCTCACGAGCTCCATTTCAATTCAAAACTTAATAAAATCATGTTTCTTGCCTTTTCAGAAACTTGCTCGTCACCCATGCTTGACTGCTTTTGTGAATAACTTTTTGCCATGCAACCATTGTCAGTGGTGCAGACAGACGCATGTTTGGTCCCAGTTCACTTGTCCAAACCAGACTTACCTGTATGACAACATCAATTGTTTCACCGGCCATGCCAGCCACTATCATCGGGGAGAGAGATAAGCTTTTTACAGAGTGAAAAGCTTGTCTGTTAGTTTGAATTATTGACAAGTGGAAGGATTACACAACATAGCCCTGAGAGGACCCGAAACATTATGTGAGGGGGAGTAAGAGACGAGAGGAAGGTTAGAGGACAAAACAAAAACAGTACCATCAGAGTGAGAGAGAGGAAGAGTTGATAAATGGTGGTGGTGGCGGTCATGAAGTTGCTGTTGGTATCAAGTGGAACATGTGTTTTAGACCATGTGCTAAAAGGTCAGAGCAACAAATCTCAACTAGTATTTCTACTCTTTTTTTTTATTTTTTTTTTAAAATGCTGCCGTTGATGGTTAATTGATATGTATGTGTGTGTTTATCTGTATTAATGATTTACTGCATCACTTCAGCTCCAATCACATCTCTGTCAGCACACAGAACCAGCACTCTCCCATCCTCCTTCCTGCCCAGCCCCCTCTTTTCATTGGTTGACCTAGTGGAGTTACTATGGGAACGGCTGTCGAAAGGCTGCCATGCAGAATATGGGGTACAGCCTATGAATGGTGCTTAAGGCTCCATCACACATAGGCTACACACAAAAACACACATTTATCAAGGCAAGAAAACCTTACTTACCATTAGGATTTCATTTTACAAATATTCCTAAAACCTGTTTAGCATCTGTTATGTAAAGGGTTCTACAGAGGAGAGTTTATATGCAACGGCTTCCTGAAAAGATTAGTTCCCGTGGTTTAATCTTTCATTATCTTCTATGAGATAGCTTAACTGAAAAATGGCTGCCATCTTGGATTTTCAAATGTCCAATCAGACAAATTTGATCAGAAACCTCTCAAGAACAAATACACCAAATTTCATGCTTGCACAATTCCACTTAAATTTATAAAAGAAAAGTACTCACAAAAGTACTCACAATGTTGAAGTATATGTCCTTAAATGTTGACCTGTTAGGCAATGACACCTCATTTGACCTGAGCTGGTCCAGTATAAAGCATGTTTTAAGTTGGGTAATGTCATAAAACTTGCAATAGATAACATCCTGTTACCGGCATTAGTTCGGCAGTTTTTTCCCCCTCTACTTCTCTTCCTGTTCTTCTGTTAAAGAATGTTAGAGTGTTCCAGCCAACAGCTTCATTTAAGATAAATGAAACCAGACAAACCCTGAATCACATCTCAATAAAATGTTGTTCTTTCACATTTTTTCCTTCACATTACATCTCCATCTCCTCCCTCATTCTCTTATTCAGTGGTTTATACTGTACAAGGACTCTGTTGTTCAGTAAAAACTAAACACTCTCTTTCATGGACTACTACCAGATTTATGCACCAAAACTAACACACACACACACACAGACAGACACACACACACAGACACAGTAGCAGACATGGCAAACAATGAGAACGAGTGTCCACATCCAGCAGTGAAGCAGCAGCAGCAGATTAATGATGAGATCAGCACACACATGCGCACATCAGCGCGCACCAGTCTCACTGTCAGCATCACTACCTTTCATCTGGTAGGCTGGCAGAAAGTGAGTGTTATGGTCTTACATAAGGCTTTTACACAGACCTCAGCGTGCAGAAACAGAGAGAGGGAGCTGAACAGAGGGGGAGGGGGGGTGGGGGGGTTGCTGCACCATTACAAAGGGGATTCGCACTGCACCAAATCCTCCTCCCACAACACATGCATGCGCATCCACAACACAACAACCTATGATCTTTTTCTAGCAACATGTGTCTTCCTCGGAACAATAAGGACCCTCCCTTTCATCTATATTCTGGACACACACATGCAAACAGACACACAGACACACTCACTAACACTCACAGGTTCCATATTCACACAAATCAGCTGTGCCTCAGCTGGCTCTCTTTGTTATCATGTTGGCTGTGTGTCCTTGTCTCTACATGTCTTTCCCCAGGAGACCCAACGGGAAACAATGACACGTCTGTCTGGCTTTCATCTTAACGATCAATAAAATGTATTGATAACCTATAACTCCCAAGCCAAGCCTCTCTCTTTGCAAGTTAGACGCCAAAACAAAACAAAAAATCCACAGTTACGCTACACGACAACAGAAAAAGCATGTTTCTCACCCCATCCAACCTACCCCTTAGGGATTTCAGCCACCAGTGCGTTGGAGTTGGAGGAGGGGAGGTGAGGAGAGAATCATACAAGTCACCGAGGCCCAGTGACATGCAAATGTGTGTAAAGCTGTGTGAATGCAGATACAAAGAGTCAGGAGCTCATCTACCAGCGCAAACACAGTTTTATTCATTAAATATGAAAAGTGGAAAGATTTCACTCTGTGAACAGATGGTAATAAAAAGAAGAAGAAGAACAACAACAACAAAAAAAAAGATGTTGCGCCTTTCAACGCAGGAAGGCCCAGATCTATCAGTAAAACAAAAGAATACAAGGAGATGAGCCAGATATCAGTATGGCAGCCTCAGTGGTTGATTATATAGCCGTTTTACAGACAGCGTGAGTATAACCTTCAATTATGTTTGAAATGTGTCCTAATGACTCCCTTTGACACGTGTAACAGATTGGACACCAGCCAAGAAGGGCCCTATAGACTGTGCTTTAGGCTATAGCGGTTTCTGTATGAGTGATGTATAATCTCCTATTCCCCATGTTGAATTTGTTTGCCTTGGCTAACTGGTTTGGTTAGAAATCCACAACGTCTCTGTCATCAACACAATTAAATTAGGAAACATAGTCTTAAGGATTTTAAATAGTTGGACTGTTGCCTATGCTATACTAAACCAAGATCAGACCAAGAGCACAGTGAGGCGACTAAAACAATAAATAGGTGGGGCTTGTCATTTTATGCTCTGCAAATGAACTTTTTGTGAGGTGACAACTGCTCTTAGTGCAGACCTGGGATCAGGTTTCTCCAGGGCCTGTTCTACACTACACCATCGGGAGGCTGCAAAGACACCTGAACCTGCAGTGGGGTTGTGGATCAATCATTACCACCCTAAATGAAATGTAAAGCTATCATGGACTAGAATGACCCTCAAGTATCACTGGTACCCTTGTGGTTAGGATTAGAGAAAACTTGCATCATTTTGAATGTCTTTCCCTATGAAAACCCCTCTCTTTCACTAACGGGTAGAGAACACTCTGCTCCCTGTAACTTGTCTCACTGAATCACTGACAAAGGCCTTTTAGGACTGCAATACACCCCACTCATTCTTAATACAAGTGGTGCTTTGCAAGGCTGCGCACACTGGGCAGTAGTTTGTCTCCATTTTTCAGGGCATGGGGGACTTAGAAAACAGTACACTCCACCATTTGTCTTGCCCCTACAACAAAGGGACAAAGAGGGAAACAGACCAACACGGGGAAATATATGCTGGACGACCTACAATGATGTCAAGCTACATTCAGATTCACACGCAGCTATGGCGATTCCAAGGATGAAGTTGTGCAAAAAGTACAACAGCCAGGAAAAGAAGAGTGGAGGAACTGACTCAGCATCTGTCCCCAAATGTGACTTTTTTTGACCAACAGAGAATAGCAGAAGAGTATTAAGAAGCTGGTGCAATCACAGTTTAAGATCCGTGCAATATGACTTCGGAATAAGGAGCCTATAAAACAGTATGAAATCCAGTGAAGAAGAAAATACTAACTAGAAAAAATTGGTTTGTCCTTAGCAAATAAAGTCATCCAGTGGAGCTACAAAGACAGTGCCAAAGGTTGAACAGTGTGTGTATCTAAAATCCTTCAGTGTTAGATGATGCTCCCGACCTTTGTGCCCTGTATGTGTGGCACTGCATGCAGAGGAAAGAGAAGATGTGTGCGTGCATGTGCGATGTTGTTTGAGTACGTGTGTGCACGTGTGTTTTGAAGCATCAGTGCAAAGAATCCCTCCACATGGAGTATTGCGATAGTTGTTCAGGTTTCCATTGATAACTCAATAGTTGTAAATCCCAGAGACTGACTTATGGATTTACTTCCAGTGATTGCAGTGGCATATAGGTGCGATCCGAAGGAAATAGGCTGAATCCAAACTTCCACAATGAAAAAAGTTAACCAGTCGATGAAGAGGAGCTCTCCACCAAAAAAATTAAATAAAAAAAGACATGTGGCAGGGAAGATTTGCCACATTTGGAGCTGCGTAGTAGGCAAGTAATAAAACCAGTTCAGGTCTCACCATTCACTTTCATAGATACATAGATCACATACAGTTAAATTATCAGTGTGCGGTCAGGAGAAGACCATATTCGAAAAAGCAACATACACAAACAGCAGAACAAAAAACCTGTGCTATCTGTTACCTGTGACGTTGTTGAGTCTGATCCAGAACATTAGAGACTGTGAAATTACTTTTTTTTTTTTTTTAACTTTGGTTCTAAAATCAGAGGATTAGGAGGTAATTTGTTACAGATTAGACAAGATGACTCAGGAAAAAAAAAACTTAGATTAGATTAGGTCCTTATGAGAAAATTGAGTTATGCCATGTGGTATTCCACAACAAAAAATTAAGAGATAAAAAAAAGTGCTTTGCTTTGTTTTTTTTTTCTTTCTTCTGTTTTGCAGTGTGCTGTCATGAGCTACATGAAAGTGGCCGTCAAACTCGCAACAGTTTTTCCAGGAAGTTACAAGGCGAATGTGAAAGATGCACAAAGAAGTCCATGGATTGTCAAGAGTCTCCAAAGTTCCTGTGAGGGCCATGAAGTGTTAACCCAGCTTTTTGGAGTCTCCTCGTGACTTTCTCAAGTGAACAAAACCACTTATTCTACTCGTTGTGAGCCAAAACACTTCGGGAGTTAGTGCTTTGAACGTCTGAGAGGAATTTATAGGCTGTTAACTCCACAGCTCAACATTTTTCTCAGTCTGGGAAAACTTGTGGCTGTGCATAAACAGCACTGTAAAGAAGTCCATACACCAGCGGGAGGGAAACACCAGTTTGACAGAAGCTACTTCTTATGGGAAGTTCCTCTGCTGCCGGATTTGTTTCCAGAACGACGAACGGGCACCTTGGATACGGGGATCCTGGTGCGAGCTGGAGGAGGTGCTTGGGTCTTTGGTGGAGGGGACTCGGCTTCGAGGACAGACGACAGCGCCGACTGGCTCACAGAGTGGGGTGGGGGGGTTGGTCTGGTGCTCACTGGGATCTTGGATTCCCGAGGGAGGCTGGTGCTGCCTTTCATGGATCGGAAGGAGGAAGAGGAGGAGGAGGAAGGAGGGCTTGCTTGGGATGTGGGGCTCAGTTTGTATTCAGTAGATGGAGAGGGTGTACTGTTCAGATCTTCATCTCCTCCCTGCTCTTCATCGTCGTCATCCCCCTCCTCTTCGGGGTCGTTGTACAAGTCATACAGGTGGTCTCCAGAGCAGCTGTCACGTGAAAGAGCCAGCTTCTGGTTACGCTGCAGCCCGCTCTCATCGGGCGTTGCCGTGGGAGTGGCTGAGGGTGTGTCCCAGTAGCCCTCATCGCTGAGTGGCTCTTTTTCACCAGGTGATGTGGGATGACGGCCATGCGTGTGGGGGAGAGGGGGTTTAGCTGCCCGACTTCCTGCACCACCACCAACCACTGGGATCTTACTGAGCCCCAGCGCCTTGACCTGGGGTACGTTTCGCTCGGAACTTCTGGGGGCTGTGGTGGGAATGTGGCTGCTGCTGGAAGGGTTGGTGCGGGGGGGATAAGTGGAATTGGAGGAGGACGAGGACGAGGGAGGTTGGTGCGACCGGGGCAAGGCCGGGGAGTTGTCCCCCGTGGAGGGTAGCATGTGCCAGAGCCCTTGCATGTCTGCATCGTCCACTCCTTCTGGACTCGCCATCTCTTCCCCGCCGCCCATGTAAGCCACCACGCCACTGCCAGCTGGGTGGTGCTGCCGCGGCGGTGGCGGTGGAGGCACCCGAGCCCGGGCCGGAAGAGAGGCAGGCACTGAGCTTGTGGAAACAACAGAGAACATAGGCTGGCTCAGCTGGGAGGGAAGGGGAGGCTTGGATGGGGAGCCACGGGATGTGGCACTGCTGCTGCTGATACCAACCGCTCTCCCGACACTTGCTCCCACACTCCCCCCTCCTCCTCCTCCTCCTCCTCCTCCCCCACTGCTGCTGCTGCTCGTGCCACTTCCCCCATTACCCGCTGGCCCCTCATCGTCTGCATCAGCAATAATGTCACCACAGCCGGTCAGTGAATCAAAGCTCTTGAGGGATGTGACGTCAGTGAAGAGGAGAGAGCAGAGTCTGTCCACTGAAGGTTCTGAGGGTGGGTCGCCCGTGCTGCAACGATCCAGCGGGGGCGTAGCGAGCGAGGGGGTGAGGCTGGAAATGGAGGCTTTGGCTTTTTGGATGGGTGGGCGCAGTGGCGAGTCAGTGGGTGTGTAAGGGAAGGGGGAGTCTGGATCAACAGATGGCCCTGGCATGGCAACACAGTGAGGGGGTGTCATGGTAACACTAGTAATGGGAGTCTCTGTCTCTTGGAGGTTAGTCTCCGCCTCTACATTCCCACAATCCTCTTGGTGATGATGTGGAGGGGGTTCAAGGGTTAGGGTAATGTCCTTTACCTTCTCAGAGACGTTACCGTCCCCATCCTTTTCCTTGTTACCCTCCACCTCTACCCCATCGCCTTCGTTTGTTTTGTCCTTACGTCTCCATCGCATGCTGCTAAAAAATCCCTTTAGGCCCCTCCCTCTTCTGACAAGCCCTGTCCCCCCATTCTCACTCGACCTGAAACTCCCACGTCTGAGTAGCGAGAAGAAACTCAACGATTTGCTGAGGGACCTCACCGGCCCAGCCTCCAGGCTAGCAGGCCCCTCCCCTCTCTGTCCATCGGCGTCGTTGTTGGAGCCCGTTAGTCCATCATGCGTTCTGCTCCTAACGAGTTCCACCGATGCCGTTGAGCCGTTCCCATTCAAAGAATTCCCCCCATTGTCAGAATTCCCGTTATTCCCGTTGTTCGTGGCCCCTTTGTTCCTGAAGGAGAAGAAGCTGGCCATTCCAGAGCCGGTGCGTCGCTTCCCGAAGAGTTTGAAGGCAGCTTTGTTGATCTTCCCTGTGGGCTGGGGGTCACACTGAGGTGCCACAGGAGGCTCCACACACTCCGTCTGCACCTCCATTATCTATCACTCTATCGCTCTCACTCTGTCGTCTCCCTCAAGCTCTCTAGCTGCCTTACTGTCCTCTCTCTGTCTCTCTCTCTGTGGCCACTCATACACTCACCCTCTTCTCTCCTCCCTGCTGTCTGCTGCTCTTTCACTCCCACTCTGACTTGCTCTAACGGATGCCTGCTGGTTTTCTCTCTCTGCCTCCCTCCCCTCTTTCTCTCTCTCTCTCTCACACACGCACACATGCTGGGTGCTGCTCCTCGCTGTATCCATGGCAACTGGGTGGGCTAAGCAGCTTTCGTCAATGTTGGCGGGGCGCCAGTGTCTTTCCTCCTCTCCCTCCCCCCATGCTCCCCCTCCTCCTCCTCTTCCTCCTCCTCCTCTCCTCACCCACCTTCCCTGTCACCAATGCACTGTTGGCTCATTTCTTTTAATTGTTCATCAGTTTACAATCCCACAATGCATTGCCTCCATCCCTGTATGTGTCTAATGCATGCTTTCTTCCATGCATGTCTCGGTGTGTTTGGTAAATAAGGGGAGGTACAGACCCACTGGTGCATTATGACGGATTAAACATGACTTCAATATGTTTATGCAAACACTCTCAGTGGGACATGAGGCAAAGTGGATAGGCTTATTATTATTGTAGATTTGTTTGGATTAAAGTTGTCAATACCATGAGGTGTGTGGGTCATAATGGCGGGAAAAATATAGCATATGAACATATGAAAGTAGACTGCATGGTTAAAAGCACAAGTTTTATGTGAATATTTTATTGTGGCTTTTTTTTTTTTTTATAGTATCATCACAAGATGCGAGTCAAGGTTCATTCAAGATCTAACCCTGTGTGTGTGTGTGTGTAGTAAACACAAATAAGCGTGCTGCGTGTGAGAAGCCCTGAATTAGAGACCTCAAATACTAGGCTGCTGATCAACAGTATGAAACAGCTTAAGCCGGGATATGGATTTAGACATTTTTTTTAGTGCTGTTGCACAGAGACACGTGCACGCACACACACACACAGACACACACAAACTCAGACATGCCTCTACCACAGTTTGGGCCAGACATATATAGGCCATATGGCCCCAAGCCCTCTTCCATATGGACACTGGGCCAGGTGTCTAGATCGATGACAACACATCCAACCGTCATCCTATCATCCTCAGTGTGTGTGTGTGTGTGTGTGTGTGTGTGTGTGCGTGTGTTTGTAACCTTCATTCAAGAGTACAGTATCACTATAGCTCCACTGTTTTGGCAGCAATTAACTGTTTCTCATCTCATTTCTGATCCCTAAATATACATAAAATATAATATTATAAATATATAATGGTGAACTCTTACTGTATGTTGATGAAATGAAAATATCTAGCGAGTACTTTCCCACCTTTCATTGTAAGCTGTTGTTTTTCTCAAAAGTGTCTTTCTCAAAATATGTTATCTTCACCTGCAGTGAGTTCACCCTGAGTTCTCCTGTTTTCCATGCTGAGCCTGATCCACTGTGGGTGCTCTTTTTACAGCCTATATTATCCTCCCAACCCCCCATGAATCTCCCTGATACCCCGACCCACTTACAAGCCTCCTCTCCCCTCCTTCCTTTCCTCCCCTGCTCCTTTTCTCTCCTCCTCCTCTTTCTCTGTCGCTGTGGGCACAGGCTCTCCTCTTCCAGCCCAGTGCTATCAAACAATGTCTGCATTCATCCGCCCAAGGCAACACGCACACATACACCCACACATCCATGGACTTACTAGCACCCACACAAACACATTTCGAGGGCTTCCCCAGAGTAAAGCGCTGAAGCGTATGCTCTGCCTCAATAGGAAAGATAATCTGTCCACTCAGCCCACAAGTCAGTCACCCAGCCAGCCTGGCTAGCAGACAGTCAGTCAGTCACCCAGTGCGCCGGTTTTTCAGGTACATCAGATACCCAGGCAGAATGCCCTAGAGCTACAGTATGCTGTTAGTAGCCGGTCAGCTGGTTGCAGCATGGACCTGAAGCTGACACTGAGCGGCAGATGGCTGGTGGATTGATGAGTGGAAACTGAGTAGTGGGCTCAGTTATCACAAGATGAGACAAAGGATTTTGCTGAGCTCTCTTATGGCGGAAAATGCAAATCATTATGCTGTTTAAATGAGTCCTGACATGATCAGAGCATTTTACACAATTATTTCATATTCCGCATATGATTATCATGAATTTGGCTGTTTAGATTGGTCAAATTTGTTGGGAAAGCAACAGGGTTTAGCGAACGATACCAAGAAAAATAAAGCTTTGTTTGACCTTGAATTCAACTGTAAACTGTAGAAAAAATGTAGACAGCATCTGCCTATATGACAAGAATTATAATTACTAAGTGGGACAGTTAAAGGACATTTTCTGTTGCTCTACGCCTGCATGTGGCTGCTAAATGCGCTTTTAAACTCTGGATTGTTTGCTTGCAAAGAGCCTCTGGATGTAAACATGTCTTTAAAAGCACATGGGTGTGTATGTTTGTATGGTAGCTAGAGGAAATGCATATGAATGATTAGACAGATATACTGTATGTAGGCCTATGAATTTTTAATCTTCCAAATGGTATTAGGGCGAACATCAACATCTTGGCTTAAAGGACCTATAGGCTATATAAGTTTAGAAATAGCTTACACCGACAATTATACAACAAAATAACAAAGGAAACCAACCTACTCCTAAAATTATAGGGATTATGGCAATGGGCCAATCTGCCAAAATGTTTAACTATCCCTTTAAAGAAAGTAAAAAGGAAGTTTTACGCGTTTGAAGCTCTAGTGACAGGTTGGGCACAGGGGTACGGTGAGGTAAACACTCAGAGAAACATAGTTGAGGGAGGTTCTGTTTTGACATTGATTGACTGATTGATTGAAAGCTTTGTTTATCCCTGCAGGGAGATGCAGGTGTCCAAAACAGCAACAGTTAAATAAATAAATAAATAAATAAATAAATAAATAAATAAATAAATAAATAAATAAATAAATAAATAAATAAATAAATAAATAAATAAATAAATAAAGACAGCCAAGTCTGTTCAAAAAGTGTCATGTCCATGGGTCAAAGTGTCAAGTCCATGTGCAGTGTTCTGATTTCTAAAAAGGTCCAAAATTGTAACATATTAATTGTCATCACAAAATTGTAAAAGTCCTGAGGGCTGCAAGTACTTTGATCCTTTCACAATATTAAAATAGAGCCTGTATGTCTGTCAAATGCAACATGTGCTTTCTTAACAACCGTAATGATGTGCTTCTGTGTCTTTCTACTGTGAAAGAGAAGGCAGACAATGCACACATGCAATAGAAGAAGTACACACCCTATTATCTCTCTCCTCCCCCTCATCTGTCTAAATAGGGTTCCCATTTCAGCCCCTTGAGTGAAGCTCGGCACTAAGTGGGACAGTTAAAGGACATTTTGTGTTGCTCTACGCCTGCATGTGGCTGCTAAATGTGCTTTTAAACTCTGGATGGTCTACTTGCAAAGAGCCTCTGGATGTAAATATTGATAATGTTTTTAAAAGCACATGGGTGTGTATGTTTGTATGGTAGCTAGAGGATAGGAGAGGATGCATATGAATGATTAGACATACTGTATGTAGGCCTATGAATTTGTAATCTTCCAAATGGTATTATTAGGTATTAAAATTAGCAATAACTCAACCTTCTTCTACAAAAGATAGCATGCAAACAAGCTAACCCAAGCCTGTTTAATCACTTAGTGACTGTTGCCACCCATCTGCCCTAAAGACATAGCACTGCCCACAGAGGACATAAGAATTGGCCTATTCTCATTCATCCAGGTCATCATTATCTCTGGGCAACAAATTGAATCGAAGGCAGCTGGGCTTGTATTTGTCTGGGAAGACGTTTCACCTCTTATCCAAGGGGCTTCATCAGTTCGCAACGCGTCGGTCTGACTAGTCCTCATAGCAAACAGTGGAGTAAGACTCAGGTATATTATGAGTACCAAGTGATTGGTTTTGCACGAATTTATCTCATAGCGTGGTGAATGTGCAGGTCACAACTTCACAAAAGCATTTTGGAGTTGTTGGATTGTGTATTTGATGAGTTTGATGAGGGAAACCAAGAAATCCCATTAGCCTATAGCGTAATTTTGAGGAGCTGGCGGCTCAGCTCCACCATTTTAAAAATAGCTTACACCGACAATTATACGACAAATTATAATGAAGGTAATGAACCTATTCCTAAAATTATAGGGATTACGGCTATGGGCCAATCTGCCAAATTGTTTAACTATCCTTTTAAAAAAGAAAGAAAAAAAACCCCCAAACACCTGAATGAAGTTTTGCGCGTTTGAAGCTCTAGTGACCCATTGGGCACAGGGGTAAGGTGAGGTAAACACTCAAACAATGTTCTGTTGTGACATTGATTGATTTAAACCTTTATTTATCCCTGCAGGGAGATGCAGGTGTCCAAAACAGCAACAGTTCAAAAAAATTTAAAAATTAAGACAGCCAAGTCCATTCAAAAAGTGTCATGTCCATATGCAGTGTTCTGATTTTTTAAAAAGGTGCAAAACTGTAACATATTAATTGTCATCACGAAATTGTGAGGGCGACGAATACTTTGATGCTTTCACAATATTAAAATAGAGGATACAGCCTCTCCCATGCAAAATATTCTATATGCAAATCATTTCTAGGTGAAGAGGTGGCACTGCTTTTCCTCACTGGAAGTGGCCACACAGCTAGTCTTCCAGTGAAGTCCTACTCAATCATGTTTAATTTTCAGTTGAATTGCAGTGCAAACTGAAAACATGCAGACAAGTATGAACTGAAATGACTTACTAAAACTGTAAAAAAATAAAAGAAAAACCCCAAAAAACAACACTTTTCACTAATTTGCGTGGAAGTTGGCACATAATCAAACAAGTCAACACAAGTTTATCTGAATCTAACTTCAACCACACCAAGACAATGAGATCATTTAGCAGTTAATACTTCGCAACCGCTTGGTCATCCAGCCATCATTGGTCCCTTATACTACATAGCATTATATGGGAACAGCTCACACAGATAAACACACACACACATTCCATCATCGTTTTCCAACGACAGATTAAACTAAGATATTTATGTGTGTGTGTGTGTGTGTGTGTGTGTGTGTGTGTGTGTGTGTGTGTGTGTGTGTGTGTGTTGCAGCACACATGTTCATGTTTGTGTATGTAGTGTACAGTACTAAACCCCCAAGGATTACCCCCTGTGCTCTTTTGTTACTTTAGTAATCAACAGGGAATGGGACCAACTGTTGTTAAGCCAAGTAAGCACACAATCTGCAAAAACCTGTGAACCATAAACCGACTATCTGTCATCATCACTTAACTTCACCCTAACATAAAATTAGATGAATATGATGTCAACAATATTCAGGAAGAATGAGTTTAGTACCCAACCAGGCATTCTGCTTTTAGTGCCAGCTGTATTTTCTGTCATCGTACCACAGAAATAGTTTGAAATAGTGACTTAAGCCCCGCCCATCAAGACTATAACACGTGACAACAAAGTTCTCTCTCTCTCTAGATGTTTGAATGAGTACTGGATGTGTTTTCGCTCAATGTAAGTACAGAAATCCCTCCTTGTCATCAGTAGTGTTGTACCAGCATGGCGTGCCGTGCAGTACTCATCTGAATGATTCAAAACCCTGGGAGAGACCCTCAGCAGCTTGTCTCTGGGAGAAGCTCCTCAATGTTTAATGTGAAATAACATGCACAAAAGAGGCTACAGGAAGGCTGCCCTAGCAACGATATAGTAGTAGAGGTGCGCTTTCTTCATATTTCTTCTATACCCGCACTCACAACATACTAGCCCAGACTGGGATTCAAAACTAGAGCCTCCCAATCCACTCCCAGTCAGTGCAATTTTCCACTGAGTCTTCAGGTCCACTACACTATTATCATACAAGACGCTTCAGGGTTATACTAATCATAAGTGGAATGTTCTGCTATTGATTACAACACACTATTTCCACATCTATTCATAAAAGAAAAGCAAACTCTTCTGCAAATCTTGTTGACACCAGCAACATACAAACCCTGACTGGGATTCAGACACCAAGCCTCTCGGTCCAAGGTCTGTACTGTATATCAACGAGGGACTCCTCTGACTCTTAACACACACAGATAGGTTGACAGCTCCTCCATGTCAGTGTTCAGAGGATGATCACAAGTCTAACCGATTAGTCCTGTCTGTTAAATGTCACTCCTGACAGAGACTGCACAGTAATGGCAATACCCCCCTACAGCACTCTCAAAGTTTCTGGAGGAAATTGTTTTGTAATTCAGTCTTACATTTGGGTTGATTGAAAATGTGGACATTGCTGGCAGAGATGACTTACGGATGCATTTTAAGGTGTAGGCCTAGTATTGCAGATATCAGCGGACTGTTTTTGATAAGTCCTAAATAGTTCTATTTTCCGTCAGCAATCACTTACATCACATGGAGTGTTTCAGCTGAAACACGAGTCTCTCCGTCACTCTGCTCTGCTGTAAACCGAGGAGAAAACTTTCCTTGTGGGATACAAGTGTTATCCAATGAGGAGAGAGAACGGCATGAAGGGCTGTGTGTGCAGCTGCAGCAAGGGGTGCGCGTGAATGTGGTGACGTAGGGACGAGGACCAATAGATGCATGACGAGGGCGGGGGCTGCTAACTCATGGTGTGTTCAAGGAAACTCGTAACTTGTGTTTTCCCGACCTGTGAAGTCATAGGCTACTGGTTCGATCTGGCACGAGTTCACGGGTCGGAAGTTACGAGTGGCCGTTATAGTGCACTTTCACAGGCAACAGGACGGTAAAAACACGAGTTACGGGTTACCTGGAACGCTACAAAGTCGTAGTCGTGACTTGAAGCTGTAACTTACGGTTTCAAAAGCCTGCCTGGAATGCAGCATTAGCCAAAACGACCGGATCGCTGATATCTGCTTTAATGCATTTGCAAATTATAATGTTCAATTCTATTTATTACAAATGCCAACTGAAAACATGAAGGCTGGTGTGATTTTCAAACAGCTAAAAGTGACAAAATATGATATCAGGTGGTGATTGCCTTGCAGTCTGGGAATAAAGTAGGCCTAGCCTACTTCAGTTCGCTAGCTACTTGTAAAATGCAACAGGTTTTGTTTCAGCAAACAGGAGCACATAAAATAATTGTAAAAATATTTAGAAGGTGTTATACATGCTTGGCAAGTTTAGTCACCTTTGGACTGAGATGAACTTGCTGTTTGTTTGCAGGTGTTATTATGAGCCATGCTACTGGGTGTAGCTTTAACACTGGTAGATTATGATTTTTTCATTATGGTTAGGTTTGGTAATTAATTAACCACAATCTCACTTTGTACAGTGAAATACCAGGAAAACTTGTTTGTCATTTTATTGAAATTATTCTTTGTATATCCTTTATTATCATATTTCATTCAGTCATTTTTTGTTTGCTAATAAAGTTTTTTAAACCTATTTTATTGCAGCAGCTTTCTTACCTGAGTCGTCCTTGTCCTTTTAGTCTTATCAGTTATCTTTGAAGCTCTTTGAGCTGCAGAATCACTTTTTATTAGTAGATTGATGACTGAAAGTTGTGATAGATGAATGATGATATGTTTGTTCAGTTGAAGAAGGGTTATTGCTCAGTTTGTCAGTGGGTGTGTGTCTTAGCACAAAGCCCCCACAGTATTCCAGTGTGTGAGAATGTTGAGTGTGGTATGTAAGGACAAAGTTCACGGCCAAAGCTGTAAGCACAAACTCCATAAAGTATTCAATAGCACACAGGCTGGGTAGAACAGGGCAGAATGAACAGACTTTGGTGTTGCTGCTCTGAGTCACAGAAAGGTCGGTGCTGAGGAAGGTTCCACATCGACTCTGATTATCTTCACATCCGCTAGTTTCAACATCCTTGTCATTCTGCAGTGTACTGATTGAGGAAAATGTTTTCCTGTGTAGTAAATCAAATCCAGAGATGATCAAATCCAAACTTACAACCTTAGTCTGGAGTTAACACAGATTCAAAAGCTGAGTGAAAGCACAGTCTGGCTCAAAAATAAATGAGAAATGAGAACTTTTGCCCTGAATTCACAAGATACATCCCCAGGGACATACACCTAACCCAGTTAAAATAAAGTAATGTTCCAAGATGTAGCAATGACAAAGGGGAGCTTTGGGGTTTCTGTTTAACCTATTTTATCCCATTAGTCTTTTCTACAGCAAGATTTTATAAAGCTATGCTATAGGCTATTGTTCAAATCATATTTTTTATATCTATTTTTGGTGGCAAAGGTAAAGGATCTGTGTTAATGCCAAGAGACAAGTTGGGTTATCATTGCATAAATCATTTACGGGAATTTTCTTTTCCATCAACTTGGGTAAAATTCTCTTTTTCAAAAGGAACTGTTTGCATATGACAACACCCTACCACAGTCAGCTGTCACATATCATAAATCACTGACACAGAGGACCAATAGGACTTGGGGATCAATGCACATTAGGAAGTCAGATTATCTGATCAATGTGAGAGGTAAAATAGGATTAAATGATCAATGAGGGGGGCAGTTGGAAAACTGGACCTGGTCAGTTGTCAGATCAATGGTTAAATAAGAGAAATGAAGTGGCGACTAAAAAAAAACCAAATTGCGTGGCCACATTTTGGCTCGTCGTCATTTACTATGATAGATTATGTTCGGATGTGATGTTTTATTTTTTCATCCGATCTGTCCAACTGGGGCAAAATCAGCTCAGGTCACAAGCAACATTCAGATTAGGTCAGATTGAAGCCACTGGATGTAATGAAATCTTCCTGGTGCCAGAAGCTGCGATTTTTGTGCCGGATTTCATGAGGAGAGATGTGACCATACGTGATGAATATCAAGGCCATATATTTTCAACATGGATTATAAAACTGAACAAACAAGACGACTCACTGTGTTTTTTCCTCTTTTTTTGGATGAATTTATTCTCCTTATCTATTCATTACCTCCCTATAGTGCTTTCAACATTCATAAAAAACAAGCCTTTTTCCTGTATGTGCTATATATGACATAATAATGAGGCTTTCCATAGAGATTTAGACTATACAGACATACAACTTCATCCACTCGAACCATTCAGGAACACTGCGTAATCAGCACGTAATCACATACAGAGAGACATCTTCCCCTCGACATGCACACACTTTGACTAAGGCTTCCCTCTCAGTCACCTGTCCCTCAGTATCCCACAATACCCCAGTTAGGTCTCAGCAGGTCATGCGCGCTACTCCAAACTCCAGACTGACAACAGCCGGCTCCTCTTTGGCCAGCTCGCTGTTGTATGTCCCTTCCAGCTCTCCGTAGCTCTGCTTCCTGCTCTCAGTGCCGCTGCTGCCCTCTACTGTCCGCTCCGTGTCGGTGCTCTCTACGGCCTCCTCGCCGACCTCCTCCTGCCCGTCCTCCTCCACCTGCCGCTGCACTTCTTTGTGGTTTATGGGTGCCCCCAGGATGAGGGAGTCAGGACGTGGCGGCAGGGTGTTGGGGATGGAGCGCTGGTCTCTGGTGGGGGGAGTTGCAGAGGGCTCAGAGGTTGCAACCGGGGTCACACCGAGCTGTTGGAGCCTCTGCACACAGGTGGAGGAACGGAAAAAACAAATTAGGTGGTTAAAGGCTGAATTCTGTTGGCGGTTTATAGTATATATCAAAACAACATGTTAACTCACGCTCTCCAGTGCTTGCAATGTGCTCTCTGCTTTGCGGCTGTTCTCTCTCAGAGTCAGAATGGTTTTGAGGATGGACTGACGTGGATGCATGGACCGATCGAACTGGTGATACATGTTCCTCCAGAACCTTTGGGATGACAGGTATGCACAAACACAAACATAAGACGCAGGAAACTTATAATTAACAAATAATACTGTATTCAAATAATGGCAGGAAGGCGAGGAAGGTGGTACTGACTTGAAATGGTAAGGCAGGGTGGATGGCTCCAACACGGGGTGCAGTTCAGAGAACGCAGGGCTGTAGAATGGGTTCAAGTAGTTCTGTTTTTCGCTCATTAGAAACGCCCAAAGTGAGTGCGTCTGTTCCCTGAGCCTTGAACACAAGACAATACACACATCGAAATCAAATTAATCATAGTCCGATGAAGTCATTGTTTAGGCCTTCTTAAACCAACACTAGTTCTGCTTTCAAATTGAAAAAGCCTATTAAATCATAAAATGTTTTTTATTGTGCAGAGATCTAGGTAACAAAAACAGTCAATATGATTGTGTGACCTTGTGCAGGTGTGCATTATTGTTTTTGCTCCTCATCTGCATTAATTAAAACATATTGAAGCTGGACAGTGCAATATGAAAGCAGAGATTATTTGTCCGACTTGTGTACATTAAGCTTATGTTTGTTTTAGACTAGTAATAACATGAAGCTCCACATAGGATAATGAGCACCTATTTGCTAATATTAACTAACATTGACTCAGTGAATGAGCGTGTGGCATGTGTTTGTGCAGAATGAAGACTGTATTTGAACAGAGAGAACATGTGGGCATATCCCAGCTCTCCTTACTTCAATGGTGGGGCAAATGCAGCCACATGCAGACTGGGTATGCTCATCTATCTATTATATCTGCTTTTCTTTAATAACGCTAATTAAGAATTTGTCAATAAAAGCATGTCCCTGCATCTACTGTATTTCTCATCATATGACATGTCCTCCAGACCTCCACTACTGTGTAAATTTGGGTTCTTATGTATTTTTAACACTGCTGACTGTAACACAAATTGCCCATTGGAGATAATAAAGTTCACCGACCTACCTGACGCACAAAAAGGTTTAAAGAGGTTGGAAAAGTGAATTGACGCAGATGCAGAAGACAACCAAAACCACCAGCTCCAGTGTGTGTATTTGTGTGTGTGTTGGACTCACTGCAACTCTTCTCTCTGTCTCTGATTGTTGCCAAGGAAGTTTCCATATTGACAGGAGTGGACATGCTCATGGATCTGCAGTAGGAACCACTCGCTGAACTCAAACGCCTAAAGAGAAGGTTACCATAAAGGCTGCATTCAAGTTACTGTGCAAACAAACATAGTAAACATCGTATAGCTCTCACACTTCCACACACCTGTGGGAACTGCTCCATCACCTGCCAGACACATTCCAGAAACTGAGTGAAGATGGGAGACACCTCCTTAGGATCCCCATCCAACTGGTCACACCTATAAGTACATAAATACAAAATATACAGTTATATGATTTCACATGAAATTGATTACTAGTTAATTTGTATATTTAGATTGCTGATTCAGCTCAAAGCTCACCTGTCGGCAAACTTGTGACCAAAGGAGATCCAGTCTTTTTCGATCAGTACCTATAAGACAAATGTAAGAGAAGAGTAAGTTCATATGGAAATTAGCTCTATGGTTTCTTCCTTAAAATATGTGTGTGTGTCTGTGGCTGGTACCATGAAGCCCTTGATGGTACGGTAGTAAGGGTCCATGAGCAGAGACCCTAGTGAACAGACTTGGGCTGTTCTGTCCCATCCGTCAGAACAATGAACCAACACACTGGCTCCTTCCACTGTCACTGCCTGGGTTCAAGAGTGCAGACAGAGTCAAATATTATGACATTAAAAACATTAAGCAGCCCTTAATAAACAATATAGATCATGGACAAGACGGATGTGAGTCAATTAGGAGCATGACATTAAATATTTATAGAAGGTAGAGAGGATTATATTATCATAGTTATGCTATTTTCACATGGAGTCAGGCACGCAGCAAACCGGATGTCATTTTAGCAGAACAAGAGAAGGATGGTAAACGTAGGCGCGGCCTACGTGTTCTGTCCCGTGGCTGTAATCCGTCTGCCTGATTCCATGTGAATGCAGCATTACTGTGAAGACTTCAAACTTCATTTATAGGAAGATGCTGCATATTACCTTCTGGAAAAAAACTTCTTAAAGTGCACTTTCAGAGAAACAAAAAAATGAAATACAAGGAAAGTAAAAAAAAGTACCTTGGCTAAAAACATGGCTGCGTCCACAACGGCCTTGATGTGCCGCAGCCAGCCGCTGCTCTCCAGGCCGACCAAGTAGTCACCCATGGAGAGGGAACGAGTCCCGATCACTGAGAGAAACATACATGGACCATTTACTACTTGCACTTTGAATCATTATAGAAATACCAATGTGTGGCTGATCATGTGTGTAGTAAGGTGTCGAACCTTCTAGCAGTTTCTGCAGACTGCTCCTCATGACATGGATGTTTTCGATGCCAACAAACTGGAAGCGGATGTTGGAGTAGTTGTCTTCGTTCTCATAGCCTTTACCTGCCGCCCGGTTAGCTAGTGCATTTAACTAGAGGACAGAAAAGATCTGGTCAAACCTTCTGTAGATAACAGCTTTCTGTGGGAAGTGGCTAAAAAATATGATTGTACCTTTGGCCTGGTATCCATGACATAGACGAATCGGCTGTTGTGATTGGCTTTGCTTATGGCCTGCAGCATGCTCTCGTCCTCTAAGCATCGTGCGCTGAACCCAGAGAGAGGCTGGCTGCATCGACACACTGCTGCCTGTCAGGGTGAACACAGGACACCGATCATATCAAGGACAGTCAGAACAATACAAAAGACTGTTCCTAAATTATCACTAAAATAAATTATTTGACCACATTCAGTCCACAAAGTCTGAGTTATGATTTAACAACAATTAGAAGTGACTGCAGTTGAAATTAATTGTTTAATCTTCATCAGACTTCTATCTTTACGGGTAACTGATCATGACTAGATTGTGCTTGTAGCCATTCAGTAAAATCAAAAAAAAAAAAAGTTTCCTAAACCCATAGTCCATGTGACAAAATGCAGACAGTTTTGCCAAACTGCCTCTTGTCCAAACATAAGTCATGTCTGAACAAGATGGCACCAATGTGAGACAGACAATAAACAGAGCAGAGAGGCTGTTGTGCTGGAAAATCAGGAATTGACGTGAATTTATGATAGACCAAGAAGTGATTTCCAAGTTTAAATACTTATTTGTGTGAATTGTGATGTGTAATGTAAACAACAATGTGTTTTCATCTTCATCTTGACAAGAGATGTTCTTTATCTGTATATACATGCAGAGGAAAAGTCCTATCATGTCAGATTCCCTGCGAGCTCTTGGCCAAATCCTTTGCACAAGTTGTTACATGAGCGCAGGTTCACATTCCCATTCGCTCTCAGTTTCACTGTGTCCTTTACTCCATTGCCACCTTGTGGAAAATCCTAACATTGTAAGACTTCAAACGATTATGCGCTGTGTTAAAGGTCCAGTGTGCAATAATTGCAAAGGTTTATTGGCAAAATCTGAATATACTACCCATGAATACTGTATATTGGTACACGTGTATAATCGCTTTTTTTTTCTTTTTTTTTTGGCGAGAGCGCGTTTCAAGAGTTTCACGTTCATAAATAAACCACCGAAGAAGAAGACGGAAGGAAAGAAGAAGGAGGAGGAAACAGCAGACATATTGTGAAATGGTTTAGATCTTCACCTCATCACTCCATACTCCGCTAAATGTCACGGTTTCCCCCCTATTTTACACACTGGACCTTTAAAACATTTTGTCCACTATTGTTTTATGCTATTAGAATGTATTACGTACTTTTTTCTCCTGGTAGAAGTATGTGAGCACAGGAAAGCGTCCTTTGCTTCTGAACTTGGAGCTGCCCACGATGATAGGCTTACTGGCTGTGATGGGAACATACAGGTCTCGTGGATATGTCTCACACACCTGGAAAACAAGAGACCACCAACATCACAAACACAATCACACATAATGGCATTACAAATATTTACCTCCCACAACATGGAGCTTAAAACAAAAGTCAATCTGAAGCTTTGTTGGTCTTTATAATATTGTGTGTATAATACTGAAGATGGAGCTCATGTTAAGCACTGGTGAAGCTAGTGAAGCTCTAGCGCCCTCTCCTGGACCTGTATGGATGATGTCTTGAAAAAGTGGGTTGCCCAATATACTGTACTATGAGAACAAGTTCCCTCACAATTTTACCACACCCTCAGCAATAACCAGCTAATTTCACCGCCTCATTGTTTGAACTGGCAAACCCCGGCATTGTGTGAAGATAGCTCACTGAAGTGCTTCCAACTCATAAATACAACTAAATACCAAAGTGGCATGCACTATACTGCACTATACATAAATCATGTTATCTCAGTATGTGACATCAGCCACGTACCTATTGTTAAACATTGTTTTTTCTTAGTTATGGCTGGAATTTATTGCACATGGAGAAGGTGCCAAGGTTCACCAACCGCCAGCTAATCCAGGATTTACTGAACCTGCTTTGCAGCATTTCCAGTCCATGTACAATATCCAAATCAAATCAACTGAGATAATCTGCAGTGTTTATCCATTTTCTTATGAAGCCCAGTGCAGATTTATCTGCGACTTTCTACCTCTTGGCTTTGAACAGAAACACTATGACACTGTAGAGGTTACTTGGTCTTCTTAGTGCTGACTTTTTGACCCATTCTATCCATTTATTTATACTTCACAACTATTGCCAACTGCCTGCCTTGTATTCTCTGTTGACGTCTGTGAGCTGCCATTGGTCGCAGGGGACGCCCATCCGCTCAAACTCCGCCCCCAGGTCGATGAGCTGCCATCCTTCCTCTCTCTGTTGATCGTTCTGTTTGGGGTTGTAGGAGAAGGCGTAGAGCTCCTCATATGATACTGGACGGAAGGGGAGAGGACCGACAGAGATGTATCAATAAAACTAAATTTAAAATGCTGAAACATGTATTATACAGAGGAACAGAGATCTCTCTAAATTGCCCTGAAACCCACCAGGTCTTAGGAGACGCAGGAGAGAGCTGTAGACGTCGTGGCAGTCTCTTTCTCTCTGCACCACAAAATGAACCTGCCTGAAGTTACGACACTGGATGACCAGCGGACAGCCTGTGGTGGTCAGGGAGAGCTTCTCCACAGAGGCTATATGGTGATGCAAAATCTGTTGGGAAAGGGACGGAGGGACAGAGCCAGAGAGAAAGAGAGGATTGATTATATTCAGTGGATTGCTGGTATATTCATTCGACTAAAGAAAATCAATTATTCACCAGTAAGATCAGCATTTTGCAAAAAAGAAAAAAAAAAAGCAAGCTGTACAAAATATGCACTAGGAGCGCTGATACAACTCTGATTGTGATGAGTTCATGAGGAGTAAGCATAGCACAGATGGGAAGAGATTGTCAGACTAAGTGGTCTCATTATTTCCTGCAACCTAACGTTAAAAAAAACAAATCAATAGTGTCAAGAAGCTTTCTGAGTGAATTAAATTCAATCAATGGTTTTTACCTGTTTATTATGTTGTAAGTCTAATATATCTGTCACTATTTGAAACTCATAGATGCTGATCGTACCACATGTTGAGTCTCTGACCTCACGTCACGTTATATATTTACATACAATATCTGACAAAAGTCTCATAATAGTGAATAACACACAAACACCTACACACACAAAACAGAGCAAAACAAGGAAAGATAAAAGCAAATGTTCCCTTTTCTCAGCACATAAGCAGGAAGGATGTTTGGAGAGGAGGTCACGGCCTGGAATCTGTTGCATGAAGCATTTTATACCACACCACCATTTCAAAAGTGCAGATCAGCGTCTGTGGCATTCTGAATGCGCGCTATTTTTGTTCTCATATCACATAGCCTAACCTGCATGGAAATTAATTACATACAGAGAGCAAAATATACTCTTTAAGAAGGGTGCATGTGTCCACAGAACTCTGTAGAAGCTGGTAAGAAAAAAAATCACTATCACATGACGATATTTTTAAGATTGACAACAACAAGGGAAAATATGCATAATCATGTTTTCAAATTACAGCACATCAAAACAAAACTCTTGCCCATTTTCTCGGGATAAATTCCCAGTAATCCTGAATCTGGGATGACTGCCATGGGCCCATTATGACAGCATTGTATATCCCTATGCCCTACTGACTGTAGCTGCTGGACATCAACAACCCAGTTTTCATGGTACTAAAACAGTAATCCTCTCTCAAGCGAAGAAACACCACACAAACACACTTCACATGCATGCAAAGATGCATTGCCTACCAAGACAGTGCAACTGTATGCGAGGCTTCTGAAACTCTACCCTACTTCCTCTTATTACAGACAAACTTGCATAATTTCTCCTTTTTCCCCAACATACATGCACTCCATCATTGCACACTTCTTCCTGGTGGCAACACCGATGTCTCTTTGTGTGGCAACACTGAAACTTAAAGCTCCGTCATTTGCAGCCATATCATTAACCTGCTGCAATACTTGGTGCAATGTGTATGTCTCAGCTGCAAGGAGCAACAGATACAACCGGCTGCAGACTGAGAAAAAATAAAACTGTAGCAATAATTTTGCTACTGGCGACATGACACTGCAGAAGCACTTCCAGTGTGGGAGTGGGAAAATGATATATACTGCAGAGGAACAAAAGTTAATTAAAAGGCTAAAAAGATGTCAAATGAGCATCCTGAGTTGCCAATGGGAATTGCTGTGCCTGAAATGGCACAAGCTCACTCATGACTTTTGGTAAATTGGTGCCGACGGGTGAGATTTCAGTAGCATATGGAGAGGCAGAACTACTCACCCAGATCTCCTGTCCTGCGGAGGTCGAGTTGTTCGAGCTGCTCTCCACAAAGATGAGATGTGTGGCTGTGAGGTACAGTGTGCCATTTGTGGATTTGTTGCTGAAACGATCCAAAAGGCGCACCTGCTCCACCTGCAAACACAGACATGAGCAATGGCAACACTGGTCAGCAGGTAGCACAGGCAGGGAGCGATGATTTAACACATTAACTGGGTATAAAGTTATGTGCACTTTACAGAGAAAAGGGATCTTGATGGCAGATGTGACCTGTTAGAAAATTACTGTGTGTGGCATTTGAGAGATCTGAGAAACAAGCTAACACTTGCAGTCACTGAATATTATGAAATGCAATAACAAAAAAAAAACCCATCCCAACCTTAATTCAACCAAATCCTTATTAAGTCCAACACCAATGTATTCTGCAATAGGCCACAGCTGAGGTGTAGCCTGGTTGTGCTTTTGCAATAACCTCCCAACCTCAATTCATCCATACACATAAACACCTATAGAGTATCTACTGACAGTAGAACATTTACTAGAGTCACAAGTTTTCACATGTGAAGGGAGTTGTGGTTCACTGGTCGTCATAAACAACAGGTTTGATGGTCAGAGTGACCATTCATAACTCCTTCACATAAGGTTTGGCAGAAAATCTACATTCAATGATCAATGATATATTGTTTATAACACTATACTGCTTAATTATTAATAACAGATGGTTTAATAATCTACAGTCCCGGACTCTCTTTAGCAATATAGATCCATTACAATAAGAGCTGTCCTGATTATAAAGACAAATGCTGATTGTTTCTGGTCCAGTTCTCTCCGTGGCCAAAAGCCTGGTGGACTGATGGATTTGGACTGTTTGCTGCTGTCGCTGCTAAATGTCAAAATTCATGATTCATCACAGCAGTTGCGCTCTTGTCGACTCAGACTTCTTCTCCTTTGTTTCCGTTTTCCTGTTGTTGTGAGATACGATGACATGGTTTGAGCCCCGTCTCTGTCTCCCGGGCAACCGGCAGGACACAGCTCTGTCATATTCTGGCAGGCCCAAGTAAAGCCCTTATAGCTAACAACACACAGGAAGTCAGCAGTGCGTGCGAGTGAATGAACGTCTGACTCTGCCTCACAATGACAGGTGATATGCAAAATCTTTGTAAATGAATGAAGTAGCCCAAGCCAACAGTATATTATGTTCACCCACAGCTTGGTTCAAAAAATTCAAAAAAAAGTGAATCTTTCTAAAGAATCAGGTCATATCTGATGCAGATCGACTAAAGGGTTAATGCAAATAAATCCTAATTAAAAAACCAGTGTGGCTCAATTATACTGCCTCAGAATTGCATTTATTTTGTTACTTCCACCAACAACGTTGTAACACTATAACAAAAAGCAATAACGTGATTTGTACCAAACTTGGTAGAAGGTCTGGGCCGAGGAAGCAGCCATTAAATAGGCTACTGCGGCAGATCTGAATTATTTACTGATAAGAGAAATCTTATTTCTCTGAACTCTGAAGTTGTTTTGACGTTGGCCTTGGGGGAGGTCTGTCATAGTTGTGTAGGATAATGCGCATTACTTGAAAACATGGTCACTCTGCCTAAAGTTCACCTTTCAATGAATACACCCAACACACATACATTAAAAGTGCAGGTCTAACTTGTTAGAGGGCCTATAGAAGACATCTGTGTGGTAAATGAAAGCCGGGCAGGGCCAATTAAACTACAACAGTCAAAAGGTTTTACATGCCATTACATGTTTTCTTGTCTCCACATTGGTTAAACAGTAGGCTGTATGAACATAATATATAAAAAATATAGATAAAAAATAAATGTCATCACATTTAGCATCTGTTATTTGAAATTACAGCCAACAAGTCAAGAGACACCACCACCTGCTGCATGGTTGTGCTTTTCTGGTGATGCTCTGCTGCCAAGTCAGTACTGCAGCGATGCAATTAAGTCTGGCTTCAGGAAGTGATCATGTGATTGATTTGTCCAATGCCTAGTCAAAACCCTAAATCCAGATTGCATGTGTAGGTTTAATGTCAAGCTGATAAAACCGTGAGGCCGTATATATATCTAATGAGGTCACCCAGGGTGTGAACACTATCATAGCCTACATAACGTTATAGATATAAATGCACAGTGTACAGCCGGAGTGTAGCTTTGGATATTTCATCACACTAGATGTACTGACAGTGCAACATTAGCTCCGTCTTTAATAGGGCGTGCAAGTGTTAACATTTTAGAAAAGAAAACCCAGCAAAGCCACACTGGGGTAAAGAAAAAACAAACAGCTCATCGATGCTTGTCACGTCTGGTGCTCCAAGCTGCTGGATCGATTCCCACACACATCTAGACTAGAAATGTTGATAATAATAACCTGACAAATGCAACCGCAGTCCAGCGTTTATAGAAATCCCAGCCCAGAAGACAAGGCCGGGCTGCTGACTGACTGACTGTGTCCCATGTATTATTTGCAATTAGCTGAGATGTTAGCTACCTTTGGCGTACGGATATGCTCCATTTCTTCGAGTCCAGACAGATGTCAGCGACTGAAAAGCTTCAAAACGACGCCTTCCGGTGAAAACTGTATCATTGATGATGTGATAGATGATGAAAGTGCCTCACAAAACCACCTTTACTTTGTCGGAGGGCATACGATATGTGTTTATTTGTCAATTATTCTACTCTTTCTTCCATCCGCGTAAAGATCCCGGCGATCACATCAACAGTGGCGATGTTGGACTTTAAAAATAAAAGCACGAGTGTACGCATGTAGATAACACCATACAAGCGTAACCTATTCTCTATAAATTGTGCAGGTATTTGTAATCAGTATAATTTTTTTTTTTGCTTAATAGGGCGCAACAATGTTTAATAGACAGCACGATGTGTGGTGAGATGGTGAAATTACTTTAACTGAGGTCTACTTTTTACTATTTGATCTCAAGTTTAGGCAATAATATGAATCTTGTCTGAAGGTCCATCCGTATTTTCAGTTTATAATTTACTCAAGAAGTGCATATGGTATTGATAAATAGGTCTGCAATTAACAGAGAGCTTTCAAAACCCCTGAAAGTCTGGGGGTTTTGGCAATCCAGAATCACACAATGTTAGATTAGTCATACAAGTTGGAATTAAATGAATACTAAAAATTACAACTGCACATAAGACATAACAGCCTACCAAGCAACAGAGTTATGAGGAAGTGATGTTGGCAGGTACTACAAGAACATAACAAACTTCTTTTTACGTTCTTTCTTTTTTAAAAAAATATAAATTAATTAATGTTGCAGATGAACTTTTTGGTCTTTATAAACGTACCTGTATTAATGTAAAATGTATTTGCACTATGAAGCCAAAACAGCAGGGAAAATACAATGTAAAATAAGTAAGAAAAAAAAAATTGACGAAAATCCGAATCCGCCACAGTATTTCATTCTCAAATCGTCTTTTATTTTGAAAGATAAACCGGAATCAAATTGTAGTTCTTTGTCGTAGCTTGACTTTGGCAACGTCCGGCAAGACAGCGCCAGTCGTGGTGGTTGCGCATGCGTGAGCCGTCACGCGATAGAAAAACAGCGATAGGGACGACGGGAAATGTAGTTGGAAGAAAAAAATAATTACCCACAATGCAGTAGCTATTCGGGAAATACCAGGCGGGCAATAGAAAAAGAAGCACCATGCGAGAATTCACACTGCGACATTTGGCAGCTTTAGACATCTTTAAAACGAAAGTATAAGGCGCCAGCACAAACCAGTACAAACTGAACCGACCCGGCTTTGTTTGTGGACGGCGACAGTTTAGTCGAAGTATGTTTTAAAGTGAATATAAGACCGCGGACTTGGCCCTCATGCGTGCGGGCACCTCTCCGTGCTAACTAAATAGCGCGTTAGCTGTGATGCTGCTGGGCTCTTGACGAGTGTGTGAAGTCGAAATAGCAAATTGGTGATAAATGAACGTCTCCTGAAAGAAAAATGTCTGGCTTCAACTTTGGATCGGGAACTCTTGGTGCCGCCGCCAACACGGGCGGTGGATTCGCGTTTGGGGCAGCAACCAGGTAACGGCAGATCTGAAACAGTCGACTTGCTAACGTTAGCTTAACGTTAGCCAAAGTTACCCTGATGATTGGCGGTGATATGCCTCCGTCAGTGAATTTCCTCTTACCGTTACCTGAGTTTAAACTTATATCTACAACAAATCAACCGGCTGATTGTATTTTAGCTAACTAATTACAGTTGTGTTGCCTGGTGTTACACGTTTCAGGGAGATCTTGGTTATGATGATGTTATTTGAATCAGGAGTTACGTGCGAAAATTAAGAAGCCTATGTCCCTATAACTTTGCTTAACATTTCTAAATGTGCATAACAGTACGTTTGCGTGACATGGGCCTAATATGATTGAACTCTGTGTGTTTTTATTGCAGTGACAAAGTATTAATGTGTGCATAGTTCTCAGTTCCGGTATCATGAAACAACTGCGAGCATAAAAGTGATACCACTGTCCTTTTCGTCCTCAGTGCACCTGCAGCCAGTACTGGTGGCTTCTCTTTTGGGACTGCTTTGGGTACAGCAGCCCCCACCCCTGCCTCCACCACCAGCACCACTCCATCTCTTGGCCTAGGCGGCACTCTCTTTGGTCAGAAACCTACAGGAGGATTCTCGTTCAACACACCTGCCTCAAGTAATTATGTTACACTTATATACTTGGAGTGTACTGATAAACCAACTGCCCATTCATTGTGTTTTAACTTGTGATGTTGTTTCCTTTCAGGCGCTGCTGCACCCACTACAGGCCTTACATTAGGTATGTTTGCGTTCATGAGATGATCTAGAATGATATTGTGGAAATGAAACAATGAAAACAAGTTATAACCTTAATTTGTATTCAATTTTTTTTCAGCCACTACTTCTGCCCCCACTGGCTTTAGCTTGGCTTTCAACAAGCCCACCGCGTCAGCAACACCGTTCTCCCTCACCACCACAGCCACCACCTCTGCGTCGGCCCCTGCCGGAGCAGGTTTGACATTTGGCTCTGTGCTGACGTCCACGGCTCCACAGCAGCCAGCAGCAACGTCCTTCACCCTTGGTGGTCTTGGAGGCACAACAACCACCACAGCAGCCGCAGCAGGCCCATCACTGGCTAGCAGTCTCTTCGCCAACACTGCTGCTACAGGTGGGATGCAAACAGTCTTGGCATGTTTTTGTGTGATGAAGTAGTTGTGTAGAGTGTGAGACAAAAATGTTATGTACACATAGTGAAATAGGGCTAGGCGATATGGCAAAAAACTTTATAACGATATATTTTTCCATATTGATCGATTCTTGATTTTTCTATTCGATATGTATTTTTTGCTGATGCTGACAGTTCAAGGAACATCCTGACTGCATCCTGAAGAAACCAGAGAATGTGTTCAGTTTGGGAGGATGACATAAGTTCACTTTAATGTCCATTAAGGGTGGAACAGTTCACTAATCCACAGTTTGATTTGATTTACATAGTTTTTTTGTTTTCTACCATACATCAGCTCTAAAATGTGTCTATCACAAGGCTATAGTCTTTCTATTTATTTTCGGACTTGGTCTTTAGTTTCTAAAGACAGTGACTCAAGTACTTATTAGAAGTACCGGTACTTCCCAAGCATTTTTCTAACTTGTGTTTACTTTGTGTTGCAGGTTTGGGTTTGGGTCAGACCACTCTTGGAGGAGCTGGTCTAACATTGGGCTCTCTGCTGTCTACCTCCACAGCAGTATCAGTAGCCCCTGCCCCTAGTCTTGGCTTGGGTGGGGTGGACTTCAGCACTTCTTCTGAGAGTAAAAGTGACGCATCATCTGGAACCAGTGCGCAGTAAGTCATTCATTGCCTTCCAAACCTGATGACCTAGGATGACACAGTTTGTTTTAATGATGAAAATCATTCTGTCTCTCTCTATCCTGCAGGGACAGTAAAGCTTTAAAAGATGAAAACCTGCCCCCAGTCATTTGTCAGGATGTTGAAAATTTCCAGTAAGTTCACAATTCTGTGCATTTCTATTGCCATTGAAAAATTATGTCATTTATTTAAATATATGCAAATGTCAACCTGTTTCATCAGTAGTATTGTTGTTGTAGAAGAGGTGTGGCTGATTTGGTTGTATGCTGTAAACAATGCTAGTTCATAGAGTCAGAAAGGTTTGACTTGTTGTTTCTATTTCTTGCTTTTGAGTTAATTATCTGTTTCCCTTCTCTTTTTTGTAGAAAATTTGTGAAAGAGCAAAAACAGGTTCAGGAGGACATCAGCAGGATGTCATCGAAGGCCATTTTCAAAGTCCAAGATGACATCAAGAGCCTCAAACAGCTTCTCTCTGTCAGTGCCAGTGGTTTGCAGCGCCAGGCTCTGGCTATTGACAAACTAAAGCTAGAGACAGCACAGGTAAAAATAAATAAAATAAGGATACAAATTTCCACACACAAGCCTGTATGACAGATGTAAACATATCCTATCTTGCCAGTCTTTTCACTTCTGATGTGTAAAATGATCTTGTATAATAATGTGTAATCTGTCATTACAGAAATCTGACATTCCTTTGTTCTTACCTTTTAAGGAGCTGAAAAATGCTGACATAGCACTGCGCACACAAAAGACCCCTCCTGGACTTCAACATGAAAACACAGCTCCATCAGAGTAAGCAAGCCATCATAATAGCCCTGAAGCAAATCAAAGATGGAGTACAGGACTGCAATGTGTATTTATTTACCTCAGCCACTAGTCTTAAACCTGTGTCTTATGCGGAAAGCACAAAATAACATCTCTCAACTGTTAATTTCTTTGTGTTTAGTTATTTCCGCTGCCTGGTAGAGCAGTTTGAGGTGCAATTACAGCAATACCGACAGCAGATAGAAGAGTTGGAAAACCACCTGACGACACAGAGCAGCGGCTCCCACATCACACCTCAGGGTAAGAGGATGCTTGTTTGACTATTAACAACGGAAACTCAGTCGTTTAATAACTTTAAACATATGTGTTATATCAACTCATCAAAAGGAAGAAAAAAAACACTTGTGCTGTGAATTAAAGTTTCTCTTGACATGTTTGATTCTTGTTCTTTTTTTTTTGCCACTTTCTTTTTTCTTTTTTTTTTCATGAAGTCACCACAAATGTGATCATGGATGATAATGTTGTTGGCTGTGTTTTCCAGACCTGACTTTGGCCATGCAGAAGTTGTACCAGACGTTTGTTGCACAGGCGGCCCAGCTCCAGTCAGTTCATGAAAATGTCAAGGTTAGTTATTTTCCTCCAGCGTTCCTTGGTGTTACTGTGAAATTTCTATTTGTTTACTTAACAAGAAAGTCATGTCACATTTTCATCATATTGTATTTCCTCTGCCTTGTCTCATATTACAGATTTTAAAGCACCAGTACCTTTCCTATCGGCGAGCCTTCCTCGAAGACACCACGGACGTCTTTGAGTCCAAACGGGCGTCCAGCAGGAAGTGGCAAAGCACGCCACGAGTCACAACTGGGCCCGCCCCATTCTCCAGTGTGCCCAACGCTGCAGCGGTTGCCATGGCAGCCACCTTGACCCAGCAACAGCAGCCAACTCCAGGTCTGACTGCGTACAAGTTCTAAAAAGTTCTTCTCCTCCTCTTCACCTTGTTAAAAGAGTATGAAGGGGGGAGTCTTTGGAGAGGACAGGTTGAGTCGGCTCTAAAAACGAGATAATTTTAGAGTGGGAAGGCCAAGAGGTGACAAAGAGGGCAATTAAAAAAAATAAAATAGAAACAAAAGACGTAGTTGCTGCGAAGCTATTTCATCTATACTTCCTCTGGTGAAAGAGAAAAGTGAAAAATGGGGAGAAAGGGGGAGATGGGAGAAACGTGTTGCTAAACTCTGACAGGAAACCGTTGTGCTGCCTTTCCATCATGTCTCTCGTGACTCCGTTCAAGAGTTAGGCATGTTTATGTTTATGTAATGCGCCTTACAATACCAGAGTGACGTGTTATAGATGGCTATGGCGTGAATCTGGCAGTGTTGGTGCCAAGCCTGTACAAACACACACTGAATGTTACACACTTTCAGTAATACCAAGGATATAACCAAACCCCTTCACCTCATTTCTCTCTTTTTCTCTGTGCCCTTTCTAATGAGATGTAAGAGCAGGTACACAAATGGTAGTCCAGCTTCTCAGTTTTATTCACTTGAATCTTGACTTTTTAATTAGAGTTATAATAACTTATTTGAGTTAGGACTATATTTTATTCAATGCTTGAAATAAGATGACTCAGTGAAGGTTGTCACATTTGGGGTTAAGAGGATTTTACATTTGCTGTGAAAATAATGCGTCTGGGTTATCAGTCAGTGTACAACATAAATTATGATGTAGCTCTTACTATCTTCATTCTAACTGTTTCAGAGGTTTTCTGCATGTAGGGAACTTCAAATGGATCAGGTGCCAAATGGCATCAGATTACGTCACTGAAAATACAGGACTTGACATTTTATAGAAGAGAATTTATATAAAGATGCTGTTTCCATCGTTTTTAGAAGCTGCAATTTCTCTTGTTCAGGGTCTCAATATATTGGTCTTGGCTCAATTTGGCCATACTCTAAATAATAACCACCTCACCCCAATCACACTAAAATCAAACCTATTAGTAAGTATTATTCCACACAGTATTTAACATCCAGCATAAGCAGATGGGTGAACACTGGGCTGTTTGATCACACTTAGTGCATACTCTGAGCCAGAGGTGTGTGTGGCAAATTGACATTTTTAGGAGTTGTTCATAAGTATGTACTGTATATCCAAAACATCTTTGAATAAACCCTACACACTAATGTTACAGCTGAGCAGACCATATTATCTCAGCCACTTCAGCACTCAATGGTACACAAAAGAACATTTGTTGAACATTTTACAACTGAAATAACTTGGTCGAGACAGAGTAGTTTCCATTATAGTTGTTGCCACATCTCTGAGGTGTTAAACTAAATTTCAGCCTTTTTTGTAGGCTTTGATTTGTAGGCCATTTTACTGGCATATCAGGGCACCCACTTTTCAAACTAAGCTACTATGTTTATTAGAGTGTTTCTGATGTCTTTTTTTCTTGTGAAGTTAAATAAAGTGTAGTGAAGTCTTAATTCAGAAGTTTGAAAGCAATATTTTAATTGGATGGGAGTTAACAAAGGCAGCGTGGTTTAGAAGTTGTCACATTGCGAAATACAGGAACTTGTGCCTCAGTCTGCTTTCATTTGCAAATTTCTTCAGCTTCTTCATCATAAAAATCATCAAAGGATCAGATCTGATAAGAACCAATTGTGACCCAGACAATGAATGTGACTTTTTCTTTTCAGTATGATAATATTTAAACATTTGCATACATTTGATTGTAAAGCAAGACATGCAGGCGCTATTCTAAATACTTATCAAGCTTACATAAATATGTGCCGAGGAGTACTAGGGATGGGAAAGTTTTATTATTCCACTGTTTAACCACAGATTGCATAATAAGCACTTCAAAATGAAAGTGCACACTACCTTTGCAACTTTGTGCTTCTTTCCAGTTTTTATTTTATTGTAAAGCCAAATTGGTGTCTGATCATTTGTGTAGTTGTAACCCTGTGTGCACTGGGTGAGCTAGCTGTATAAAAAAGAGCTACATAATTGCACTGTTGCAACTTATTTCTAACTCATTGCATTGCCAGTCTGTTAACCCTAGAGTTGGGAACAAGGGTACTTGATTGCTAACAGTATTTTATTTTTTTTTGCAAAATTCCCATCCATATTGCCAAATAGTGATTAATCTCTCATATTTGACTGCTATTTCATAACGAAGCCTGATCACAAGTGGAAGTCTCAGTCTCTTCAATATTTATTTAAATATTTATTTTTATTGTGAATGTGCATAGCTTAGTCCATAATTGGAATGGCATAGTGAAGAGTGGCCAGTATCACAGCACATAACAACACTAACCATGCAGATGGGTGCTACTTACCTAATGGCAGATTCCTGTTTGACCCACTTTGTTGGTGCAGTGGATGATTGTGTAGGCTACGAGCTTGTTCAGATTTGTGCCTCAGTGGACATAAGGTGAAAGGTGCCAAAAGACTCAGGACTGAAGATATAATCTATTTAATAACCTGAACTGTAAATTTGAAACAAAGAAATTGTTGTTTTTTTTCCATTACTGCATGTTCTTGAAGTGGAAGTGAGGCTGTTAAATAGCCGGCTTCTCTGTCACTTGTCGCTGGACTAAACAAACTATTATGTTCAGTGTGTGTTTACAGTCTAGTGTTGTGAACAAAGAGCTGAAGTTGCTCATGTTGAAGGTTCATGTATCATATGAATTTCACTGGTTTGGTTGTATGAGGCCAAACCGCTGTTACTTGAGTTAAGCTATTTCACCTAAGGGCTACCGTCAGTGTAACAGGGCTGGGTCATTTCATGCTCACTAGTTAGATAAATGATAATGTAGAGTGCTGATCACACGTTGTAATTTCAGGTATTTTATCCAAGGTGGCGGTACTTTGTACAGACTTTTGCTGAGATCTGTGTAGAAACTCTTTCTTGTTGAGCTTGATTTGTTTGGTAGTTGAAAGGAGGGGAATGGTTTTTGCTGCTCACACTGGTCCTTCAGTGCCAGTAAGATCCATTGGTGCCAAATTTAAAAAAAAAAAAAAAAAAGACAGGCGAGTGTAGTCAGATTTCATGTGCTCATGTCTTTTATTGTGTGGGATTTTATTTCCCACTGTTTTATGATGAAAGGAAACGGTGTTGCTTGATGTAGAGACCCCGAGAGCTCATTATTTTTGGCACTCAAGGGAGAAGGGGTAGAAAAATGAAGTTTAAAGTGTCACAATGTTAAGTTTTTCACTTCACTCTCTAGCGTTCATCTGTATATTTCCAGTTAGTCGGAGCGGTGCTCCGTGAACCTGACTGATTTCTTGATGGGTCCGCTGTGTGTTAATTGATTAAACTGCTGCTTTGGACATTCCAGTCCTCTGTTAAACAACTCTAAAGTTTTGTAGGATAGAGTTTTGGACCCAGCTGGATTTTGTGTAGTTTAGCTCACACTTTTAACATTTTGTCTTCCAAATCTCTACATTCACACTTGGCACAAAAATGATTTATTATTTGTCTCTCAGAGCTGTTTGGAGCTTGGGAGGTGATGGTAGATATTCAGCCACCTTACTCCTGTACGTTAGGTGTCTTCTCAGTATCTGTCAGTAATCTGTATCCAAATGCTGACTGCTATATTTTCTTGAATACCAACAGCAAGTGATCCTAATTGCCTCTTCAGCTTTTGTTTTTTAAACTAGTGAAGGAATTAAAATGTGATTATTTTTTCTTTATAGATGGTACAGCACTAGCACCACACTTTGCCTCCTGTGCTAAAATCAACTTGAGTTATTCTGATACTCAATGAGTCTGAATTGTTTGTATGGTATCTCTGTCTGATGTTGAGCTTCAGAACAACAGTTCACCAAAATGGGCCTGATTAGTCACAAATCCACTAAATCAGAGTCTGGTCTTTTGAGTGGTTGTTTGGCTGTTACTCTTTTGAATGTTACTTATTTTCTCGTCATCATTTCCTTCTGACTTTATCTTGGCTTAATTTCTACTGTTTCTTTGCTGGTTTTTCAGTATCTATTTTCCAGGAGGTATTTGCCATTGCAGTACCTCCAGCTTGTTTTATATCTTTAGCGATGTCTGACAAGACACACGTCTGCTCAAGTTTATCTGAAGACTATATACAAAGTTAAATAATCACCTCAACTAAGTCAGACTTGATACAAGAAAGAAAAGTATTTGTAGCCTGCGGTTGTGTAGATTTGTAGATTTATCCAAGGTGCACTTTTGTGTTTAAAATCAATAATATACCATTAATCACATATTTAGGCTGCAGTACTGTCTATGAATACACTGGTGAAAAGTGTTCAAGCAAACACAAACCACAAAGGTCAATCTATTCCTGTTGGACGACTGACCCAAAACTTGACCACATTGATTTCCACAAACTGTAACATATCATTAAGTTTCATTTATTATGAACATTTTACACTGAGAGGCAGCCATAGATGCCAAATTCACTTTTTTTTTTTTCAAAATCTCGAGTGCTTTTACTTGTAGATGAGTGTGTTTAAACTTATATAACTAATGCCTGTTGAACAGTATATTTAATATATAATATGGTGTGCCTTTTAAGATATATTCAACTATTGTGTGATGCATTTCTTTGGCGTATGCTAGTTCATTCACTCTCAAATCTTGAAAATTTGGAAACTTGTCAAATGCAGTAGCAGTTAGCAATTAACAATCAATTCTGTTCTAAACTGTTTGTTTGTGTTTTATGTAAGTGGAATTGCATATTAAATTGACAATAAATCAATTTTTAAACAAAGAAACGTTTGTCCTTGTTTCTTTTTGAGTGGAGTTGTTTTAACAATGCAGACTAATTGGAAGCCTTGCAAATTTTGAGTGAGAAAGAAACTGCATAAAGAAAAAGACAAGTTTCTGAGTGAAAGAACTAGCAGCATTTTTTCCCAGTTCATCAGCAACATATCTATTGCCAATGAACTGGAATGTTAGAGTTTAAAACAATATTTGTGAAGCATTTATATTTGTGCATTGCATTCATAGAATCTGTAAAGTGCATTACCCGATTCTGCAGTTACACGCAAGCACTGTGTTTTTAAATCACAATGAGGGTTGTATAGAATAGTTACACATCTGCTGCAAACTTTGGGACTTCTTTTTAAACTTCTTGATATAAAAGAATATTTTCTAGTCGATTTATTATTGTATTTGATTGTAGTACAAGTCAAAAATACATATTTTGTACTCTCCATGGAGGAACATCAGCACAACGCATTCAGAGGAGTAAAGAATATGCTCTCTCTCCGTGCCTTAGGGACCCAGGCACCCTTGGGGGCAGGGTTTGGAAACCCCTTTGCCTCGGCAGTGGGCACGAGCTTGGGCTCTTCTACCCTTGGAGGTACTACCTCTGCCTAATTTTAAATGAATATTCCCTTTTTATTTTTTCCTTTCCCCCTACACTCTCAACCAAGCAGCCTGTTTGTTTGAGGCCTTTGTGTTCTTTTTTTTTTTTTTAATAGGAAAGAATACACAGGCTGTGTGTGTGTGTGTCTGAGAGAGTGGTGCAGTTGAAGCTTGGCAGTTTTTTTCTGTTCTTCCCTGTACAAGTGGTCAGGTGCGTTCACACCGCAGGAAAACAGCAAGCCCTTGCTGGAGGTTGCTGTGTTTACCAGTTGCATCATTTATTGAAGATAAATTTGGTTGAACAAGGCTCCAGTCTGTCCCTAAATGGGGACATTTTGCCTCTAAAAGGTACTTTTGCTGCCTCAAATTTGAATCTACTTGCATATGTGCAACCAGTAAATTCACCTTCTTTCCTTTTACGCTGGTGAAACATGAAAGGGATGACTCAAAAGTCTGGAATCTGGTGGCAGGCCAATACGTGTGAGGATCATCATTTTTTTGCCTGCGCTCCTAAAATTTGAAGGAAGGAGCCACTGTACTCATAGTGTAAAAAAAAAAAAAAAAGTTAGTCTGGAGTCCTGCTGAAAAAGCAAAAATAAAATCTATTTGTATTTGTTGTCGGAATACTTTTGCATGTCAACTGGCAAATCCACTTGACAGTATGGGAACGGGTGGTCTGAACGCACACCGTGTTGGTGTGTCCTTCTGTTAGCTGGTGTGAAAAACATCCTTTATGTTTTGTTTTCTCCCCTTGACCCCTGCTTTGCCGTGCAGCGTACTGTGGCTCGTCCTTTCCCTGCAGTCTCCTGTCAGAAGTTAGAACCTGCTTAGCGTTGTACTAGGTTGTGGTAGTTCTGCATATGTACCAGATCAGTTACTGCTTGCCTATTTTCACTTACTAGGCACTGCTCCTGTCCCATATTTGTTCCCAGTGTAGTGTAGTGTAGTGTGTGCTTTGCCCGAACTTACTTGCGTGTCACTTTCTCCTACAGGTTTTGGTGGTGGGCCAGGATTTGGTGGGGTGGGGACTGGGGGGTCTTCTTTTGCCTTCTCCTCTGCCAGTAAGCCCACAGGAGGCAGTCTGAGCGCAGGTACATACGTACTGTATCTACCCATTTCATTACTAGCCCCCAATTTTACAGCAACTAGAAAGTTGTGATATTTCTCTGAGCAAGTATCATTAGAGGCAGTTGGACAAGTGTCTTGTATAGATAATATAAAGCTATTCCTGACCCTCAAAACTATACTCTAAACTACTACTGTAATAGATGTAGTTTCTCTGGTTTCCTGTCTGGAAGTAAGTAGGCTTTATCAGCACCACCATCCTTTTATAGTCTTGTAGGCATTTTATGCCAGTGTTCTGGCAGTTTGTATGCCCACAACATAAGTTGGGATCTGGGGTTTTTACAGCAAGCGACCAAAACCTGTTCACAGCTTATCTGCTCCATTTAGTTTTCTCCACTCTTTCCTATTCTTCTTTAACCTGCCTTATCTCTTTGCTAACCTGTGTGCATCATCTTGCATTTCCAGGATTTGGTAGCAGCAGCAGCTCAGGCTTCAACTTCAGTAATCCTGGCATCAACCCCTCAGCCGGGCTGACCTTTGGGGTGTCTAATCCACCTGCTGCAGGCTTCGGCGCAGGAGGGCCTCTCCTCCAGCTCAAGAAGCCCCCTGCCGGTAATAAAAGGGGTAAGAGATAGAACCAGGGGAGGACAGCCCTGTGACAGACCAGCTGACCACCCTGGGGTTTTGTGCCGTTGAGGGCCTGGTCTCCCAGAAGCATATAAGCGCTACAGCAGCATGGTATCATACATTCAAAACCATTTTGAAGTACATGCTTAATAAACATTGAGAAAGATAAGATCCACCATTATAATTTTCCCAATACACTGACTTGTATGATCCACTGTTATACATGAATTTCTTTTAGTTTGATTCCAAATCAATATACTAGACAGTGGCACATATGGAAAGGTTATAGAACATTGCTTTCATAATTTCAAGCATTGCCCATTCATACTGCTTCAAAAAAAGTTGGTCTGTAGCACAACAATGCTTTTGAGGTTTCCAGATATGGACAGAGCTGGGTCAATTACACATCATTTCAGTGATCTGTGTGGAACTGCTTTAGTCCCAATACTTTACAAGAGAGATATGTTTTTGCGCTTTGAGGTTTCATTATGTTACACAAACTGAATTGTAAAACTGCACTTGAAGGCCTCTCAAATGATGACTTGGCCCAAGTCTTGTCCAGGGAGGGGTAAGATGAGTTAAGGGAAAAGAAGTTTATGGGGTAAAAGTTGGTTTCTGTGTCTGAAGCTGTCGACGAGGAGTATTATCTGAATCTAGATAGTTTTATAGGCACAGAAGTGTCCAGGGTGGGTTTTTGGGGAAGCACAGTTTTATTTTTGTATCAAGCAGAGAAAGACATTTGGGGAGGGGTAAAAGGGGACTAGCACGTTGGGGTAGTCCATTTTCTAGTCCATGTAACCTGTGTTGTTTTCGCTAGATTCCATCCTTATCATTGTTTAATAATTACTTTTTAAACACATTTTGTTTTCCCTGTGTACCACTGTTAAAATCTGGAGAGAGGAGGCACTGTGCTATTTGTGTTACATGGCTCCCATTAGATATTAAGTTAGCTGAATCTGGAAGGGATTTCACTAGCAGATTCTACCTACTCGACTCAATTTGTACATGTGCTAGAACAAATTTGCACTTGCCAGTGTATGTGAACTGACAGTGATTGTGTGAATGTGCATGTGTGGCTATTGCATAAGTATGAATTTGTCTCTCTGTTCTTTCATAGTTGCTCAGCTACTTTTGTGGCTGGGAGATATCCTGCTTTTTTTTTTTTTTTAATTGTCCATGTCAGTCTGGATACCAAATACTGGTAGTTGTACTATTATTTTCTAATCACAGTCTGTGTAAACCTGTATTTTCAAGAAGCTGTTTAATAATAAAATCTTCAATATGATGTTTTGCCTGTTTATGGCATCACTTCAATAAATGTGTGTGTTGACACAGAATGATGTCTGTCCATATGTGTTAGTCCAAATGGGTGGAAACACATTAATGATTGCGCCTTTAAATAAAAAATACTCCCACTTTTTTAACAGATATGTCAACATTGTCATTGTAGTGCAAGCCAAAACAAATGGTCCAGTCATCCAGATGTACATTTTTTTTGCAATTCAATTAAATTCCATTCAGTTCAACTACACGGAACAAAAGGCCTGTTTCTCTCAAATATTGTTCACAAATCTGTCCAGATCTGTGTTGCTGAGCACTTCTCCTTTGCCAAGATAATCCATCCACCTCACAGGTGTGGCATATCAAGATGCTGATTAGACAGCATGATTGTTCCACAGGTGTGCCTTATTCATGCTGTCTAATCAGCATCTTGATCCGCCACACCTGTGAGGTGGATGGATTAGCTCGGCAAAGGAGAAGTGCTCAGATTTGTGAACATAGAAAAACTAACTAATGAACCAACTTGTGAAACTAATAAAAAAAATGAAAACAAAAGTATGGTGTTTATATTTCAACAGTTAAACATAAATTATGGTGGGTAAGTCTCAAAGGCACTGCCGGACAGTTTATAATACTTGTTCCCAACAATATCACTGGCACAAATTAATAATTTGAAAGAAATTATTAATCATGAGGGAGACCTGGGTCATGGAGGGGGGGGAAACATGAATAAAGTACCTTTGTCGTAAGTGGTAGGTTACAGCATAGAGAACCTTTTTGAAATAAAATTACATTTTCTTCTTCTTCTTCTTCCTCTTATTATTATTTATATCGTATTGCAATTAAAAAACGGAGGTAATGAAACACAAAAGTGTAATTCCCTTTTACGCAATTCCCCACCGCACGGTGGGGGGCGATAGTGCGTCTCACACCTGGGTTGAAACCGAAGAAGAACTCTGTTGCTAAGCGACGATGATACACTGCAAATATCTAGTGCCTGGCTCAAATTATTTGTGTCTAGCTAACGGCACGTAGTTTCATCCCACCTCTCTGCTACTTGTCGGTCACATTCACTTTTCAACACTACAGGTAACGTCAATGTGTACAGTGTTTAATACTACTTTGTCAACATGTGATAACTTGGTTAACTAAAGAAATTGATAAGTAAATAGTTCCGCATCTATGTCAGCACACAAGGATGGTGACAATAACGTTAGCTGGTCTTTATTTTTTATTACCCTCTAAGTTCGTACTAAAGACATCAAAACTATGAAGGAACACATAAAGAATCATGTAGTAAACACAAAACTGTTCATTAAAACAAAAGTGTTGTCTGTCACCTGACCTAAACCCATGGCAAAACGGCCAACAAGTTGGAAAACCGACCTCATGAAGCTGATGACAGAAAGTGTACAAACAGCTGTCATCAAAGCAAAAGGTGGCTCGTTAGAAAAAAATCTGAAATACAAAACGTCATCTGCTTTGAAAGTAATAAAAAAAAAATAGTGAAAAAACATTGAATGAGAAGGTGTAGGCTATGGTAGTCTATGTAAAATGATGACGATAGCTCTCTTTTCATCATGAGTGAGGTCTTCTCCAGCATGCCTCCTTTTATCTTGCAGAAACAGCTTGCTAGCAGGAACCATATATCTGTATGTTTTTCTGCTTCCATGCTTTCATGATGTGTAGGCTACCTACTCCTCTGAAAACCCCCTCAGAGTTTCAGTACCATTGTATGACTAACTCAAAACTTCCCTAGTTGAGTTTTTATGTTAATGTAAGTGGCTAGGGAGGAGCCTTTCCCCCCCTACAGATCTCTTACAGCTGATATTGGCTAGATTTCAGTGTACTTGTGTTTTATATTGCAGCAATGTCTGCCCTGGACACAATGTACTGTGCCCAACAAATCAAGATCCCTCCAGAGCTGCCCGACATCCTCAAAAACTTCACCAAGGCAGCCATCCGAACACAGCCCAAGGATGTGCTGCTGTGGTCTGCAGCGTAAGTCTTAATATCTGTCAGCAGCAGCTGAGGAAGAATACACGAATTTGTGTTTTATCCCAATCTTGATTTCTTTAACAACATCATAAGCAATGTCTCCAGGCAGCATTGTTGTGCTAAAAAGGCAAGCCCTATTCACCTGCGCCTCTCTCATCTTTGCATTGACTTGCTATAATTGGATCCCACGGGCTTCTGCAGTGGTTAAACTATCTGACTTTTTCCAACAAAGAAAAGGCACTTTAAAAGTAGAGGGTGAATTTTAAATATATTAGATATTTTTTGTACCCCCAAGGTCTAATATATCCGCTGCTATTTTGCTGGCCATTGTAGCTTGACAGTGTTTACACCAAACACCATACAAAACAATGAAAGTGTACCATATGGTAGAACAGAAACATTTCAAATGTCTCCTGGGCTACAATGTGTTTATATGCTATTAATGTTGCAACAGTCTAGGTAGCAAGAAATTCTCAATGTCATCCTGCCACTAAATTTGCTGAAAATGTCAGTTTAACTGTGAAGCAAGATAAGCCACAATATGCCTTTAGCATTTTAGAAAAATATCAGTGAACTTCAGGCAAAAACTACAATACACTCAGGATGGTGCAACTCAAGAGCGCTAATTAAACTGGACTAATGCCAACTTACAATTCACACTGAATTTGATTGTTCTAATTAAGAAACAGATTAGATAAAATAGAGTGATAACTGTGTACTACTAATACAGTAATGTGTGTTTGTCCTCTCCCAGATACTTCAATGCATTGTCTAAAGGAGAGTGTTTGCCTGTCAAGGACAGGTTGGAGATGAATGTTGCCACCCAGAAGACAGACACTGGACTGACACCAGGTTTGCTTAAGACGCTCCACAAACAGGTATTCTTTCTACAGCAAGTTCACAAGATCTCATAAACCTGTTCACGTAATGATCATATTCATATTGGTGCTGCTTGAAGAAAAGTAATATATTTAATGCACTGTACTTATTTCCCCATGTGCTTTACTTTTTTAATTTGCCTATGCTGCATAGGATGCACTTTGTAATTGATTACCTTATATGCTTCTATGAGTGTAATTATCAGCTGCATTACATTTAATATCCACTTTTGTTTTCACGTATTATTCTTTTCTGTATCTGGATATTGCTTTGAACTTGTTGCCCCGTGTGGGTTGATAAAGTTTCATATTAGTGTAAACGTATTTTGGGGCTCACCTGGGGCATCTCATTGTGGTGGAACCATTATAAGAACTGAATAAGTAATATTAGCTTAAAGGTCAGCACTTAAAGTAACACTTGTGAGGATGCTATGCCATTACATTAATATTACAGAGATATTCACTGTGTAACACCTTAATCTGTCTCTTTACTATAGAAATCTACCATATATAAAATTGTACTGCTGATTTGAGACATTACTCTATTCCTTTTTGTGTCATTACACAACGTAATATAAAATCACCATATGTACCATATGTTAAAGGAAAGCCTATGGATAACCAAATTACTGCTTATTTGAATGAAATGTTAAATTTCATTTCACTACATTACAGTCATCTGATGGACTATACTTTTTTCCTCACTTTCCCCATGTATAGATGTCCTCCAAGCCAACATGCAGTAAGGAGGAACTACAGAAGAAATGGAAAGGTCTGTGTCTACCAATGGAGCAGCTGAAGACCCTGCTGTCACTGGGCAGTTTCAGCTCAGAAATGGACTGGATGGAGTTTTTTGCCCTGGGCTGCAGTGCTCTAGGAGCGGTGAGACATTATATAAGACCAGACATAGTGTATGCAAATACCACATTATACCATGTCATTTGAACCTTAAGCTGAGCACATCTGGAGATCCACAAGCAGTGCTGTTTTTGTTCATCTCACAGTCTTGTCTTCAAGTGTTTAGACGAGATCCAGATCTATGATCCAGACTCCTCCTTTAGCCTTCCCAATCTCCAGAAATCTTTTTCTGACTATGTGAATCTTTGCAATGCTATTAAGGCAAGGGGTTTTCCTCAGATGATGGAGATGGAGCAGCAGAGTCAGATCAAAGAGATTATCCTAAAGCATGGAGAACTTTATGAATCATGACTGCAAAAGCAAATGCACTCAGAATGAGTAACATTGTACTGTATGCTCAGTGTCAGGAGTTTGGAAATTATGCTGCGGTGAATGCGGTCCTTGAACACTTCAACCACATGAGGGCAGTCATGTTCTTTACCGCCTGTTTGCAGTGTATTGCAGTGTGTGCCTGTGATGCTGAAATGGGATGTGATCATCCTCGAACACTGGATGCTTGTTTTTGCATTTTTCTGCCTGTTTTACTGTTTGAGTAACCCCCACTGTCTGATTCTCTATGCCTCTCTCTCAGACCCTCATAAGTTCTTTGAAATTTGCCTGTGAGATCCTGACAGAGGATGAGGAGGGCGGTGCTGCAAGGATCCCATTTGATGTCTTTGTCAAACTTTACACTTACCTGGCTCGCTTGGACGGAGACATGGCGCAGGACCACATTGACCACTTCCTCCGCAGCCTGCAGCCACAAGTGTAGGTACCATTTGTGTGGGCGGTGTACGCAGTCTCCTCTGTATAATTGTCTGGCTGAAGCTGTCAAGTTCTTCACTCTTTTTCCAATCATGATTGCTGATTGTCGAGATCAGATGATATATAATCTTTCAAAATATTACGTAGGCATCTTGGTTGGACTGCAATAACCATAAAAAGTCCAAAAAGTATAACTGGATATGGATATGAAATGGATAATTTACTATATATTTTCTCAGATTTAGTCACTAAAGGAAGCAAACACATAACAAAGGATTGATTTGCTTATTATTTTTGCCTAACAGCCTTCATTTCCAGTACAGACTGTGACTAGGCCTGTTGAAAACTGTTTAAAAACCTGGACTTTAGATGATGTCAGTGATATTCCCTGTTCTCTGAAAATCCTAATCTTGCTGAGTAGAGCTGTTGCACTGATGCATTCGGTTTCTTTGCCTGACAGCGACAAACAGAACGGCATGATTCAGGTTTCCAACTTCTACATCAGCAGGAAGTGAAGGAAGGAAAGACAAAAAGCAATGGAAGACAGGAAGGAAAGAATAGACTCTTTTAAATGACAGTGTTCAATTAATAAATGGGTCTACTAATGCTCCTTCAAGCACAGCTGTTGTTTCATTACCTAGAAATTGGTTCCATTAATTGTTAGCATCGGGCACAGTGGGTTATTATTCATCACTGTCCAGCTGAGCAAGGCTGCCACTTTGAGTCAGGTTGGAATCTTTTAATGAGCAGTAGGAGAGGTGCAATGCTGCCTTGCACAGACTGTCAGGTGGAGAGTGTGTGTATGATTTTTATTGCCTGTTCACTTACATTTGGGCCAGCCAAAGTTCACTTATTGTACACACTTACTATCAGCTTGCGGAGTCATTGCATTTGGCCTCTCACTCAGTGTATTCATTTCGCCCTGCAGATGAAAAAGAGAAGAGTTGAAGAGATAAGCTCTGGGGGCATAAGAGCATGATTGTCAGCTGACGTTAAAGACCTAAAACCTTGTGTGTTTAGTTCATTGCTCCATGTAATTTTAATGGTTGAGTATAAATGCACTCTTAGACAAGTTCAGTACTAATTTAGTCAGGGTGAAGAAATCCCAGAGGTGGGCACACTCGGGTGCAGGATAAATGCTCAGTTTCACCCAGTCTTTCTGAATGTGAACTCAGAATTTTTACATTTACACATTTTAAATGGATACTGTTGTATCTGTTAGAGTGAGAAAATAATATGTGGTGGGTCACAGAGGGACAATATGATGTTTTCCCTGCCACACACACAAACTTGAGGTTGTGTCATTTTTTGGAGTGTTTCATCAGGCTGGGCAGGAAACAGGATCAGTGGGAATTCACATTTGGCAGTAGGTTTTAGGGGTGGAGGATATACACACACATGCGCGCACACGCACATATGCGCACAAAGGCATTGAAGCTTACCCCCCTTGCAGGATTGCAGCTGTGGCCGAGTCAAAGGGGATTGGAGGACAGATAGAATCCGTGATAACCTGATGACTGCATGCTCTCCACCCGTATGACACAGTGAAGAATGACTTTTGTTAGGGCTAAAACAGATCTTTCTGTACACACCACAGAACTGGGTTTTTAAAAATATGAATAAAAGAAGTCACCGTTCAGAAATCTTCCATAAGTATCGTTCAATTTGCCATAAATAAGTTCTTTCTGTTCAGATGGACGTCTGAAAACTGCTTGAATATCTATTTACTATACAGGTGGTGACAGAGTCATCAGAACTGCTGTTGTCTGCTTTACATAATTTACTAATTGGTTAATGAAATAACATCATGCAACCATTAGCTATCATACTGAGACCATGCAAAGATGAAGACATATTTATGCACAAAATTAAACAGAAACTTTTAAATTTTCCGAGAAGGCTTCAAACACAATAAGATGAATTTACCAAACAAAATTAGAGACAGATTTAGACTTGGATGCATTTCCTCTTTTGACCTTATGAGCTGTTCCAGAAGCTTTTTTTCTTCAGAATTAGGAACTTCCCCAGGAGCCCTTGGGCCATAGTTTCCTCCCCCAAGAAAGTCCCTGTTGCTCAGCTGGTGCTTTCCGGTGGGCAAGTAACTATTGTGGATGAGTTGGCAGTGATGAACATTAGTTACTGTGTTATTATGAGAAGTTCTGGTGGGGTTTTAGAAGGGGGGATTAGGGTTAAGGTTAAGTTTAGGTTTAGGATGCAATGACTGAGTTATAGGCAGTTGACAAGAGAAGCAAAACAGAAAGTTTTACCAGGATGCTGCACAAACTGAAACAGAAAGGTACATTTAACTGTTTTCTTAGTGTTCTTATCATTCACAAAGCATCTAACAGTACAATAGTCATACTGGACTGCTGTATGCTGTATTGTTGCAGGATGTTGAAACTCAAAAGAAATGTGATGTCATTGCAAAAATGTTAGTGGTCCAGGAATCTCATCTCCAGGGTGGGGCCCTATTGCACAACCTTTTACTGTTTCTTCAAGTTTTGCTCATAACATCACACATCTCCAGGGACACGATGAATGTAGCAGAGCAGTGCGAAAGAGACAAGAGAAGAGAGAGTGGACACAAAGCCTGCCTTTTAGCATTCCTCTTTGTAGCCGCTGTGTAGCAGATTTCAGGGTAAGGAGAAAGGAAAACACGATTCACGATTTATTGTGAAGTTGCAGAACTTGGATTTTATGGGTCTGGATTTCATTGTTAGTCTTGGCTGTTTGTATTACTTTATATTAGTTATCTGATTTTGTCAGACTGATATAATAACTGGGACTTTTGTGGCTTATTGATTGCACTCTACAAATGTCATAGATCTCTAACCACATACAATATGTTCCAGGGAGCTTCAACATGGGTTTATTAAACCTCTGGACTTCATCCACTGGGACAATATGGACTCAGCCCCTCCTGATTCATCAAATGTTTCCAGAGCAACATCAAGAGCTGATTAACAAGTTCAGTTTACAAAAGACATCTCAAAATTTAAGATACATCTGTAACAGAGAACGCTGAGCCAAATTCTTATAGGTTTGTTGCTGCAGCATGTGTACTGAGGTGTAACTAAAAGAGATGATGTACTAATGTGCAGGAGACGTGGATGTAATCCCATTGACACCACCCATATGTTCTTCAAGAGACATTTTAATCCAACAATTCATGTTTAAATCTCAGCCTCATTTTAAGGATGCAGTGGAGTGATGGAGCAGCAAAAAGTACTATAGCTGCCTATGTCAGGCACTTGTCAATCAAGCAAACACTTCCACAGCATTTTTCTTTAAGCCTCATTATCTTCTTAATGGAACAATGATCTCATAATCTTCCCGTGACACACATGAGCAGATGTAAAAATAATTACAGAGACTCCCTGTGAAAAAAGTATAATTACTTCATAATTCAAGAGAAGTTGTTAGTGGAGTTTTGTTCCCCATTCATTTTCACACGTCCTCGTGTTTCTTGGAACTATCATCATGCAGCCATTAGAGGAACAGCATTTTATATGTCTATAACTGTGTAAAATCACAAAGTTTAGTTCTTGCAATTGGGACTTTTCTCATGTAGTGTATGTCTCTGTTTTTTTTTTTTGTTTTTTTTTTTTACATTTCTAGTATTAAATTATGTGTGATGATTATTTTGTGACTCTATTTAATATTAATACTTTTTTGTCTGTGGTGTAATATGTTAACAATTAATAAATGAAGTTGATTTGTCCAAGTGTTGTTTCTAAATACATTATTGAGCAAAGAATATAATTGAGAACCATTGCATGCTTATTAAAATTAATTAATTAACAATTGTGGATAATTGAATTTTTCATATTGAACTGGCAGCAAACACTTCATCTGTCACTGCATTTAAATGTTGTCCTTAGCTGCTGAATGGACAGTATCTGTCTAGGCTCCATTAATTGATTCAGCAATAATGTGCAGACTCTGTAATCAAGCTATTACTAATCACTACATTAGGCCTTCTCTATAAGAAGGAGGAGAAAAACAACATTTCCAGGCAAGCGGTTTTTACAAAATAAGCAGAATCTCTAAAAACTCAGATGTAAACACTTGATTTTGGTCACATATTCAATGCACCGTCACACATATACACAAACCAAACAGTCCAGCACTTGTGTCAAGAAGAGACTCATAGACGATCTTTGTACAGGGCTCCTGCTCCAGGTATGCCATAGAAGAAACCGTGGTGTGTTGGAGTGTTATGGACGTTTGTGGTTTTCAGGGGTGAATAAATGAAGGGCTAAATGAGAGGAGGGCATACAGGAGCCTGTGTACCAGCAGCAAGGCCATGTTGTGCTCATGAGAGAGGCAGACATATATGATTGAGGAAGCTCACATGCATTTGAAGAGTAGGCTTCAATATTCCTTATTTCTTAATTACAAAAGGTCATACTTGGCCAAAGACATAATTGCTTCTCATTACCATATAGCTGTTAGGATAAGGTATTATCCAACATGCTTGCTTGTCCTTGCTTGCCAATCTAGGGATGATCATGCCTGTTTATAAAAGCTAACTTGGAGTCAAGGTACAGAAATGTTGTGGCAGAGCAGGATTACAAATGCAGAGAAAGTGAACATGTCTTCCTTTAATAAAAGCAGCAACTGCAGCTTGATGGACTAATAATATCAATTCAAATGAAAACAAGAAAGCATGTACCAAAGAGACAGAAGGGAAAAAAAACAGCAATCATACAAATCACACAGTCCTGTTTTTGCTGCGTCATCCAACCTGCCACAAAACTGCTCCTAGGTTTCGGTTAAAAGTTTCTAATATCTGACAATTTTGGAGTGCTGTACTCTTGCTAAGTGTAGTCCTTCTGAAAAAAGAACCTTGAATATGTAATAGATCAGGGACCCAGCAGAAACCTCAGCATTTACACCACACACATCCACAGAAGGGCTCCAATCAGCCCATGATTATCTGTCCGGGAGATTTAGATTTTTCTTCTGAGCCCAGGTTAGGCTAATGCAATTGGCTCTGCAGTGATGGTGTTTCTAATGAGCTATTTACAGTGGGTCTTAGTTTCATGAAGACATGTACACCACCACCACCACAGAGTGTGCATACAGCAGTACTGATGTAAAGCAGCATTTGCATTGTACGATGAGGTCTTTATATCAGCTGGCATCCTTAAATGAACTACAAATTTCCCGTTGCCCATGTTGTTGAAGACCTACAGTAAAATGATCATTGTGAAACATATTTAACTGATTAGTTCTCTTCCTAAGTCAGCTGCCAGTCTTCTCACCTTGTATTAATCCTTCCTTTATATTCTGCCAGGGCTAAATGAGTCCCAGTACACCATTTATGATGTCAAATAAACCTCTGGTGGGGTTTATTTTACTTCATAATACAGCTGTCTTCTTAAAATATAACACAACAAAACAAAGCTGGATGAAAAAGGGAATATTACTGAGTATAAAGGGAGACGTTTTTTCCCCACTGTTAATTGCTTTCCAGGCTGCTTGCAGTGTTTTGTGTTAAAATTTGTAATATTGAGTCATTTACAATTTTGAATTTCTGCATTTTAATTGACTCTGGTTATTCCCTTTTATCCCACAAAATACCATTGTATTGCCAAGGAATATTAACCAATTTTCTTTTTTATTCGCAGCTAATTACTGCCTTCATGGCAGCTTTATGCTACTGAGCTTATCACTGAGCAGCACTGGAACGTCTGAAAAGATCAGGGGCACTGGACTGCATGTAGCGAAGGGCATTATAGATCTACTGTATATGTGAGCAACTAACATATTTAATTTTCATATAAATTTTCATGATGTTTAAATAGGTTTGACTCAACTATGTTAATTGTGTTGAATGAGCACATTTTATGTCCGGAATTTCAATGTCATATAGGGCCCGCACTCATGGTGTAAAAAGTAATAAATTTAAGTCAGGTTTGATGTTACATCTTAAAAAGGATGATTGTGACTTAAACCATACAAATATTTCAGCTACTGAAAAGGAGGAATTCTTATTGCCCCTTCCTTTTATGTCTGTGTCTGTGTTTTGACCAGACTGTGAAGGTTTTCACAGATCAGTACATCTCCAAGGTGGCTAACAGTGCCTGTCACACACACACACACAGGAGCAGAGTAATATCATAGAGATGGAGGAGCCACGGGAGAATAGAGCGCTCAGCTGGGGGTAGATGAAGGTATAATAATGGGTACACACACTGGGACTGTTGTGCACTCGTTTTTTCCACAGCAGGTGATGTCAACACAATCACGGTATTAATTACTGAGAGACAAGGTTTACCATACAGAAATATAATATATGATGTTGTATACTATATCCATATAAACAATTAGGTTGTCATATACAGTATTATGTGAACGAAAATACCAACAGCATTGTATAGTTTTACAACATATGTGAATGTCAAAATATAGCAGACATAAACGAACATACATTTGTATGGCCTATAACATAATGTCAATATATGAAATTGTTCTACCCTTTCTTCACCTTGAAATAATAACTTTCCAGGTACAAAGATGCCATGACACCTATTATAGTTGTATTTCCTTATTTCATGGTTATGTTGGGTGAAATACATTTGTAGGTTTTATACATGGTTTTACTCACCCTCGTACTAAAAGGTTCCATTTTCTGCACACCTAATGAAAAACATTTATTTTCTAACAAATTAATATGAATTTTTCATGAGATGCAACAGTTTACAAACAAGCTCAACTCTCTTAATAGCTCAGCAGCATTGAGAGAGAGTGATGATAACAGAGAATTGGCTGAAGGTAAAATAAATTGTTTCAGGATGTAACTGTGTCCCCATTGAGGGAACAAATTAGACTACAATAAATAGAGCAATATCTATGAGTAAATAGGCAATAACAGTAAGTAAACTGCAAACAGTTTAAATCCGCAAATACCTCAAGCTCTCAAATCCACTTTAATATTAGAGCAACTTGAAAATAGTAACAGGGATGTAGCTCTTTACAGTCTATGATGTAGCTGCATCAGTCAAAAATAAAACAATTAAAAAAAATTATCAGTTTTGCCAGACTGAAAAATAAATAGCCCACTCAATAAATACCTATAGCCTATCATATTCTAGGAATATTATGTTTCACTGTAGGGCTGCGTCCAGTAGAGAGACATAGGACTAATCCTTTATCACTAGACAGAGCGAGAGAGAGGGGGGGAAGAGGGGGAGAGAGAGGTCTCAGTCCCATCCCATCTAATCGGATTAGGTGACTATAGGTTAACAGGCTGCTGTCTCTCTCCACCCTGCATGGGACGGTCGTGTCCCTGGGACTCACTTTGTGCTGCAGCTCCGCTTTAGAAAAACCTGAACCGGAAAACTAAGTTAGAGCTCAACGAGGTTTCGTTTTGAGGGCGCGCGGAGATCACACTCTGTGGGACGTTCACGGCTCCGATGGGAATAATGTTAATGTCAACAACTCTCCGAAGAGGACCGCTAAAATGCTCAACTAGTGCATAGGCCTATGACAGTACATTTTAAGGAGTTTGTGTAATTTAGGCTTCAGTGAACGATGTAAGTGACTTTTTATTTGTGTTTTTTTTTATTTTTACACACGCGTCTAGTTTTGGAGAGACAGCCAGTCACATGCCCGCGCCCCGCGTGCCAGGCTGCACTCTACCCCGTGGACGGTGCCCTATGCTCGGGGGTTAGATGGTGCTGATCACGGACGACAGGGATGGAGGAGGCGCCTCGTCGGTCCGGGTCAAACAACTCCAACAGCCGCAAAAAGTCACGGGCAACATCGCCCAAGTCCACCCGACCATAGCCGAGGAGCCGCTGTCCCACTCGGAAGACGAGGACTACCTGGGTTCATGCGAGGAGGACGAGGACGAGGACGACAGGGGGGACGAAGACGATGATGAATTTGAAGAAGTTGACTTTGAAGACTTGGAGGACTGTCGGAGCATCGCCTCAGACGACTCCTTCTACCCTCCAGATGATGTGTTCGCGGACTCGGAGCGCACCCCTTCTCCGGAAAGCCCGGAGCCGCTATCTTTCTTCCAGGCGTGCTGCACCAACAACGCGGCTATCGTCCGGATAATGATACGACACGGAGTCAGAGAGGAGGAGGTCAAGGAAACGGACAGGAACAACAGGGTAAGACGCACATGATAAGACAAGTTTGAATAACTTTTCACAAGTAGCCTAGGCCCAGTGTAATAGTTTGACAGCACACGCGCACAGACACCAGTGTTTACCACAGGCTGCACGGGACAAGGTAGGGATTCATTAAAGTGGCCTATATTTGGATTGATGAGATGAGAAGATGTGCAAGTAGTAGACTATTATAAGGTCTTGGCTCGGAGGTTTTAAATCTTGTTGTGTCTTGTTACCAAACTGCCAACATCATCTTCCTCCCACTCAGTGCAACAAGTTCAGATAAGGAGCCTAGTAGGCCTACACTGTAGGTACTGAAATAATTAAGCCTGAGCTTGCTGCAGTGGCTTACTTACCTATTTCCAGGTCTTAGGAAAGTATCTGGTCTGACCTCATTTTACTGTAATACCTTTAGTGTGGGCTACTGTGCTGATGACCACATGCTTGCCAGCCTCCTTGATAACTGAGTAAAGCTTAGCAGTAAAATGACATCTAAATGTCTATGGGTCTGTATCTGGATGGACTTGTGATGTCTGATGATCTATTTATTAATGTGCTGCGGTTGTCTAAATTATGTTACTGCTGCTCTTTTTTTTTTAAGGTTGCCTTTTACCATCTGGCAAAGGGACAACCGGTGAAAATTAGCTCTGCTGGCTAACCCGGGTGCATTTACACTGGATGATGTTTTATTAATGTACACTGTCCCTTTCTTAAATAAATAAACTATAAACTAAACTATAAACTATCTGTAAGGTGAGTGTGCGAGTAGTCAATTTCTTACCATGTTGCTACTTGACTGGGAAATTACCTTATGAATCATGCATTTGCTTTCTATTCTGAAATTCCTTGGCTCACTCCATTTCTCTAATGAGCTCAGAGTCTTATCCTGAATACTTTTACACAGACAGCCAGTATATTCTGACAGGTGTTTGAATGTTTGTGTGAGGGTTGTTTGGGAGAGAGCATGCACATTCATGCTCTTTAAAAACACCAAAGTCTCTCAAGGTCAGCAGCAGAACATACAAGCCCCTCTGTGAGAGTGTGCGACCATGCAGACATACTGTACAGTATTCATGTGAGTGTGTCGTCACTGCTTTTTCTTATTCTTGACTTCAGCGCAGTTTGTGGTGAGTGAGTTTTTTGGAGCATTTTCATTATAATAAGACATAGTTTAGTCATAATATTCATTAATAAGTGATGATACATTTTTTTCATATACAGTAGTCCCCCCACCTCCTCCCCACAGTGACTCAGAATAACCTCAGTTCCATTTTTCACTGGTATTAAAGGTCATTCATCAAAGCTATTACAGCTTTCTCCAAAGATTATTGGATATTTTATCTACAGTGTGATCAAAGTTTGTAGTCTAACCCCTTACACCTGGTGGATAAAAGTCACCCCAGCCAGAAAAGTGGAGCCCAGGGCAAAGCCATTAATCCATAATTACAGAATGCAAGACTAATTTTCACTCATCTGAACATTTCATTAATAATAGTAGTTGAATTTGATGGTAATGAGCTTTATCGCTGCATCACACTGTTGTGACTCAGTGTGCTGGAAGAATGTTACTGATAAATTTGCAGATTATCAAGCACACAGTTTCATACCTTCACATACATGAAAGTTTAGCTTTTGACTTGTCATCATTTAACACCTGTTAAATGAGCACCTGGTTATCACCCATAGCACGCGCCAGTGTTAAGGGATATGGGCTGTGTTTATGAGCCGGGGGGAGCAGACGGATTTTCTATTGAACAATTTTCATATTGCTATTGATGAAATATCAGTCACTGACTCATATCGCTATCATTTTATCACCCAGGCCTTACCTTGAGGCAAAAACCCACCTGTCTTTTTCTCTTCTTCCATTTCACCTCCTCCCCTATGTACAGTATCTGTATGAGGGTATAGGGTATGACATCATTCATTCTTTTCTTCTTCTCTTCTATTGCAATCTCCCTAATTCTTTAGCATTGTTATTAGTAGAGGTCATTTGTAGCACAGACTGTCACTGTGTGAATATGTGTGTTATGAAAAGAGAAAGATGGACACACACACACACGTACATGCACACATCCTGCACAAAGTCAGACAAAAGAAGGTCAAGGGTTCAACAGGCATTTGTGCAATGTGTGTGTGTATGTGGCAGTGAGAGATGAAGAGCAAATAAGTTGTGTGTTTGGATTACTAGGATGTGTGTTAACTGCACTCAGGCCATGACCTTCTGACCTGTGGCATAAGCACATACCGCACAGACACAATGCAGGTTAAACAGCAACAGCAACTGCATACATGTTGATGTGAGTCTGCAAAGCTCATTAGTGCATGCGTATGTGTGTTAGACATCCTGAGACAGATGTCAACATCTTAATATAGCAGACGAAGTGACGCGTAAGACAAAGAGGGCTGTGATATTCCAGGATAAAAACACCGCGTACACTCTGTCCCTTTTCTCTCATCAGCAGTTCAAAGGGAAGTTTTCGACGTACTGATTTGTTTATCTTGGAAGACAGATGAAGGGGTTTATTGAATTATATTTACAGTCTATGAGAGAATAGCATTATATAGGAATAGCAGGACTGGTTTACACAACAGGTGCAATTGTCTGATTGTGGAAAAGTTTTTGCATATGTATCCTTTTTGAAGCATTTGGAAATACACCAGACCAATTTAAAAGGAATGGGTTTACATATTTCATAAATTGTATTAGAAAAATAAAAATGTTTGAAGTTGCCAAGCTTATGCAAGTTGTATTATTTAATGTGTTGGCTCTGTTTCATGATAACTTGAGAATGAGTTTCACAGCTTACCTGCAGTAGCAGAAAGATAAACATCAGTTATAATTTCTGATATTATGTTTTTTCCAGTGTATTTTCTCTCTGAGGTCTATTTGAGTCTTTCTCCAAACCCACTCCTTGTCTCAGCTCAGGCTTTGAAAAGCAATAAAACTCACTTTCCACTGCCAAACGCACATGTTGAAACTGTATTAACTGGAACCACAGTTACGCCAGAGCCAGACAAACAGTTGTTGACACAAACACAGTCTGTCCCCTGTCCCCAGAGAAGACAGGATGAGCGAGTCAATGTGTCAATTAAACACTAAGGTTAAAGAGGAACTTAATGACTAGCCATCATGTACAGTAGGTCTTATGCAATTTTGTGTGTAATTCTCCCTCTATATGATTATAACATAGCAATTATGACTGCAATGTTGTGACTGCAGTGTCTGATGTTATGCATGGCTTTTTAACAAAGTGAAAAGAGGAATTCAAGTCAACAAACATCTGGGTTATCCTCTCTGAACGCTGGCTGTAAAGAGAGTGCGTCTGTGTGTACTTCATGCGTGTGTTGTGTGTCATGTATCAAATTGAAATTGGTGTCCTCTGGCACCTCCGACCCCGTTTAGGACAGTGTGTGTCCCTCGCAGAGTAGATAAGCTGTCATGCTAACAAACTCAATACATACGCGCGCAGACACACCGACACATGCACACAAACACACACAGAATCCAATCAACTTAAATGAGGCCACCCTGCATGACTGCTACCTCTGACTTTCTCTCCTCTCTCTCTCTCTTTATCTCCCTCCCTCACTCTCTTTCTCTCTCACACACACACTCCTCAGAGCCAGGTTGTCCAAACAGGCTGAGATCAGGTGACACACCATGCCAGGTACAGTATGCTTTAGCAGGGCCTGCCAGAACAGCAAGTCAGCCACACAGCTTCTGACACAGAGAGGACAGCTCAGCGACGTGCCGCATCGACCATCACGTCAACAACCTCGCAGACTAAATGAAGGCCACGCGGGGAGAGTCAGAAATTTGGCACTGCAGACAGTAGCAAGCATGATGCTGTTAGCAAATATAGATAAGTGGAAAAATCAAAGCGACAGTCATACGTATCTGATTTGATACAGCCTGTGAAAGCTCAGCTGCAGACAGAAAGACGGTTTACAGGGAAGCTATTGACAGGAACATGGCCTGGTAGGCTATGTCAGTGTCAGCCGTGGCTCTGGTGAATGTGAGCGAGGGCAGGCTAGAGTTGGTTTGCATGCCTGGCTGTCCTTGAACACAAAGAAAAAACAAATGCTACAGTATATTTTAGTTTTGGTTTATCCGGTAATCTGTAAAAAGATACAGTCTTTCGGTTGAATGACTTGGATGATTCGGCTTAGACCAGGACTTATTTGGGGGAAAATGAAGGTGTAGCTAAGACCTTATTTGGGAGGAAAGAAAAGAGGGATGTTATTTTCATTTATCTAGGCAGTCACACTGGTTCAGGAAGCCTACCTACAAAGCCTCGCTGTGTGAACAGTCATTTTACTAATTGCTTGAATGTTTGTGAAGTTAGTCACAGCAGAATGAGCAAAATCACTAGCAGGCACTTCACTGGATTTATAGGTGACTTTTTGGAAAACATTGAGAAAAAAACAGTTAATTATTGGTTATGAATCTGTTAATTATTCTGTATTGTCGATATTTTCAGTACCAGCTTTGATATATCAGAGGATGCATCTAGGTGCCGTCTGGGAAACCTGTTTTAATTTGTGTCTTTGTGGGTTTTCAAGGGTTACAGACAGTGTGTATTGTGTCATTCTCATTGGATCCAATTATTGCAGCATCTCACATTAACTGTAAATACACAGTTATGTCTGTCTCCCTCCCCCTCTCTCTGTGTCTCTCTCACTGATAAGGCTAAGCCTTTCTATTCCTAGCCCTGGATATTCCCCAGATTACTGTGTGAGTGTAGATGTGTGTGCGTGCCTGTGTGCCCACTGTGCACGTTTGTGTGTGTTGCTGTCTTTGTGTCTGTATAGGCTAATAATAAGTTGACCAGAATTCTATATGTCTGTGTTCAGACTGCATCAGAGCCCACTGATCGTGACTACAAATGATGTTTGTACTTATTTGGTCAAAATTGTCATTACTACAAATTACATTTTTATGCAATAAAGTTGCAGCTGTGATATAAGTGTTGCCCTGTAGATGCAAATTTCTGGCGCCATTTAATGATGTTGGTGCTGTAGTTTATATATCAAATAATTTGTGGCATAGAAAACAGACTTACAGGCAGAGCTCAGTAGGAAATTGTTATATTTGACTAAAGTGTTAGGGTTAGGGTACACTGCATGTATTAATGAGGTCTTATATTTACTCAATTGAAAAATCTCCAAAGTGGCATCACTATAGCTTATTATAGGAATTAATAGGAATGTGTTTCCTGTCGTTATAAAACATTTGGCGCGTTGCTGCATATCACGGAGCATTACAGCCGACGGCACGGTCAGTGAAACTGTTACAGTGTGAGTCTGGGCCAATGTGCCAGTGCATGTGCGTCATTACGCGTGTGCATAACGGGAACAAAATGGTGAGAAAACCTTTCTGTGGCATCAGAGGTCAAAAACCCACTTACATATGCTATGCTCATTGCTCAATGCATCAGTCTGCAGACTGGGACTGGTCCGGGGTCAGTGTGTTCTCACATGTTGATTGAATTTTCTGACTAAATATTTGACATTAAAATGTCAGTACAGTGCAGGACAAAAAAAAAAAACTTTTGCAGAGGCTTGTCAGTGACAAACATCAGGTTAGGTTAATGTTAGGTTTGAAAGAACCTAACATTAAGATGATAGCTAGCTCCAGTTTTTTAAAGAGGACAATGGGTGCTCCATGGTGTTGAATGCTATAAAGGGACAGTTGCATAAAGCATCTTAAATCAATAAAATTATATAACTATGAAAAAAGAAAATAGAAAACATTGTTTTCATGATTATACCAGACAGTATAAAAGCAATAAATGAATAAATTGCTTCTTACCTGTACTGCTTAGTCTTCTATATAGGCCACACATTATTACCTGAGAGCTATTAGTGAGGATTTGAATCTGTCTTTTTTTTTTTTTTTTTTTACTGTAACTATCTTTTTACACACACATGCACTTTATATGCACTCATCCACCCTTGGTAGTACCTCTCCTGATTGTTTCAGGTTGTTGAACTGCCAGATTGTGTTGTTATTTTTATCCCTTCAGCCTTGAATTCTGTGCACTGCGATATGCTGCTGTCAGTAAGGGTAAGTGTTCATCCCAGTTCTTCTGGCTTCAGCCCTCGAGTTATTCACTGAGTGGGTAATATTGTGTAGCACAATTGGCTTTTTTGTCTCGCTCCTGTGTCTCTGTGATTGCTGTGTGTATTTCGCTGGTGCCCTTCTCTCAGATTCTTCAAACGCCAACATTGCCAGCGTAAAGAGCATCAAAAACAAAGTACAGTGGATATGTTAAACATATTCCCGTTTGTACCAGAGGGATGATCTCAGTAGAAAACTTGAGTTTGCAAGAAAAGGGTAGAAAAAAACAGCTAAATGTGTTTGTATGTTTGCTTGCGTGTGTGAGAAAGAAAGTTGCAGAGAGAAAATAGGACACTGCCTGATGAAATTGCTCCAGACATGCTGCAGGGCATGCTTCTAAAGTACAACACAGCAAGGCTGGAGGGTTGCCAAGAATGTGTATGTGTGCATGTGAGAGAGCGAGCGAGAGAGGCAGACAAGGTCTACATGTGTGTCTAACCAAATAGAGCTACTTGGAGCCATGCCATCGTACGTGAGCTTCTTCCAGACGATCCACCGGTTACTCCTCAGGACCTGTTTTCCACCTTTCCCCCCTCTAACTCTTGAGGGCTGACAACACTAATGTGACGACATGTCCAGCTGGCTGACAGCCCGGCTCGTCGTAGCCAGGAGTTTAAGTTCAGTTTGTCTTCTCGGTTGGTGTTTCTTTTTAATGATATAAAAGTCAAATAAAGACTGTGTTTGGGCAATCAGACTCATAGGTTGATTATATGATCTCATGTGGTGACATGTTGATGTGACATGGTGCTGGCATTGCCTTGATGTTGTTCGAATAAAGGGTTAATTTAATTAATCTGCAACCTGCAACCTGTTTCTACTAAACTGTAGGTGTTTTACATTAGGTTTTTATATTGTGTTTATTGAGAAGCAATAACCACAATGTGGAAATGCACACATTTTTATTTGTGCATGCATATTGTCAGTATGATGTTTGTTTATTTGCATGTGTGGGTAGTAGGTATATGGGGGAGGTTGACAGAAACTTTGTAAACTTGTTTAAACCCTCAGGTCCTATCTGTACCGATCTTCTATTTATTCATGTCAGCGAGACAGAACTTTTGATCGCATCACACCGGAGTTTGAGAGAATAATTTATTGGAGTAATACGACGCGCTCGCCAAGAACCAGGGCTAAAAACTCATTTTGTCAAGAGTTGCTGTACAGAGCGAGTCGATTTTATGGAAAGAACATCATGACATAGAAGCAGGTTCATGAATGAAGTGCTCAAGGATTATTAAATGTGGAACAAATTGTGACAACTTATTAAATAGCGTACTGTACGTCCTACATTGCTCTTGCCAGAAAATCTTGATTTTTAACTCTACATTGGGAAGACTCTCATATTCACATGATGTCAGAATTATGCAAAGAAGTCCCATCACCATGGTGTCTTGTCATAATAAACTGTTACAGCATACAGTACCACACACACAGTACAGTAAGACATTATGCTGTCTTGCAAAAACTGTTGTTGGTCATCTACTTGACCATGTTTTATTCTGTTTGATTCAAACTCACACAAAAGAAGCACTGTGAAAGGGAAGGAAAATAAGATCAAACTGAAAATGCTGACAGCGTCTCTGTAGGCTGCAGATACACATTTGTCTTGCAACTGATGCATGCACTATGGAGGAGGTCTTAATGACTGACATCCTACTTTTAGTCAAGCGCTAATAAAGAGTCCCAACAGGGTTGTCTAGCTTGCTAATTAACAATTAAATAATTGTTCCAGATGACCAGCTTGTTTGTTTGATGATTTGTTGCAACTTCAATTATTCTAATAGTCACGGCTTTGCAAGTTTTGCTTTTGAACATTTGCACACAACACATCTACAGTATGTCATCACATGAATTATATTAATTCTCAGCTCTGATGATTTTCTATGAAGTGAAAAACATTTCTGTCTTAACAGAATTTTTTCACCTATTAATGTGTAAATACCCTGAATGTGACATGTCAATTGAGAACTGTGTGTTCCTAAATCTCCCCCTCTCCTATCTCTCTCTCTCTCTCTCTCTCTCTGGTGTGAAACTTGTTTGTTTTGGCTGACGAGGTGTGCGCTTTCTGGAAAGTCCTCAACTTTTACAACTTTCAGATTTCCACAACTGGCCTATACTCCAAAACACACACAAACTCACACTCACACAGACCAACATTTACACATTCATCCACACGCACACATAAAAGGGTTCCTATTCTGGCATGAGCACACACAAACAGGCATACAAACACAAACACACACACAGTTTATTTTTCCACTGAGTTCAAGTCAGTTCAGGTCTCAGTGAAAATATTACAAATCTCATGTTTATTTATGGATATTAGTTTTGAAAGATGCACAAAGGTCCCCTGGTTTCATGAATGTCTACTGACACTGCCATGAACACGTCCTACATGTCAGCGGAGCAGTTTGACTTGTCTTTTCTCCACTGAATGATTTTGCTGATTCCAAACTTTTCCTCCAATTTTAACTCCTCCATCTCTACTTTTTGTCCTGTCTTTTTTTTTTTTCATCCCAGACAGGGCTCTTGGTTGCATGCTACCAAGGTTACGTGGATGTTGTCATAGCGCTGGCTCAGTGTCCGTATCTGGATGTCAACTGGCAGGACAGCGAGGGAAACACAGGTCTCATAACTGCTGCTCAAGCAGGTGAGTTTCATGCTAACACAAACACACACAAGGCTGGTTTGCAGCGCTGTGGAACACATGATGCATGTATATACACAAACACACCAGCATGGCAGAGCCACACGAACACACACTCTTCTCAAGCTCTTTTCTGCAGCAGTAGTGTGTAGGTCTTACGCATCTAAAAATATGGTGTACAAGCCAATGTTATGTTTACAGCTTGTCCGAGTACCTACAGTAATGACTGTAATTCTGTTCTTCAAGGCCACATAACCATCACCAACTATTTGCTCAACTACTACTGTGGGCTGGACATCGAGAGGAGAAACTGCCACGGCTTCACCGCCCTGATGAAAGCTGCCATGCAGGGCCGGCTGGAATGTGTGCGTGCGCTCATGATGGCAGGTGAGGCAAATGTGTGTAATTACACACTTAAGATTCACAGAAACTAATGTCTCTGAATCAGAGGCATGATGCTGCAGTTGCTTTTATGGAAACACTTTATAATAAGTACACATTATTAAGCATTGCATTAATAAACACTGCATTTTATAACGCATGAATACTCATTAGTATGTAGTTTGAATATAGTTAGTGCTTATCAATGATGTAAAACTTTTTTAACTGGGTTTATAAACTACATACTAATGAGTATTCATGTGTTATAAATGATGAATTCAGTATTTAATGATTCACTAATGCTTAATAGTGTGTACTTATTATAAAGTGTTTCCGATTTGACTAATTACCTGGAGTTCTTACACAGATCTTACTGATTACAACCACAAAATGTTGTTTATCCTTCCATCACTGTGCTGTCAGGGCAGCTCAGAAAAATGTGAACAGAGTTCCAGAAATTTGGTGAACAGATGGACAATTTGAATAAGTTTTGGCAGTGATTCAGATTTGTGTTACTAGACGAGTACTTGCTTTTTTAGCCATAAAGAGTGGAACTAATGGAGGGATTATATGCCAAATCATAGATGCAGGGGGGTTTCATTTACAGGATTTCACTTGGCAATGATGGGATGACATCTTGAGATTGATTTATCAAAATGTTTATTTTGGCATTTCATGCACGTAGGATTACCTGGCTCTGTGAAATTCATACATGGATTTCTTCAGCACACTTTTGAATGTACCTCTGTCTTTCTCCGGCTTGTTATCTTTTAACCCACATCTTTGTGTATCCACCTTCTGCTGTTCTCTTTTATTGACATTTTAATCCTCTGTGGTGTTCACCAGGGGCTGCCCTGAATGCGAAAGACTTCGGCCGCAACTTGACAGCGAGAGAGTGGGCTCTGTTTACAGGCCGTTATGAAACTGCCTGGTTGATAACACGTCTGATGGAGCGGCCTTGTCCTCGCCAATACACTGAGACATTCAGGTAAAACTCACCGCTGAATATCACATATAACATCTAATACTGAAAGTTCTGCAAAATTAAGTTCCATGCCTTGTTTTCAAAGGGGCTGCAATACTTAGACTAAATTGCTCTGCCCATTCCTCTGACTCTTCATAACCCAGCATCTTGAGTGGGCTGCCGAGTGGCTGCAGAAAACAAATAATCCTGACCTGCATTCTAGCGATGTAGTTATGGACCACTCATCTTCTCATCAGTGTTTCTGCACACGTTAAGATTCAGTGCGCACACTCCTATTCCGGCAATTTGCTGTCATCATTATTTTTGCATGTTCCCTATTATGAATTCACCTTCATACCCAACAACCGAGCACTCCATGTTCCACATAGAAGATACCTAACATCATTAAAAAGATCATTTCATGTTGGGATTTAAATGGTGGCCGTCATTAGAGAGGAAATACGCTGCCAAAGACACAATGTACAAAACAGAGACAGCACAATATACAATGCACGAGTACACACATCTAGGCTTATAAAGAGTAAACCCCTCAGTGCTTCTGTCTAGTGGATTCATGTCAGACTTGCTCTCCCAGCCTAGAGTGGCCCCCGCTGGCATCACTGGTGGCCAAAGCCCAAGAGCCCCGTGGCTGTCTGAAGCGCCTGTCTGACACGGTACGCAACGTCTTCAACATGGCGAATGTCACTAACCCCGAAGACGACGGTGTCGTTGACCACATGGTTACTGTTACAACGGCCATGAGGAGCCCTTTCATTGCAATAGCATGCCATACGGTGAGTAATGAAGCTGTGGATCACACTTACAGGCCAATATCCAGTTATTCATTAATCAGCGTTAAACACCACATCTATACTATCCCACATGTTCCTCACTTTGGCCCTTACAACTAGCTTTTCTCAAACACAAGCTGAGATAGGGTGAGGTAATGAGTATAACTCTTTGTGATAAGGATAAGGCTTGTTTTTAAGATGAAGGTCATTAAAGATGCTCTCATCTGCATTATTCCTGCTGGTATCTTCACATACTCAGCATAGCTGGAAATATTTGCACATGTACTTATCTTCTTATGGAACAAAACAGTCTAGTGCAATGTTGAAATCACCTTTCACACACATGAAATCTGGCAGAAAAACTGATATTTGGTGTTTTTGCATTTGTGTAAAAAAAAAACTGTTTGTTTGTGTTCAGGATAAAATCTCTCTGTCACTGCGTTGAAGTGATGTGCAAATAAACTAATGATAATATTGTGGTAATAATGCTATTAAAAGGCACTAATTTATCTTTTAGCAAAAAAAAAAAAATCATTTTTTTTCATGGGATTAGTTCATAGTAATTAAAGGATATAATTAACGCCAGCTTTATCCGATAAGCAGGTTATTCATGCAAGATTACCAGTACCATGATAAAATCAAATGGGAGACTCAGCACTGCTTTTGATCAATGACACACCTAGGATTCTGTTACCATACTCTACTATTGCTGCTGGCACTATACCACTGAGACCATAAGAGGCAAAATCACTCGTTGAACGTTGATATTGTTTCAGATATGTCCCGACAGTCCACCAGGTGTGGGCAAGCGGCGCTATGCAGTTCCTGAGATTGTCCGCCAGCAGCGTGCCAGAGAGCTCCGCTCCACCAACCCCGACCGGCTGGACACCCACCTCAAACTCTTCGAAAACTCCCGGGTCACACTGGTGGCCAAGAACTCAGTAGACCGCCGGGCCAGCCTGCAGGCTCAGAGCGTGGTGCCTCGAAACAGAAGCTCCAGTCTGGGTATTGTGGCTTATAACGAAGCACTGGAACTGCGAAGAACCAGTCTCCTGCCTATGCACATGGTGCTGAGGAGGAGCAGCGTCAGGCCGGGCTTCAGCATCCCTAAAGTGAGGGTGTCCAAGGCGCCAGCGCCGACTTATGAACCAGAAAAGATCAGGAGGAAGAGTAGCGCCAAAGACGGAGGGAGACACCTGCTGCAGATCCCTAAATGGCGATACAAGGAGCTGAAAGAAGAAAGGAGGAAAGCTGAGGAGGCTGAGAGGAGGCGGCTGGAGGCTGTAACCAAGAGACACCTTTCTGCTGGGAAAAAGAAATAATATCATTGCCTCAATGGACATGATGTACGTACACTAACCCTAACCTTAGTAGTTATGGAGTTTTATGCTGGACAGATTTGTCTCCAATATTTTTCTACGACCTTTCAAGCTCAGGGTGAGCCAAGAATTACCAGCAGGGTTTCTGTACTTGGCTGCTCAGTTTTGAATCCTCGCTCGAGTTCTGTTCAGCGATGGAGGAAAGGATGCAGGTTGGCTTTGACAGTATAATAGAAGTGTACAACACTCAGCATCCTTTGTGATGTCAAACAGTAAAATCCCAGGGGATTTGATACTTGAAATGTTTTTAGATAACTTATTTTTCATATTTATTGCTTTTTAATGGAAGGTCAAGCCTATATTTTGTTACTCTGTGGATGCTCGATACAGTAGTGTTTTTGTAGCGTGTTACACTGTATTGTAGCTGAAGACACTTATTAACATACACTATTTCAGACTGCAACCACAGCAGAAATGTCTCCATCTTTCTACATAAAAAATGGAAGCAATTCATTTAAGATGTTATGAAATAATGTCTTATATTCAACACTCAGCAGAGAATACCTATGGGTGCGTCAAACTGGCTAAGAAAGTTAAGCTTTAATAGACTCTGATGTCCTTTTACAGCAATATTTTTAGATGATTTTGGTTTTGCTTCATGATGAAACCCATGAATGTATTTTGCTTACACATATATAAATATATATACAGTATATTTTTTATATACATTATAGATTTTAAAGCTTTTGATGACAAACTTTTTTTCTTTTTTTTAATTATTTTTCACATACTGTGCAAAGGGTTGTGTCTTTTAGTCTTAAATGTCCAGAACCAGGACTGAAACGCCATTAGAGCACTACTGTGATGTAACAGTCCAATCTTTCCCAGGTGGGAAGAAATTTAAAAATGTCTCCCAATTGTTTACATTGCGAAAACCACATTAACTCCGGTGATGATAAAGAATCGTGCAATGACGACTCACGGGCGATGTGAACGGAATAAACACTTCTGCTTACAGTAACTCTGCATGCATGTGCTTGTGATTGAGCCAACAATTAATTCTCTATTGTTATTATGATTTCAAATGTCTCAGCGAGCTAGTGTTGTGAACTTCATAAGACAATGATGGGATTTATCTTTATTTATTTATTTTCCCATCTTGCACTGGCAATTACAAAAGTATAATTCAATATTAATTAAGTTTGGAGAAGCTAGGGCGCGCCTCTGTCAGTGTGACAGCACAAGAGGAACTGAGGCAATAATCCTTAGCATATGGACCCTCTGATAAAAAGTCGAAACCATCACAGCGCAAGAGGTCAGCTCCCTGTTTTAACATTAGAATAGTGAAAATAATGGGGCAAAAAATAGCCACGAGTTTAAACACACACAGCCACGGGGAGAACAGTGATATAACATTGTCAGGAATTTTTGAGAGCACAATTTCACGGTCCTAACTCCTCATGGTGATTGCAGCTTAAGTGCCATCCGAGAGTGTGCATCTAATATACATGTTGATGAGTTGCTAAGGGGTTACAAGGGCATTGTGTAGCCAAATCGTTTCTTCAACTAAACTCCACTGACTTCAGAATGACAATCTGCTTAGATGCTCCCCAGAGGAAGTCATTTGAACATGACAAAAGATGAGCAAATTGCACATTTACTGAACTCTGCACTTAACAAGTGGCAGCAGGATTAACATATTTAACATTAACATAGGAAAACAGAGCATTTTCTACAGTATTCCTGTGAACTATTAAAAAAATTTCCTTGGAATAGAGAATGAATCTGAAATAGCTTTAGACGGATCACATGCTCATATTTACGGTTATTAAATTCTGGGCAGTAGCCTACTGAGTGTTTTTGTAATGTTAGTTTGTTCATCTGCTCCAAGTCCAGTCATACAGTACAATGTGTGTGTGTGTGTGGGCAACGGACAAAACCTATTAGCCCTGAATGCATCAGATAATATTTAGGTCATCGCTGTAGCTCAAACAGCTGTTAGCTTAGATTGTAACCTGAGATTATGAAGTGCCACTGGTTTGGTCAGCAGTTCTCCCCTCCCACTCTCTTCCACAACACCGACCCAAATCCTTCAGAGAAATTCACAAGTGGCCAAATAAATCGGGCACTATCCGCTGATTGTATGACAGCTATTATGTCATGCTGTGATGCTACAGGCTGGGATTTAGACAGAATGACCTGATTCAAGATCAGCACTGAGGGAATCATTTCTTTGGGCCCTCTGCTGGTTAGTTTTAGTACTACATCTAAATACAGGTTGAGTACCATGCAGGAACTAGCCATTAGAGGATGGTACAGTGTGGCCATAAAGATGCACCTGATCAGCGGGAATACTCAGATAAACTGTGACTTTCAAAGCCCCAAAATGTGCCAAGAAAACATTCCTCATGACATAACACCACCACCAGTGGCAGCATGAACTGTTAGCACAGGGCAGGTTCATGGGTTTATGTCTAATTCTGGTTCTACCACTAGCATGCTTCAACACAAACTGTGTTTCAACAGATCAGGCTATGTTCTTCCAGTCTTTTTCCAGCGTGGAACCTGATGTGATCTTCTAAGCTTCAACATGCTGTGCTTTATGAGACGCTTTTCTGCTCACCAGGACTGATTATATTCATCAACATAGCCTTTCTGTCAGCTCAGACCTAACCTCGCTGTTCTCCTGTGAATCTCATCAACAGGCCTGTCTGGCAACAACAATCAAGCCACGGTCAGAGTCACTGAGATTTAATTTGATTCCTCATGTGAACATTAACTGAAACTCCTGACTTGTATCTGCAAGACTTTATGTATTTCACCGCTGTCACATGATTGTCTGCCTGGATAACTGCATGAATAAACAGCAGCAGTACAGGTGTCCCTACTACAGTGTGTGCACGCCACAGTTCCGCTGTCGCTGTTGTGAGAGTCAAAACATTGTGACAACTACGTGCAGATATATTATAATAACTGCAGCACATGTGAAAGTCTGAGATATAATTTACTAAATGGGAAGTGTACAGTCAGATTTAATTGTCATGTTGGATACGGGAGAAATGAGCAACTGTGGCAACCTAGGTAACTTTAACAGGGCCAAGACTGTTACAGGCAGATGACGGGGTTGGAGCATCTTCAACAAGCCAGAGATTGTGGGGTGTTCACAAGCTGCAAACTCTGGAGCCAACAGACAAGTGCCAAATTTGCTAGTTCATCGAACAGCTGTTTGAGGCTGTGTCAGCCCCCATAGATTCCCACCAGAAATAAACATGTTATAGTGACTATAGTTAATTTTCACTTGCATGGGTGATGTAAGGGCATTGAATTAAAGCTGGAGCCTTTTTAATGGAAATATCAGACAAATAATATTTAAATTAAATGTGAAAATCTGTTGTGCTGTTGCAAATTGGAAAAAAAAAAGTCCTTTCTCAACCACTTTTCCACAACTGTGACCTTGCTGCAAGGACTTCTGGGACAGCATTATCTACTTTCCATGCGTAAAGGGAGGTCTATTTTATCCTAAGCTATGATAAGATAGGAAGTATTGACACTCAGCATTTAGAGAATTGGATCTGCTCTTATCATGATACTTCCAGGTCATTTCATTGAGTTTGGAGTCTTTCTAAGAAAAAAATACTTTTCAACAGCAATCTTAGTATTATTTTATTTAATGTTAGCTCTACTGTAATTAGTCTGTACTTACACATTGTTATAGTATAAAACAAATTAAAATCATGATGGTGGTGAATCAGATTATTTAGAAACAATACCGGCTCAAATGTATCATCCTTATGGTTCCAATGAATTTCTCCATTTCCTCTGCTCTAGCGAGACCCAAGTGTAATCTGTCCCATTTCTCAAGGTATGAGAGCAATATCATTTTCATTCCTTTTTTTTATTATTCTTTGAAATGATACTCTGATGCAATCAAAGATGAAGTAGGTCCTTCTTAATGAATTCCATTTCCAAAAAGCCGAAAAGTATGAATAAATGATCACGTCTTAAAATTAAATCAGCATCAAAAATGATCTACAATGTGCTGATGGAAACCGGCGGTACCCTGGTTGATAGAAAGTGAGGGAAACTTGGCCATGACCAGCTCTCTTATGAGACCCGCTCTCTTACAAAAAAAAAAAAACCCACCAAACTTGATAAAAAAAAGTACTGCCTTGCACCTTTGGTAGACTTTTTCCACAGAACTGTTGCATAAATCAGGTTAGTTTTGCGTAGCATTTTGTCAATATATAACATTTAAGGATCGCCACTCATGGTTTTTACGTAATACCTGAAACGGTGCAGCCAAAATGTCAACATAACTTTGTCACATTGACGTGTAGTAGAAATAAATACCTATTCCTCCCACTGTCAACTGTTGACTGAGTGAAGCGAGGCATCTGTGGAAAGTTCAGTCTCGACAAGCTAAATCCAGTTTTAATGCACCTGAGGTCCACATGGCCGACAGCTTGTGGTGTATACTCAAGGCTAATATAATAAAGTGCCTCTAAATGAGAATGACGCGGTGCTGAGGGTACAGTGCCATAACCTTGACTGTTTTATGGTGTTGGAAGATGACCTTAAATGTTTCGGGGTCAGGCTGACACAGACCGATAACCTCCTCTGGCTGCTGACATATGGTTACTGGAATCTGGCCTTTTTGAATCTCTCTCCTGAATAAACACACATACAGGTCACTGAGACAGTCAATGTGTGGGCCTACCAACTAAAACCAAGTTCTTTCTATTCCAACTCCATAAATCATACTCTAATATGAGAAAAAAAAAACCAGTGAGATAATATTTAACAGTTTTTTCAGAGGCATTTTGTGCACAGTGCTAAATATCAACCTAATGGTATGTTTACTTGCTAGACTAGCCTGACTTCTTAAGAAGACATCTTGATGTGATACACCTTCTTCGTTGTTGAACACATGCTCGTACAACCAGAGATTCCTGTACAGGGCAGCGCGTTATATTTTTAGCTCCGACTTTCGCTCATTCTGTTCCTCCTGTCAGTCTAATAAGGCATGACAGGGGATGAGAGGTCTGCCACATTGAGAGAACTCCACACAAACATGGAGAGTCAAGGAGACCGCGTCTTCTTTAATGGGGTGTTTCGGCTTGCCGACAGAGATTCGCACCAACTAAGCCAGGGCTGGCTGGTTTACTGGGATAACGTAAGCTGACAGAACATCTGGTTGCAGATGCTTGTGTAAAGATGGATTACATGCACTAACACCTGGTGCACAGTGTTTTGTGTGTGTGTGCGTATGCTGAAGGGAAAAACAGCAGACAGCTCTTGGAGAGATGCTTCTGTTTCGTTTCAAAACACCAGCTGAGCCCTAATCCCTCAGTGCAGGGTGCTAATTCACCATGGGATGCTAAAATACTCTAGGTGAGCGAGACTAGTATGAACTTTTTGAAATCACTTTCTTCCTCTGAAGTGTATACAATATTAAAACCATATCATTTTCCTTATTTAGCGCTGAGCTAAACATCTTTTTTTTTATGGTGATTTCATCTGAGTGTCAATTAAAGTCTGGCAAACAAAAGACAAGCAGAAAACTGTATTTTTCAAGATAGTCTACATCTTTATTTACTATGACAACCACACCTAATACCTAAGTCCACTCATTGACTAAAGATTTGTACAATTTGAACAATTTACTCATGAAAAAAACAAAAAAAAACTGAGAGAAACAAAAAATAAAACTCTTTTAAACTTAATTAAATTAACACAGGAGATCATTCATTCTTGGCAAGGTAAATTTCTTTCTTTTCTGGAAACCTGAACGTTAGTGTTGCAACAAATAACACTTGAGTGTAAGGGAGCGGGTGATTAAGGAAAAGGGTGGTGTGTGTGTGTGTGCTTGTGTGTGCATGCGTGTGTCGATATGTATCATTTGTAGATTTTGTGTACACCCTGGATTATGGAAATTAAATGTATTGCATTTTCTGTGGACTGATAAACCGTCAAATGGTCGACATACAGTATCTGTTTAATAGCTTCTCTATGGAATGTAGAATTCACTGTTGTTGCCCTTGTGCATTTTTTTTTTTTTTTACCAAAGACGTCCATGCTTTTACCTTCACTTTACATTGAAGAGCCTCACACCGTTCTGAACAGCTCCTCTCTGCAGTGTTTTGTTCAGCTATGTAACGAAGCACGCTCCCTTGTGATGTTAAGGTCAACGTTAATGTAAACACAAATCAACCTGCAGCTGCTTCACAGCAATTAGCTTTCTTTAGATCTCATCGCGATTTCACCTGCGTTTTCATTCCAGTTGACGCTTGTGTGCAGATAAAAAATGTCCCTCAAATCCAAGAGATGAGCCACTTAGAAAGGAAAGCAGGTGGAGTTTGCAATGAAATCGTTAACACCGCAGAAAGGGCAGGTCAGAAAAGAGGGAGGCTCTGCTTTAAATAAACGTAAGAACCAGTTACATAGGAGGAAACTGTTGCGAAAGCTAAGTTGGTTCAGCCTCTGCTTAAAGTCTAGGTAGCGTCTTGAGTCAGGATATGAACAATATCTTTTTTATTTCCCTCATAGAGCCTCTATAAAACTATAAATGTCCAGTTTGTGCTCCAGTGTAAGTGTATTTACACATTTTTTACAGGCCAATCAATCACTACGTATGTAACCTAGGTGGATATTTCTGATGGAGATTCGAGGGCTCTTGTGGACAATTGTTAAAGCTGCTGGACCTTTGGATATCTGATATAACAATTGGTTAATGCTGATGTGTAAATGTGTAGCTGCAGTTTCTCTGGTGAATGCCGTACATGTGCACTTTGGCAACAGTCTCAGTTTCATCGATTCTAGTCATTTAGAGGATGTTTGTGTGTTGAATGTTTTTCTGTTTTTTTTTTGGTTTGTAGTGATGATGATCATGTAACTGGTGTCCACCACATGACTGGTTGATTGATTGGTTCTTCTGGTTTGTGTGAAGGTCATAGGTAGAAGGTTGGAGCCTGGGCTCATCACTGTGAGGTGATTGGTTGGTTAGATAATTGGCCTGATTGACGGGGTTGCTGTGATTGGCTGGTTGCAATGATGCGGTATTGGTCAGCACATTTGGTGGCGTGAGAGTCCCCCCACCCCCGCAGACTCAGATATATATATATATAAAATCAATTTCTCAGCTCATCTAATCCAAGAACGAAAGCCATCTTAGAAGCCCCTCAGCCCACTTTAACCATCTGGAAACTATACGACTGTCAAAGCAATACCTCTTAAAGGAGAAGACCCAAAAACTGTATAACAAAGAGTCCAGCACCAAAAGCAGCAAAGGTGTAGAGAGAGTGGGGACTTCTAGAATGGCTGTATTGGCATTAGGTGTCAGGCAAATGAAAATTACTCTGATTATTTAGAGATCTGCGCCCGGTGGGGAAACATCTTCATCATCCTATGTGTTCCATTGAGAAGGCCGGCTGGTGGAGATAGCGTAGCCACTGTAGCCTGCTGCCTGGCTCACTTGCGGGGCTGGTGGATGTGCTGGTTGATGTGCTGGGTGGGGGGCAGCTTGGGGATACCAGGCTGGGGCTTCTGGTGAGCCACCTGTGCAGCTGCCGGGGTGAAGTCCTTATCACCCTGAACAGAACAAAGTCAGCAGGACGTTAGAGCGCAAGAATTCAACGAAGGCTCAAAGACTCACAGCTTAACATGCACAACAACTACACTGGAACAACTGATGATGATTATTCCCTGAGTGCAAGAATTTAAAGGGATACTTCACCAATTTTCTACTGACCGTCACACCAAGGAAGGGTCATCAAAACGCTTTTGTAGTTCCGGGGGTCCGGCTAGCAACAGATTTTCATAATGGCGGTGGATAGAGCTCACTTTTGAATCGTCCAAAACACACACTATGAAACACATCCAAATACCTCCATCCCTCTCGTCTGTTCTGACCCAGCTGTGTTGAAGCTGCCACATGAAAAAGTTGTTTGGAAAAAAATAATTTGATCTTTGTTTTTAACCTTGTTGTAGCAGTAGCTCCCATGGCTCTGAGGTGTTTGGTCGTCCTTGTAAACAATTGGATGAATGATGTAAACACAGAAGAACATCTCGCTGCAAATTTTTTCCGAACAACTTTTTCATGTCCGTTGCCAGCCGGACCGCCCCCCGCCCCCCAGAACTCCAAAGGCGTTTTGATGAATTATTGATTTTGGGTGAAGTATCCCTTTAACCCTGAAATGTCGTATGGGGCCAAATCATTTTTTGGGAGTCTGTGAACATTTAACCTACTCAAACCACATGGGGAAAACGTTTCTCTTCAATCACTTCATCTTTTATTTGTGCGCTGGGAAGATCAGGACTGCAGCTAAACTTTGAGATGATGCCACCCCCACAGGCTCTGCTGCTTCTTACCTCTTAAAACAAAGCTGCCACTGAAACTACACACAGTACAGTGCACTTAATAACCACACAGTTAACTATTAAACAGTGGCACAGTGATGTGGATGTTTCCAGTGAGAGGCTCATTATGGCTCATGTTCAGAAAATACAGTAAGAGCAACGCTGGAATTCATCAATGCAGAGGGATACAGTTCTGGCTCCATGTAAACCTAACCTTGTGTGGGTTTGTGGAATTAAGTCAGAGGCTTCAAAATACAGTGTGTAAATTGCGTCCACACATGTGTGAACCTGAACTATGACCCGTATTAAAATCCTCTGCCTTTGATAATCATAATAACAATGAGGAAATCCCCAAAGTGCATGAAGGGTACAGTATGGAGCACTTATCTCCACGCTCATCTGCTCTGCAACCTCAATCTCTTATTCCAAGAAAAATGCCCATAAACAGCCTTGCATCTAAATCGGATCAAAGCAGGAATTTGATCGTTCACACAGGAATGTGGAATTTTAATCGGCGACTTTTTACAATAATGACTCAATTCCTTCCCTCTTTCTTTTTTTAAACCCTCACCGGCGGCATTTTCTTTTCTCACGCCAAGTGTTTCAGTGTCTTTCACATTCTCCACTGGTTTGTGACCAGTTTCCTCATGCTTCGTTTTTCTCATTTGCCCTCTTCGCACTGACACTCGTTTGTGGGAGAAGCATTTTTTTCAATGTGACGAGGCAGCATTCATGAAAAGCAGCACACTACTCTGCCGCATGAATGATTAAGTGGATTATTACTGACAGTTTTAATTCTTTCATCTCCATTACGAGACATCAGCATTAAGTTAAGTTGGTATTTTGCTGACATCTGTCCAGATGTTGCCATATGTGAACGTTATTACTCCAGCATAGAAATAATGACTAAACACATGGCTCCTTCATATTCTGCAATCTTAAGATGTCCACATAGATAAAGTTATATAACCAATTTAATCACCGGCCGCTCCTCAAAAACACACATTGCCTGCGTCGCTGAGCCTTTCGCTGAACTTTACTCACCCACCCCATCCTTGCTTGACCCTAATCCTCACTGTGTGTGCTGGTTCAGTTCGATATGTGTGGACATGCACTAGTTTTTCTGCTTGTGCGTGTGTAGGTGGGCACAAAACATTTACAGTGTGTGCGTTTCTTTCATTTAAAGCCAATTCCACAGCTAACTGCTTGGGATGTGGATGGATCTGACCTCCAATTGCCCTTCTTCTCTCTTCTGAAGCTAAAAGCTCTCTCTCTCTCGCTGCATCCCACTGAAGCAGAGGTATGAGAAGGAACGCAACAAATTAACGCCATTACTGCCAAATACTGTAAACAGAGCCGTGGCGATTGGCTACTAGGCATGCTCAATGCTGCATTTTCACCATTTCAGTACAGTGTGATATTTGCACGTTTTTAAAATAGTTTTTCTTACCATACATTTAAAATGGACAAATTCTGACTTCTCTTTTTAAGATATATTTTGAGGGTCAATTTTATTCTGAAATGGAAATGTTTCCCTTGAGATTTAATTTTTCTCTCATGCTTAAAAGAACCTAAAGGCTGACCTTTGCAATGTATTACTTCTTGGAATTAATGAGAATACCTGCCCATCTACAAGAAAAAAACACATCAAAACCCATTTACCTTCCTTTGATACCCAGTCTAGAAATCTTTTTCTTTCACTGAGATGTGAGGATGACTCTTGTGTGTTTATTTAGAAGCTCAGAAAGGGAATTGCTGGTGACATGTGATCAAGGCTGGGAGAAAGGAACGAGGTCTGAGCCAAAGAAAGCATCTCGGGACACCAGGAAGGAAAATGTTTATTTCCTGACCTGACTGCAACACTTTTCCATTACGGCCTCTGCTTCGCTTTGTGAAGCCTCTGCTACCTCAGATCAAGTAATGTTTATTAGACGGGCACAATTTAGAATCTCATTCTGCTCTGGGAAAGAAAATAGAGAATACATAGCTAAGGAAATGTCTTATTTATTTATTTTTTTCGCATTAAAAAAAAAGAAAACATATCACAGCAGACAGACCGCCAGGTCTACACACAGACAGACACACACAAGTGTTTCACTTAGCTCCTAAAAGGCTTTTCTGAGGCTTTGTGCAGTGCTCGCCTCCGGGTTTGATGGCAGTGATAGGGGCCGAATGGGAAGGCTAGAGGAGGATCAGGGGATAAATGGGATGCCTGCCACCTTGCCCATATCACTGCAATCTTCCGCAAACAATCTGCCTGGTCTGACACTCAGACACAGACACACGAGGCAGAGAGCGGAGCCTTTTGCAGGAGTCAAGGACATTTTTTCACCACCCACCGCCCCACGGAGACGTACAGTACACACATACACATACATATATACACTCGCGCAGTAAATCTAAGATATACGGTCAAACAATAATCAAATACACGCAGCTATCCACAGACTTTGTTCAACAACTCAAAGCGGCAGGGCAAGAGTGATAAAACCTGCAAAAACACACAAACACAGTGGCCGCTGCACTTGATCAACTGGTTTATTTGAAGCTTGTTATTGTTTTGTCTTGTTTATTTCAAGCCGTGTATGAAAGGTATTGATTTACCGTGACCGTGGTCACTTTCCGTGCTGTGAAACGTGTTGGTGGTTCATCACATTGTTGAGAGAATAAACTGGACATAACCTTTTAATATGTAACATTAAACTAATGTGGATTGTTTGGAGTGCAGACTTTATGCAGTTTATACAGCGAGATAATTATTCTTTGTCGAGGGGCGTTGATAATATCTTTTTTATGTAGTTTTTGGGGCTGGATTATAAAAAAGGAGGCCTAAAATGAACCATTTAAATAGCCTCAAGTATCTATATTAAACTTGATGTGCTTTTTCGTAACTCTGATTATAGATAGTTATTCTATTAGAAAATTCACGTTATACTTGTAATTAAAAAAAATCACTCTATCTCGGTTTTTTTTCTTCACTGGTTTTCTTCCCAGTTTTATTTATTTATTTAAAAGTGCCCTCTTACTTTATCTCAGCACTAAGCCTCCACCTCTCCCTGTAGCGCTCATGTCCCAGATGTAAACCATCTTATAATACTTATTTCAGTGTGTGTGTTTGTGTGTATCTTACCTTCGTAACCACTCCAGACACGATCACTGGGACCTTTGGTGGACTAAACAGAAGAAAAAGAGATAAAGAAAACAAATTACCTGAGAGTTCATAACAATATAAAGACCGTAAGGAGAGTGTGTACCTCAGGTATATTACTCTGTGGTGATTGTGTGTAATTTAATTATATCCTAGGCAGGTTAAAAGTACACTTCACTGTATATACTGTACTGCAATATTTACAAAAGGCTGCATCAAGGCTCACAAAAGTCAACACAAAGCCAAAACACGGACATCCAAAGTTGTCATAACACATAACACCCACTATCTCAGTCTCTCACATACACACATCCAAATGCACACGCTCATATGAACACACACACACCGCGGATGGACCTGCCAGCGGTTTAAATAGCTCCCATTCATCCTGGCCAAACACTGGGGTTCACAGCTTCTGGATGGAAAGCATGAGGAGAGAAGAGCACGGGGAGAGAGGCAGGGAGGTGAGAGAAAGTTGGAAAAGGGAGAGTAATAGAGGACTGTGGTGACAAAGAAAGGATTTGGGATGGAGGAGAAGAGGGGAGTGGAAAGAGGGGGATGAAAAAAGGGAGATGAGAGGCGAAGGCAGGCCAGGGGGAGATGGAGGAGGAGGAGGAGGATGCAGGAGAGAGTACCTATATAATAATGGGCTGTTAGATAGGAGAAGAGCATGGGGGAGAGATGAGGAGACGAGAGCTCATTCAGACATAGTGGAAGGGATGGAGGCAGAGAAAAAGATGAGGAGGAGGAGGAGGAGGAGGAATGCGGAACCTGAGGTAAGTATCGACCTTGACATGACAAACGAGCGCCGTCTAATTTTATGGCGATGTCACCCGCGGCAAAAGAGCACAGTTGTAGTAGCCACCTTCAAACAGCCACTCAAAGACATTAGCGTGGACAACTCACCTGATTAACTACCAGAGTTTCTCACACCGATGACAAACTGCAGCCTCAGCACTCAGAGTCTCAACGCCAGTCACTTTGCATTCCACCACATCCCAAACATCTGCTACTTATTTTCCAATATTTGAGGATTCGTGCACAACTTTTTTTTTAATCACATCTCCGCAATCAGCATCTTGGCACTGACCAGCCTCCTGGGACTGTGCTTATCTTGATGAGAATCTTTACCTTGCTATTAAAAGACAGATTTAAATGTGTTGAGTTTCACTCATTATTCCTCTTGTCAAAACGTTGGTTTGAGAAGTTTTCTATTAGCAATTCAATTAATCCAACTATAGCATATAACACCGTGAGATCCTAATTCAAATTAACGTCCTGCTGGCTTCGAGGTGGTCTTGCTGTTTTCCCCCCCAAACATTTGGCTTGAAAGCAGAGATTTTAAATTATTTAACATTATATGAACAAATGGAGAAAAAAAAGTCTCCATATGGCAAGAGCCAAATGAAGGAAACTGTGGGAAATACTGACAGGTGGTTTATTATGTACGTCTGTGCACAACAACCTGCTGGACAAACTTCCATCTTAAACACATCTGACTGAGAACCATGAAGCAGAGCGTTTATTAAAAATATGATGGTTAGCTGAAAGGTGCCATGCAAACATGAGTGATCCCAGATTTCCCTTATTTACTCCAACAGGCTCTTTTAGCTGTAAAGCAGCTGATTAACAACCAGCATGAGTCAGCCTAATGTAGATAGAAACACATTCTGAACAATGCACATGTGTGAATTATCTTACATGTCATTTATGCTCTAAATCTGTCTCTTCACATGTCGTGGTGCATAGAGATGCCGTACGTCTGTACAGCGGCTGCTTCTGGTACAAATTCAATTCCAGCTACAGTGAGGTGAGGCGCAGCGGGGTTGAGGTGAACAGGCACGCTCAGTTGGATATGTATTCACATACTGAGACGGTGTGGGCTGGTATCCACCCCACGCTGGGCTGTCACGACTCTATTCTGTTAAATGTCTGTCTCCATTGTGCAATCTGAAGATGAATCCTGCGAAGGAGGGCGAGGCAGAAAACAAAACCAAGGATGAAGAGGGGGAAGAAATGTCACTGTTGCATTTGAAGCGTGTTAGGATCAGACTCTGCCTGTGGTTACTGCCGTTGTGCTTTAAGGCCAGAGAGACAGACAGGTTAGATATGTCAAAAAAAAAAAAAAGACAGACTGGATTGAGGGGTGTGAGCCTGTCGGAGAGACAGACAGCTGACAAGAATAAGACTCCCTGAAACATGTAAAAAAAAAACCTGTTTTAAAGTCAAACAGAAAATGAGGTGTGTCAGCCTTTAACCTGACAGGTAAATACATGGAGAACTGACAGACACATGTCAGGTTTTAGTCATGCTTAATAAACAGAATTTAAGGCTTTTTAATCATGGCTTAACAAAACAAAATTATTTGTCCATACTTTTTCATAGCTGGTAAAAAAGGAAGCAAAACACGCACGCACAGAGAAAAAACCAAAAGTGACAGAGGTCTCCACTGTAGTTTGGTGTGATTGTTAGGAAGGCGGCTGTGTGCGGAGGAGGAGGGGGAGGAGGAGGCCTGCAGGGGGCAGTAGAGAGCTGTGAGGAATCCTGAGGAGGAGTTTGCTTTGTGCCAGGAGAGGAGAGGAGTAAAGAGTGAAAAAGAGGAAGAGAACGAGGGAGAAGAGAGGAAGGGGAGATCGGGAGACGGCGCCCTCTGAATATCGGAACAAATAACTAAGAGATTAAAATGTACATTCATGCAGCCGCGTGGTTTTTCCCTCTCAGAGTTTCAGCTTTAAAAAACCACCACCACGCAACCCCACCCATCTCTCTCTCTCTCTCTCTCTCTTTGCTTCGGCAGAACAGGAAGTTTGTTGCCGTGGGCGAGGTGATGGTTGCCATAGAAACTGATGCCTGTTGCCTTTCTTCCCTCCCCCTCCTCCTCCTCCTCTTCTTCTCCTCCCCCCGCCTCTCTTTTGTCTCAACTTTTCACCATGAGCTGTCAGCTAACTGCACATTTCACCACAGTTCCTACGTACAGCGTGCAAATGTGTGTGTGTGTGTGTGTGTGTGTGTGTGTGCAGTGATTTAGTCGAGCACACACACACAGCTCCACCCGCTCTTTTTCTCAGCCTCTGGAACAAACCCACCTCTCACCAGAACTATGTGGGAGACGTGACAGTGCAACTGCCACGAGGCCTGTGACCTCATTGGACAGAGTTTTTTAAAAACACTGCCCATGTGACCTCAGCTAGGATGGAGTTCACCCAAAATTCAAATTTCACTCATTATCTACTGCTCGTCTGTAATGTCCTTCTTGTATTCAAGCGCCAACATGAGAAATTGTTCCAAAAAAAAATTAAATAAGTCTATATTTTAAGCTTGTTTGTAGCGGAAGCTCCCAGTGTCTCAGTTCACAGCTCTTCCTGTGTCAGTGCAAATCTCTCGTGATTTGCACTGACCGGCGGAACAATTTCTTATGCCGGGGCTTCAATACATGAGGGTGAGTAGATGCTGAGTGAAATTTGAATTTTGGGTGAACTATCCCTTTAAGCAACATGTTGTGTGATGAAAACAACCCAATGTTGGCCGTTTGGCTCCTCTGCCTTCCTCCAACTCTCTGCAGGATCCCAGAAACACTCCAGCTGTACGTTGAGTGGATTTTGCTGCTGATGCGTTTGAGGAACTCACTCACCTGACAGTCGGTGAGCAGGAAGCCACTACCGGGTCACCAGTTTGCTCCGACTAATGCTTTCCCCTTCTTGCCTGCATTTCACACTTAGCTACCCCTCTCTCCGTCCTCCATCACTCCTCCTCGCACTTCATGTCTTCATATCACCGTGTCGTTTTCCTCGCTCTCCATACCACAACCCATCCTTCCCTCTCCTCCTTCTTCGCCATAATCCCGGCCGCCTATCTCTCCCGCTCTGCCCCATCTGTCCATCTTAGCTAGATTGGGTGCGGCAGGTGTTCCCCTGACTACAACGCTCCACTGGCTGCTACTAATGTGAAATTTACCCAGTAGCCACCTGCTAGATGTCCATCAGCGTGACACCGAGAGGGACTGACAGTGTCTGAGTGAGTCAGAGAGTTTCACCGACTGTGTTTATTGATGGAGTGCGGTTACTCTGATGAGTTACTCTCATCTTTTTTTTTTCTTCCCGCGGATGCGCTGACACATAATTTTTAGTTCAAGATAAACATTTCACGCGAGGAAGGTAAACATACATTTACACAGCCGGGCCGAGAGGAGTTTATCAAGCTACAGGCTGATTTAAAGTGGGCTTCCTCGCTGATTAAAATGCACTATTTGTGTAATTTATTTTCACGGCCTAAGTAATGGCTCCTCTTCTTTGACTGCAACCTCTAAAAGGGAAATGTTCGGAAGAATAAATACTGAGGCAACTATTAAACCTTGTACGTCTCTGGTGAGACAAGTAACCAGTTTATGAATGAGCAGGAAGAGATATTTCACCCCACAGAAATCTCATTTGCAAAACCAGGCGTTTCCCTCCTGTACCAGTGCAACTTACACATTCATCACTTCATGTAAAACAGTGTGGAGATAATGCGATCGGAAATACAGCAGGGAGTCGTTTCTTTGTAATCTGAGCGCTCATTCGTGGGGTTTCTGCCATAATGATGCATTTATTTCAAAGACAGCTCATTGTAGCACTTTTTAACAACTCAAAATAAAACACTTATGTATAATCTAATCTACATATAAACAGACTAATCTTGTAGTTAATCGGCAGGAAATTAATCGGCTACTTTGATTAGCGATTTGGTTATTTTTCAAGCACAACTACCACACATCCACTGCTCCCAACTTGCTGCTTTGCTTTCTTTTTGGCCTCTACGAACTTGAGCAATTTTTTTTCACAATTCTGGGACATTAACAGCATGACTCTACAGAACATCCGGTAATGCAACATAATAAAATGAGGAAGTGCATATCAAGCGTGGCGAGAATGGCGGTTGCCCGATGACCTGCATCTGCTCCAACACCCGTGTTTCTCCTCTGGTCTGCAGTGCTTTCTTCCTCTAACGCAGGTCTTTACCTTTGAACAGTTCAAGCCAAGCTCTCATGTTGCGTTTGTACCTTTGTTATCTACTTGACCTCACTTCTCACTTCCTGTACCTGCCCTGTGTGTTACTGCCACTCATGCTGGCACAAAGGAAAACGGAGCAAAGGGAAACGACTTATTGCCTCTTATGGGTTTTATACTGTTGCTTTGAATTGCATGAGAAAGCTCAACAAGCACCTTGAAGGAATAAGATGCAATAGGATACAGCCGGACGAACAGTCTTGTTGTTAAGATCAAGATCCATATATTATTTCCTGAGAAATGAATAATGATGTGAAAAACTAAGTCCTTGGTCAAACCATTTAACTGGATCAGCACTAAAACATAAGGGGTCTTTTCTCCGGTCTGTATCCTTATCCTTAGTCCAAATTTGGTGCAAATCAGCTCAGGCCTTTTTTGTGAAATTCTGTTGACAGATAAACAAACATACACAGGCGAAAAAAACCACAACCTCCATGGTGGAGGTAATAATTTAACGTGTGCGTGAGGTTGCATATGTAACGCACACGCGGGGAAAATTTCTTGACAGTTGGCGGCGTTCTTGAACCCTGCTCACTGCTGTGCTCTGCTTGTCAGTTCTCATTTATCACTAGTTAACACACACACAAACTGATATGTGGTGTGAATATGCCACCTGTACCGACACGCACAGAGCTGATGGGTCCTTATGAATATTGAATAGACACATGTGGGCGTAGCAGCGGGTAGACACACACACTCTCACACTTGCAGACACACAAACACACCCCCACACACAGTGTGACCCCAGTACAAACAATGCATTCAAGCAGCAAAAGCTGAACATGCTAATATGGAAACAGAACAAAATATGCAAACTGAGGCTGCTTATTGCAAACAATAGCAAGTGCTGAATGGGCTGTTGAAGTTAATGCTGTAATTATGCGGTAATTATGTTGTTTACTGAATTAGCTAGCAACAGCACGCACTGCGAAATTGCCTACAGTATCGCCTTATAGAAAAGTTAAAGTAGCTCAATTGCTTAGCTGGCAAATTGCAGGGTGTGTGTGTGTATGTGTTTGTTTGTTTGTTTGTTGTGTACTAACAACCCCAGAGTCCAACACTGCACAGGCGGTGTCTCAATCTAAACGCTGTGTGTTTATGTTTGTCTTAACAAATAGACTGGAGAGAGAATTAAAGTAGTTTTACTTCAGTAAACATGTAGGTGCTTAACTGTGCATGGACAGATTGTGAAACAATGGGTCCAAGGACACAAACCTGACAGGCCGCCCACCTCAGAGTGATATGTGATAAAAGAAAATGTTGTGCAAAAGTTGCTAGGTGTCTCTTTATTGTTATTTTACGCCTCTTTGAAATCATTTTTCAGAGTTTCTTTTCCCTCTTTGCAATTCTTTTGATTGTGGTTGGTGTGAGTCTGTGGCACCTTCACATCTCTTTGTGTCTCTCTGTGGTCCTTCGATTGAACTTCAGACAAGAAAGCGGAGACTCTGACCTGTAGATCTATTCATTATCACTCACTGTGAGCGCATACGTAGGCGTCTCACCTGCTGCTGACGTACTCCTCCTCGTCTTCTTTCTGAGGTGGTTCTGGAGCCGGGGCTGCTGCTGCCTGGTGCTTCTGCACTATCCTCATACCTCCTGCCTTCACTGCAGCACACACACACATAGGAGGGACACAAAACAACACACTGATTATTATTAAGTAAGGCCATAACTTCAAGAATCCTGCAAATGGTTAATGTGAGAGAAGCAAATTATCAATTAGTAGAGATGTCACTCACAATCCTAATGTCAAGTATGGGCAGATCCGGTATGGGCTGTTTCTGACTTGGGAGTGTGTTATACTTTAATGGTTTTAGATCATAGAGCACAACGTGGATTTATGTTTTAACTCTGTGAGTGAAAACAGTTAAGCTATTCTGTGCACAGCTCTGTTTTCGAGTCATACTGGATTGGCTCAGATACTGATATTTAAGAAATTGGATCAAAGGTCAGAAAAAATGGTTGGGACATCCCCATTATAGCGAAAGTAAAGAAACTACTTGGTAGTTTCCGAATGATGTAACATGTCAGCACTACAATGGAACATTCAGGAGCATTATCGTGTTTAATTTAAGAGGTCATATTTATAAGTTGCACAGCTGGCTGTCATTGTAATTTATAAGTCTGACCACCCTCAACTGACAAGACTGAGGCTGAGTGATGTAACACCAGTGTGGGAAAGTGCTCGTCCTGCAAAATGTGTCTTCAAGCAAATGTTTGCAGCTGCAGGACAGCTGTTTTGTTGCTGCCCTTGACCTCTGACCTCACTGCAGAAGGACTGTTTGTGCAGAAGAAGATAATATCAATCATGTCCAGTGTTTTCTTCACCTGCGCTATACCATACCTACATGTTTGTTAAAGACTGACATGCTTCAGCCTGTATGTGCCTGTATTAGGCCTCCCTCCCCACTAATCACAGGTAGGGTGCGAGGGGCACTTGTTATCTCACTGTGCTATCAGTGGTGCAGCTGCTGTGGCCCAGTTCACCGCTCATGTCCACGTACACCTTATCTGTTTTTCTCCCAGCCTGACATCCACAAGACTGGAGCCATTGACCTCCACGTCACCGCCATCCAGCAACCATTCCCCCGCACCACTGCAGCTCTAACCTTTACATAAGACTTGAATAAACACGAATGACATCAATATCCCCACGCTTACTTACTCGTGCAGCAAGACCCAACGTCAATCAGGAAGTATAATGTACATTGACAAAAATGGCAGATTTCACTGTATGCGATTCCAAACGCTTGAAAGCATTACCACCACCCCCACTGTATCTGCCACTACAGATGCTACACAATAAAAAATCATCATCATGTGATTTTGCTTTGAGATTGTGCAGACTGTAAGGCCTTCAGGTTTAGAGGAAGCTTGCAAAAACAACACAAGACTCCTGGGAGTCTTACCTGCGGGGGCATGTCCTCCTTTGGTCTCGATTTTCTCCTTCGGTGGTGACGACATGTTGGCTCCGCTCTGGAGTCTTCAGTGAGAAACAAACCGGAGGCTGTGACAAGCTAATTCTTGCTTTATTCTGCCTGCAAAAAAAAATTGCGCTACACTTTCAGACTGGACCGTCAACGTGGCTTCTTCCTGAGCATTGTTTGGAAACCATGCGTAATGACATCATATGCTTCCCGTAAGGAACTGCAGGACGTGTGGAGCGCGATGACGTCGGTCGTAGCCGCTGGCTGTTGCTGCGTTCACGGAACACCTGGAAGTTTGGAGAATATACAGTCTATGGTCGGGAATAATAAAAGCACGGGAAAATCTAACTCGGAAAAATAATTTGACAGCATGATGTTGATGTTCTATCCGCAAGTAGATAGTGAAGCATATTGACGGCTGCAATCATGGCGTCCTCCGCTCCGACTGTTTAGGAAAATCATTTTAATGGCTATTATGGGTGCACAACTGCACATAACTTTTTTTAATGAATTACTCAGATGAGTACCAGGTGATGGCGTTTGGTACTGTTTGGCAGTGGTGTTTCCGAGTTAATTGAGATCAAATAGGTTTCTTTTTTTTTTCGGGAACTCGGATGGTCATTCCCAATATTCCCGAGTTTACAGGGTCCCTGAACGCAGCATTATATATATGATCATGATAGCCTATTATGTCTACTGTTCATGAAAAACAACAGACTACAAAGGGTTAGCCATAGCCAAATACAACATTACACACAATAGAGTATAGGCTATATTTTAAATCAATGAGTGGATGATTATTATTACTATCTATGATTTTATTATATGATATGTTTCTTAATAAGTTATCTCTTGTCTGATTACATATTCATCTCAATTAACCCTAATAAATCATGAATGCACATGTGTTAAAGAAATCTTCTCCTCATGGAATGGTGGGATGACTGCATGAGTCGAGAAGCGTGATTATTTCCACAAAGGAGCTGTCAACAGCGTGTCAGTGAGGTTAGTGCTTTGTGACAGATAATGAAGAAATTTGAATGTCTAATCAAGCTCATGCTAAACTGTGACTCTGGTATTGTAACTCAATTGTGGGAATACTGTTATCACTTGTCATTAATTTCGTAAAACTATTTAAATATCACTGAGAGCTCAGACTATAAAAGCTAAAGGACATAAATTTAACTACCTAGTGACAACTATGTAACTTACACAGGCTCTTAAGTGGAACCATTTATTAAGCTGAGACTTTGTCTAATGAACACGCTTGTTTTCATCTCTGGTGTAATAGCATCACAGCAGCAAGATGAGCAAGAGAAGGCGAGAGAGGCTCCAGCTGGGAGAGAAAGAGGAAACTAGCTGTGTATCTGTACCAGCGGTGACCTCACCTACAGTACATTGTGCTTTTGCACCATAAGTCCACAGCGGTTCATTAAATGGTTGACATGACAGTGTCCCTAGGCAGAGCTGGGAAACTCAGGGAGAGCCTAGAGGTGTTACGAGTTACTGACAGAACAGAAAAAAATGAAACAAAGGATAATAGTTTATTTCAAGTAGAACTTTTGCTTCTATTTGGTCAGCTATATTGCAGCCACTGTAAGCACAGCATACAGTACAGCAAGGGTATCTATGGGGTGTTATCGTTGCTGCTTTACGTTTTATGCGGTGTATTATAACCTGCATCCAAGGAGTGGTGAATCTGATGATTGCACATATGTTTCAATGTGTGTGTGTTTGTGTGTGGTGTGTGTGCAGGGCAATAGCCAACTCTGTAATGGTATAACTGCAGTGTGAAGTGGCAGCTGCATTCTTCACTTGGATTATCACAAGTGGTGCTCTCAGCGCACGTGCAATCCACACACACCCATACAGCTGCACAGACACTGGTTTTGAATTAATTGAGTACCTTTGAATTATTCATTCAAATAAACAAAGAGAAATATATTAAAAAATACAGAAGCAATCAGGTAATTTCCAAAAATCTGTTTATTCACATTTTGTGTGCCAACTAATGTCACCTCCACACCCACAAATTTGACACACACAGAATCACACACACTGAGACTCACTGCTGATGAGCAATGGGTCTTGGCAGTGGAGAGGTGATCCAAGCATCACATTTGTCATCAAAGTGCAAGAATCTGTTGCCTGGGCATTAGTGTCCCCGAGGAGGGTGTTGACAACCAATCAAAAGGCCAGGGGTTCACTGGCAGGTCAGGAGGCAGCCTGCTGATAAAAGGGTGCATTAATATGTCTAATTAAAATGTTTGGACTTTAATAACTCTTATTTAACAAGACAAGATGATTAGGATGTCATCCTTTCTGACAACAGCAGCCCAGGGCGGTGGTTCTGGCAGAGCGAGGAGCACAGCAGAGCGAGCTTTCATACCTATACAGACTTCCTACATTGTAAAGATGTGGCAGCCTTGGCTTCAGTCTTGTCTCAGATGTGTCTCTCTCCCTTTGATAATTTGACCTCTGCATATACATCAGATGATCTGCCTGATTCATTCCCGAACTTGAAGAAGAGAAGAAAGTCTAAATGTCAGTCACACCTCTCTTCCCGTCTCCTCTCATCACTGTCAGATCTCTTCTGTTGTAATAACGCACCTTTGAAAGAACTTGAAGTACACTGTGCCCCAATTATTGTCTCTGAATAATGGTTTGCACAGATTTATAAAACAGGATTTGAGAGTTGAACATGGGATTTCCAAGATTTTGTAGATTTACTCACCTGTTTTTTGCAATTTTTGCATGTGGAGCGTCGTTGCTCTGGAGTGATAAAATGACACGTAAATGCACCTGCAAGTGAAAAGTATAAGCAAAAGACTATATCTCCCATTGCAATTGGTAAGAAGACCCTCTGACCTGTAAACACATCTCATACAGATTATAACTGGATTTATGCTACATATCAGGAAATTAATGATATCACAGTAACATCGTTGGTGTTATCTTTTCAGACTTGAAAGGTAAACAGTGCTATCAATATTGTCCAAAATGAAAGGTTTATTGATTTCGACTTGATGCCAATCAGCCTATCATTGTGTATATCCATGAATATGCGCAAGTGTGTGTGCATATGTGGCCACTAGATGGAACAATGCAGCCTTCCTACATCAGAGAAGCGTCTCCTGGTGTGTATGTGGTAGTTTGTGTCCTGCAGGATTCATCATTGCTGTCACTCCACCAAAGCTTGGCCTGTGATGTCCCAGAAAGAACTGAAGAGTGAAGAGACAAAGAAACTGCGCAACTCAGAAGCAAAAGACGAATACAGGGCTCCGCATCGCATTGCTCATTTTTTATTCTCTCTTGCACTTTCTTTTTCGTCACTCTCCCTCAACCCGTCTCTCTGCTCTTTGCCTTGTTCCCTCTCTGACGTACATACACGCATGAGAGATGGAGAAAGAGGGAGGCCATTCATTACCAAGGGTGAAAATACATGGCACACATTCAAACCGCCATTGGTAAAATCCTCTTCAGAAGTCAGTGATCTCAACACCTGCCCATGGCTGATATGACTCTGTGTATGTGTGTGTTGCCTGGGCCTTTGAGAGGAGCACTCTCAGTGATGGCTTATGGAGAGACAGAATGAGGACGTCACAGGTGAGTGAATTTGCTCAAGCTGACAGGTATACACACACATGCACACAAATGCATGCACGCCACACACACTGGCATACAACTGAACCTACCTAACAAACCTATGTGAAGTTTGCGTTAGCGTAGCTCTGTGGGAGCCACTGCAGCACTATCACACATGAATAACCAAGGCTGCTGCTCTGTAGCATTGACTATTCAATACCTGTCATGGTGCCGAATGGCGCGCGCATGTGTCTGTGTGCATGTGTGTGTGTGTGGGCATGAACCATTCATAGTTGCATGTGTTCATGTCAGTCACAGTCAAACTGAAATAGGGCGAAAAGTGAGCATTGGGAAGAGAAGAAGCTGTGCAACAAGCAGACTGATTAGAAAGAATGTGATGGTTTATTGATCACCACAGGTTTACGCCTTTTGCTCTCGTTCTCCCCCGCCAGCAGGCTGAGGTCAGGTTCAATTAGGAAATTGTAAACCTGAAGCTTATTTTTTTCTCACAGGCACTGAGAAAAGTAAGAAACTGTGCGGAAGTTTTCCTGTCGCCTCGAAATTGGGTGCATTCTAGGAAAAACATCATTTTAATGGCAGTGCAAACACATTTAAGTGCAAAACTCATCTCTGAATATTTTCGTCACTGATGAATTCTATTCAGCATGAAGAAAGGTGTCATGGTCGTGTTGTGTTCTTCTGATTGGATCAAATTAAAAAATTGCTGTGTTTGTGTCACAGCATTCAGAGCATATTCAGCCTGCTCGCCCCCAATTTAAATTTTTTTTTTACATGGCAGAAAACCAAATTTTAGAAATGTTTTTGCTAATGACATAAGGATTCCGACCCTTTACTCAGTGCTTAGTTGGAGCGCGCCGATTACAGCCTCAAGTCTTCTTGACGTGATAAGCTTCACGCACCTGGATTTGGGGATTTTCTGCAATTCTTCTCTGCAGATCCACTTGAGCTCTGTCAGGTTGGATGGGGACCACTGAGCTGAAGCCATTTTCAGGTCCCTACAGACCACCGTCACCATGTTTCACCAAAGGGAGGGAATAGGTGATGAGTGGTGCCTTGTTTCCTCCAGACATGACACATAGAATTGAAACCAGTCAGGTCGGTCTTGGTTTCACCTGCCCAGAGACTTGTTTCTCACAGTCTGAGAGTCCATCAGGTGCTTTTTCCTTTTTCCTGAAGTTGAAGCAGCTTTCATGTGTCTTTTACTCCCTGGAAATATGCGTTTATATAAATGTAGGCCTATACCTACACGAATCAGCCTCAACACGTGTTTGGTTTTGCATTCGTTACAACATTGTGGCTGATTAGTGTTTTTATTTTTTTTCATCTTTTCATGCTTTTGAAAACAATTTGAAACTACAAATTAATCAAATTGCTAATAAGCCTGAATACACTCTTAAAATAAGTCACAAATATCCAATGAATGTTATCAGTGTATATGCATGTGATAACAGGCTGATGTTAGTAGGCCTATTAATTGCTACAGCCCTGAGCTGCTAACTCCAATGTCCACACTTCAACTCAGAACAGATCGTCTCTGTGACTTCTTTCATTTTCTCCTTCCAGACTCTTCATTAACACACCACAGGTGTTGATCAAGTTTAGCATAATTTTAAAGTGTTTGACGTAGAGTCGCCTATTTTTCCTGCTCTTACAGGCAGCTATTGCTTTATATCAACTTTATTAATGTAGCCAATTAGTAAAACAATTAGCCGACTTAATGAAATTTGCTTGAGTTGAATAATCTATCACAGCAAACAAGTCAAAGGTAATTTTGTTCAATGTCACATTGAGTGCATAGACTTGAGAATGACAATGGACTAAAGGAGAAAGCTAAAAGTATGTTCAAATTTCTGAAACATTCGATAGGGAGGATATGGATCAAAATCTTGTTTGGATTTGTCCATAAACATAATATACAAACAAAAATACATAGGAATTGGAAACAACATTTAGCACAAATACACCTTAAACATTGGACCTCATCTGTCACTGTGACATGACAAAAATCATGATTCTTCACGTTTCCTGAACCTTTTCCATCACCAGTGTTTTCTGTCTGTCTGTAGCTGTGTTAATCATCACCACTCTGTCTTACTGCTCTCTGAACAAATTATTATGGATCAAACTGAAACATGCTGCCACTTCCTGCAGGTGTGAATGACCCATGATAACACTCACGTCAAACAGTAGTGAACATCTCGCCGTGGGGAGGCTACCTGCCATATTTGTCTTCTCCCTCTTGCTTAGCCAGGAGATGAAGCAGAATTTATGACAGCGGGGGAAATGATAAATGAGGTACGTGTACTTGATTCAAATAAGTGGGGATTTGGGCCGACTGCTTTAGAGTCATGTTTTGCTTCTTTTTCTTTTTTTTTGCAAGAGCCATTTTTCCCCTCTCTCCTCCTTTACCACACTTTATCTCCTCAATCATTTTATCTCACTCCTCTGTAATGTAGTTGCCTCCATATTTCACACTGCATCCTCACCATTCTTGTTGCATCTTCTCAGTTATGCCTCTATGAAAAAAACCTTGATAAATCACAAACCTAAATATTCAGTCACTAAATAACATTTTATTTAACAATTTTTTTCCCCAAACAGTGCTGAAGTGGGTTTATGTGTTGTAAAGGAATTAAATGTATGGGTTTCACATTCTGTAAAGACAAAATCTGACTCTTGTTTCCAAAACCACTAATATTGATTAGGTGGCAAGATATGACTGAACAAATGCTAATGATGCTGTGTTTCTGGTAGGTGCGTGAAAAGGCTAATATGCTAACAAATTACAAGATTTGCCTGAAAGCCGCCCCCATGTGGCCAAAATGAGAAAAACAACTGGATTATCATGATGCCATTAATTATTGATCTTTTATTAACAATGTGTCCGTGGAAATTCAAGGACATACAGTCTGTATGTATTCGCCTGGTGCTGTCTATATGCAAAGTACTAGTAAACTTTTTAAGTTGTTCAGAACTTTAAAAATCATCAACATCCGAGGAGCTCATCGCTATAATTTGAACTTTAGCTTTTCCCTGAACAGAGTTCTTCTCATTTCTACTGCCAGCTGTTGCAGCCCCAGTTAACAGACTGGTCTTAACAAAGAGAGAAAAAAAGATTCACTCACTTTTTTCACTGTCACTTATTTGTTTTCCGTTTCCTTTATTCTTTTATGAGTCGAAAGATTTTCCCTTAACTTTTTTTCAGTTTTCCCAGACATCATTTTCAAGACCTTCTGCTGTGGCTCATATTGTGGTTATTACACCTGTAATTTCTACATTTCCAATATCTCCGTTCTCCTCCCTCCTCATCTTCCTCTCCCCTGTCCAACCTACCACCTGCTGTCTCCTTGAGGCTCCACCCTTCCTTCTCCTTCACTTTTAGAGGAGAGCAGTAATTTCCCAAGGTCTATTTGTGGCGCTTTGTGGAGCCTCACTTCTCCTTAAACACAAATTGATTTCATGCTCAAATCCCCTGAGTATAAATCACACACCCTACACCTGCTCTCCACTGTCTCTGTCTCCCTTTTCCCTTAAAATCTCACTTTGTGTCTCTCCTTCTTCCTCCTTCACGTCCTTCTAGCTCTCTGCTGACATGTTCCTCCATGCACATACAGCATGTGCACGCACATACACGCACCTTTGAACCACGGCCTGAGGTTATAGTATATGCGATGGCTGAATGGATATAGGGATACCGTGAGAGTTAGAGGGAGACAGTTGGGAGAGAGGCAGTGAAACAGTGAAGGCCGGAGGCATCTGCAGGGTGGAACAGGGCAGTTTCTAGAGAGGCTGTGTGCAGGAAAATTGAGGAGCTATTTTCATGCCACATTAAGTTATACCAGCCTTCCACTATGGGACTGTGCTCAGACAGAGGAGGGTTGCCTCTATTGTGAAGGCTAATAATCAACGCAATGGAGTTATTACCCAACACTACATTTCACAGGCCTAACCTAGACAGCATCAAAGAAGGGTAAGGGAGAAAGGGAGAGATGGGGGAGGATGTGAATTCCAATGGATTGTAACAAATGCTGCTACTTCCAGCTCAGCATAATCTATTTAATGTGCTGCAAGTTCGGTTCAATGGATTTTTTTTGGATGAATGGGATCAAAGTCATAGGGGCAACACAAAAAGGTAGAAAATGATGGTAAAAATACAAAATGGGAATCTCCATTAGTGCATTCCTTATGCCTGTCCACTGTCATTACAGTGACAATAGGAGCTGGTGGGTGTGGGAGTCCTTGCATTGGCTTTACGTCTCTCTATTATTATTATTAACGCCTCTCCAACCACATCCCACTGCTGTCACTCTGGGGCAACATTACAGTGAAATATTAAGTCCCCCCTGTTATGCTTAAACATGCCTGTCACTACTGTGCCGTGTAAGTACATTAACTATACGGCATCTCAAACAGTCATTATCAGTGGGTGCGTGAACAGGGACGATATCCAAAGCAGTATTATGTAACATGTTCCCAAACGGCCGTCTGTCAAGTCCCCTAGCGAATATGTTTGTGTGAACAGATGATGGTATCAGGACGTTAACACTGTCGCTTGTCAGCCAAGGGAGACAACAGTGGTAAATTGTCTGCGTATAAGCAATCTGAACTTATTGATAGTCTGCTTTGGATTGTTCCCCTGCCGTCTCGCTACGCAATTCTAAGAATATCAAGGCTTCAAAAGATGTACTGTATGTGATACATGCTGCTTACAGTACCTTTGGTTGGAGACAGTCCCAGCTGACGGGCGAGAGTGGAGTACATCCAGGACAAGGTAGCCTGTCTATAGAGACAACCACACACACGCACATGTGAGCAATCTGAGAGGGTCGCTGACGAATCTAGTGTGCATGTCTTTGGACTGTGGGAAGAAGCTGGAGAATCTGGAGGGAAACCCAAACAGGCACAAGAGCACGCAAACTCCACACATGAAGCGAGGAAATGAACCCAGAATCTTCTAATCACCATATCATTGTGACTTCTGACTTATTTCTATGTAATAGACAATAAACCGGTGTGAGATTGAATTTGAATTTGTATTTGTATTTATTTGTTTATTTAGATGGGACAGTGCACATTGATGAACATACAAATATGTAAATATGCCAGATTATAGCAAAAATGCTAATTTTTTCAATTTGTCCCACACAATACTACTATTTTTTTTGGACTGCATGTTAATTTTTTAATGGTAAAGATATGTTGTATAAGAACAACTAGATGCAATTTGAGATGTATTGGATCAACTATCACAAACAACTCTACATTATATGATGAATTACAATGGAGCAGCTATGGAGTTTAAAATTCCTGTTAATCTTTGTCTTTATTTGAACTATTGATCACATGACTATGCAATGTTAAAATGACACACTAGTGCAGTTGTGCTTGGTTCTTTTTCTGTGTCTTAAATCCTCTTCTGTTTGGATTTACAGCTCATAACGGCGATGCTGTGGTTCACTCTTACTGCTTGCATCAGCATCATTTCCAGTCACAGGAGGCAGCTATTATATAAAAAAAAGCCCCCAAACCCACATTTTTTACTATCTGCTCAGTAGCAAACGACAGACAGATACAGACCGTGACTGGCTGGTGAACATAGTGGTGCATTTAGAAGGTAAGCAGTCAGATATTTTCTTGAGGAGCGGGTTGATACTGCCAGAATAGAGTACAGGGCAAAATAGGCAGGAACAGCTCAGTTACTTTACATGAGGAGATGGTGATAATAAAGGCTTACAGGCAGGCAGGTAAGTATGGTAGCAGGTACAGCAGCAAAACAGGTACAGGTGGCACAGAACAAGCCTCCTCAGCATGAAAAACAACACATGAGCTGACAGGGAGCAGGTGGAACAGGCAGGTTTAAATAGTGGCTGGGATAATGAGGAAAGTGGAAACAGGTGTGTTGGTGGGCGGGAAAGATCAGAGGGCAGGTTAATGTGGGTGTTCACAGAATCACGGACGGATGGGAGAGACGGAGGGTACGTGGTGGGAGGATGGAGATTAACAAGAGACAGAATGACCAAAATAAACAGACTGACAGGGATCGTGACAGCAGGAGACCACAAACAGAGCTAAAAGGAGAGTGACTATTGGACTTTGGATTCGCAAACTGGCAAGAGACGACTGTTTCCCAATTACAACTTATAACTGTGACTATATAGTACCTGTCAAAAGTTAAAGTCAGTCCAAACTTTCTGTCATTTGTTTGTTGTATTTGCATTGTTTCCTAACTAACTTGACTGTGATAAAAAAGTGGGGTTGCTAAAACATTAATTCAACAAAGTGCCACATAATAATAATGAATTTAAAGTTTACTAATATTATTTATATTAACAAATAATTAATGAAGAAATAAATTGCATATGATATCAAATGTCTTTATTGTCCATCTACTGTCACCATGACGGCTCTACTTCTAGTAGCTACCAGAGACTCATTGTACATAACATTTGATAATCTAATCAATGGTGCAACTTGGTGCAGCTTTCCATTCATCTGTACTGTCATGTCTGGAAGTGGGGACTAAACTTGTTGAACCACACAGAGCTTTGCTAATGTTAGCAGTAGGCCTACATTATAGTTGCCTACCAATGCTTCCTTGCAGCACAGCAAGACTATATTAAGATAGAGAACTTCTGGGATAATAATAATAATAACTGCATATTATCTATGACAAACCAGATCTTACCTTGTGGAAAAAAACTGGAAGACTGCAGCTCCTTTGGCAGGAGATCTAGCAGACCTGGATCTGGCTCACTGGCTGTTTGAGATTGAAGTGCAAGATGATTAAAACCAGAGAGCTGAGTGGCGCAGTGGGTTTAGCAGGCGCCCCATGGGTAGAGTCGTCGCCGTCAAATCCTGCATCAGGTGGCCCTTTCCTGCATTTCATTCTCTCTCTCTGCCTCCCTATTTCCTGCCTCTCTCAACTGTACTAACCGATAATAATTATCAAATTTTAGCTGCGATTTTCCAGTTAGATTTTTTCTGTTAAAATAGTAAGTTATTGAATTAAGATAAGTTGAGTTCAATATCTATAAGTAAGGAACTTTTAGACATTCTTATGAAGTAAATGTGTGAGATTTATTCACTCTAATATCAATTTTTACAGTGGATTTGTTGGAGGCTTATGTATGAGATGTGTTCAAGTTGGTATTCATCACCATCCATATGTACCTATACGTCTAATATCTTTTACAAATGTAGTTGTATTTAGTTTTTAATTTAATTGGTTATGTAAACAACTTCCTTACTTCCTCCGTTCATTACTTCTTTTACAGAATTGTTTTTCCTTTGGCTCAAAGGAGGAAAGGAGGGCCGTGGGAAGGAAAATGTTCTGACATGTGCTGTTAACTCTGATCTTCAAAGCTACCTGAAGCCCTTTTGAACAACAGGCTGAAAGAAAAGGCACATATATGTGAATTAATCGCAAACACATCAAAGTGCCTCAGATTACCCCCAACGCGCAACTTGCAACACTTGATTAATTTTTCCTTTTGAGGAAAACAGTTTATGTGCGGAGCGAAAACACCTGGCAGCCGCTCGCTGTGAAGCAAGTTAACACTACATCTGGTGAAACGATCAATAGCAGTGGAGGCCATGCCATTTGATTGCAAAGAGTCTTTTTATTTTTCCTTGTGTTCAAGTACGGTCCTCTCTCAGCACAGTCATCTAAGAAGCATGGACACACAATAACACACAACTCGCACCAGAGCCTGAGCATCCTCAGGTGGGATTTGTCTTTTGTCTCGATTGAGGGGGGGGAGGGGGGAGGGAGGTGGGAGGTGGATGGTGGGTTAGTTAGGATCAGCAGTTTCCACGTTTTAGGTCAAGTGAACAAGAGTCCTGTTGTACATCACATAATCATTTTTTCTCTGCGAACATTTGTTGCATTTAGTGACAATGACATCTGCACATAAAAATTATATATATATATATTTATATTTATATTTATATTCATATATTTATAGATTTGTCATTCTATATCAACAATTCATTCTAGTGATTTTTACCTTGGTTTTTCTTGTTGTAAAACTGGACAAACTGTCAGTAGGAATGCCTTGTTTGGACATTGATTTATACAGGAACGCACACGTACATACACGCAACAGAGGCATACGCACACTACTACACACATGCATGCATAGATACGCTCGCTCAAGTTTACATGTACACACACGGGCACACACGTTCAGCCACATACATGCACACATACAGCAACACGCACGCACTCGTGTCCACACACAAACACACAGTCACACGCACACACGCACACACACACAGTCACACACGCGCGCACCAACACCCACACATGCTCAGCCAACACAGAGAGGCAGGTCTGTACATCTATGGGAGGGAGGTGTTTCCCCATGATCCCCAGCAATAAGTATGTTTTCACCTGATCAAAACACAAGAAAATAAAAGTTACAAACAGCAGAGGAAGTCTTCCAGTCATTGTCTGTAAACTTCGACAGAATGTCCCTTTAGTTTCCTCTAGGACTCTTCCAAGTGGTGTCAAAGTTTGGCACAATGTCACGTCTTTTGCTTAATCTTTATCTCTACTGTACAAGGAGATGTACAATATTCATGGTAGCTCTTGCTGGATGGACCAGTGTTTATACTCAACTGATGATGAGTTGACATGGTCGGACATATTGGCTCCCTGAAAGGGAAAGACATCCCTTTCCAAAGTGCTTTAAACATACACATATTTTCTTTAGGCAGTGAAAAAGCACTTTTCAGCCAAGATCTGCTTTTGCTGTCTGAGCATGTCCACAACAAAATCAACTCGATGAAGAGAGAAGGCTTCCTCTCGTGCTCGGAAAAGGGGCAAAAAACAAAGGTATCCACTGATGTCCATCCTGACGATGTCTTTTTATTCTTCTTGTGTTTGCATTTTACTTATTTTTGTTGCTTTTTGTTGTTTCAGTTAATAATCAGTCATGGAAAAAAGAAAATCATATATTCATATATAAGTGGCCCCATCAAAAACATGTGTAATATACACACTAAATCACCTTTGAACTTTATACAGAAAATAAAAAGGCTTTTTGAAAGTGGAAATTTAGAAAAGTACAAATAAGAAAAAGATGTAAAAGAATGACGACAAAAAAGAAGTCTCTTGAGGACGACACCCCTTGAAAAAAAGAAAATTAAAAAGCCTCTGTAGGCAGCAAGGCCATCGCAACAAAAAAGGAGGGATAAAAGCAGTGCTACGTTTGTCACTTGGATGAAATGGTAAACATCCACTTTTTGTCTTGTGCCTGATGTGCTTTCATCTTTCTCTGTGCTTTTATTCTTCCTGACCTCCACAAAAACCCTCATCACATCTTTGTCTCTCCACTCTGCCTCCCTCAATCTTTAACAAAAGCTCAGGCCACTTCCTGTTTTATGGAGTAACCTTCTTCCCATTATTTCTTGATCCCATCTCTATCCTCCCATCTCGGCCTCTTTATACTCTTGCCTGGACAGTTTTCTCTCTTGCTGTACTCCCTTTCCTGTTGCCCTCACACATTTTCAAAAACACTTGTTCTTCCACTTGCTCCTAATCCAGTCACCACTGCAATGGAGCTGAGTTTGAGGAAATAAAGTGGTCTTTAAAAAAAGAAACGAAAAAAAAAAGAAAAGGAAAATGTTGGCATGCACATGCACAGTCTCTCTTAGTCACTCGACCTGACTTCCCCTCTTAACCTCAATCAGACTCTTATTTTAGAGAACACTAATTTCTTGCCATTGGCTACAAGATATCTGTCCTACATGCCACTCGCTGTCACCTTGTGTTCATCTGCTGCTGATCGTTTGCAAAAATAATCCCCTTCACACACGCACAAAGAGACTCTCTCTGTCTCGCCCCCCATCACCACAGGAACTAGACCCAGGAGTCAGGTGAGGCCGGATAGTGGCTGGTCTCATAGTTCAGTTCGCTGTATGGCCGAGAAGCTGAGTAGAAGTCTACATAGTTGCCGGTGGATTTGAGGCCCAGGTGCATGCGCAGGTCTTCCCGCGGGTCCCGGGGCGGTCCGGCGGAGCTCGGAGGCTGCTGGGGTTGGGCCTGAGACTGGGCCTGCACCTGTACCTGCGGCTGCGGCTGGGAGGGGGGAAGCGGAGGTCCCTGGTCCTCGTAGTAGGCCTCGTCGAAACTTCGGCTCTGGCTGTGAGGTGGAGGCTGCGGCGGCTGAGGCTGGGGGAAGGAAGGAGGGGGAGGATAGGGGTCGTAGTCTTTTAGCACGGCTGTCGGCGGGCTGTCCTGCTGGGGCTGGGGGGGCACGACGCAGGGTTGGGCCGGAGCCTATAGTGAGGGTAGTGGAGTGGAGGGGTTGGTGAAGAGACAGGAGATGGGGAGGTGGAGGTGAGGTGCAGCAACAGAGAATGTCATAGAAATGTGGGTAGTGGGGACAAAGTGACAGGGGGGAGAGATGGAGAGGAGTGGGGAGTGACAGGTGGAGTGAGAACATGGGGAGAGGGCTTTAGAGGGCAGCCAGTATGGGTAAAAAGGCTCAGATAGGAATCAGCTGGGAAGGCACTCATGCAGTGAATTCTCTGTCACCTGAAGCTATAGAAGGGTTCAATTCATCTCTCACACTGTAGCTCTCACAGTCCAGTCGCACCGTGCATAGAAATGTGTCCAAACCCTTTGTTTTCACATCTATTTTAGTCTTTGAGTCGAATTTTGAGGAAAACCAACATTTTTATCAATGCAAAAGAACTTGCACAGTGATTATGTATTCAATACAGAGAGCTAGGATGCTGTCTGTTGCCCTTCCCTCTTCACCAGCAGAGTGATTAAAGTGAAGAAAATTAACTCTCCACTGAGGGAAATATTTTAATTGCCAGTTGGGTGTGGTTCCAGGAACGGGTTTAACACATCTCCATCACGCACACACACTCACACAGAGCCAGTGTGTCCCTTATCACAGCAAGACACCTGTTGTGTGCATGTGTGTGCCTCTTCCATTCTGTTGCTATCTCTCTTATTAACCACCTTGTCATGACAGCATATGCCAATTTGTGAGAACCCGGGCAACACAAATGCACTGCTTTAAAAAACCTGCCGTGCTGTTGTGTGGCTGCATGCGCTTATAAAAAGAGGTGCAATGCAACTGTTAACTCACCTGATTCTGCTTTATGTCATCGCTGGCAGTCAGGTAAGAGTTTCTGAACAACGTGGATGTCCCACACGATACTTGAACTGGATGGATGAAAGATTCAGAGGAAAAAGAGAAAGACAACACCTTTAAGCGAACGAACGACAAAGATGACTAGTATCACTACTGCAGTTTATGATAGTGATTCAACAGTGCAGCAAAAATCATGGGAAACTCCACCACTTAGACAGAACTCAGCTAATTAGAGCCCTAATCTCCCCGTGGTCTGTTTAAAAGCCTGACAATTAGTCTGCCCCTTCTGACCTCATGAGAAGACTGAGAGAGACAAAAAAAAAGAACAGAGACAGAACGACAGAAGAAAAGTGGGACCGAGAGAGAGAAAAAAGAAACAAATACAGAGGACAGGGCTGGTTAGAAAGCAGAGACAGACAGATACTGGAAAGAAAGACTGGCAAAGATCGAGAAAAAAGTCTGTGAGTACGAGAAGAAAAATAGTTTGAGGTCGAAAAAGAGACAGATAAGAGAAGAGAGCCAGAGGAGAAATAGGGAATGAAAATAGAAGAGAAAGAAAGATAAAGAGGGGGATAAAATGGAATCATTTAATTCGTCTCTGTCTCTCCATCACACACACACACACACACTCACACAGGCATACACACACACCTGCCATGCCGTCTTTCCGGGATGTGTGCTCTCCTTTGTTGCTATGGAAACCAGCGTTGGTTGCTGTGGAATCGTAGTCCATCTTGCGTTCCTTCAGACTCATCATCTCTCTGGGGGAGGCTGGAGCGCTTGCTACACACAGACACACACACACACACAATTACAAGCATGCACAGTGTGAGGGCATATGCTGTTGGGCTGCTGGGTTTATTGCTCATTATTTTCTGTGCGTGTGTCTTGGTCTTTCAAGGTGCACAGTCATTATTCATCATTTAGCTTGTCAGCATTAAGGGTCACCTTCAGCATGTTACAGGACCACTGGGAATTCGCCCACACATATGCATATGTCACTTCTTGGGCACAGTATTTGAATATCAAATTTCACATCTGGTGCATGTTTCCAAAATTCAAGACAGTTTCTTCTTTCTTTTATTTGTTTAAAGCTCATGAGAAATATCCAGCCTTGACACTGGCTACAGCTTGCAGCTAGAACAAAGACTCAGCATCAGTCAGCCCAACTCTGCTTGTGGTGCCTTACACATCTCAACACTGGACAATACACCATTGTAAAAACAGGCCTTATTATTTTTGTCCTGACAAAGGTAAAGTCCATGCTGTGTTAAATATAAATGTGATTGGTATCAATGAAGTTCATTTAACATTATTTATTATAAAATGTGGGTAATACAATTGTTATAACAGCATATTTCTTATAGGGATGGTGATTTAGCCTATCTGTCCACAACTTTGGGAAGAGACTGAAGTTTCTTGACTACTTGGCATGACATTTATTTCAGACCTTCATGTTCCCCTCAGGATGATTTGTGATAAGAGTCCCTTAATGTTTCCCTTTAGCGCCATCATCAGATCAACATTTGACCAGGTCCAAATCTCCCTCCTACTCTCTTTCCAACACACACTCAGCATGTCACAATGTAATCCCCTTATAGCACACTTTAAGTGCTCACTCAATGGCTCTTATCTCAACACACTGAAATGCCAGAACCCTTCCTACCTGTGTATCATCCCGTTCAGTCTGCTTAGCTAAACACACACCACAGTTTTTGCAGTATATATATAAAATCTACACACTCAGAGGGACATTTTTTAAAATTAAGACATTTTTAGGCCCATTTCACCCAAGAATTGCAGATGATTGCAGGACTGTAGCTACTGGAGAGAAAATAAGCACACCAGTACTGATTGTGTGTGTATAAAAATACCAAAACCACACACGCACACACAAAGTTAATGGGGAGACCTGCTCTTATTTGTGCAAGCACAAACATTTCTCAAATTTATGGACAGAGAAGAGACATAAGACTTTCCAAAAAATCTGAATAAAGACGCCTTTGTTCTCTTTGGTACCCTGATAACACCAGCAGGGCAAAAATACTTAGAAATGTGTCTCTCCAAATAGAAAAGGATTTTAAAGTGATTTTTGGAGTGCCTCAGAATCTTATTTCATCTATTTGAATATTAAAGGACCGGGGCAGTGAGGCTTGACATGAAAAGCAAAGACACATTCCCACCTGTTTTTCTACATTTGACACAAATGACCCTAAAAAAAGCACTTGCACATGGTAAGACTATGATTATATGTTAACTGTGCTGAATGAAATTACAAACATTAAGTGAAGCAAGAGAAATGTCGAAGGACAGGAGGTGTTTTGACACTTCTGATATTTCATTTTTATCATTTGACACCTCTGCAGCAAATTCCATTAAGGTGGATTCTCAAACCTGTCACAGACACCCCGAGAGACAAAGCCAATCGCTACTGGTTATGGTTACCGTGGGGACCTGGCTTAAAAACTGCAGGATATGAGAGCCTGGGAGATTTGTTCTATCAGTGCAAAACACAGCAGGACCCTGTGGGGGCAATGATGGATGCAAAGGTCTCAGTCTTCCTCTGTATCTCCCTCTGTCTCTCTGCCATCCTCAACGCCTGCAACCTCCCCTGCCACTCTCTCTATCTCTTTCATAGTTTCTGCACTCTCTCTCCTCACACTAACTCTTCCACTCCTCCTCTCCTAGTGTGCCTGCACACCATCATTACTCCTCCTGCTTTGATCCATCTCTAAGGGGCCGGATTGCAGTCTAGAGCGTATGCAGAGAGGAGATACAGATACATGCGGGTGCGTGTGTGCGTGTGTGCACATTGAGGCGGCCTGTAAAGAGTGAGAGATCAGAGGGAGAGGTGAGAAGAAAGTAGGATTACTGCAAAGAGGAGGAGGAGGAGGAGAAGTACGAGACGGGTAAATCAGAAGAGCCAGATGAGTGAAAAGGCAAAGGGGCAGGAGTGGAGTAGGAGAGAAGATGGGGGTAATTTACAGCCATTTCCCATTTTACCCCACCCTCTTGCACCGTACTTCAGACATCCACAAATTTCCCTCTTCACTACGATCTTAAAATTCCGTATTTTCAATGTCACTGGCCAAAGTCAAATCCCCATCCTTCACCTCCTCTTCTCTGCATTAACCATCCCTCAATCCCTAATTCTTCTTGCCTCCTTGCTTTTTCTCTTTATCTCGCTCACACACACAAATACACATTTTTTCCCTCTCCCTCCCTCACTCCCTCTGTCTCTCTCTCTTAGTAGGGTCCTTGAAGACCTCTCTAAGCCGGGAGGAAGGAAAAGTACTTTTCTGCCTCATCAGCTTGCTAAGCCTGGTGTGGAGAAATCACAGCTAAAGGCTCTTCTACCACTGATGCTAACAGCTAATGCTAATGCGCCCTTTGCAAAGCATGAAGGCCAGTGGGCTCAAGCTAAAGGCTAACGATAATCATACTTTATGGCACGAAAGCCTGGGGGTTGGCGAACACAGATGCTAACAGCTATTTAGTCCTGGTGTAAAGACTCATCAGCTGGCAAATGTTGATGCTACAGGCTAATATCTAAATTACTGCTCATTATAATCCAAAGTTGTCCACATATTCCACATACATGTGCACACATTCTTGTAATTGAGACTTTGTCCTTCTGGACATAACAAATTCCCCAACAATGTGGACTATTTGTCATAAATGTAAGATGACTGAACCAAATGATTTAAACATATCCTGCAACTTAAGTAGGCTACTTGTTGTTGTTACCATATCATTGATTGTGGATCCTGTGAGATATTAGAATAAAGCAGGCAGGTGATTGGTTGTTGGTCCAATATGTTTCTACCCCTTACCAACTAACTCTTACACATGAACTCAAGATCTCAGTCATCTCTCAGAGATCGAGAACCCATCCTGGCTTGGCAAAACTGTTCTGAGTTTTTTTTTTTTTTTTTTAGTAGAAAACTGCACAAGAACGACAAACTTTTGGAGTGAGGTCTGTGCTATCTATCTCATCATCATCATCATCATCATCATTTATTTCTCACGACCACCCAAGTGGTATGGAGCACAAACAAAAGTACAAATGAATACATTGAGACATAGCAAGAGAGGCATGGTGGCTGCACCACTCTGACCAGTACAGAGCAGGAAAATAATAATAATAATATATATATATACATATATATATACACACATACTTACATATATATACATATATATACATGCATACACATACATACACATACACATACACATACACATACATACACATATGCATACATAAACACATACATACGTACACATATCATTTAAGCAGCACATTCACTCATTCAATCTCGGCAAAATATCATTTAAACAGAGGAAGGACACGTTTCAGAAAAGCACCTAGCTTGTGAATAACTTTTGTTTTCTCAGACTGTAGCAGCGAGATTAGTTTAAACATGGATGGGCGACAAACATAGTATTTAGGGAGATATTTTTCTCTTAAATTAACGACACATGTGTTCTTGCATTCAAACAAAACATGAAACTCATCACCAATCTGACCGTCTTCACATAGATCACATATCCTCCGACTTCTATCAAGTCCTTTATACCTTCCAATAACTTTTGGTATTCTTGTATTGTTTACTCTGAAGTGGCAGATGGCCTGTCTATGATTTGGACACAATAAATACTTTTCTAACTTAAATTCTTGTTTAAACTCAATATAAATGTCACATGATGTCATACCACTAAGTTCGCTTCTCCATGTCTGCTGGAACATCTAATGTAGTGGATGTCACTGTAACGTGTTCTCCCACTGTGATACTTTTGAATGATACCACCCCACTAAAGTTGACATGTTGGAAAAGAAGTATCCTCCTAGCAGGCATCACTGCTGCTAAAAAGATGCTGGTCTTATGCTAGAAACCTCCACAAACAGTTACTAAGCTCCAATGGATTAACACATACGTACATTGACATAATAAATATGGAGCTACTGTTTCAGTGGCAAGAATGCACAGTGCTGGAGCTGATACTATTCTAGCAAGGAAAACAATGGGAGATTAGAAGTAATTGCTGTAATCACTTTTTTAATTTGCATTTTCTGCTAAAACTTGGTTTCTCATGTCCTGCAAGAGTTTTATACAGATTAAGAGGTGTGGGGGGGGGTCACACTACGTAGGTTTTTTTTTGTTGTTGATTGTTTTTCTTTTCGTTAGTGATTGCAATGTAGTACCTGTAAGAGTGTCTGACTGCTGTGCTTGCTTACATTTCAAAATAATAAAAGAGTTGTTCACAAAAAAGAACAGAATCGCATACTAACACATAAGTATTAAAAGTGTCACGTGTTCCTCACCAGAGCGGTTGTTCGGGGACGTCCTGACAGGGGAGACGGAGGGAGTTCGAGAGGAGGAGTATGGCCTCTGTCTGTCTCTCTCTATCGTTGAGGCGGAGCCCACAAAGTGATACTGGGAGTACCCATCCTGCAAAACAAGCACAAAACGAACAATTAAGAGATGCAACGTACCATCTACAATCACAACATTTATTATTGCAAACAGTGGGGGATAGATTGAAGAGAGCGCCCGGTGAGAAATAATACAAAATATTCCTAAAATAATAAGTAGTTACTTCACCTCATGGGAGATTAATTGATGAAATAATTTGATTTCAGTTGTGTGTAACGTTCTGCGCTCTTTGACATGACTCATTGAAAGATGAAACAATTGCAGTGTTGGTTTTATTGAGTATATAGTAAACATTTGGCAAATGAAAACCACATTCACTCAAGGACATTGACAAACACACAACACCCACACATGCACAATACAGCCGTCCACACACCATAAATTAACGCACTTGCATCAAGCCTGAGCTTTGCAAATATATCTCACTGTCCTTGTAGAAAGAAAAAAAAAAGATTACAACTAACAACTCCACGAGCATAATTACTGCCAAGCCAGTGACTTTGTATCTGTATTAGTTTAGCAGTAATTGGAGCAAAGCCCTTTTCATAAAATTGGATTATGAGAGTCAACAACAATCATAGAGCTGGAACCGAATTCAATTTAGCATTAAGATAATTGGGTACCTCTGAAAGCAAAGCACATGCTGATGATTAAAGATAATGTAGACATGCTCTATCATAGCTTTTCTGTCTGGGGGCCATGGTTAAGCAGTGGGAAACTGGTTGGACTCTAGTCACTGTGAGAATATGGGAGAAGTGAGTCACTTCGGTACAGTTAGTGAACGAGAGGAGGAGGCGAAGGGGAGGAGAATGAAAAAACTGAGCGATGAAGGAGGCGAGGCCGAGAGAGAAAGAGAGAGGGAGGACGGACGGGCGGCGTGGAAGCTGAGAAAGACAAAATATGACAGAAGGTAATGAGAGCAAGGAGGAGAGGGAGGAATGACAGGAGGGTAAAGATAGCAAGAGGAGGAATAGAGGTAACAAGGAGGAAAGGTACAGATGGGAGAGGGAGCGATTTGGCCGGGGAGGGAGAAGTAGGCTAGAGTGAGCACAGTCCCATGTCCTCCCTCGGCTCCTATTCTGTGGCACAACATTGAGGACTAATAGAAATCTGGATCCTCTGACACACAGTAGTTCAGAGGTAGCTCACTCTCAGCCTCTGCCAGCCGTTTCCCCACTTCATCTATTTAGCCACCAACTCGCTCACCTCGCTCCACATCCTCTTTCTCCTTTTCCCCTCAACACATCTCATTACTAAACTATGTAACCCTCCTCATGGTACAATGGACCTCTGTGCGATTGGACTCTGTCACACCGGCACATGCTGCTCAAATGAACATAGTCACTGAATCCTGAGGGAAGAATTATGCAGTGATATATGCAGTGGGATCTCTTTAAATGTGCCTCACATATGTGGTCCAGGAATGGTCCATTAGGGCTTTCGAAGGCTGCCTCCAAGCCAAATGAGATATGGTTATTAAATTTCATAATAATTTAAGTTGAATAATTATCATATAGAACAGGAAGGTATAGAAGATAATATATTTACCGGTAAAGTGTATTAAATTGGCTGTCAGAAGCATAAATTTCACACTCATTATTTTTCCACATAAAGTAATAACTTAACGCCTCAGGAACTTCAGCGTGTCTTCGTGATAAAGTTACACCATTGGTCATGTAGGAGTTAAACATGTCCCAACGGCTGTCTTGTCCTTGTCTTAGCGAGCTGTGAAGGTTAACAGTTCACTCTGCGTGACATTATGATGAACTGTGCTGTGCTCTTAAGTGATTTTAGGAAGTCTAGCCTATATGTTATATTCAAACCCCCTGACTACCCATAATTCAGCTTGCTGCCTTGGAAATGAAACTTTGGGACGGAAAGTTTGTTCGGTGGGGTTTTGAACAATGACTAGTGGCTGCACAGCATCAGTTTATAACGTCTGACCCACCGGCCATTCAGCGAGATGTGATAGATTAAATAAATATTAAATCAACATTAAAGTTTCATAGGGGGAAAAAATCATAATGCGCTTGCAGGTCTGATGTCTTCCTATTAGGTTTTTGCACCATTTCCAAGGTCCTGTTCTGCCTTTTCACTGTTGATGTCAGTGCGTACTATGAAACCTTACGTCGTTCACCGTGTCCCCACACCTTTCTGATGATTCACCTCGTCTTACCTGTTCTCCCTCTCATTCTACCCACCTCCTCCTTCTCTCTCACACTCTCTAACTATCCTTTCAGCCCCTACTGTAAAAAAAAAAAGAGAGAGAAAAATAGAGAACTGGTTGCTAGGGAACTATTCTGCCTGTTGCTCGCACCATCACTTGATGTTTAGTTGAAGGTCGTGGGACTGTGAGGTAAAAAAGATTTACTGCCCCGGCAAATGAGGAGTATGGTGTGTGTGTGTGTGTGTGTGTGTGTGTGTTTCTGTCATAGCAGACAGCAATTATGGCAAAAACTGTAAAAGGTTACACAGGATGAGTGGTGGGTTCCCTCTGGGCCCCGGCAACAACTGAACATTGTCATTTTTTCCATTGCGTCAATCCTTTTCTCTCTCTCTCCTCATTTCACACTCAGGTTTTCACTTTAACAGTTGCGGGCGCTTCAGTCACACAGGATCCGTCCGTCCTCACAGAAAATAAAACTGCCTTTTATCTTTGAATTCTTTATTTTCATCGCCTGTGATTCTGGTTATTTAGGAATCGACCTTTACTCTCACATTCATTGAAAACGGTCCAGAATACTGTAAGCGAGTGCTGCAGCTTCACCCCACTGTCTCACTAAAACACTGTTGTTAGCCTTTTGCACCGAGACAGAATATCTCAATGCGCTTCCAGCTCCTCTCTTTCCGTCTCCCCCTGTCTAATAGAGGTGAACATCAGAGAGACACCAGGCGAAACATCCAGACAGCTTCACAGGCCTGCCGTTGGTTTGATGTCTATTGAAGTTTGTCAAACGCTCATCTCCATCTCGCTGTCTTCTCTTGTTTACAGTGTGTGGCAGTGGAAGTGGTTGACGGATCATTTTTAGCCCTTCCTCAAAGGAGAGCATTTTTTTATTTTATTCTTGCAAAAAAAAAATCTAAAACTAGACTCAGACTCATACTTTATTATACTATCAAAATACATATTTTAAAAACCCAGTAAATAATTGAAAGCATAACTCACTTGGAGCTGAGACTGACAGTTTTGTCAGGACCAAGATGACATTTGTGGCTCAAACTTTCTTGCACTTTTAAATGAAACATACTGTTTTTTATTTGCAAGAACATCTTGAGCACAGTGCAATGATCCTGTGAAAGTCGGGGCTGTGCAATAAACGACCTCACGCACATCAGACACAAATTTCTCACTCGCACACACACACACCCACGTTCTGAATTACACATCCCTGAAACATATTGTAAATCTGTCACCGGCGTGACAAACACAGCATCTCTCTGACCCTGAACCCCATCTGTCATGTGTGTGTGTATGTTTTGGTGATTTGTGGTGTCTGTAACGCATGTGTGTGATATGAGAATGACATGTGTGCATGGATATGTGTGTGTGTGTGTGTGTGTGCATTTGAGACAGAGAGAGAGCCTGATGAAGTGCCCCGGCTAGATAATTCATCAAGAAATGAGGCACGGCAGGCCAACAGAAATTATGCACTGAACTGGTGTGTGACAAAGTGTAACGCTGTGAATATACAGTATGAAATTTACTGTTTCGCTTGTGTGTGAATGTGCAAGAGAGAGAGAGAGTGCATATGTGTGCATGTGAGCACACACACAGCAAGCCGGAGAATCTGGTCCTGTTAGGAGCAGCTTCATGAGAATGTTTATTTATATGTTTCAAGTTGGGGGTTTTTCTGCAGAAATCCCCCTGTCGCACAACACTGCACATTTGTTGTTTACTTTAAAGAATGACCTGTGACTTCCTTCTTTGGAATTGGAGATGAAACACAACAAACACACACACAGACACACATACAGACACACACACAAGCTGAATGAAGGATCCTGTCAAATAATCCAAATAAACTGAGGAGAAAGTTCAGTTCCACTGGACTCTGGAGACTATTACATGTGATTTATCCTGATGTCAGTGCTAGTGTTTGTACAAACAGATTTTGGCTTTGGTTTATTAATGACTGCTGCAACACTGATCTTTCAAATCATCTCGGATGCTATTTTCACACAGAGCTGCTGTTTATTTATGGGCCCTCAACTCTGCGTTTTAGAAAAAAAAAACTGCTGGGCAGCACAGCCGTCCGTTCTGTTGCAATTCTCTCTCTCTCTCTCCGCTGCTCCCATGGCACCGCTGTAGGAAGTGATTAACTCTTCTTACTGTGGTTTGACAAAAACACACATTTTCAAAGATATGCGCACTCACACAGAAACAAACATAGACGTGTACCCACGCCCATAACTTCTACACAGCTGGAAAGAGTGTTTCAAAATGCTCTCATTACTTCAAGACTTCAAAGCAAACTCTTTGCCAACACAGCCCAAACTGACTCATTATTGACCCTGCTCTTCTCTCCATTTCCCAAAAACTAGACACACACACACACACATTCAGAAAACTCAAGTATGCCTATTTTATAAGTGTGAGAATTCAAGACTTCACCTCACTTCCTTTCCTCTTTCTTTCTCCTCTTTCCCCGCTGTCTCTTTTTTCCACTTTGCTCTCAAACGTTTTGCAGAGACACCCGACTCCTCTCTCGTCTAAATTGTATGCTAATCCATGTTTGGATTGGAAGCTAACAGGATTTTTGCTGCACCTAACACCCATGACCTAATACGTCATGCAGGATACTAAGAGTAAAGTCACTTATTTCAAGCTCTGGACCAGGGTGATAAAGTCAAACCGTGGATCCTCCAAAGCTACAATTTCTAGTTCTAAAATGTGGTTGCTTTGTCACTAACCAGGCCGTCTGCACACAATTTGGGGGGGAAAAAGTAAGGTGCGCTGTCTATCAGCCTTTAAAACTAATTTTTAGAGTGACTGTATATAGCATAATACAGCAGCTTAACTAACTGGTCTGCTTTAAAAAGCCTGCATGAGTTAGAAAAGTGGTGGCATATGATTTCTTTTTCAGTTCGAGGATGATGGATGAGGTTTTTTGTGGCTGTTGCGTTAACAAGGCTTTCAATTTTTTCCCCCCACACTGACTTAATAATAGCACCACATTGAATCAAATGAGGCTGTCGTTATGCATATTGTTTCCTTCCTTTAATATATGTCTTTATCAAATCATAGTTTAGCAAAGGAGAATCATTTGGGGCAAAGATGGGTGTGGAGAGAATAAAATAATGCAATAGATTAAAAAAAAAGGAAACAAAGTAGAAAACCTTTGTTGCGTGTGGTTGACGCGTAAAGCCAATGTCCTTCATGTCTGATCATTGGAGTGTTATGCGATACAGTCGGGTGTAATGCTATCCACTGGCAATGATTAGAGGAGTGTGAAGCAGATGAGGCTTGGAGGGCCACATGGGGATACTGCTCTGTGTAATACTGGGGTAAGGGAGGGGGTGACGAATGGAGAGAGTGGCATAGTTGTCAGGATGAGGCGAGGACACACTGATGCCACGGGGCAGCCTGTCCTGATGTGACCGCGGCAACAGTGACAAGTCTTGAACTTGGAGGGAGAACATAGGAATCACCATGCGGGGAAGTCTCCGAGTCGGTTTGCCTCTCGGAAACAGGTGGAAAAAACATAATTTGGTTGAATTATTTTTTCAAAATAGGTATTAGTTTATAATGTATTGATTATAAAAAAAAAGATATCTTTTCAAAATATCTTTTTCTATATTACATCTGAGAACCACAAATCAACCTTGATGTCCTCAGAGGTTGGATAACATCTTTGAAAAGTGTGGGCTCTTGAAATGAAAGGATGACATCCCACAGTTTGTCATCTGAGAAAAATAACACAAGATGCGATGATGTGATGTGAATTGTAGTGCTGAGCCCGAATAGTCTCCCTTGATGTTCCATTAACTAGATTTCTTGAGAGATTTGTCTGAAATGGCCCAAAATGTGACAGTATCGAATAATATAAATATTTCCCCACAAAACTGGATAAATAAGAGGAGCACGAAGAGAGCAGTCAAAGATAACTGATCATTATAAGCATCACAAAGGTGTCATTTTTCACACGCCTGTTGCATTGTATAGCATTATATAATTATGTGTGTGTGCAATTGTTTACGCAAACATGCAGCTTGGATAAATGATCAGATTTCAAGGGTGAAGATGACACATTCACAGCCAAGGACACGCGGCTGGAATGTGTTACTCAATATTTTTAAATATCTTACAGAAACTAAGTGTTTACAGCTTTTAAAGCTTAGGTAACCTGAATGGCAGATAACCTTGGTGGCAGATATTCAGTCAGCAACACTCATTACTGACAAATGGAAGGAACAGAACATCTGTCGTTACTTTTAATCAAGCCTCCAACGTGTGCAGGTTTCTATGATTCAAAAGGAAACAAAGGAGAAAGCGAGAAAGGAGCTTTCAGTCGTGTTTGCGAGTTATGTGAGACGGAAAGTGAGAAAAGTGTGTGTTTGCGTGAGAACAGCACAGACACCAGTCATTGCTGGTTTTCATCACAGACTAGACTCCAAACCTGAGTAAATATGATACTGTATCCTGGAGTTTGTGTGGCATTGGACATTTTATAACAAAATTAACTTGACTTCACTTTCTGCCACTTCATCTTCTCTTTGAGACTGACAGCTATTTAGGCTTCACTGTCAACCTACACTTTGAGACTTTGCTTCATTAGACAATTTCTGCTGCAGCAAAGTGAAAAATCTCCCATCATCCTCAGGCGGTTCATAGACACTTTGCCATAGACATTTATTATTAGTTTCTAATTCTGAAGATGCTGTTTCAAAAGCCTGATGTTAACTTATAGAACAAATATTCTCACTGTCAGCCAATTACCAGCTCTATTTTTTCCCCTTTTGCCTTCACAGGTGTCGCCTGTATTTCAACACATTTACGACTCATTCCCACTAAAAATCAATTACCCTCTGTGAGAAACCTGTCAGAGGAGATTTACAAAACAAAAAATAATTATTGGTGTCAGCTAGCTACATTGTACTAGATACAGTGACAATGTGAAGACATGTGTCATTGTTATAGAACAATGTTTTGAGTGGATGTCTCAGTCCTACCTTCTTGTAGAGGGAGCGCAGGTCTCTATACTGCCACATGCTGCTGAGAACCTGAGAGGCCGCCTTCACCACCTTTGCTGAGTGTCTGGAGAGAGATAGAGAAAGACAGACAGTTATTTCACCCTGGGCTCAGTTTCTTTGTATAATATTGCTTTGTTATTTTCGTTTAACCTGCACTTAAACAAAGAGCCTCCTCAACACAGGCTTAACCCGAGGCTTTTTTTTCCCCAGTAAAAGGAACAGGGAGTATTTGGATGAGTAACACTCTCAATGAGGCACTGGGTTACACACAAATACAACACTCCCTAAAACTGCACCCCACTGTAAAATAACTAATAAACACAATAAAAAAATGCAATAGTGAGTCAACAATCTTAATGGACACCGGCAGCTTGAACCCTAACAATAAAGAATGAGGATTTTCATTCCTTTCATTGCATTTGACTGCAGCAATAAAGGTTGTAACTTTGTCACATATTTCTGCTATTGCATACCATGCTTCTCTTTCTATGATGGGAGTGTATTTTGTCAGAACTATTTCAAAGCTGTATACTAATGTTTATATTATACTTTTTTTCTCATTTCATTGTTTTTCAGGTCCTACTGTTTCAAAAAAAAAGTTGGTAAACAGTGTTGGTCTGTTGCTGTTTAAAAATAGGCCTCTTTCCCCAATTTAAAAGTGTGTAATTGTGTGAATGCAGCAAGGCACTACTGATAAGAAGCATTTATCCTCGGCGTACCTGTCCTGAGAAAATGAAGATGTGTGGGCTATTAGCAGCTAGCTACACTCACTGTGAAATTTGCACTTATGGAGGTTTCTTCCAGCACCTCATCTCTCTCTGTAATGGTGCCCTTGAGCACAGTTTCCTAAATAGAATGAGTCTCTCTCCATAACAATAAATCAACATTTGACCTCCATCTGATAACATCCCGGTGTCATGGCAACCCTTGACCCACTGGTTGCCATAGCAGCTAGGCAGAACACCCTGTTCAGTCTCCCATGGCGACAGGAGTTATATCCCTGCTGCATCTTCCTTGTTGTTCTTCAGCTGTCTGTTGGGGATGAACGGCCACAGGGAAGCAGATGTAGCAATGAATGAATGATGGCTATACACCGTATGTGATTGCATTAGAGAACTGGTAACTATACTGACAGGTGTGTAAATGATACCATGAGGTATCACATTATAACATTTTTGCTTATTTCCTGGTCTTTACATGAAGTTTTACTATAAAAACTACTACAGATATTCAGAGGTGTTTGTCATGGGGCTTTGTATCATTTTTTCCTCTTGCTTATTTGAGATTATTTCCCCCCAGCAGAACATCATCTTCTTTCTGTGGCATAGGTGAATAACTCAAACAAACAAATGTGCATGTGCAGTGTAGCATTAAGCACCGTTTCTCCTCTGAGTCTGAAACCAGTGCTTATGTTATGAGAGTTACAGCGAGTTTTTGTCACTCCTCCTGTGCAGAAAATTACCCCTGCTTCAATTTGAACATACATCATCATTATGATCTAATAAACACTTCAGCGCAGGTAAATCTGTCCCGTGGTTATAAATACAAGCATGTATGTCATATTTTTCCATAAACAGTTATAATGCATCATTATTCTCAGATGTTTAGGAGGATCCTTAGAGGATTTCTGCTGAACTAATTTCAGCACTGTGGTTCTTTGCAGGTGGTTTACTGCAGAGACTAAATAATATGCTAGTTAGTGTGTTTTCTTGCAGAGGCAGGTGCTTGGCTCATAAAGATGTTTAAATTATGGATTTTGATTAAGTATCATCCAAAAAATAATAAGTACTATGGTGCCAAAATACATCTTTGAAATGAATTAAGAGGTTGATATTTTACATTTTCTTTCAACTGCATCTGAGACACAGTCCCAAAACTACTTTATCACTCATGTAATGTAATGTTTCTTAAGTCCACAAATCTAAATATCTGACAGGTTTCGAGAAATACCAGCCATGTAATCCTCTCAATGTTGAAGCACTAAGAAATTTTCCCTTTCTTTAAGGTTGCAGACAAACAATCAACACTTTCCTCAGTCTTGAAATTGTCTTACCACGAAGCAAGTTCAGATACATGTGAACTTTAAGTACCTTCATATTTATATCATCAAATAAGTGATCAATATTCCCAGGGCAGGTAAAATAACCCAATTTTATCAAATGGACTTACTTATCTCCTTTGCTGCGGGCGATGCCGATGAGTTTTTCGATTCCTCCTGCATCGCGCAGGGCTTTGGCATTCTCCATATTCTTTGTGATGACTTCATGCAGTGCACAGCAGATGGCAGTTACCGTGTCGTCTGACATGGCCTTGCTGGGTGGGCCTGTGTTTCTGATGGTCCCAGTGCTGGTGGCGTTATTGTTGCTGCTGCTACTGCTGCCTGGTAATCGATGGATCAAATCTCTCATGGCATATTTACCTGGTGTGGAGAAAATGATGAAGGAGAGAGTCAAAATTATTGGTTGGATTTTATTCTCTGCACATCCTCCTGTATATAGACAATCTGGCTGGACACATCTTGAGAGATTGTTCTAAAAATTGTCCTTGGATGGATTTTGGTGAATAAAAGAAGGGACAGATTCAGAGGCCACTAGAATGAGCTTCAACTACCTGAGTTTATAATTCCTGATTTTTCCTGAGGTTAGTTGGTATGGATGACTGGCATACCATAAAAATCCATACACCTTCCTCAATAATATACTTAACAGATACTGGAAAGCCTATAAGTAATAAAACTAATATTGCTCTTACACTATTATTTAAAGCACACACACAGTGTAAAGCAGTTTGGATAACTCCATAAAGCTTTAGTTGAAGAGGACACACTCCAAATCCTCAGACACACATATACACACACACCCTGATGCAGACATGCTGAGAATCCAATAAAAAGGGCGGCTCGTGGTATTTCGGTGAAAAGGCTGGCATATGAAGAAAATGGAAAAAAAAAAGAGACATTCAAAGAATGAGTTGTTGGAGAGATCGAAGCAGAACAGAGAGGAAGTAATTAAGAAGTGCAGGAGATGCTGTCAGAGAGAAAAGCCATAAACTCAACCAGTGAGAGGGCGGAGCAGATGCAAAATATAGATTGTTTTAGTTTAGATGAGAGCAGCTTGACTATATGGGATGTTAACATTTGCATATATTTACAGATATATTCTAATTTTGTAATTGTTAGACTTGAGGCACACGGGCTTTAATAAGAAAACAAATGGCTGTTATTTCCTCTGGTGTCTCGGAATGAGCTACTCTGAAACTCTCAGTGGAGTTTCGCCTTCAGAGCGAAAAAAACAAAACACCGGATATGAAGAAGACTGAGGATTAGGGGCCAATAAAGGAGACATCAGAGCAAGTAGGTGATGAGAGGAAGCTTAGAGGACAGGGGAGGTTGCCAGGAAGGAGGCGATTGTGCTGACTGAGGCGGTGCGTGCAGATGCATCAAACATGAGCCGTAGTGAAAGGGTGAGAGACGCCTTGACCATCATAAAACCTGTCAATTACTCTCGAATCATCTCGAGCTCCTGGGACAAACCCCGCAGGTCATGTTTCAAATAAAGAACCATTCATTTGGATGCAGGGCCTGCTGTTGAATAATGGTCTGCGCTTCAAATGTGGTTAATTTTTAACAAAATGCACTCGATAAGGACAAACCCTCTTTACACTGACACACACTAGAAGGCTCTCTTAAATCAACAGAGCATCTCCTTGAGAATGAGTCAGTTTACCCTCTCTGCGACATGTGTTGCTGGGGATGACAAAGCACGCCATTTAAAGCAGTGTTATGTCGGTTTCAGTGCGCACGCGAAACTGAAGAGCCGCTCAGTGTGTCACTGTCTCCTTTTGAGTTCTCCACAGAAGAGCCCGGATCAGATAAAGTCGATGGAAAACAGTACATGCTACTGTAAGTGTTACTGTAAATCCACTCTTGCATCATCAAGTGGACTATTACATCCTACCTGGCAGAAAACTAGGGGCCAGAACACTCCCATTTGCAATAAATGCAAAATGCATTTGGATTTTACTGAGAGGAAAATAGCGTTTCTAAACAACTTAGCCTTGCAGCAATGGTACAAAATGACCAAATACTTATCTAACTGCTGCTCTGCATCACAGGTCTGATCTTCTGCAGCCCTCGGTGCTGCTTTGAATTCAGTATGTCTGGGTGAAAAGTAGAACTTAGAACAAAACAATCCTGTTGGGATTCAGTTATGTTCCTGCACTTGTCGAATGCAGAAGCAAATCTGAGCTTTAAATTTCCCCCCCGCTTCCTCCCGTCTTCTCCACGTTCGCTCTTTTCTCAGCATATTTCAGAAACGCCCCGCTTTGACACGATGCTGGATGTTTTTCCCAGACCAATCCATCGCTGTGATATCAAAGGAGCCCTTACAGTCTTGTGGTAAATCCCTCGCTCACATTACCTCTAATAAGTCTAAGTGATTTGGGAATGGCTGGGAACAGCAAAGCAATGCATAATGCAGGGAAACCAGATGACACCATCAACCTTCATAAAATGAAGGAGCAAACACTCCATCACACACACACACACACACACACACAGGCACATGAGAATTTACATGATTAGTATAAATTTCCTCGTAACAAACAGTTACAGATACACACTAATGAATGCTTTGTAATAAAGCGTTGTCTCTCTCTCACACATGCACACAATAGGGAGTGAGTTGTGAGATAATTGTTCTAATTGTGAGGTAATTAGCTGCATGTTGGAAGGTTGAGCAAAGGTCAAAGGGTCATTGTCTTCTGGCTCTGATGACAAAAGTTAAGCGGCGTCCTAAGAGGGAGACTCATGATTTGACTGACTTGAATCAGACAGACTCATTTCCTGACTGATTTACTGGCTGATGACTGACTGAATAATCTGGCTTTAATAATATAATTTAATGATATGACTAATTTCTGAGTGAGTGAATGAATTATTCACTGACTGACTGCATGACTAATTTACTGACTGGCTAATTTACTGTCTGACTGCCAGATAATTTACTGCGTGAATGACTGACAATTTATTGATTGACTGACTGACTGATTGAGTGAGTGACTAATTTATCAACCGAGTGACTGTAGGGGATCCAGGCTGAACAAAGGGAGAGAGTGGAGTGCACAGAAAAGATGGGGTAAACTCTTAGAGGAGGCAAATCCATGTGTGTGGATGTGTGTGTGTGTGTTTTCTGCTTACAGACAGATGCTCAGATAAACTGCTGTCAGCATATCCTTAAAATATACTTCTGTGTGTGTGTGCGTGTGTACAGTACACACAGGTGCATGCATGCATATCCCTATCAGTCTGTGCGACGTCATCATATTTGTCCCACAGTGGGAAGGTGCAGTGTGGGGAAAGATGATATGGAGGCAGAAACAGGTTAGAAGAGAGAGCAGAACACACACACACACTAGCACACAAGCATGCACACATGCACGCACGCACATGCACACTCACAGTGCTCATTATCCCAGTTTCTGTTTCAGTTTTTGTTTTGTTTTGTTTGTTTTTGGGATGTTTCTTAAAGTTATTTGTTTTGATGTGAGGTGTTTTTTTTAACTTCACAATGTCAATTATGTCTCTTGGGAGTTTTATTGTTTTTTTATATATATATACACACACACACATCAGCTTACAGCATTTTATCATTGAATAAATATTATCATATTGAAATAAAAAAAGCAAAGTCTAAACTAAATTAGAGCAGTTCTGTGCTCAGACAACACTTTTGTTAAATAAAATCCATCTTTCTTTCCATAGCCACATACTGTGACACTTAGAGACTGAAAGTAGCCTGTTGATGAATTATAGATAAATATAAATTACAGCTTTTGCACTTTTTCTTATACTGTATACAATTCCACACAGTTTAAAAGCAAACATCTTCATTCTCCTGATGAATACATACTAAAAATGCATCTTATTTCCACAAGTTTTAGGTGTTAAATAAGTAATCTGACTGTAGCCTATTAGATGAGCAGCTGTGAAAAAAGTGTAATTAATCCTGAAAAAACATGCTACATGATGCCAGGAACTTCATGTACAGTAATAACTATTCCTGTAATGTCACAGTGATCACAGGTCGCCACACAGGAAGAATTAATAAAGCTGAGGAGTAAAGCCACATGAGGGTTTTTTTTAAAATGATTTGTTAATGATCTATTTTAAAGTCTCACTCTCTGACATAGACAGTACCTCGACATACTGGAGTGCAATCTCCGCTCTCTTCTTACACCTCCTTGCTCTGTCACTGAAATGTGAGCTGCACCTGGAACATGTCCTCGAGGAGAGCAACACGCCCTGTGCTGATCACAGCAAAGACTAATAAACCTGTATTACACAGCCCCCCCTACCCCCCCTCCTCCCCCCGATACAGCCATCTTCACCTGGGAGGCAGAGCTGCTAATGTATTCCTGTGCTGCATTCCCTCATGTGTCGCTAACTCCCGCTGAGCAGGGCGTGCTTCATCTGGGCCATAATGGCTGATTTGATTTAAAGAGATCCAATTACCCTCGACAATGGAGTGATTTGATTGTTTACTGACGGAGAAGGGAGAGTGTTATTGAAGCAAAATTGGAGGTAATTGTCTCAGGGAGATGTGGAGAAAGATGAAAGGGCTTGATTGGTTGTGGCGTCCGACTGTCTGAGAATAAAGGATGGTTAATACACAGTTATCAGTGACTGGGTTAGGGTCTCTCAGGTGGGCTGCTGCTGCTGTATGCTCATTGGCAACAAAAGCTTTGGTTATATTATGTTTCTAAACCCTTCTCAGCTTCTCTGAGCATGTTCTGGGATGAATAAACACCTGCTGACAACAGGCTGCTGTGAAATCTATTTTGAGTTGTGAAAAAAAATAAGCTGAAGATACGATAACTGTTGTCTTAAAGGCCCATTGTGAACGCTTTAATTGGATTTCACATTATGATCATATATAAAATATATATCTGTGCTAGAATGTTTTCTCTCTGTGCAGCTTAGTTAGAAATGTGACTAATGGGCTTTACACTGCTACTAAACTATTCAGCGGTTAGTGTTTCAATGTCTCAGCGTGATTTGACTTCCAGGGTTAATCTAATCAGCAGTGCATTACACCATCAACAGGGGGCGCCAGATTCAAAGGAACAGTTTTGTTTTTAAATCCATGGGACTATTCCTTTATTGTAAACATTAAAGTGGTGTGTTGACGGCCTGTGGATGTCAGCTGCCTGGAGATATTCTCAAACATCAATATTGTCATTGAGGAAGGAACATTTTATTGAATTTTTAAAAAAGATTTTAATTTTACTTCTTTCCCTTACTTTAATCCATATCTTTAAAAAAAAACATCAGCATTGTAACAGATTCTGTGTCATGGGCTCAATTGGAAAGCAACAACAAAGAAGTTGAAAAAGAAAACACCTTCCGCCTCGAGGGCGAAAATGCACACCCTCTGCTGCAGTCACCAATTATCAACATCCTCATATCCTCATCAAGCAAAAGAAAGATAGGAACGACCTCATATGGCGACCTGAGCGCCGACTGCAAAGTGGGACGTGTTGCTTTCAACTTACGGACAAATGGATACATAAATAAATAAATAAATAAAATTAAATGCAGGGGAGAGCGCAGGCAGATGAAACACCGCAGGTTTGAAGAGGTCAGAAATGGAGGTAAATTGGAAAGTGGCACGCTGTCGCTTCCACCGTTATAAAATATTCAGTCTTTCTGTGTTTGGTGCTTTTCACACCAGTTATATCTCGCCCTCTGTGTCTCTCTTTGATGTCTGTGGTTGACAGGTTTACAGCGTAAACTGCAGGGGAATGGGAGGGAGACAGCGCGAGGAAGAGAGGGCGGAGGGAGAGAGAGCAAAGGCACTTTTTTTCCCCCTTCCCCTCTCTGTGAGGAACCTGTGGCTTCATTAAAGTCATTCTACTGATGTCTGATGGCAGCCTAAGCAGATGTAAAGATCCACCACCAGGAACATGCTGTAATTATGCACACACTCACACTGGGAGAGAAGAGAATAGAGAATTCCTTTTATTATGGACGGGGGGAAGTTACTGTACGGCTTCTGAATGATGACGAGAGCAGTTCTCATAAGTGGAGACATTTCCTTGAATAAAATCATGAGGACAGAGGTGAGTCTGAATCAGAGTCCGATCCTGGACAGAGAGATGAGACCAAAAGTATCTTGTCATTGTATGACAACGCTTTCATTCCCCCTCCTCTGTTTCTCTTTACTGCTCTCTCTTTCTTTTTTTTTTCCTCTGTCAGATGTGCTTCCAGTCTGGCACACTGGAGCAGAGGACGAAGAATGCCAGAGAGAACAAAGTGTGCTGATAAAAGACATGTCAGACCCCTCATACACGAGGGATTCATCCTGAAGGCGACACAGAAATTTCATAAAGTGCAGCTCCAACAGGGACAGAGAGGAGTGTGTGTCAGTTTAGTGTGAGGCAGCAGAGGACATGCCTCGTGTTTTTCAGCTTCCTAACATATTTATCGTTACCATGGAGAAGTCAGCTGACAATGGGGCAAGGCTAAATATGTAAGGATTACAGTAGTACCATGGGGAGGGAAAACAGGAACTGAGCAACCCCTAAACTTTTTATTTTGGCTATGATAAGCATGTGATGTAATTTCGCACAACTATGTGAGTGTGTGTTTATGTTTTTTTTGTGAATGTGAGAATAAAAGGTTTTAGATCAAAGGCAAGAAACCACTGAGTTTTCCGCACCGTATTTACCCCAACACAGTCTGACCCCTAATGAACACACTCTCTCTCCTTCTCGTGCACACACATCTGCAATCATGCAATTAGCTGCATCCCCATGGTGCACTGCTTTGGTTTCCACAGTAACACTCCCCCAGCACTGATGTCATCAATGCAAAGGCACAAAGAGCGAGAGACCGTGAGAGGGAGAAAGGAAAGAAAGAGAGAGAGAGAGAGAGAGAGGGAATGTGAGGCGTTATGAGCTCACGTCTGAAACGACACGGGAAGGAGACGGAGACAGAGGTGTGGGTGTGGGATAAATGGATGAGAGGAGTAGAAGAAAGAGAAACAAAGGAGCAGAATGAGACGGAAGGAAAGCAGTATTATAGTCATGTTGTAGACAAGGAGGCGAGCACAACACTGTGGAGTGAAAATGAGGCTTAAGCCAATAAGAAGGGCGGTGAAACAAAAAGGAAGACAAAGAAACAGGAAGAAAAGGAAACAGAAGAAAGGAGAAACCATGAAGCAGATTTCTTACTTATTGACTTATTACTGCAACACCAGATATTCTACGCACTGATCCAACGCTATCAGCATCGCTTTTGTTCATACGAAGTCTCTGATGTTTCGCAAATGCTTTTGATTTTCACAAAAATGCAAATGCAGGAGCATTAACAGTAGTAGACAGTATGTGAACATATTATCATCACTGCTCTTTTGATCTATGGATTGATAAACAGTCAAATGTAATATGCCTGTATAATAATCTAAATAAGCATTTAAATAATCTGAATCAATCCAATTTGATAACGTACATCTAATTTATTAAAAGTTTTACATTAACACTTTCACATCCAACTTTATTTTACTATGCATTATGTATTTAGTTCATATCAACTGAATTCATATTAATTCATATGTCACACTTCATATTAGACTTCATGCTGGGATTTTAAATTACTCTATAGAATCCAGAAACTCTATTACATTTAGCAGCAAGTCAATTTGTAAAAAACGCCAATCAATTAATTAATCAAATGTCTTAAAATAACACTGATTTCTATATTAAGTGCTTTTTCATTAGACATTAACTTTGGTTTGGTGGCAAGCGCAGCATGTGTTTGGTGGGAACCTTTCGCAAATGGCTGATGTATTTGAGGAAAAAAAGAAGAAAAAAAAATCAGTCTTTTTGGCATTCAAGTGCTGTTCCCAATTCATGTGTGTCAAATTACCATCTGTAAGTAAATGGGGAAGAATTGCGCTGACAGACGGTGTATCAGTGAATGCAACTCATTTACTGCTACACAGGCGTACAGTACATTATGCAAATCAAAAACTATGAAGGAGGTGAAATCAGGAGAGAGACAAAAACATTGACAGATGAGAAGAATGATTCTCGGCGACATCAATATGCCACTAAATCACATTACAGAGGGATTGGAATATAAGCATACAATGGAGGTTAGGTTTTTAGCTGTCACTGCTCTCTCCTCTGTTTCATCTTCCTCGCCTCTATATTGAGCCTCCCCAGCCTGACTTGGCCTCTCTCTGCTCTTTCCCTCTATCCCTCTCTGGCCTTGTGCCTCTCTTGCTCCCTCCGTCTCGCTTGTCTCGCTGCCGTCCAATCACACGGCGCTTTCCAGAGGATTTGACACTCTGATGTTATTGTGTGCGAAAGATGATTCTCATCTCTGCTCACGCTGCTGAGGTCTCATGCAAACTACCATTCCCCCACGGTGATGATGCCGCCAAACCTACCGGCACTAACAGCTTATGACACACTATTGCATGAGTTTTACAAGACAAAGATCCTGGATTTTTGCTTCTCAGAAAGAGGCAATTTTCTCCAGATTAGCCATGCGAAATGATATTATAATTTCGTGCAACTATGATCTTACAATGGGCCCTTAAAGTGCTTGGTGAAATTGCTTTGTTGCTTCAGGTTAAACTGTTGTTTTGCAGAAGCTCAGGGTGTAAAGACAAAGGTGCCTGACAGGGGTTAAAGTCACTGTGGTGAATAAAGCTCTCCAACGTGGGCCAAATGGGGCTTGTCACTTAGCAGTGCCTGGCCTCTACCTGTTTGCTGTCGACACGTATCATCACATAGTGAAAGCTCAATCCTGACTGATCCCTCTCACTTTTCTGCCTTTTTTTCTCTCTTAGACTCACTTTCTTTCCGTATCACCGAGTGTTATTGACTCCATTGTCTCGTTCTGTCTCAACAGTTTGGGAGAAGAACTTAGCTGATCATTTATCTCACTGGTAGGTGACTAGACAGAGGTAACTAATGGGTAATTTTAATATTGAACAAATGAAAAGCAGGAGAAGGTAATCCCACTGAGATTGTGCAACCCATCTTGCAGCCCCATGCAGCTTCTGTCTGCTTTTAGCTCATTATTTTGTTTGCCAGTCTGTGAAACCACAGAGCGAGTTCATATCAAATATTTTTTTGCCAAAAAAATAAATAAAGAGAAAATCTAATTGTTTGGTTGGTGGAGAAATGTCAAAACACATTTACGTTCTTAAGCAAGCAGTGTGATTCAACAGCCATCTTGGTCTTACACTGTTGGATAAAAAGTATACAATAACCTGTTTGCTAACATGCTGGTTATAAGACTGGGCTATTTCACTGTAACTTATTAGCTTCATTTCCTTTTTTAGAATAATGTTTACAAAATGACTGTCAGAGCCATAATAATCTTTCTCAAGATGTCTGGTTTCTTTTGCAGGTTTATCTATTTTTAAACCAATCTGCCAACACGTCCCTGATGGTGCCAGCCGCAGTTGCTATGGGAGAACGATGATCTGCAACGCCCTGATTTTTTCTGTTACATATTAGTGTGCCTCCATCGCTGTCTCATTGTGTATCTTAAGTATCTGAGAAATAATTCAGAGAGCTCAGCATATGCAGGACTTCAACCATGCTATTCTGCAACCACATAATAGTATGTATTCAAATGAAAATGCCAAATAAATTTGAATTGATTTACCCTGTGAATTTGCAAGTAATTACATTATTCAATCAGCCTGTGCGTTTTGCCTTTCTCTCCGTGACGCACACATTCATTACAGTGTCAACTTCTCTCTCTAAAACTTTCCTCTTTGGCTTCCTCTGCTCAGGAAGCTAATGGCTATAAAAGACTGAAAGTAAAAATGCACCAATTAGTACTAATATTTTAATCAATTAGAGAACATGTTAATGATTTCCAGAGTAAAAACATGCAGCATTCTCATTTTAAAAGGTTAAATGGGGGGAATAATTAAATTGGACTGTTTTTCTCTTTCATTTTATTCAAATTAAACAATTACTTGAACAATGTAAGAGCAAATGGCTTCGTCAGGCTTAATTTTTGAGACAGCTGAACCTAACCTTGGAGTACAACATTATTCTATTAAAATCAATAACATTATTAAACTGGTAGCAGGGGAACACACCTCTGTAACAATTTCTGTGTTTGCTATGGATCTGTTTGCACCACCTGTTCAATATCAATTGGTTTGGAAACAACCAACAACAAATCTTACAGCAAACATTATTATCCAAGTGTGTTTATTGTGATTTACTTTTGCATATTTTATTATTTTCTTGGTATAGTGTTGTTGTGTTCATAATACGCAGTATGTGGCTACCAGCCATTAGAGGTGATAGAGAGAGAGAAAGGAAAGGAGGGGAAAGGAAGAAGTGTGCAGATGCATGAGAAAAGATGGCGATCCCCGTTATTATTGTTCTAAGTAGTCTACCAGCCCCCAGTTGTTGCCAGCCTCTACTAAAGTTTCACATGCTAACCAGGTAGTTGCCCTCAATCTGCCCTAAAAACACATCACTGCTTGTATTCAACATTTTGTAACAATGGCTGCCACCTGCTCCCTGCAAGAAACCACACTTGGTGGCTGAGAAACAGCTCCTTTAGGTTTACAGTACCCACCTGTTTATGCAGATGAGTTGTAAATCTCTTTTATCAAGAGTATAAGCTCTACTAATCTGATATGTTGTATAAAGATAAGATTCTTGATGTTGGTATTACTGCTATTATATGACAATTTAAAGTGGAGAAGGACTCCTGGGAAAAGAATCACATGCAAAGGTCCTTGTAAATCCTTTAAGATAAAAATACACAACTTAATGTGATTACAGCACAGTGCACCTAACTTTATGTGCTGATCACTTTACAGTAAGTGCAGGTGTAATAATGAAAAAAAACCAAAACATTTCCATCAGGCTGATAAGATTACTCTCTGTGCAAATGCTGCAATTATCCTGGAACCTGCTGCCAAGCGACAGTCGGACCAACACAGTATGTTTGCCGGCAGCATTCCTTAACGTTCCATCAACACTTTGGGAAAAACCCAGAGAGTGTAGTGGGGTTGCTATAGAAACCTTTGAGCCAACCTGGAAGCTGAGGAAACACTGATACCAGCGACAGAGAGCTGTTGTCACTTTTGCACATACGGTACACACATAAACATATATTCAATTACCATTTTCATGACATGTGAGGTGTGTTTATAGAGATATGGCCGCAGACAAAGTGGAAAAAAGGACATATCACACATATTAATAGATCTGTAGACACACACGCTCACACCTATCTTGATGTGTCAGGTTAACTAGTGATCCCCCGTCCCTAGATGTAGTGATTCTACCAGTCAGTGAGCTCGACTGAGGCTCACTCATTACCACAGCGTACTTTTCAAAGCCCCATGCAAACCTTTGAAGTGATCATCATGCTGCTACAGATCTCTCTCCCACACTCTCCTCCTTCCTCAGACTTTCTCAAATACATATTAATAACCGCTTGAGCCCGCTCCATTCACACACCAGCAAACACACCTTGGCCTGAAGAAAATAAGTTATTATGTAAAATGATTGCATAAGAGACCAAACTGTTTCATTATCCACACCTTTACTATTGTGTAAAAATGTATGACAACTTTTAAATCTCTACATTTGATCTTGTGCAGGATTGGTAATTTACAATTACAATCAATTGTCTCAATCAGCATAAATTAAAATGTCACATGTCAGAAGTTCCACACCTGTTAAACATAGGCCAAGCCTGATGAGCCATTGAGCCACATGAAGTTGCTCTGCTGAGAGGCAGAGGCGACTGCAGGCTAGAATTTGTGTTAAATTATTTCTAATTGATGCGACTGGCTACAGGCTCTTTACCCTTGTGTTACATCACTTGAACACAAGCTCTTGACTCGCACACTCTATATGAGGACAATGAGAGTGGAGCAGACCACAGAAAAATAGCGATGAGAAAATTGAATATGTGCTCTGTGTTGCTCCACGCAAACAGCAAATATGACTGAGCGTAACAGTGACGAGGGTCTAAACTAGTAATCAGCTCTTAGAAAAAGACTGTATTAGTACTCACCAATGAGCTCTTTGTTCCTTATGTCTAGGGCCATATTTCTGAGAGCTGTGGCCACGGCACACACCACTTTGTCGTTGTCTATCCTGAGTAACTCCACCAGGATGGGAAGGCCTTTCTCTTTGCGGACCGCAGCGCGGATGTACACCGACCACTGACAGGGAGAAAGTAAGGGTGAGACAGTTACACAGTAAACAGTGGGTGGACACCAGTATATTTACATCCTACACATAGTGAAAATTAAAGTAAGAACAACTTATGATATGGTAAAACAACAAGAAAAAGTCATTTATAAAAAAACACATTGCAGTGATCTTCATAACGAGAAGAGTGTAGGAGTTTTGTGGCAGCGAGCAGCTTAGAATTACAATTGGGAAAAAACAACCTGGGTTTTAATTTTCCAGTCTCGCTCATCGTTCCTAACAGCTGTGATATCATTTTACTTCTTGAATGAGATAATGGGGATGTGAGGCATCCACTTGAGACAACAATTAATTTGTGTCCACAGAGCATTGCAAACAAAAGATGTGGCACCGCAACAATAACAACACTATTTTCCTACTTGCTACTGACACCTTGTTTGCCTATAAACACTGGTCAACCTTGACTGTCAGCCCAGGCATTTTTATTTCTTCTGCCGTCTCATTGTCATGGTGTTGACTATTTGTTTTTATCTATTTTTTCTCTTTTTTTTAACCAGGCACTGACTGTGTTTTGAGTGGAAAATGGGATGAGAGACAGATGAAGCACAATGGGCGAGGTCGTCACATGAGAGCAGGCAAGAGATTATACCAACTCACTAGTGATACGCCGTGAGACGGAGAATTATATGAACCACGGAGAAAGGTTTTGAGTTTGGAGACCACTCTATTCTCCCTCAACAACTATCAAGGTACACTTAAACGGTCCACTCGACCTTAAACGTCTGATGCGGTGGGTCGACAGTAGAAAACCGGGGAGTTGCTGAGCATCACCCAACAATGGTCTGTCAAGGAAAGTATAATTTACCTTTGAAGAGTAAAGCTATGATTAAAGCACTGTATTGTTTTTCTTACAGACCTAAATGGGCAAACTATGGTTCATATAATCATTTTAGGAAATAATTCACCCTTGGAGGGAAATTATCACATGTCGTAGCCAAGAGCTTAGTGAGCAGAGTGTAGAGTGCCAGCAGTACGCCAACATAGCTTCTTTGGAAACTGTTAGCAGCCGTAATTCTCAATGCCAGGAGAGGGAGCTTGCTTAGGGGAGACACAACAAAGTGCGCACACACGCACACATACACCCATGCAGTGAGGCCCAAAATAGAAAATGTGATTTCCTGAAGACCACCTGCCCCCCATCTCCTCCTTCATCTTCCTCTGTAGCCTCAGTATCCCTCTCTTTCTCTCTCTAGTCATCTACCAATGGACGCCCCCTCTGCAACCCAGAATCAGATACCCAGAGAGCTCCTTCACATGTCACAACATCCCTCTTAAAGTGTGTTTGTTTTCATTTACACCAACGCTCACATCATCTTTTGACAAATGATTTTTAGATCACATAAACATCTCCCTCAACATTCCCCTGTAGTTTATTCATAACCAGCGATGTTGGATGCTGGGGTTTTGATTTCACAATCATTCCAAGGTTACACCCTCATGCTGTCTGCCTTTTACCCTTATATACCTCCTCAAGGCTAAAGCTGCCCTCACCACCACACTCTCCAATATGAATGCTTGACTCATATATCATTACGTAGCTGCTTCTATCAGTCAGCGGCTCTTGAATGCTGCCTGCGCATCCCTTGAGTGTTCAGACTAGGCGCCTTCACATCATACAGTATTTGCATTGCTATTGAACAATATTTTTGGAGCACATAAGAACATGGAGTTGTGCACAAAATATTCCTAAGTCAGCAGGACAGCACAGTGAGCAGCTACATCATTATTCTGACTGATTGCTTCTTTGAGCTGTTTATCATCTGCATGGTGGCATTTAAAGCAACCAGATAAGCCTTTTTATAGAACCTGAACTGAACTTTAACCAGATTATCAAGGCTGGAGAAAAAAAAAATGCTGGCGTGCAAACAGCCAACCTGCCTTAATGCCCTTGTTGATATCTAAACCCATTTCAAAGGATAGTCGCCTGCAATGAAATTATGGAAGATCATGCTAATTCTCATCTATATTTGCCCATTCCTGTAAAATGATCGTATATCAGAGAGAATCATGTACTTTTCTATAAACACAAGACAAATCAGCATTATGTTTTGTTCTAAATCTATTCCTGTTAATTAACATTTATGAAGCATAAGGAAGCAGAAGAATTTTTACGTAATGATGTGCTTAACTGTCTGTAATTCAGTCATCAGACTGACACACACTTACATGCACACATTCAAGTTTATATACACAAACATGAAAGCCATTTGCACTGATGATAATGTGAATAAACCATTTTATCTGTGCTTTATCTGCCTTGTGTTCGTACATTCATCACCTTCCACAATAAGAAAAACGAAATTAATCTAAAAGCATAAAAAATAAAACTAGACGAAAGAGGTAAAGGGACTATAAGAAAACGTTCACTGTATTCATGTTTCAATTAAATCATTAATTCAATCTTTGTATTGTGTTTATTCTGTTCTGTTGTTATCTTTGTTTCATCCCATGTTAGTGGCAATGTGAGGCTTTCACTTCTTACAGACCCTTCATAGATCTATATAGCTGGTAATCCCGATTTTATTAGCTAGAATGTCAAGGGATTGAATCATCGTGTAAAAAGGAATGAAGTTTTGGCTTGAGCAGAGGTGGCCTTTCCTCCAGAGGCCCACCTGCATGATACTGATCTGTGGCATGTGGGCAGCTGATGGTAAGGGCAGCTTTTTCATTCTCAGTTTGAGGCCAAGGCGAGACAGATAGGATTATAACATCTGAACCATCCAACAATATTTTAGATAGAAACAGGCATTTTATTATTGTCTCGGGGAAAGATTCAGTGAAGCCGTGCCACTGGCTAATTTTGGATTTCAACTGCTTTCAGCTGGACTGCAACAGCAGAGCCAGCCCTGTAAATGTGAATGTCATTGACTGACTGACTGATGGATTGATGAAACCACACCATTGGTCAGCCGAATGCTGCATGACTAAGTGCTGAGGGAATGCCACTAGTCGGCTGGCTGAGCACGAAAGGGCAACCCCATTAAACTTAGTTTATAAAAAAAATGGCACTCATATTTTATCCTCTTCTCCTCCTCATGAGTCTGAATGCCTTCTCTTTATGACGAAAAAAAAAGGCACCTGATTGAGTGGAGTTATTGTTTTTGGTTCGAATATCTTTCCTCTGATCACATCAATATACACATCATCACCCTTCAGCCTCTGTTATCATGAATGGTCAATATTGGGATATGTTTGAATTACATTACACCTCTCATTCCCTATGAGCTGTCTCCTGTTCGGCCATTGCCACAGAGCTGCAACTGCTATCCACAACAACAACAACAACAACAACAACAACAACAACAGCTACAGTAGCAAGAGTGTTATTGTATGTTAATGACTCACTTCTTTACCTCTCCAAGCCTGTTGCTGCTCTGCCAATTGTAACAGAATTGTCTGAACCTTCCAGTCAATTTTACTGGATCATACAAAAGGTTATGCAATTTAACAAGTACGTCAAAATGATGCTTCTGCCAGAGTGTTTTTTCTTCTTTTTTTCAATCTTTTCAAGTGTGTCTTCAATGGCTTTCCCTTCGTTTAAATTTTGGTTCTCTATGGAGGCCAGTGCAAGCCACTCTGACAGCTGCAGCACTTGTCCTTGCCTCAGCACCAAAAGGCCACTCACTTGTCAGTCCCCCTGTGACTTTGGATGAGAATCTCTCTGTTTGTATTTCAATTACAGCTACCAGTTCTTCTTTTAGCATAGTAACAGCTCAACATGTTTTGAAAACCTCTTTATCAGGAACTATTTTTGCACCTTTTTCTAAACGGACAGATATATTTGGTATCCTCAGGACCTTTTCAAATACCTGCAAGTTAGACATTTAGTGCAATTTCCCTCTATGTGGGGAAAAAGCCTCTCACAACAGTATGGACACATTTCTGACTATGAATGCTATTCGAACAGGATTAATACCTGTTCTGTATTCTTTCACTATTTCGAACTGAAGCTGCTCCCCTGTCGACCATTAGAACTGAATAGGAACAGAACCCAGATTTTAACTTTTCAGATGACTTTTGGTGTTGGAAAAATGCAACTTGTGTGAGATGCTTTTTCAACTTGTTTTTGTCTTTTTGTCATTCAGTAAATAAACCTTGGGAAAAAAGAGAAACAGAGAAATAAGAGGATAAACAGTTTGGGAAACTCTTTAAATCTAGCGGTTACCTTCCAACTGCCTGCAGCCAGGTTCTGCAGAGCCCCAGCTGCTCCTTCCAGGGTGTCAGGATTTGAGCATTCAGACAGCAGGGTGAGGTAGGGCTTGACGATGGTGGGGTGCCATAGCATCTGAACCCCTTTGGGAGGCTCCGCCGTGTCTGGAAAAGGGCCCACACCATCCCACTGTGAGAGAGAGAGGAGACAGATTGGGGCAGATTTTTCAGGTGAACATTTTTGTCAGGGTGAGAGCTGAGGGAACACTGTAAACTCTTTCCCAGTAACAGAAACATTGTACAACAGTAAAGTTTTTTGCATTCGCACAGCTTTTTACTTTGCTTAAAGAATGACTAAACACTGAAATTGCAGAAAGGGTTTGCAGTTACTCTTGAAACACCTCAGCAGCTCAGCTTCCATTTGCTTTTGGCATTTGATTCCAATCTGATTCCACACCTGCAACATTCACGGAAGATATCTGTGGATAAGTATGCCTCTTGTGAGTATAAGTATGACTCTCGTGTCTCGCTGCTTGCATTAGGTCACAATGATTGTACGTGTATTGGAAAGCAAACTACATTTTCACAATGTACATCCCAACTTATCAAAATGTCAGGGATGCTGTGAGTCACTCCTGTGCACCAATTTGTAGGAAAAATAAGTGATGGAGAGGAAAGGGCAAAGCATCAACAGAAAACAGATGCAAATGAAAAGAGAGACTATGAGGAAATATTTCATCCCGACTTTTGCTTTGAGCCGTAAACCTGAAGCTCCACAGCACTCTACTCTCTTTACCTCCATCTGAGGTCTGAACCTTTTTGTTGAGTGACTTGCCCACACCTTTTTTATGTGATGAACCCTTAACCATCCCTCTCTCCCTCCTCTTTTATCGGTGTCTGTTTCTCTACTGCTGTTCATTTATATCTTGTCCCACTTTTCTCTCCTGTTGCTTCCTTATCTAACTCTTTTTTTGATTTGTTCCTCCCTTTCTTTCTTGTTTGCCTTCCTCCCCTTCTATTTACTTATTCTATTTCCATCCTCCCCACTCCAGTTCTCATTTTTTCCTCTTCCCTATCGACCCTCTCGTTTTCGCTCTACTGCTTCCCCTCCTCCTCGCCTTGTCTCAAGGTAAACTAGGCTAGTGCGTGTGTCTTGAGAGAGGAGCTGTGGAGTGTGTGCGCATGTGTGCATGTTTTTATCTATACAAAGATTCTCTGATCATAAAATCAAAGCATTCTTATAGTTTGAAGTCTGTAGAGGAACTACAACAAGGGGCGTCATCTCTTTCACAGCAGAGCACCTTTGCTTGCTAACAGACATCCTAAATCCTAAGTATGAATACAGAATGGTCATTTGCATAAAGAAATCTCTAAAGATTCAGTGTAACAAACATTTTCAAATGTATTTGTTTCAATAGGAGAAACGATTTCATGCAGCTTCTAAGCTTTTAATTGTAAAAGTTAAATTCCATACTGTCGTAGCTTTCATAAACCACTTAAACTGCAAAATTACACCTGTTCTATGAATGCAAAGAAAGTAAAACACATTTACATTCAAGTTATATGGCCAAATGGCTGGGTTTTAACACCCTTTCTCATTTATCACATGACAACACCAGAAGCTCCGGCTTTTACAGAGTGGCTGCATTACCTATACAACGTGATCTGACATCAGATCTGCTATTTCAGCTGTATTTACACTCAGAGAGAAAGTCTGAGACACCAATTCAGAGTCACTAACTCCACAACAACTTCTCTATTCTTGTTTTTCCCTCTCTCTGACTGAAGCAATGGTCTGCATCCTTGCATGTCATGCACTGCAAAAAACAAAACAAAACCACAATGCCCAGTGGGAAATTAAGCCAATGACTTGCACGAGTCTGGTAGACCGAAAATATATCAATCTGGGTCTCAATTATGAGTTTGATTATACTGGTTTGGGTCCACTGACAATTGTATCAGACACACTCACAACCTAGTCTGAGAGTTCTGTACGCAGGTCAGGTGTGCATTTGACGACATGAAAGCATAAGCAGAGAGAAGTCCACTTCTTTCCTCACAGTCTGAAAAAAGCATGAAAGACTAGAGAACATCGAGGAGGGAGAAAAAGGGAACCATGAGGCTTTTATGAGAAAAGTTGAGGTTAAAAAGTGTCATTTTACTACCAAAAAAAAAGCCTAAAAAGTGGCTCATGAGCAAATATATTATAAATGAACCCAATCCTTTTTAACTCTGCTTGCACAATACTCTGTGATCTGTGATTTTCATCCCCATTTTCCATTATTTACCACACATGTCCCTGTTGAAGGCAGGGCTGCCTGAACCACTCATTCTTCATTCCTGCTACCTCTTTACTCTTTGCACCCATGTGTATATCAACAGATGAGGGAAAATGAAAGTAAAAATGTGAATAAACGAGTGGAGGAACATAACAAGTGTACATACAGTACATCCATAAGGGGCTATGACGGGGTCAGTGAAGAGTTAGGGCACCATTATTACTGTACATCAACTCTATAGAGGGATTTTAGAACAGCACCTGCAACTAGTGATCACCCGACACTGATGCGTATTGTTTCGCCACTCCATCCATCCATCCATCCATCCATCCATCCATCCATCCATCCATCCATCCATCCATCCATCCATCCATCCATCCATCCATCCATCCATCCATCCATCCATCCATCCATCCATCCATCCATCCATCCATCTTGTGTTCACCTCCTCCCTCACCTGGTCAGCTCCCTTCTTTTTCTTCTTCTTCTTGCCCCAGCAACCCGAGCTTTCTCCGTCACGCCCGTTGGCGTCACAAAGCAGGCTATCCAGCTCCTCCAACCCCCCCTGCTGGCCGTGGGACGTCTCGGCAGCGAGGCGGTACGACAGGTTCCTCAGAATGCAAACGCAGTTCTCTACAGTCTGGAGAGGAAGTGAGACGGGAGAGATGAAAGATGAGGTGAGGTAGGAGGAAGAGAGGGTGGGGAGAAGGAAGAGGGAGTTGAAAAAAAGGGATATTAATGAGTAAAGTGTGAAAGCTGAGGCAAGAGATTTGTGTTTGATGCCATTTAATGAAACAGTTCGCCTGAAAACACAGCACAAAGTCAAAGTCAAAGCATGCTAATAAAAAAACACCCACTCTCACACTTTTACACTATGAGCCTTCCAACCCCACCCACGAGCCAGACAGATGGAGAGAGCGGAGGACAGAGAGAGGGGGAAAGAGGAGAGAAGGAAGATAATCTCATAGGTAATATGCTTTTGTATTTTGTTAGCTCTGACTTTGAAATGAGATTAGAAGAAACTCAGGTAAATGAGGAAAAATGACAAGCCCAATGTATCGTATCACACCCCATTAAACACCAAGTTTAGAGGTGAACCCACCAGGCTGGGAACATACTGTACGAGTGTGTATGTGTTTCTGAATGAGACAAATCAAATTCTTACAGTGCATGTTGTCTATTCTTAGGTGTGTACTTGGATGAATGTGTGTATGTGGTGTCTATGGTATCACAAAAGTGGGAGTCATCGAGCCAATGGAGTGGAAATTAACAAAGACGACTCATCAATCTCTCTGTCTGACCGTTAGTTTACACAGAAACAACTAAGGAGTGTAATCGAACAGCCTCAAGAGACGCAACAAACAAAACAATGTCTCACTCCAGTGAGCTGCAGTCATGTCTGAAATTATATTCACATGCTATTATAGAATGATGTAGGAGAAGTTGCGTTTTATTTACAATTCACTGTGACATTTTGTATTTTGATCTGTTATTTCACACTTATTCACTACCCTATTTTTTTTTGCACTTGCGTGGTTTAAGGAATAAAAAAGTACCCCAGGAAGGTCAACGGTTGGCGTCATTCACAGAACAGCAACCCCACAACGAGGAAAAGGTCCAGGTTCCCACTTTTAAAACTGTATGATAATCAACACAGACCAATAACTGGCATTTCTGTTGCTGAAAGCAGGGCTCCAGACTAACTTTTTCACAGGTAGCACTGGTGCCACCTAGTTTTTCATTTAGTAGCACCAAAACAAATTAGGTAGCGCCATATTTTTCTTTGTATAGCGTGTTATTAATACGTGACCTAAAACACAGAGCGGCATGTTTAAGGAGGCTGCAGGTAAGAATGCTAAAATAATCAACTATAGACCAGACGGATGGAAAGAGTACCAAAAAAAATCTACTCAGGTAAAAGTACTGTTACCTTGATGAAATTGTACTCAAGTAAAAGTAAAAGTACCGGTGTAAAAATCTACTTAAGTACAAGTAAAAAGAAGCTCATTTAAAGTGTATTCAGAGTAAAAGTTACTTAGTTACTTCTTTTGGGTGAAGGGCTATAATGGCCAGAGATTGGCTTTACATTCTCCGTGCATAGCTCTGTGTTCCAAACTCGTCCCTTCTCCATCGATTCTCACTCACTAGAGTTGCGTCTTTACTGTAACTGCTGTGAAGCAGTGGGCTGCTGTCTGTTCCTCTGAGCTCCTACATCACCATGCTTATGGGCTCCTACATGAAGTCAACTCAGCGGGCCGGTAGGAGTAGACCCAGAATGAAGTCGGGTCGCGCCGGTCCGGACTTCAGCCCCGGTGTCTAGTCATTTAATCCGTCACGGTTCGCGGTCCCATTAAAAACAACACCGCGGACATGTTTATGAGTTCATTAAAAAAAACAAACCCGGACGCCCCGGACACGACGTGAAAAGTGGACGTGTCCGGGCAAAAGAGGACGTTTGGTCACCGTAGCCTAATCAATAGATTAGCATGCCTGATAAGGTTAACATTAACTAGCTGCGGCTAATGGCTAATAATAAGACGACAACATTGTAGCGTCTAGCGCTGTGCGTGTAGCGGTGGGGGGCGGGGGGTGGAGGCTACCTGCCTGCTGCTGTGTGGGTGTGTGAAGGGAGAGAGAGGCAAGTTCATCTATTTATTTGTTTTACTTTGAAACGGAAGCTATTTAAAATGGGGAAAAAACTTTTTCACTCGTCCTCCTGCAAGTAGCACTGGAGCGACCTAATTAAATTTTAACTCGCACCTTAAGAAATTAAGTCGCATATGCGACCTATTAGGTCGCACGCTGGAGCCCTGGCTGAAAGGTTTTGTCTTAGTGCCATTTAAGCTCACAACATACATCAATTCACCAGCGTTCAATGCCTTAATAACGCGTGCTGTTAAATAACAATATCAAATAATGTATTAAACGTCTTCATTGTATCGGATGTTTAAGTAAAACGATGTGCTTAGTGCATTAAATCTTCCACTATCATTTTAAATGACTGTATCTGTTAATTGGCTTTAAGCTGTGTGCTATTATACACTGTGCAGTCTGTTAAACTTACAGAATAATAGCAGTGATCTGTACAGAGTGTTCAATGAGAACGTCAGCTATAAAACATAATTGTAATTTTACATATGGTGAATATCTCTCTGACCTTGTGGATTTCTGTGCGACATTAATAAGCAGTGATGACGGAGTCAAGTACTGAAGAATACAGAGAGTAATGGTGAGAGGAATTTATGTGAGCGCACTAGCAGAGACAGAATTGATTATACAACTACATGGGCACATAATATTCTCTAATATCATTCGAAAACCCTTTCTGCTTTCTTGCTGTACGAGACCGATGTTATAAGAAGTGATACAGTACAATGGAGCTAATATACTGTATATTCCTCATATATCAGTATTTTCTAGTATTTGTACTGACCAGATGACCAGGCAGTGTAAGGAGGAGGAGATCTGGGAAAAGCAGATGAGCAAGAAAAGGCAGGAAGACATACAAAATGTGCAAAACGAGCATGTGGCTAATGGGATCACCACTGCAACTGCGGCCACTTGCTGGTTCACCTGCCAATCAGTCTTTGTTACTGAGCACTCCTCTGGTGACTGCAGTCAGATGGTGGAGAGGGGCGGGCGGTTAAACAGTGATTAAGGATGGCCATTTAGAAAGGCTGGGAGACGGGGAGACCTTGAGAAGTCAGCCATCCGTAACACTGTTTATGTAGTATTGACCGGCACGCACGCACGCACTGTGTCGCAAACACACATGCAGTATATACTATACTATACGCCAACATGAACATGTCCTCACACATGAAAAAAAAACAAAACACAAGTGAAAATAAAACCACTCAACTTTGACTACTTGCAGAGCTAAATTGGCAGCAAGAAGTGCTGCAACACTTTAAATTTGAGGATTTAATTTGCCCTAAATAAAACATGAGCCGGAGTGAATTGAATGCTTCTTGAAAACTAAAATTCTCCTTTCTTGTTGCTGCAGTTTGCAGCGAGATGAGATTCAGCCATTGTTTTTTTTTCTACCTCCTGTGCACTGAGAAGATTTTGAGTTTTTCAGTCATCTACAAGAGATGGGATGAGACACTTTACTGTCTTGCTCGCTGACTTCATGATTTAGTATGAAAATACAAATTTACTGTATGATAATATTGCCTAGTGTGGTTTGAACAGGGCGTAAAATGCAGGCACAGTCAGTCTGAACCTCTCTCACCGTCTCACACTTTCTCTCTTACACAGGCACACACACACACACACTGACAAACACACACACCTTGCTGTCGATCTCGCTGCTACCCAGAGACGTCTGGATGACGTAGAGCAGAGCGTCTGTCAGACCATCGCACTCCCGCATCCTTCGTCTCGCCTCCTCACCTGCTGAGCTTACATTCCTGCAACACACACAGAAAGATTACTGGTCAGTGTGTGCGTGTGCGTGTTTGTTCACACGTATGTAATCATGTGTCTGTATGTTTGCCAAATAAAAGAGAGAAAACAAATGGAGAAAGAAAGAGTTGGTGAGGAGCTAAGATAAGACAGAACAGATAAAGAAAAAAGAAAGCTTGTAAGGAGAGATGGAGCGAGAGAGAGAGGATAGAGACAGAGAGAGAATGAGTGAGACAGAGAAAATGAGTGAGAGACAGATACTGGGAAACCTGGCAGCTCTCCGCAAACTAAACAATTGAAAAGGGAGCATTAGAAATTCTGGATACATCTCAATCTATGCCCTGAAGGCTCGCTTCAATTTAAAGCACTTGACTTGAGTCCAAAAAAAATAAGAAAAAAAAAAAGAAAAGAGAAAAGAAAAATGAAAAGAAAAAGCTGCTTTAGTGAGGCAGTCGGTGCCTGAACTTCACAGCCAACACTCACACCAACGCTGCTTTGATAATTTGACAATATTGTTCTATTTATTATTAGCAGCTTTGCCAATACGTTGTGAGGGGAAAATATGAATATGAATTGAAGTTTAATTGAACTAGAGGTACAGGTGGGTGGTGCAGCTGGGCTGGATTTGTTTGGGTTTCAACGTGGAGACGGAGCCATCTATGATACAGATACGCTCAGTACCAGACGATGATTCCTTTGTCTGCAAGAAATGACCCTGACATGCGTCGCACAAGCTAGACTGAACATCGTCTCAGTCAGAGATCTGTCTAAAACTAAAACTGACAACAATAAAAAAGCACACAAGTCTTCCACAGTGACAAATTTAAGGAAAAACCTGAAAAATAAGGGGAGACACTGGACAATGCTTAAATCCATGGGTCACTCAGGGTCAATTTAGAGACTTGTACTGGAACAACAGCCAACTTCAACTCTTTATTTTGCTTTATAAAATATATATCAACAACAACAACGATTTAAGGTCACTTTTCCATCGACCAGAGAATATCAGTGGAGAGAGTGGCTCCACACAAATACATTATGCACTGTATGATTTATGTAAATTCAAGTAGGAAAAGGAAGATACAATTTTAACAGAGTATTATTTGTTTTCTTGCTACTATACAGACAAAACAGGCAATTTCATGCACAGATTTCTTTCTGGGAGTTCATTTTCCAAGGACAGGTGGAGTTTAAAAGTCTGTTTAAAAAAACAAAAAGTACTGAATCCAATATAAAATCATTCTGTATCCTTTACAAAAATCAGTGTCAGGGTCAGAAAGTGTAGTAGGTGTGTGTCCGTAGTATATGTACAAATGTACTACATGCAGTTTTTACACTCTGTTCCAATAATTTGATACATTTTCACAGTCGCATTCAACAGCATCAATTCAGCTGAACAGTGACAATGGAAAGAGATAGTGATGTACTCTAAAACACTATGGGTGTAGTGACAGTTGCAGAGAGTGGGTATGCATTTCTTAGGGCATGCAGGTACAGTACACTTCAGCCGTTCAGTGGATGAATGTGTAGTGGTTTTGAGGCTATTAGCTATATCTTCATGTCCATACTGTAGAAGAATGTGGATGAAGCTGAACAGCTGAATGCAACTCTCTTACCACATGAGTGTCACTATTCATTACAGAAGACTACTAGTATGTGGTTGGATGCTATTTACAATCTGTCTGTCTGTCTGTCTGAGGTCTATGTTTGCTTGTCTCCAGCTCTGGAGTGGCATCACAAATACATGATTTCAGTATAGCCAAATTCTCAATAAAGCTGTTCTCATTTACACATTTCTACTATTTCTATTCACTCAGGCAAAGAAACAAGTACAGTATGAAACAAGATTGCATGTTAACAACCAAACTATTTTCTATCTATTAAAATCATCATTTGAATACCATCTGACAAAATCATCATATACACGAGTTAAAAACAAACCCTATGTTGGGTTGTATTCTATGTATCTAACTGCAAATGATGACTCAGGGAGAAAGTTAGATGTGTGTTTTCACTTACGTATAGTTCCTTGTTTAAATGCACCAAACACAGTTGTCTTTAAATGGACAAACAGAAAAGAGATTGAGTTCTTAAAGCGCTGTGAGTTCATTTGAAAGGGGACTCCACTTCGGCACTGATGTCCCCCCTCTGCTCACACTTTACTTCCTCTGGAGCTCTCAAACCTTTACTGCTTTCAATTAACTTTCCCTTGGCTGCTTCCTGTGCTACTTGGTTAAATTAATACTACACACATACTGCTTGAATGTGTGCATGTGTGTGCTATACTGTACAGTATGATGATTGCATTATGTACATCTTTACTGGACTGATTATACATACATTGCTGTGAGGCACTTCACAGGGTATGGTCAGCATCTTACTTTACTACAGAGAGAAACACAATAGTACTGAACTGTAACATTTGCCTTAGCAATAAAAAATACAGTTTTGTAAGTTATTACAGTTTTGGACTTGGACCAAACTTCTCCTCTTCCACCAAATCTGATATCATCAGCAGTGGCCGTGGTTCTGTCTATTATGGACCTGATCCAGCCAATAATGTCAACTTGTACTTAACACTGTGACCGCTGTCTTTAACATAACAACTGTAGGTGGGGTTTACTGTAATATCTCAGGGTCAGCTGTATGGCTACACATTGTCTCTCTCTCTTTTTTTTTATTCCTCTGTACTGTTGAGTGGTTGTTTAACATTAAACCTTTGTTTGAGGACAATGCAGTACCAAACCTCCATTATGCTGCCTGACTGATAAGGGACTGTGGTGCAGCAAGATCCTCTTATCAACTAGCAAAACAGAAAGAAATCAAAAGAATGAACAAACTAATTATTAAAGTTTGGCAACATGAGTCGAAAAATCTTTAAAGGTGAAATGTCAAAAAAAAGAAAAGAAAAAAAAAAGCTTGAGACAGACAATGGTGGTGTGAATGAGGAGGCAATGTGATGGTATAAATGGATAAGTTCATCCATCACATTGACATAATAAAGAGATCACAGCTGTTTCACTAGTCTATAAGATGAGGTTAATCATTTATTGTACTGATGAGAAAGAGAGAAAAGAGAGACAGAGGGGAGGGCACAAGAACTCAATTAAAACTTCACGTTCACTGCTCCCAGCTTCCAAGAGAAGGTCAAGTCATTTTCACCCACTTTGAATGCTAATGGGCAAACAGACAGCGGACGGAAAACCCGCTTAGCAGAGAGACAATTCTCTGTCAAGTCGATATAAAACAACACAACAGTGAAAACACTTCACCTTGACTAATGTGTAAGCACCAAAGACAGGAGGTGGGTTGGTGAGAAAAGACAGGGTGGATAGTTTCTTCTTTAACACTCCTTGAATATGCCAATTTCTAGCATCAAGTTTTTTTTTTTAATGTGACTTTTTTATCACAGGTGGAGGCAAAGGCCCCTGACGGTGCAACAGAGGGAGAACTTCACACAATGGGGAATGCTGTGTTCTATCAAGACAGAGTGAGTGCTTGAAAAAGGTCGCCGCTACCATTGTGTTTATAGATTGGACAATAATTTCAAGTTAATTCAAAGTTATCCAACATTACTTTGAGTGAACATATAGGGTGTTATTGTCTTGCACACGCTGATGCACCACAAAGGGCTGTAACTGTTTTTCTATGGTAAATATTCCCTCCAGACAAGTGCTGTGTAACATATACAGAGCCTTAATTAAAGTGTGCATCACTTCTTTGCTTTCTCCTTGTCGGGGTAAAGATAAAAACACTGTGGGCCACTTTGAGGCCCTTCAAAGAAGCTCTCTTTTATACTATAGTTGTAGCACAAAAGCAAACTGGGGTTTTTGAAGACTAAACACAACTGCTCAAGTACTTGGTTTAATCAACTGATAACCCAAACTGTACGGTATTAAAACCATCATACCAAAACTATAGGTATTCACAATTTTATTTGGGTGGTTTTGCATTTATCTGCTCAGGTAAAGGAAATTCACAGATTTAGTATATTACCTACCTACTCGCCAAACAACAACATTAGAGGGGAATCCAGTGATGAACAACATATTAGAAATGATATAGCATGCACATACGCACCTACATGCTGGTTTTCACATTAATCGTAAGAGTATTTGTGTGTGTGTGCGTGAATGATGGTGACTGTGAATCTCCTTAAATTTAACTGGTAATCTCTACTGTTTAACGAGTCCATTACAGGCTTACACTTGAACCTATCAAACGTCACTCCTCATTAATTCAGTCTAACCCATTAGCCTGCATCGTTAAATAATTACCTACTGAGCAAAAAGACACAGAACTTGATTAAAGATCCCATTCAGAATTTAACAGTTGTTATTTTAGCTGCAGCAGAGTAAAAGGAAAGTGCCTTTGGTGCCACTGCAATTTCCCTACTTTACCACAGAATGTTTGGAAAAATACATGGTGTACTATTCAAGTAAGAATATAATTTGACATTAATGGTAATATTCAGTAAAATCTGTGTTTCTAAAATGCAATGAACAACATTTGGCTCATTCTCGTGGGAAATCTTGGGTGGAAATGTGGAGAAAAAGTGTGGCATGAGCTGTCTTTCAGGAAAAACAAATTAAAAACAAATTAAAATATTTATTGGAGTGCTGCTGGGCCAGAATCATTAAGAGTACAGAAAGACACAAAAACGTCTTTTTGGGAACAAATAAAAAACAAAAATAAACCAAATGAACTAATTGAAAAAAGTTAAAGTCAGCCAGCTACTGTATAGGGAAGTACAATTAAAGTAAAATAAAGAGAAGATGTATCAGCCTCCAGCTACAAACTCTCTATTTTGATTGAATGATGTGATCATGCAAACACAACGTCAAAAGATACAATAGGAAAAATCCAATTTAAATTTGAGAAAGTTGAGTTATGTTTGGTTTGGTCTTTTATTTGGGTGTGGTAATGCAGTCTGAGTAAAATGTGCAGTCTTTTGGAGAACTGTGTAAAAAAAGAAAAAAAGATTATCTGTGTGTCTCCCTCTCATCAGCTGCTGTTAAGCTCAGTTAAGTAAAGAACAGTCCATCATCAAAACCTTACATGTATTATGACAAAAAAAGAAAAGAAAAGAATGGTTTCTGCAAATGAGTGGGAAAATGTTGAGTAACAAGCTTCCTGGTATCTGCAGGAGCTGAACTGACAGTCATTAAAGCATGGGAGAGATTACCACACTCTTAGAAATCATGGTTCCAAAAGGGTTCTTCTACAAGGGCTTTTATACAAGATCCTGTGCTACCAAGAACATACTTACTGATAACATTTACTAATAATGATTGAAATGCAATTCCTTGTGATTACAGATACAAATATTTTTCATGTCTATTTGTTATATAAAGCTAAAGCTCTTCTACAGATCCTGTTGGTAAAACGGTAACATTGGGACTTGAACCCCAGCCTCCCAGTCCAAAGTCAATGACTGAGCTATTAAGGTGAGACATTAGGTCCACCATAATATTATCTTACATTACACCTTCTGATTAAACCGAAGAACCTTATGGTTCTACTTGGCACCTCTATTTCTAACAGCATGGTCTCACCAATTACAGTTGGTGATTACAGATTAAAAAGCTGGTGCATACATTTTTCATTTTACATTGATTTTTCGTGCAATAGTTCAGAAAATTAGCCACTGCCCATATCAGACATTTCACTTTCAATAGTTGGGTTGAAGATTCATGCAACATACACGGGAAAGATGTGAACGTGAGTGAATCTCAGACAGATGGCTCTCTAATGTTGCTCAAGGAACAAATGACCACTGAGTGACTTTGTCTCAAACAGCTGGTGAGTGTGTGGATGTGTGTGTGTGTGTGTGTTGGCCAGCAGGCACAGGCAGCAGTGGGTCATCGGCAGATGGCACACACATGCATACAAACCAATTAATATCAATGGAATAAATATGGAAACAAACTCATTTGTGACCACACACTATGTATTCTTGATTTGTCTAATAGCTCACCCACATCTGTGGGTGTCTAAAAGGAAACAAATTAAAGGTGTTTATGAGTGCGTGATACTGATATGTGCAGAAAAACACACACACATACAGTATAAACAGCGTGTGCAGCATCAAGGCTGCACACACTGGAGAGATCTTTCTCTCTGGCTTGGCTGTAAACCAATGACCTGCAGGGAGGTAAACGGCACTTGGACGGAGGATATGGAAACTCTGGATGTGGTATCTGGGAGGATAACACTGTGTGTGTGTGTGTGTGTGTGTGTGTGAGAGAGAGAGAGGGGGGTGTGCCTATGTGTGAACAGGGAGGGAGTCTTAGTGCCCAACACCCAATTTGACAACATATGTATCAGCATCATTAGCTACTTGGCCCACATATAAAACATGCACACATGAACCTACACACATGAAATTACTCATTCTCACACTAGCATACACCCATAATGGAAACACCTGATGCCCTGACAGCAGTTCATTTCCATTACCATATGCAACTCCCCCATACCGACTGTGATTTCTAAGATTGAGTCAGTGTAATACCCCGGCTTTCCAGTGACCACAAATATAAAAAAATACACGCTCATGTATGCAGATACAGGCGAAAAGCACACGTACAGCAGGACTCACCCATCAGCCATGCACATATCTTTTGTATCACACACAGGCACAGAAAACGAAGGGGTAATGAGAGAGGTGAGAGGTCTGAAATTGAGCTGAGGTACACTGGGACCTGAACACTGTGGCCTTGTGTCTTTTTAACCACCCAGAACAGATAGTGAGATAGAAAACAGCCCTGGAGAGCAGCAGAAACACCTTCATTACTCTGCGTCTCAGCTTCCCTCGCTGAGATCCCGTTAGTCTCTCCTTGCCATTGTTCACCACTTCCACATTCTCTCTGTTCTCATCTTCTCAAACTTTTAGCCATCTTTTCCTTTGCTCCGCTGTCCTCCTCCTTTACCAGCTTTTACAATTTGATCTCTAACTTCACAGAGTGGAGCAGTGCACTGACAGCATCATTTGTCTTCCCCCGCATCCGTAGAGGAACATACTCACAAATACACGTGCACACGCATGTGCGCGCACACACACACACACACTAAAGTCTCACCTTAGTGAGTTAGGAAATAATAAACTTGACATAAAGTAGAACGTCTGGAGACATCACAAGCAAAAACTGATAACTTAGTCTTAAAAGTTTAAGGCGATGCATCTTGCTTTGAGATAAACAAACAACAACAAAAAACACCACAAATAATCTGAGTCTTACACTAAACAGATCTTATCAACCATTCAGAGTTGCTATTAAATTATCAACCTCAAATCATGGAAGTATCGTTTTCATGAGCCCCTAATAGCATTTACACCTGTAGTTGGTAAAATACATTATTATTTCAATGGTTTATCTAAGAGTCCTCTTATTGCCACAGTACAGCGAGAGTAGATACTGTATACGTACTGTACTGTATGTATGTATGTATGGTTAAAGTCTAAATACCATAATGGGTTGGATGGGGAAATGTGTGTTTTGTTATTTTGGTTTACTGCTCATTTCGATCCACTTCCTTTATCTTGTGTCATGGTTTAAAGATGATGATTCTTGCCAAAAAAAATACGAAATACTATACTGTGTACAGTAGGTATTACTAAAGCTTAGACATGCGTGACATATAATGAAAAATCATTTCAGATCATTTGGCTTTAAGAACCAGAAACATCTAGAGAAAAATTCAATTTGTCTATTGTAGATTTTTATAAATTACCTAACCCAACTAACATAAAAAACTCATTATCTGTAATGCACAAATGGCAACCTCTTCTTACTGCAAATGAGAATGAATTTTCCACATATTACACAGAGGAATAACTTCATAATCACATCTTCCTATATTCTGTAATGCTGTGCAAGTCCCTAGATATGCGCTCCCATGATTTGTCTTATGCATTTAACAATTATTCTGTCTAAAAAAACATTTTTGATATTTCAATGGCATTCTCTGTGCTGGACCATGTCCTTAATCACTATCCACACACAGGTGGACAAATGTGTTAAACCTGACAATATGATACAATCCAAATGCAGATGCAAAGATGCAAAACAACCAAAAAGACGTGAGGATGAAATCATCCCGGCTCTGATTCTGATTCATCCTAGGATAAAAACACACAAAATAAAACAAACAAACAAAAAACAACACTCTAAAATCCCCCCCAATGCAATATTTGATGCAAATGCAAAGCTATTAGAGAGCTGAATTAGATTTACACAGGTGTTTGTGATATTGAGTTATTGTGCACATCTGCCTCATCTAGTCCTGTACCACAAGCCCCCCATGGCAGTTCCTGCACTGTTTCATTAAGAATGCCAACGACAAAAGGTACTAAGATTTTAAACAAAAATAAAAAAAACAGCACTACATTTTACCTTTAACATGCTTCTTTCTCTGATTGCACCCAAGCAATATACTTGGCACTGTCAGCTGTAGTTAAGTTTTATATAAAACTCAAAGGTGGTGTAGATTCTTAAAGGTGGAAGATAACAATGGTGGAACAAACAAACAAACAAAAAACAAAAACAATAGATAGAGATGAATGAAAGAGAAGAATCAGCCATGTTGGTTTGGTACCTTCATGAACATGTGATTCTTCAGCCAGCAGACAGAGATTGATTGAAAATCATTTATAACTATTTATAACAAGCTGGCATTTAACGTGATTGCAGGTGGAGCAATGAAAAGAGAAAATGGGGTCTTTAAAAGCATCCACACACCTCACACTCAAACCTATGTGAATATGGACGAAAAGCTTTTTGTGACATCTTCAGAATGGATTTGAAATGCTTTTGAGAGACGTTGAATAGCTGGAGAAAACCACTGGAAACAACTTGAGGGGAGCCCTGCAAAGCAGTTGAGGTGAGCTTTAATGCAGAGGCTGCTGGTGGTTGATTGACAACACAGCTCAAAGAAAGATGGCCCAGTGGACAGGGAGGTTATTTTCTCCACCACCACAGCCCTCTGAGGGGTTGCTGTGTGTCTGTGTGTACATAGATGAATAAAAGCAGCTTATGGGATCAAAGATCACATCTGCCCTTTTCTGTGCCAACCACATTCAAGAACACACAATCAGAATTAAAAATTCCAAGTATACTGTAATAGTGTGTTTGTGCAGGGTAATGTGTTGTGTGTGCTACATGGCTAACTGACAAATGCAATAATGATTTTTCTGTAATCTTTTTTTTTTGTTTCAAATTAACAACGTGTTGGGGACTTGAAAGCGGATCTACCAATACTGTATTAAATTAGATGTCAAATGTTCTTCTTTGTTATTATTCATTTACAAATTCAGATGGGAATTGTTCAGTAAAGCCTGCCACACACATAAAGATAATCGGGCTGATTTTGCCCCGATTTTCCCCCTTCCGACCAAAGACAAAAGTCGGCCGATTATCTTAAGGTCTTAAGATTATCTTATAAGATTCTCTTGTAGTGTGTGGTGTGTTAAGAGTCAACATTCCCCCGACAATCAACAAACAATTTATTAAACATGTTCAATATTTACGATAAAGAGTTTAATGAAAAGTCATCCTCTGGACTTTGTGCGGAGGAGAAATAAAAAGTCTGCTCACCGCACACCACAGACTCTGCTCACCAAGCTCTGCTGCTCTGCATAAAAGCGAGCAACTTCTCCACACAACACCGGCAATCCTACAGAGAGCCGCAGTGCAGCCCTGGCTTTACATGAGGTTCACACAGACATTCACGCACACGGGAGATTTCCTGATAGCCGAGAGCAAAGACGGTAGCGCTCGTAGCCGGCTGCAGTGGCTAACAACAATAGCAACCTAGATGTAAACGTTTCTTCATGTGACAGCGCCGCTTCTGCTCGGTGTCCGGAGCCACAGACACACACAGGTGGGATCGCTGTAAAGGCTGAAGTGTCCTGCTTTCATTAAAAAAAAAAAATATGTCGCTCTCATTCAGTGTCCAGTCCAGAGATAGAAAGATTACCTACAGCAATACGGATCTCTTTCTGAGTTTTCTGACGGGGGGGGGGGGGGGGGTGAAGATTCTGAAAAATCGTCATGTGTGTGGTGTGTTGTGTTTGGAATATCGCCGCACACCACACACAATACGATCAAAACTGTTAAATGACAGATTTTTTATCTTCATGTGTGGGGTCTCTCACAGATAAAAAATCGGATAAGATTTTGAAAATCTTTATGTGTGTGGCAGGCTTAAATCGTATCCACAAACATTTCTACTAGAAAGAGTTTGAAAACACTCTGGACTTTGATTAATAAAAACTCTTCTGCCGCACCTCGTCTGTGTCACTGACATATCATCTTAGTACAGTGATTAACTTACTGTATCTCTAATAGCATTATGTTTCTTCTGTTAAGGTACCTCTGCAAACTCCATCTCTCTTGTATCACCTGAACAGATATTTGGATCAACAAAATAATCTTGTTCTTATCTTGTTGTTATATTGAATTATTGATGAGGGTTCAACTCATTGGGAAGTCACTGGAATGATCTTGTACATGCTATCCATACATAGTATGCCCAACTCTATTTGAGTCTGGTTTAAGTGCAAAAAACACAAAATTGAAGCCTAAACTCTAAGGTGGATGAACCACTTCTACTCCTGTCCATCAAGATCTGAAATCTGAGGCTGCCCTACACAGGCTGATCAAGACTGGACAGGAACACGTAGCCTGGTTTAGTGAATCTAAGCTCCTCCTGAGGCAGATGGTGGGGCAGGAATCTGGCACGACCGGCGCGACCACACGGACTCAACTTGCCTTGTGTCAACAGCCCAGGCTGGTGTAATGGTGTGGGGAGTGCTTTCTTGGCACAATTTGGGCCCCTTTATACCAATCAATGGTTGCGGTCAAACAGTTTTTGTTGCTTGGGAAGGTTCCAAACTGAGTGAAATGACCTGGAAGTATCTAAGTGGCAGCCACAACAAGAGCTGGTCCAATTCTCTCAATGCGGAAGAAAAGAGCCTCAATTCTTCCTGTCTTATTTTCTTTAGAACAGGACCATCGTTTACAGTAGGAGAGGAGACAATGCTGCCCCACAATTCCTCGGAGCAGCAACAGTTTAAAATAACACCCCCTTAACAAGCCTTTTACTGACAACTGAGAAAAAAAACCTTGTCAGTATTCCCAGTACTGTAAGACTTTGTACGACTGACTTTGTTGTAAGTGTGAGATCATGTCAGGAGAAGTGAAGACGCTTCATGTGAGGTGATAGTTCTGTGCACCTTGTCTATTTGGCTGATTCACACATGCAGGTGTGTCCACAGACTGAAACAGTTATTTAAAATGGCAGCATTGAATATGAGGGTAACCTCAATGTCTCTCGACAATAAATAAAGGTTATACTAAAAAATAAATTTTTTGTATTGATATGGTCTTACAGACTTTCGGGTGACTTTCTGGAGCAAAGGTTCCACTACGTGCAGGAACTGAACATAGTGATATAAAACTCCTTTTCATAAATGCTATTTATTTGTGGAGTTTATCGCTGTTGACTGAAACTCTCAAGACTTCTGAAAATCAAATATACACAATGATCCACAAAGCCCTGAGTTGGCCTTCGTTATGTCAAGCTTTAACAACAAAAAGACCATATTTTATCAGCACAATGCACCAAAAGAAAGTCTTGACACGCAATGTCTTCATGTGAGTGGGGGAGCTGTTACTATGGCTACCACAACTCCCTCACACAAGTTAGTGGGAGAGAGCGCTAGAGTGAATGAGTGAGGGGAGAGAGAGAGAGGAGCAACTATTGTTTATGATTTGTGAATATATACATATATAATCACAGCAGTGAGGACTCCAACAGACAAGATTCATTGTCACGCACAATAAAATAGTCTCATTATGGTAAATCTTCTAAATCTCAGTAGATAATATATGAATTACTCTTTTGCGCACACGCACACACACACACACACACACTCGTAACTTGCACATTCACATACAGACACAGACACACACACTGCAAACTTGCACTGTGGAGCTTAATAAAACCAGGCTGAATAATGCATACAGCACGTCAGGGAGGAATCAGAAACATAACAATTTGATCTATACTGTATTGCTGAGAAGAATGAGAGGGAAAGTAGGAACACATACAGTACAACATGTGTATATGGCAAACTGTTCTTTTCTAAAAATAAATCAGACATCTGCCCCAGATGATGCCCCACTCACACCCAGACATAGGAGAACCTATTAATTATTGAAAATGATACAGTAAAATTTTCAGCATTGATTTTTTGACAGGTGCAGCTTTTCCAGCGCTTCTGGCACTGGTCACATGATGCACCTCAGCTAATCACTTACAGATACACACATGCTGAGAAATAAGGGGTACAAGTGGCATTTAAAGGGGAACGAAAGAGAAAAAAAGTTTTAAAGCTGTTCCTATAATGGAAACTCAAACCAGAATATATATTTCACCTTGTCGAATGAAGCACTCATCCACCTGTTATTTCCCCTCCAATAGCCCAGTTATTATCTTGGTGTTTACTTAACTATATTATTATATAGCATAGGTATAGAAGGTGTGCATAAATACAAATAGGAATAAAAAAAAAGTATGGTACGATTATAGTAAGCTGATACGTGTTGTGTACTCGTTTTACCTGAGGCAGCCTGTAGCGTTGCGCAGCACCTGGGAGGTGTGGAGGTGGAGCTTGCGGTCGTCGTGGTGATTGGGGGAGGAGTCCCAGTTAGAGTGGGGTATGATGACGCTATTGGTCAGGACGGCCAGGGCGTCCTGGATGATTGGCATCTTTAGGGCATCACATGATGACAGGTTCCATAGCACACCTGTGTACGCAAAGAATCACACATTAAGAAAATTGTTGTAATAATATAGGAAAACAATGTAACGATGTAATTAACAAAGAAGATAATTGATTTTCAGTAATGCTGCCTTATTTCAGGATTATGTACGTGTATAAATAAGTGATTATTCTAATTACTGTACATACTGTAATAGAAAGGAAGGTTAATTGTCTTCCTTTAAGATCTTACCGTACAGTAAATTATGTCTTTATAGTGGTTCCTATCGTGAACATGCCTTCTTACAATTTTGTAACAATCTTTCTATTGATGCTGCTGTTAGAGCCATGTTTTCAGGAGGACAACGCTCTTTTCCACTTTTCGTTTTCACCGCTTCATTTCCAATCATTGTCAACTTTCTCCGTGCCATTTATAAGTACAGAGGTTATGGAGTTTTAAAGTAAATGGTTCCCTTAACCTCTCAGAGATGTCACGGGAAATACATTTCCTTGCAATCTCTGCGGTCAGCTCAGTTATGATCGGTCCACGGAATCAAAACAACCAAAAACATTTTGTTAAACCTGCCAGAAAAGGATTCTGAGCTCAGCACAGACACATCACAGTGAAGTATGAAGGTACTTTAGGTCTGGTCTGAAAATGACATCTCCTTTTATCATTTTTGAGAAAGCCACTCACTCTTTTACTTTGAAATCCGACTTTATAATCTACCTGTGATATCTGAGGAAATTAACGAGTGCGCTAGTGCATCATCTTTCACAGAGAACACAAACACACACAGAGTACACATACAAATACACTCAAAGCATATGCAGTGACATATAGTCGATAAATGCACACACACCCGAACTGGCAGAAAAACTTGCAAGATTGCATGTACACAAAGAAAATGTTCAATCACCCACAAGGGCAAATAGACTGCATACACACATATACACATACAGACACACACACAAACACATTTTCCTTCTTCTTGTCAGATGGAATACCAGATGCCTCCTCACAGACTGCTGACAACATTAGCCCTGTTGGTCAGCTGTGACACACATGTACATACAAACCACACAGTCACGCACTTGAATAGACACACAAACAAGCTTTTTCAGAATTCTCACTTTCTAAATATGTTAATTAGTGGTCATCCCTGCAGACAGCAAGAAATATGAAAACAGACACAGTGATAAAATAAGATACAAATGTGTGGGACAGAAGGTGACAGAGACCCAAGGCATGGAAATAGAAAGCTTGTCAGAGACGCAGAAAGCAGCAGAAGCGTGAGTGATGGTTTAGGAGCCACAGCGGAGACATGTAACACGTTTTAATAAACCAAACTATAAAAAAAATAAACTGTTTCTGAGTAAAGTCACGTTCTCTCACTAATTTGGTGTCAGACTCTCAGGTCCTGGATGACAGATGCCATTCACTCGCACAGCTACCACCACACAATTAAAATCCTCTGTTCATTCGACAACAACATTATGCACACACAATTTTTTACTCTGAAGAAGTACACTGACAAAACTCATTTTCACAACTTGGGTCCTGCATATATAATTGACTGAACAAAACTAACAGTAGTCTAACAAACAGAGAAGAAGAAGAAGAAGAAAAGAACACGGGCAAGTTGTGCCACTCAATAATGGATATGAAGCAAGCTTCATAATCTTTACTTTCACGAACACGCTGTATTCAAACTGCCACAGAAGCCCTGGGCGTTGAATGGCAGCCAGTTTTGCGTCACCGGCAGCAACGCCAGTGTTGATGCCTTACTGTGTGCCGCGCTAGTGTCAGTCATACTGACAATCTGCAAATGACAGACAAAGGGATGGGAGGGAAATCAGGCCGAGGCAGAGAAGGAGAACAACATTAAAGACAAGCAAAAGTTATAGTAGGAGGAACAGAAAAGGTTGCACAACAACATGAGAAATGTTAGAAAATAAATAAATAAAATTTCTGCCTCGTGGTTGTTTGCTTCTGCTCAAGTTGCAGGAAACTTGGTCTCAATGTCATCGCAATGAGCTACAGCACTGAATAACATTCAGATGTGTTTTCATACATAATGGTGTCCCAGTGAAGTTGCCTTTTCACCATCAAAAACTAATTAGTACCTTCAGTCAAAGTGAATATTTGCAGCAACTTTGACACTGCCTCCTTGAGCTGTTGTATTCCCAAGAGTGAGATAGATGACACTCTGAAAACATAACATCTCTAGCCTTGTGTGACGAATAAAAACAATGAAGCAGTAATACCGACATAATGCTCATGAGGAGTTGTTGATTTTTAATTCTAACAGCACTTCTCCCATTGATTTATAAATACTTCTTGATGAATGCCTCAAATATATTACACTTTCATGGGTAAATCTTGTGTGGGATCAGTTAATTTAATTCTGAGGAAAAACTATCCTTTACTAGACTGAAACCGAGCGAAAGAATATTAATTGGGAAAGAGGGGGAGGAATCTAAGAAGAGACAAGGCATCAAGTATAAAAATGAAACTGAGAAAAAAAAAAGTTGAGAAAAGTTGAAAAGAGAAAAAAGAAGGTGAGAGAATGACGGTAGATGGCAATTTGTGTGTGTGTCTGAGAGGAGCAGAAGAGGAGAGTGATAATAAGGCGATGACCTTGCATGCTATTCTGCAGCAATCAAGTGCTTACACTCAGGCTGTGTATGTGTGTGTGTGTGGGAACACGGCAACATTAGCCTTCACTTTCACTAATCAGCCTCTTGTTTCACATCTCAAGTCTCTCTCCTCGTCATCCCTCTCAATCGCTTTCCTCTCATAGACTCTTTTCAAACCCAGCTCAAACAGATGTACTTGGTGGCCCCCTCACTGAAGGTGAAGACACATATTGTGCAGAAACACTTCACTAATAAACCTCGGTGCTTTCCAGCATCTCTTTTTGTCCTTCTCTCCTGTTTCCCTCTTTCTTCCTGTGTCAGTTTGTTACATCGAGTGGTTGAGTGAACTGTTGGCGTGTGATTGCAATCACGTTAAAAACAATGTCGCCGCTGATGAGCCGTCAGCAAACTCTCCTGCCTTTCTTTGTCTTCTCTGGGCAGTAAACACGCAAACAGGTGGACAAAAACACAAACAAACTGAGGGTATTGATGTTTCTTTTTTTCATTTTTTTAAGATTGAGCAGAAGCCCGAATGAACAATAGACTCTTCACAGTTCCTCTCTGGCCAAATTCATGACTGACACATGCACACACACACGCCTGCCTGCTCTAGAAACATGGGGCTGTAACGCTTCACTAAACCCAGTGTCCTTATGGGTATAACATGAGGTGACCAGCAGACAATGACATCATGCTAAAGCCTTTGAGTGCATGTCTATGTTTTCTTCCTCTCTCTCTGTCTTCATCTCTTTCTCTTCCTCCTCAGACCAGATCACCTCAGATGCTTGACAGACAGTTTCCTAGGAGCTGTGTGGTTTGGAGAATCGGAGAGATGATTGCATGAATTCATGAATAAATGAGAGTATGACTTGTAAGGGGAGAGTGAGGCCTGTTAGGCCTCAAGTGGCGATGTTTTATTAAACAGCCTTCATCTGCGCGGCGCAATGTAAATTAGTTAGCTGCGGGGTCAAAACCTGGTGATGAGAAAAGTCAGAGACGACAAATTACATAGCTAATGTGTCTACAAAAATCTGTGAATGAAAAATCAAAAAAATAAACACAGATTTTTGGATGACATTCAGTGGCTGCAGGTTAGCAACCGCTGACTTTACCTCAGGGTCAAACAGCTTTTCTTCCTGCAGTGGGTTTGTAGAAAACACTTGTCAGCAGAAGGTAAAGTCCTTGTACTGTGGGTAAATTGTTACTGGCTGCACTGAGGGCTTCCTTCCCACCAGGGCCTCCCACAGTGAAAATGCTGCAGTGAAATTTCTGCAGGACACTGAGAATTTTACAGTACAGAGGCAGCAAAGGAAAAAAAGACTCAAGTCAGGGAAGGTAACTTGTTTCCCCACTGGAATACCGGTAATGACTTTGATGAAGCCCTCTCCTCGAGCATTTTTGTGAAAATATTACGAGCGTTGCCTTAAATTAATGTGACATTGACAAAAATGAGACACAGTGGTGGGGACACACAGATTTGGACATCTGCATGGAGCCGTGATCCATCCCTGGTAATGAATTCCCCAGTGAAGGATGGTGGCAGTGTTATTTCCCTATGTTGGATCGTTTTTAGTCTCTATTCTCATTCTAACTCTGGTGTGCAAACTATTGAATAAAATGTATATCAGATATTATCCATGATTTACATTAGTCGACTTTACACAAACTGCACCTCATTTCAAACCATGACTTTCCTTGGCAGTCACTTCTCGGTTTAGCACCCGCTTCAGAGAAGACAGCAGCAGGCGCTGCAGCAGGGTTACGCCATGGTCCACTGCCTCAAGGTGAGCCCTCCAGTAAGGATAGCATCTCCTATTGACACCCAGAGCCTCTGCATCGACCAGACTTTGACTGACAGGCCCGGAAGCTTTGACTCTCTCCTATCTACCTCATGTTGAGATGCAGGAAGCCAATAAAGCTTGTCTAAATTTAAACTACAGAACTGACAGGGAGGTAAATTGTTGGGGGAAGGTTTTTCCGGTCACCAAAAAAAAACTAACAAACGAACAAACAACAAAAAACAACAAAAAACAAAACAAAAATAAAACACATTTCCCAAGAGCTATACGGGCTCTTTAATCACAGAGAACAGGGAAGTACGGTAATGAAGCTAACAACAATCAGATAATAAAGCAAAGGGTGTTTTGTCATGACTTTAGCACAACCACTCCCATTGAGTCAAGTACTTGGATTGTGTCTATTGATGTCATTTGATTATGCGCCACTGGCTCTGATGATCCCTGGTGGTCACTGACTGCTATTTGTGTGCTTTCAAATCATTTAGACACCAATTAGTAATGAAGGTCAAGCTCCGAGTAGAATGTAATTTCACTGAGCAATAGATCCATTGCCTTCCTGCTGAACGTCCATGCAGAGATAACAAGGATAGTTCTTTCTATAAATCTTTTTAAAGACATTGTTATGGTATTTGCAAAGAAGGGATTTCAAGCCATTTGTATACATTTACTACATAGCAGTCAGTCCAACAGCACTTGGCCCTTTGTCCCTCTGTCTTATAATATTCACTATTACATTCATTATTGCTGTGTTATTTTAGAATCTGTGGTTGAACACAACGTTAGCTCGTTGCACTCCTCTACCCTCTTCTACTTATGACATAATGAATCTAAAACATGCACCTAATTGAATTACCAAGCAATTACGCAACAGTTTAAAGTGGTGAATCACTGCACCAGCGGGGTGTCCCATAAGGCAAATGAGGAAAGACTTGAAAACATAGTTGTACTCGCATTAAAACGATTGAAATGTAAAGTTCAATGCTAAGTGCCAGAGTAAACAGACAACAGGCTAGAGTCATGCATGACACTGATTCCCTCTGCCAGAAGCAGAGGAGAGAGACAGCAAAGGGCAAAGACGGGAAGAAGAGCGAGGGAACAGGAGAGGGGGGCAGAATTTCTGTGTGCGTTTGTGTGTGCGTTCATATGAGATGACTGGTTATAAATATAAGAGCTCAAACATGATGCAGTATGACTTGCGGTGCATTTAATTCATTTGTTAATCTGCTTACAGGCCGCACAAAAATACACACACTCCATCTCCGGGCTTTTAATCTTTTAGTCTCTCCAGCACTGTAGTGATATACTTCAAGGTGCCAGGTTGTTCCTATGGGCGTGTGGCATGTGTGATGAATGTCAGCACTAATATGTGTAACTTAGCGTCGACAGCAAATGTCTCCCTCCACCAATGTTGACTGGTGCACGACTGCACATTCACGCGTCTTGATTTGGAGTAAAAGCCTAGTTTACAGAGCAGCAGGGGTCTCTGCATTGAGGATGTGGTAATGAGTTGGTAAAATAACATTCACTGAATTTTAGTAATCTTACCCTTCTTTTGTCGTGCATTGTTTTTCTTTCCTGCAGTCTTCCTTCCTGCTTCATTTAGTCAGTCTGTCCTTGCTCCCTCATTTTTATCCTCTCTATTTATCAGATTCCCCAACTTACTTCATTCCATTCATACCTCCCTTCCTCACTTCCTTTCTCAAATTTGTATTTCAGTATAATCTTGCCGACAGTCGACAGTCAAAAGTCTTTTCTTTTCTCAATCCACCCAAATTTCTTTAGTTCCCCATCATGTCTGGAAAATATAATACTTCCTTCCTACTTTTCTGCAGTGACCTGTTCGTAACATTTGAGGGCTCTGACAAAATTCCTTGCTGACTAGCTGTTGTGGTCTCCTCCTCTGAGAGCGAGTGACCTATAGGGATGTGTCTAGAGATGGATGATTGAATGTGCATGTGTGTGTGTGCGCTTGGAGATGAGTTCGTCCTGCTGCGAAACAATGGGATCAGAGGTCAAATTGAACACGAGGGGGTCCCATCGACTTTATCTCAGTATACCGTGTGTGCGTGTGCACGGGTGTCATGCGGGGTGACATTGTGTGTCTATTTGAATTTACTTGGCCGGTGAATGAGCGTGCTTGTGCTTTATCTTTGAAAGTGTCCAATCCTCTTGTATGAGCTCGCACATGTCTCTCTCATCCCAGGGCTACATAACCTGCTTCAACAAAGAGCTGCTTTTGTATGAGCGAAGAGAGAGAAACAGTGGTGATACAAGTGCAGATACACAGAGTCCAGCTCAGAGTGATGCAAGACACTGTGAACCACATAGAAAGTGTGCACAGATAAAAGAGAAACAGAGAAAAAACAAGTATGAAGAGGTGAGTTTGACATAAGTAGGAAAAGTAGGAAAAATATACGACAGAAGGAGCAGGAGAGGAGGAGAGAAAGAGAAATGACTCTTTTATGTTGTGTCATGGGAGCCATTGTGCCCTGCTCGTTGGATCTGCCATCACAGGTCACAGATCAGCCACTTAATATAAACTGAAGCCAACACTGACTTGAGCTGATCTAAAGCTTGTCTGTGTATGACACTGCTTATTACTTTCTGAATTTCATTTGTATCACATACTTCCACCTTTACAGACTGAATCCTTTGGCACACATGTCCAAATACAAGTCACACACATACAGTATATCTACACACACACACACACACACACATACACATAGCGGTTCATCATTATTACCTGTCCGGAGGCTGTAGCACCAATGTCATGCTGGAAAATAACTAGTTGGACATTGAGATTACATATACGCTCCGGGTGGTGGTGGTGGTGTCTGTGTGTGTGAGTGTGTTTGTGTGAGACAGAAAATGATGCAGTGCATGTGTGTGCATGTGTTAGTGTTTTCTGCACCAAGGGGCTCAAGTAGAATATTAAATTCTTAGTGGGAAGCATATTGGAAATATATTTCAGGAGGGGTGTAGATCAAATTGCCATTGTGTGTGTGTGTGTGCTTACGTGGGTGTTGAAACTTAACCTATACATCTCCTGCCTACACAAATATCTACATCTGAGAGTCATTGCATGAGTGTGTGTTTTCAAGTTTGCGTGTGGATGTGCGTTCACTGGGTGCTGGTAACTTATACTGTTCACACCCTCAAGGTTAAAACAACATTGGCCGGCGAATACAAAACTAAACGTAAAATGGGAAAATAGTAGCATACCATGCAACAAACAAGTGCCCACCTGAAATACAAGTGAAGAGCCGACACATACTGTAACATAAGAATTTATCTTCAATAAATCGTTGGCTGCCTCTCTGTTTATTCCGCATTCTTGCCAGAGGTCATGGCTCCAAGTCCTGCCAATCTGTTACCAGTGTGTAAATATCATTCAAGCAGAATCTTCATCTTCAACCGTTCATCCATCTAAAACAACTTGACAAGAGCGGCCTTCATTTCTGCAGTGAACAGTAACCTTTTATGAAAGATATTCTTTGAAGTGAAGGGAAAGATAAATGAAAGAAAAAAAAAATACATGACTTAGCTAAAACAACAACCAGCTGTGTCAAGATCACATTGAACTAGAATATTCTGTTGTCAAGACTATATAATAATAGCCTGGTTGTCACGACTTGCCAATGTTGATACTCAGCATTGGGTCTGGCCAAGACATTAAGAGAATCCATTTCTCAAAGCGCATCCTTCAAACCTGGTTTGCCCGCCCCCCTCAAATGCCTCAGTCTGCTATTGGTCGAAGCCAGAATAGGCGGTGTCGAAGCTTCTACTGCTGCTCTACTGCATCACTTACTTGAACACGCCTCTACCTAGGGCTGGTGGAGATGCTCAACGTTGATTGGCTCTCGAAAAAGGGTGGAGTTCCCGAAAATTCAGGAGACAGAAATCCAGTAAATAGTACGGTTGGCCAGACTAGCAGTCAGCTGCGCTTTTGCGAGGTGTGACGTCACTAGTGTGGGCGCGACCAGGCTAATATAATAATGTAATTTGCAAGAATGTGTGCATCCCTCATACTGTATATGTCAATGGATCTAACAGTTGATTTAACAGTCCAACTGCTCCTTGCATATCCACATATTATAAGCATGTGCATGCATAGTGTCAGTGTGCATACACAATTTCTTCCTCTACTGATCCCAGAGAAGTAGAGTTATGTTGGAAAACAGCTTCAGCTACACCATGGGGCTACATGCTGGGGAGTTCAGGAGTTTGTTTGTCCTAGATACTCTACCTGTGACCAGCTCTCTGATTTCCACATCTCCAGTCTTCCTCAGCAGGCGAACCAGGGCAGGAATCCCCCCGCAGTTCTTCAGAGCTACTTTGTTCTCGTCGTTGGCTTTGCCATACACCAGGTTCCTCAGGGCTCCGCAGGCGCTGCGGTGAACCTCGCTCATCCTGTGGTCCAGCAGGTCGACCAGCAGCTGAATTCCTCCCTGTCTACGGATCTGAGGAGAAACCAAATAAAAAATGAATGCCATGTTTTCTACTTGGATGAATTATATATATTAGAAAAAAATCAAATCATCAATAAGTCAGACAGTGTAAAGTATCACACTCACACAAATGCACACCAACAGAAAAAGATTGGTGGTCAGTGGCTGGTTGATCTGTCACTATGGTATGTGTTCACAGTCTGTAGCCTACAGTATCTGTGAGTCCTGCCAATTAGATTAACAACCCGACACATACTAATTAAACATACTCCGACAGAGCTAATGACTCTGCTTTCATAAAATGGCACTTAATTACAATGACAAGGGAAGAAAAAGAACAGTGACAACGACTCTATCTATCATAAAGTGAAGTGTATTTCTACCTCTCTTCTGCCTACGAGTACGTGCCTGGCTGCTACAGTATGCTTCATGTGCTGCTTTTAAACCTTTTCACTTTTGCGCCTACTGTACGGTATGTCTCCTTCAATTCTTATACTCTTGTACATTATGGAACTTCTCTTCATCTTCCTTGAACTTGTGTTTTGGTTTGTTTGGCTCAAGTGCGTCACAACAAATCCATTATTGAGGCTTCAGAAAAGTGTTAAAAATTGCATGTAGTAATGCAACTCAGGCTATATATCAGTAAATGCTGCTACAACTCCTCAAAACCCAAGTCAAGGTCTTGCCAACATGCCGCCCTGCAGCTGAACACAGTATCCAAAGTTGTTTGGCTCTGTTTCCTTATCTGTAAAAGTAACTGCATGCCACTTCTGTATGCTTGGTCAGGTTGGAGGACACAGTGGAATACTCAGCTGTATGAAATGAATATATAAATATAAAGTAATTATGAGTTTGGAAATCTTTTATCCTAGCCCTATAGTAATGCAGACAACATTTTAATTGCTAATCCACATATTTGTCCGCATGTGAAATTGCAGTCCATGACATTTCGCTTGGCAATTGTAACATATAATCAAGGATAATGATATACTGGGTCTGTAAAAGGTTTCCATTAGTAATGGTAGGAACCACAGAAGTCAGTCTCCAGACCCCATGAATCACCAGCCATGTCTCAGATTTGTGCAGTGACTTGAATGACAATGGATTTGATAATGAAGACTGGATTTTAACAGGCATGAGAGCAGATAGTGAAACATCAAGCATTAAAAAACTAGAGAAACCTCCTGGCTGGCACAACTGGACAGTCATTTCATCTCCAGGTACATCCGACACCTTATACCGCGGAATAATTGTTCTGTTTTGGCTTTTTTAAAACCTGAGTACCTGCCACCAAAAAGTAGGTACTGGAGATTTAAAGGGAGAAACTTTAAAGTCGACTTGCTTTTCAGTTCAGGGCAGTGGAGGTTTTCATCTGACCTAAAACTGTTTATGTGCACTGTCAGATATTCCCTTTGTATTATACCTGTATATGTATTGCTGTATCTGACCTATGCACAAACACATAGAGAGAGAGAGAGAAGCAAAACAAGCCGTTCTGTGGAGATTTATGATTATATCCCAATTCAGAGAGAAGACAAAGCAGTCAGGATTGTTAGCCCAGTAGGTATCACAATGAGGGCGCTCTGGTGTTACACATTATGCCCTCCCCTTTGGCATTAAACATAATGGCTTCCCCTCATGGTGCAACACATATTGCTTTCTCCCTACGCTGCTGCTGCTGTGTGAACCCCCCAATGTCACTCTTCCACGGCCCAGATTTTCATCAGCCTTAGGGGGCCAAAGAGCTTAGAGCAGTCCCTGTTTAGTCCAGTCAACAGGGGTGTACTAATCACCAGAAACAAGCTTCCCTGATCACCAGGAGACAAGGGGGAACATGGCTGGAGCAACAAGTGTTTACTGTTTGTACGTGTGTGCTTATTTGTGAAAAGGGGAGAGGCAGAGAGGAAGAAGAAAGAGGAGAGAATCTGTCTTTTATACCTCCATTTTCATTTAATCTCTGGAGTACTGCAGAGTCACTCAGCCAGATAACTCGCAAAAAGTTTTTCACAGTTAACTGCATAATCAAGCTGCTTCAAACCCGCTTTTATTTTTCTGCACGTTCTCCTCCAGACCTGGGACATTAAGTCCTAGGAAATAATTCTTAGTATCTGTTTCATCGTGCAGCACCAGATGGGTGGATTTCAACAGCCAGACAGGTTGACAGGAACAGTAAAGTACAATAAATAGACTTCAGAGTGTTTTCCTCTGATTATCGTTGGCACTCATTGTTTTGTCTCCGAGGGTAACCTCAAACATCTGACAAGTCAGCCATAAAACACACACAGAGATACATACACACACACACACACACATACGTGCACCCACACACGCTTCAGTATGAGTGTTTACAAGTGCAAGTGAAGTTTTATCTCCTCACGGTGAATACAGATGCAGGTCAGGAGGAGAGAATGAGGCTGAAAGGAGAAAACGGAAGCTTAAGAAAGTGACGGAGGGCAGGGAGAGGATGGAGGTGTTTGATGACACAGCAAGAGTTTATCGAGCAAAATGACTTTGCTTATCTATTCAATTAAAATGGATTAAGGGATGCAATGAATGGCAAACTAACCTTGCTTCACTGGCCACACAATTTCCCTACCCTGATTTGCTGTCCCCTCTTATGCCTTCCAGTCCTCACCTCTGCTCCTCTCCTCCTCCTCCCTCTGTTCTCCATCCCTTCTCCTGTGCTGATCTCTGCTCTTCTCCTCTCTCTCTTTATGCTCGTGTCACAGTTAATCTGTTATTCTATAAAAGCCATAGTGCTATTACTTTGTATTGCCTCTGAGCTACCTACGAGGCTTGCCAATACCTCCGCGCCTATTCCTCTATTCCATGTAAAGAAGATTAGAAGCGCAGATTGATTTGTCTTTTGTCTCCCGCTGTTCCGCGACGGCCACGGCTATTGGTAACCCATAGCGACAGCATTGCCGTGGTAACAGTTAGCAGCGGTGACAGCTGGGATTGTGGGAATCAGAGGTGCCGCCGGCGTTAAAAGCTGGCAGTGGGGCTACACGGGTGACACGTACCTGTGATGGTGGCATGTGAAACCTAACAAGGGGCGTGTGAGTCACCACATACAGAGCATCAGGAGTGATCAGCAACACAGTGAAGCTGCAACACACCTGTCAACCCTTCATGCATGTCTCTTCTCTGACATAGGGCCTACACTTACTGTAGCCTAGTTTAGCCCTGACGCTTTCAACATCTGGAAAATTGCATTCATTGCCCTGGGCCAACATATCCCTCTAGACTAATGTAAACTAGGCCAAATGTGGTATTAACCTATGGCTACCTATTATTTTTTATGAAATAGGGGGATGGCTCATTTTGGTCCAATGGTATCAAAAGCAAAAAACACAGCTGGTGGAGATCCACCCTGACAAACACACTAGAGGCTTTAATCTGTTGTTTGAAGAGTAAGGCAACAGAGAAAAACACAACCCACTATGAGACTATGCAGGTTCATGTGCTGAGTGAGTGTTCCCCGGTGGATTGAAACTATGCCCACTGATGAAGATGTGCAGATTCATACAGTTTATAGAGAGTGAGGGGAAATGTTACAGAGTGACTGATGGATTAGTAAAGCAACCTCTCAGCATGTTAGACTACTGAACCAAAGAGAACCAACCAGGCACCCGGGACATTCTCTGCAGGTTACCTGAAGGACAGGAAACCCCCGAGGTGAGGATTAACTACTGTTCTGCTTAAGTGACACAAAAAAGACACGACAAGAGCATTTTCTCCTCTTGATATAGGCCTGCTTATGTCGGAGAATAAAAAAAAACTGATGAAAGTATTTTTAATTGAAGTTGTCAAGGATGAGCAACTCAGCATACACACCTAAACAACTTATACTGGAAAAGAAAGTTCAATGTTTGCACAATATTTTACACGGTGATCAGAGTGGCAGTTGTACATAAGGTATGCACTGTGTGAGATGGGACAGAAGTGTGGAGTGTTATTGTCGTATTTATGGATCATTTGCTGTGTCTTTTTCCGTCTGTCATGCTGATGCCTGCCGAGGAGATATTTACAGCTTGCAGTTTTGCACACTTCATGGTCTACAGATCCAGTCTCCAGTTCCCACAAAACCTCTGTATTTATGCTGGATAATTAAACAGGACTGCAGAAATTAAAGCGGTGGGTATCGGAGAAAAGTGGAGGAGCCAGAGAGTAGAAAATATGTGAGGTGAGGAAGAGAAACACACAATGCATAACGGTGAAGGATGTAGAGGGTGGGGGAGCTGGTGGTATGGCTCAGCGTCAGGGGGCACATTCCTCTCCAATCAACCGGTCTGGTGGATAAATATCGACAAGGCTGCTACCCAAAATGCATTACTGATGTAACTGAACTTCAGTCTGACATATGTGTATGTGTGTGTGTGTGATGTGTGTACCAGATGAGAGGCCAGACCTCAACCACACCCACTAACTGACCATTAAATGTTAAACCAACAAGATTAAAATCTACTTTTTTAGAATAAACTAGTACCATGTACCAAAACACAAGTGGACAACAGTGTTTAAACAGAGTGAAACAGACAAGCACAGAGAAGTCCCTCTGGGCAGATCATCACACGAGGCCATGGTCCTTTTAACTTGATTGTTTCAGGAGAAGTAACGCCACGCTTATTCAGGAACATAAAAAGCTCTGTTATAAATTCCCAGGGTCATTATAAAGATCTAGCTGGTGTGCATGCTCTCTTTAGTAGAGGGAAAGATGAGACAGAAACAGTAGCACTTTCCCCCTGATGGAGACATCTGTGGGCGAGTAAACGGGGGAATTTTGATGTAGACTCACAACCTATCCTCTAGACTGGTAAGTTACGAGCTGTTAAAGCCAAACAAGAATAAAACTAGATGAGTCCTCAGCACAGTAGATGGGTTGTCTACACAAGTGCACACAAGTAAACAAATTATAGATTAATAATACTGTACCACAGACTTCCTGTGACAGCCAACTGTATTGCGATCACATGATCCTAGACAGTAGGGACGTTCTGTCTTTTTAACTCTCTCTTCAGCGCCGTCTCTGCTCCTGTCTCTCCTCCACTATTTGCACCTGCAAAATATCTCTTTAGCAACAAATGGCAGCCATGTTGTGACTGCTCAGCGTGCCTCCTGCAATCTGTGTCTGTCTGACTGGAAAACAGCAAGCAACAACAAGTCCTCATATGACAGCTCATACCAAGTATTTGTCATCTACATTCATAGTGTACCATATGTTTAGTAAGATGGCGTAGCTCACTTTGATTGAAAATCTCTTATGACAATTCAAAAGGTGCTTGTTTTAATGATTGTTTTCCATTGATAATTATAATAATAACAATTTAATGAGAGTATCAAGCCACTTAAACCTGCAATTTAGTAATTTACGGTTTCTTTTATAAAACAGCTAAGAGGGCTGTAAGTAAGCCTCTCTCTAGCTTTGGTATCATGGGAAATCACAGGATTGTTATTTGAAGATATGCCATTTGAAGAAAAGAAAAAAAATCTTGATGCAACTATTCAATATCCTGAAAATAAAGGGAGAGTTTTAGTAATGTCAAAATGCTGCTGACCTAAATTACCTGCCACCCTTTTAAAATAATTATCATTTGATTCACATTTGGAGTAATTATTATTTTGTTAGAGTAGCTGTCAAATATTCAAATGGCTCCTCTGGGTGAGAAGACTTTATGAATAATAAATGAACATAGATATAAAAGATGTTGATCTCTATTTTCTGAACCACTGAAGATACAGCTGTGAAAATACAGCTGTGTCTCAACAGTCTCAAAAATCTTAATAATAAAAGTGGATAATTTCTCGATATAGGCCACTGTGGTCCAGGTCCAAACTCTGTCGGCAAACCAATTAGTTCTTTGTTTGAGTCCGGGCTTTGGCTGAGCCATTCAAAGGCAGTCTGTGGTGTCAGACATTGTTTGAGGTTCTGTCCACGGGGTTGAATTTGTTGTCTCATTCTCATGATCTTTTGAATACTGGAGGAAATCTCAGTGTGTGAACTGTACCTTTTATTCAAAGTTTTTTCCATCAATCCACTCAACCATAAAGGCGACTGATGGAGTGCTGCTGAGATGGTTGACCTTTCGGACTTCTTTACCCAAGACTTCAGCTCTGCTTGAGTTGTTGGTCACCTCCCTGACCCGTGGTTCTGAACTTCTTCCATTTTCTGCCCCCATATGAGCCACAGTTTTATCACAGAGCTCTACAGAGAGTTCCTTTGACTGGATGGCATATTTCTTTGTTGTTGTTTTGGCTCTGACATGCAAATATGTGGTTTTTCAAAAATGTCCTATGAATTCAATTTTCCACAGCTAAACTCAATTTGAAAACACATCTCAGAGATAATTAAAATAAACAAGGTGCACTGACTGACCATGATTTGGAGTGCCACAGCAAAGGGTCTGAATACTTTTGTACATTTCTAAAAACTGGAATTACATGCTGTTGCCAAAATTCAAGAAGTTCTGTCAGAGCGTTATTGAGATATCTAGCATTTCCCTGTCAAATCCAATCATTTAACAAGCAAAGTGTTGAAACAATGGAAACATTTTGATGCATAAAGCAGAAGAAATAACATCGCCACCAGGACAACAGGAACATACCAAGAATATAATTGACCCAGTGCATGTTGGGAAAGGTTCCCCACACTGATGAACAGCACTAACCGACCCATATGTAGACTGATCATGGTTTGAACTTTACAGGATTAACGCATAAATCCTCAAACTGTGTTCAAAGACCCAACAGAGGATCCTTTAAGCCTAGATAACAGCATGTTAGCAATTCATTTAGTCACATTTAAAGAACGCCCATATGCCTCTCGGAGTTAATAAAACACTATCTTTGCCTTTTGATGTAAAAATGTGCCAACGTTTAAGTAATGAATATTGTATTTAATCATCCTAATATGTCTGTGTATGTTCCATAGCCTTTGTAACAGAACAAAAACAGCCACACTGCTACACAGTCGGAAACTTGTTGAATATTAACAAAAGATGTCACAAGAGCTACTACGACACTTAACATATACACTGAACAAAAGGGAGATTTTTAAAACATTTAGCGCACAGGTTAAGGAAACTTCCATAGTAAAATCACCGCCATTCACTGAGTCTCTACAGAAGGCCATGAAATGTTTATTTGGTCTGAAACTTTCTTCTAAATTTCCTTTGATTGAAATTTTATGAATGCTGGCAGATATAAAGAAGATCTGAGAAAAAGACATCAGTGAGAGTCAAGATGTTCCAGGATGTGCTCCATCATTAATATGATGACGCTACGGTACATGCACACATCTGTGTTGCAATGGTGATCAATCATAACACAAGAAAAGGTAGTGTGGAGTTTTAAAATCCCCTCAGAAAGAACTGGGTGGAAGCAGAAGAATGGTTTTCTTTCTCAAATGTGACGAGAATAATTTAATCATAAAACTCTTAGAAAAGCACTAATATCACAAAAGGAAAAAAAACAAAACAAAAGCAAACATATTAAGTAACAGTTAGCGGTTCAGTGCTTTGTTCCATGGGCTGATATTCTTATTTATCATCACAGAAGAAAAGCGCAGTAAGACTGAATTTCACACTATCCTGCTTCATTCTAACAAAAGGATCTTTAACCAAACTAATATCCTGTATCGGGCTTAGCGATCATCTGTCAAGTTTATTTTTCATTAAAAACTATTTAAGAAATGTGACACATATAATGCACAGGCTGAATTCTGCCATTGCATTCATGTATGACAGAGTGTGCGTGCAGATATGCGCATGTGAATGCCCGCTTTTATTTGATGTGATGTGAAGCGTCGGTTTTGGCTGGTTGATATCTCATCCCAATTTAATTTGTGTAAATAGTGTTTAGCAACACCCTGGGCTCTGAGCAAGACAATCAAACAGGCTGATGAAGGCAGACCAAAGCATCTACTGTCAATACGCAGTTGCTCCATTGTTGGACACCTCCATTCAGACAATAATTACACCCTTTACAAAAGGACATGAACGCTTAGGGTTCTCGCAGAGCTGCGTGGATGAAGGAGTGGGAGTGGAATGAAGTGTGGTGTTTTTGTATGTAAGAGTGATTACAATTTTCTTTTCATGTGTACCTTGTATGTGGGTCTTTGTTTGTGTTGGTGGGTGAGTGGGTCCATGTCAGGGAAAATGAGCCATGTCTTTGTGTTTACATGTTTAATTGCCTCCATTAGAGGCCTGTTCATACTAATTCTTCAGTTTTATCTTTGTCATCCAGTTTCTATCTTCAGCTTTTGTAGGATTGTGTTTGAATCCGCCATGTTGGTGTGTTTCCTTGTGTCTTGTGTGAGAATAAGCACTTTTAGAAATGTGACATCACTTGTCAAGGCAGTTGCAGTGGCAGCAATATACTGACTCTACTTAAATCATTTCATAATGAAAACATTTGTGAATGTCCTCATTTGCATGTGCTGGTTAATTGATTCTGGGGGTTATATGGTTTGCGGGGGTGGAGGTGGGATGTAGAAATGAGACCGTGTATCTGGAGGCTTGGTGGTGACTTCATCTACAAGCGCCACTGCCATTATTTCAGTGTCGCTAGCCTTATTAAAGGGGGTTTATTAGAGTGTTCCTGAGGGGGTGCCCTCAAAAATTGCTTTTGAGAGACAAACTTATGACTTTGGGACTAATTGAACTTTATTGCCACTATAGACACAACTCAATAGAAGGCACTGCGTACAATGGAAATTGTGGCTGGCTTCATCATGCTGAACATGAGCTGATTAGTTAATGCACTATCTTTGGAAAAAGACTGCAGAAAAAATGCAAAACAGCCTGAGTTGTTCAGATTGCAGCTCACAACAAGGTATTCGCTTGGTTCCCGATACACAGCTTTTTCATCCTCCAAGTTACAATCATTTTCTTTTAAAACAACATTGATTCTAAAGAAACACTCACACAACACTGAAAACACACACACAGAAACTCACACACATGGATACAAACCTCGGCTTTGATCTTGTTGTCTCCAAAGCAGAGATGCTGTAGGTAGGCTGCTGCATTGGACTGCACCGATGGGAACTGATGCTGTAACATCTGGATTACCTCTGGCAGCTCCGGATCTCTCCACCCAAACTCTCTGCAGAGAGGCAGAGACACATTTAGTTTCTCCAACACTTTGACAAAGCATCTCGCTGAAACACAGGAGATCACCTGAAATTCGCAGAAATTCCCAGAGCTGCACACAAGCAAACATTCACTTACACCGCGCCACAGTATGTCCACACAATGACGGACACACAAAGACCGAGAATGTGAAGGAAAGAGAATTGTAAGCGTCAAGCAGAGTACTCTTCTTATGGGAAAGAGCTTTACAAGCTAAGCAACACAGTGGGACTGAGATAATGCAAATCACACACTGAGTGCCCAGTTTGCCAAAACTATGTGATTTGTCATTTCCCATCACAGGCACAGGAAATTACAGCAAGAGAAGAGAAGGCCACCAGGTTAGGCAGCAGCCATGAACATTGAATAGGATGTGAAAAATCCAGCTCAAAACTGTACTTGAAAATAACTAAAGAGCAGTGGGGGTTTTCTTGAAGAAGCAGAGATTCATTGAAAGTCTTTCAACCCTTTATGGCCAGTTAATTCAACTCATAGTGAGCTCATAAAAGCTTATAGCTGTGTTTTCAAGTACAGTATGACAACAGTAGCCACCAAAAGATGAACGTGTCATTCACAAAGGCTCCAAGGCTCCAAGGAAGTAGTTTCAGTGAGTTTTGCATGCATGTGATACTATATTGTGAAAAAAGACCTAAGATGAAAGGTAGATGGCAAAAACTAGGACCTTATGGATTACCAAGGCGAAGGACAACAATTTATTGCTTAATCCTCTCTATGTGAGAGACAGAAAGCAAATCAATGCAGACAAAACTGAATCATTTTATATTCTTTGGTACAAATATGAATTATCACAAACCTAGAAATTGTTCTGAGGATGCTTAAAAAAGGAGGTAAGAGGCTTGAAGAATTGCACACTCCGGCTGCCTGAATGCCGTCTGCAGCTTGAGTGGGGTGAGTTATGTTCTATACTTTCTACCATTAGGAGTTTACACTCGTATGAGCACAGTGGACAAAGTGAAATAAATGTTTTGTCCCTTGGTAATACCCAGGAAATGCTCTCTTTTATTGTATTATCCCCTGTTGATAATTGTTTTGCTCCATTCCCCGAATGAGAAAATTATGAGTCTGTGAGAAAGTGTGTGTAAGTGCATGTGTGTGTGCATGTGTGCACATACAGTAAGTGTGTGACTCCACAGTCTAGTGCAATATTTTCTCCAGTAACCATTCTGTAAACTGTGTAACTACTGTATCTCTCTCCCTCCGTCGGTCCATGCTTTTCAGAAAACTGTCGACTCTCGGTGCGATCTAAAGAAAACCTATGTTAAAATTTTTGCAGCTCATCGATTGTGGTGTTTTGAGGATTGATTTTCTTGTTTCTGCCTCCGTGCTCACTGTTCTGTGCCAAAATGTGGCTCACTTTATTTCCCATCAAGGTATCGGGAAAAATGTTTATTCATTTCGCCTCCAAGCTTGTCCGCACCACAACAGGAAAATGTGGTAAATATGGGACAATTGACCCACCGGGGGAGTTAAAATTGATGCGGTGGAAGACTGTGCGTGTGTGCGTCTGTGTCTATTTGGGTGTGTGAGAGAGAATTTTTTGCAGCAGAAAATGAAGCCTTGACACCGTGCTCTCATCCCTGTCAGATCTAGCAAATGTGGTCTATGAAACATCTGTGAAAAGCAGCGCGTTCACGGGGAGTAAACATGGCTCTGAAAGATAAAGAAAGCTCCGGCGTGGACCGCTCTTTATCTGCCAAATGATAAGTGTTCATTCAGCCAGAAAGCAGGACTGAAGGAGGGAGGCAGAGTAGAGATAGAGAGAGGGAGGAAGAGGGAGGGATTCCCAAGGCATTTAGGGGATTTAGGAGGAGAGACCCTCAAACAACGCTACTTAAATCACACAGCTAGATACCATCAGGGCAGTTTGTTTGTTTGTGTGTGCGTGCGTGCGTGTGCGTGTGTGGCAAGATTAAGATAGGATCATGATGTGTATTTATATGGACACAATTGCCTCTGTGCCCGTTTGCCTCTGTGTTAGTTTGTGTCAGTGTGCATGCGTGTGCGTTTTCATATTCATCGGTGTGTACTTTCGGCGTATGAATGTATGATTTTTAACAGTGTGTTAATGTGCGTGCATGTGTATGTGTGTGTTTCAGCGCGCTAGTGTGTATGTCATCCATCGCCTGCAGCGTCCCAGCTCTGCCAGTGTAGTTAATAGAAAGCAGAGTGATCTGCTGATAAGATAAGCATCATGGCTCCCCATTAATTAAAAACCCCTGGTCGAGAGAGAGAGACAGAGGGTGAGAGGAACAGAGCGGGAGAGAGAAAGAGGGAGAATGAGAATGAGGAAGGCGAGCCCAGGAAAAGAACCAGAGCGTTCGGGAAAAAACTGAGGATATTGGGCAAGAAAAAAGGTAAAAAAGTAAAAAAAATGGGGATTGAGAAAGAGGAAAACAACCCCTCAGATGAGATGCCAGTCATGTCTACACAGGTACTAATGAGAGCTACAGGCCTGGAAGACACATCGCCAGGTGACAAGCCAGAGATGTGAAACAGTGGGATGCAAACAGAGAGGGATACAGCCCATAAATGGAAGAATTGATCAAAGTGGCGGTTCCAACAAAACTGCAGGATTCACACTAAAAACCCAAGCAGCTTCTGAGGACTCTGAAGCACAAAATGCTGCTGTTTAGTTGCTATATGCTTAATGTGCCTTCATGTTATTATATTATGCCGTGAGTGGTATAAAAGCCACAGAGAGCAATTTGCCGGCTTATCTTTTTAACTTCAGCTACACCTTCCTGATGCGACAGACTGGTTCCGTTGTTTATAAATCAACGATTTCTTGCGACGTGCAGAGACGTGATGCAGAAAAATGTTTTAAATGGAAACACTAGGTACGGCAGCAGAGCGGTCTGACATACTGAGAATAAAGTTAGGTAGCAAGGGAGTTGGTGGAAGAAGGGAGGGTGGAGGCAGAGACAGAGTGATATAAATGGGACAGGGGGAAAGGAGCGATGGTGGGTCTTTGATGCAGGCACGCACAAACACATGCGGGGAAGGGAGAGGCAGGGAAGGCGAAAAGTGATAGGAAAAAGTACAACCCATGAAAATACAAGGATTATCAAAGGATTTCCTTCTTTTCATGAGACTTATCTTCAACTCTCGTTTCTCGTTTCATGTTCAGGTCCCATGAGACATCTACGCTTCTATCTGAAATCCCAACATGACCACTAACATAGAGCACGCACAAGTCAATACCTATATGAATACACACAACCACACAGCGACAACACAGCTCGTCTAATCTGTGAAAAGGCTAATTGGATACACACACACGCGCACACACGAGTGATGCTCTGGTGCTGATGCTGATTTTCACGCAGATTGCTTGATTGTTGCTGTGAATAATTCCCGTTCCTTTGCCTGGTGGAGGAAGGTTGAAGGTAACGGGAAAGAGACATGAGTGACAGCGTTACATTTCCCTGTGTTTCATCACTCATCATCATGTTCCCTGTATCCATGAACTCTTGTGGACAAAAAGGCAGCATCAAAGTTTTAATGGGTGGATTATGTAACAAAGGATGTGATACATAGCTGCAAAGTTAAAGAAATGATGACTGAGTCAAACTGACTCCACTGTAGTCACAATGAATTATTTATAACTGCCCCCAGCATGCATTAGAGTAGTACTATATAGCTAGACACACACAGTGCAATTAGCCAAAATGGGGGCCGGTCAAAATATCAAATCCACATGTGTATGAACACAGTCTTCAAGTGGTGAAAAAATAGGAGTGATCTGCATTATAGATGTATAGATCAACTAGTAAAGATCAATATTAGCATGATCAAAACACTATATATGGAGCATAATCGAAAACAACATTTGGGGAAAAAAAAGAAAAGAAAAGAAAGTCCATGGTTTATTAATTAGGTCTCTTAGAACAATGAATCTGGAGTGACATCTCCACACAGGAAGCCTGTCCCACTGGCCTTAATGTGATTGGACAAGGGCTGTCATGTCTGTTAACCGATCTGAGGGTCAAGACTGGACAGACTGGCACTGTGCATACAAAAGCAGATGCTAATTAGAGCCTGGGCATCAATCTTCATCACTGTGCTGGGATGGATGTGAAACAGAGAATGAGCAGGGGCTGAAGAAAAGAAAGGTGGAGAGATTTTGGTGGTAGGGGGGAGGTGATGGGTGGACAAGAGTTATTTTGGGATAGACTGAGGGAGATAACAAATCCACAGGTTGTCTGTGCCAGCAGGCTATCACATTAAATACTATTAAATTAGATATAAGGTGACCTATTACAAGGGTGTTGGTGCAGAAGTTGATAAACTAATGTATATTCACTTCATTCAGTGATATCTCCACAGACATCATACTGTATGTCATGTGCATTATTATGGATATCAAAACATCAAATAAAGAAAAGGTTTCCTAAATATACCAAGTTGTTTGGAGGCAACAAGTGTTTGACATTGACACAATACCAAATGAAATCATTTTTATAACCCACACTAACCTCTTTCGTTATCCTCTCTTTTTTATCTCTCAATATTGTGCATCCTCTACAGTACCTTCTCTATCATGCTTCTATGCAATGAACTTAGGGAATGGAAAAACAATGTGCAGTAGCTTGGGTATACAGTATGCTATGTACTCTGAGAACAATTTGGATGTGATTAAATCTTGTACTTTTTATAGTACTGTAGGGTGGGTGCTTTGCTCTGTTTATACATAAATTCCTATCCCATCTGTTAACACACTTGTGTGTAATTTAATACAAAGTAGAAACTTCAGAAATTCTTCCAATAAATAGCAGCCAATATAAGATACAGGTAAAGATGCACAAACCGCCTTGAAGTACTGTGCTGGGTCTCCCTAATTAGAAGCAACTTAATTAAGATGTTATCCTGGAAAGTAGTCGACACTGTTGATGTGCTCTGCTGACAAATACTTGACAGAAAGTTTAAGCTGCTCCTGGGCGCACAGCCAGGGCAATAGGATTCCTCTCAAGTGCAGAGGATTACTGCTGGTAGACAAGAATCTCTGATGTATCTTAACTTATTTTCTCCTGTCAAGGACAAAGATTAATCTAAAAACGTCCCGTCTCATGTCTCAGGTCAAACTGTTCAATATTTAACTAAGATCATGATCGCTGTCCAACTTTAAAGTAATCTCAGTACCAAAAGCAGAACCACACATAGCTGGGCGAAGAGTTAGACGAATCACAAATTGTTTTTTAATTCTTAAGTAGGAATAAACCCCCACACACACAAACACTATTTACTGGCTATTTATCACCCAGTGACAGCATTTTTAATTCGAGAGCACACAAAGATTTTATTCAAATCAACCTGATTAGGAATGGTTGACAGATTTTGACAAATGGCTGCAGCATTTAATGTCTACCACAATGGATTTTCTGTGATTTGGTCCCTGAGACCTTAAGCATTATTGCATGTTTTGCACATGCTCTCCCCCTTCTGCTAAAGATTTTTTCAGTGTGGAGCTCTGTTGCGGCTGAAAGAACTTACAAATCTCAGCTGGAGTAAGAGGGATCAATGAAAGGTGGAGAAAGAGAGAAGGTGATGCCTGCAACGGCATAGCAGACAAATGGAGAGATAGAGATGGTTGGATGGAGCCAGGGATGAAACCCATCCAGAAATAAACAACGTTCAAGAAGGGGGAAAAAAAGAAAAAGAAACTGCAGTGTCTGCAATGAAAACACCTCATTTTCTGTACCCATTCTCCTGCTCCTTACCCACTGCTCCCTATTTACTGATGATGGGTAAATGGAAATGACTCTGAGAGGAGAAACAAGAGCCATGAATAAAAGCAACAGAATGTGTTGCTGCAAAGGGGAGGAATGATGAATGGAATAAACAGAGGAAGTGCAGGTTGCCTCTCCTCTCAAGCTCATCACATCAGCGCGAGAGCCCACACATGACCGTCTCCCACTTCTCCTCCTCCTCCTCCTTTGTTTTCATATACCACCATCCTTGATTTCCACTCATGCGCTGCCTCTTTTTCTTGGATGAGTCTGAACTTTTTTCCATCCAGAGGCTTTTGCAAGAAGCACACATAGTAAGAAAAAAAAAAATCAATAAGCTTTCTCTATGGCATCTTCCAGCTGGGAATAGGGGGCTCAGGAGGTTGAATGAAAATGAACAAAGGACTGAGTGAGAAGAATGAGAGGTGGTGAATGAATGAGACTGACTTAGACTGAATGGAACACAGACAGATGATGGAGGGGAAAGAGCGAGTGATGAAATGTACTGTATGTCATTGGCGGGTTTTAAAAGAACTTGAGCAACTCTAATATAAAGCGGGTTTATGTCATGATAATAGCTTACATAAAACAGTATACAACATCTTAGTGGTTTCATTAAAGCATACTTTAATGTATTCTTGTTCAATGTATTTAAAAAAAAGAGGTAGACATTTATTTAATGAAGATCTAATTAAGCTGAGTCATGAGTTAGCTTGGAGGAATAATTATTCAGTGTCAAACGCTGTGAGAAGGGGATATTTTGATTTTTATGTTCTAGCGTTCACTGTATCACTCTCCATTGATCTGTTCCACTGCCCAAATACGGCATCAATTTACAGCCTTGTATGAGCACCGGTCCTATCTACTATTTGCCCTTTAAACAATTAGCTCTGGATAAGTGTGTCTACTTAGAAAATTACTTTTGCAAGTGTGCGTGTGTGTATGTAGGTGTGTGCGCGGCTGGCATGGGTGGGGCTAGTGATGGGGAACATTGGTGTGCAGGAGCATGGAGCGATTTGCCGGGGTAAGGGAAACACAAACGCTGGCGCTAGTCCTTGCAATTAGCTGAACACACAAAATTGGAGAGCTAATTGAATACGGTATTAAGCTGACAGACAGGTGTTCATTGGAACACACACCCAGTGAAGGGCACGCAGACACGCACAAACTGTATATACACACGCACTGCGGTTAAGCACAGGCATAAACACCCGATAAACACAAACACACCCACGTAAGCGCACACCCTTGAATGCTGCATATACACTGAAGATACACGAACAAACACGTCCATATCTACAAAGAGTCAAAAATACGCACATATTCACACAGCTATTATCCCATACTTGCTGATCAGTAATTTTCAGCCCGGTGGCACAATTCCCCCGTCACACAGTGCAATTACTGGATGTTTACATAGCCAAACAATAAACCAGTGAAACATACACTCAGTCAAACATTCATTAGACGGGCCAATAGAAACTGAGGTGACCTGGACTATTACCATGTATCACACACCACCATCATTAAGACTGAGCTGTGTATGTGACTGTATCCAAAGCAGGAATAAGAAATTATCTGCCGCCTTCGAACCATCTATCTGAATATTTGTGCGCTTGTAGTAAAAGATGCAGTGTTGTGCAATGGGCTTTTTTATCATGTAGCTGCTTTCACCACGAATGAATAGTGTTCTATAACCTTGTTCAAGGTAGTAGGCAAAGCCATACTTAAGTATTACTGCCTGGATACAAGAGGATATGAAGGCTGATTAAAATGGGTTTCATTATTTCTCTATTTTTATCAACCATCCTAATCCACATCAAGGAAAAGCAGCACATGAAATGAAAGACAACTCTGGTTTCTGCTTCAGGCGTGACAAACGGTCACGACATCAGTGACCCTCCATCAGTGGAGCGCCCGTCAACGATGTCCGATGCAATTGAGAAGAACCACTCCAACTTTTGCCACGTTGCAACACAAGTGAACAAATTGACCAATCAAATCCACATGCACTACACTCAGTCAATCAAAGCGCAGGCAGATGATTAAGATGCTGGATGAAGGAGCGCTTGCTGAAAAATTACGGCCCCATTGTCTCTTGATTTGCAATCTGAGATGCAATCATGTCAATGAGTCTGCTCTGGCCTCTAAATGACAAACAAGAAAGGTGAGCTATTTTTACCATGATGATGCTAATGAGGATGGTAGCCTATGTATGCGTGTGCGTGTGTGTGTGTGTGAACCATATCAATGAGGCTGCTCTAGCCTCTAAAAGACATACAGGAAAGGTGAGCTATTTTTACCATGGTAATGCTGGCCTATGCATGCATGGGTGCAGGAATGGTCACATCATGTGAGCAACAAATGCACCTTCATGCCTCACCCCTAATGAAGGTGCCACACTGTCATTTTGTGAGCCAATGGACATCATGTAACCACAAATTATTCTGCTATGTGACTCTCACATTGATAAGGTCAAGTTGGATATTAGAACTACGCATGTGTATGTGTATGTGTTGGTGTGTGGGCGGATGCATTTGCACATGTGTGTAATGCATTGATCAACTGTCAGATTCACATTACAGGGCCAGACATTCGTAAAAAGGTCAGAGAACTGCCTTCCTCTGTCTTGATTATTTTCCTTTTTGTCCAACACACACAGCGTTTCCTTCCAAAGAGTTTGCAAGAAACTGTTATTTAGCTAAAAAAAAAAAAAAAAAAAAAGACTGAATGACAGAGTGTCTGAAAGTATATGCTACTGTATGTGTGTGTCTGTGTGTCAGTGACACACAGTAGAAGCCAGGATTCCCATTGAAAACTTTCAGGAACAGATTTCATTTTACGTTCATTGCCCAGTTGCTTTGTCGGAATTCTTCTGCTCCATGTCTGAACATTTGTTAGTGCACGGTCAGTCTACTTTATGGATGTGCTGTAAAGACCACATGCAGATCAAACACTAAATACCAAAAATGTAATCACCGCAAAGTGTCTGACAGTGCATTTGTCTCTGAGTGTCAGTGGACCATAAAATGAGCAGCCACTGGGCACAGATTCCTAAAAAGCCTCCCACTGATACCAAGATGTTGTCATGCATATGCGCTTTTCTAAAGGGGTTTTTACTCAGCAGCACAAAGTCACTTCACAAGAGACTCTAGTTTCGGGGCCTGACTCAATGGGGTAGCTGAGTAATCTAAGGATTCAGGAACTAAATTTCCCCTTTGCAGCCATTTATATTTTAATAATTATCAACCTGTTACATTGTCAAAGTCAAAGTGTATTATAGTGTAAGGAACAGGTAGTTGTGCAGCTCTTATCAACTGAGAATCTCTCCATAATTCATTGTGATTTGCCTCTGCCCTGGCATTACAGGATAATTTTAAACATACAGTTCACCTTGAGGTGACTACACTCTCCTTGGGCCCTGTGTGAGTTTGTGTGTGTGTATTTTAATATTTCAATATTACCTTGTGTGCAGCATGTTGCATAGTGCAATCAGCAAGGTAACGCAAGAGGGAAGGGAAAACTAATAAAGCAGTGATTAGCTTATGCACCTGCTATTCTCATTAGTTCACACTGGGCAATAATACAGCACAGAGAAAACGGAGGCAGTACTGCATTTGCTAAAATCTGTGCAAGACAATACAAAGCTACTGCCGCATATAACGATGCTGACTATGGAGATGATGACACAATGAGTAAGAAGGTGGTAGTGATAAAATATGGATTAAACAACAAAACATGATGTAAAATGAATTATTAAGACAATTGAGTGCTATTTCTTGACAAGCACTGCGGTGTGCAGGACATCACAGTGCGCGGTAACAGCTGAAAATGGAGGGATTACTGTCATAATGATGATGTGATTGTGATACTGCTGCCTATTATATGGATGTTCATAAGTGTGGGTAATATCTCTAACACAGTAACAGGTAATGTGCTCTCATAAAAACGGCCAGCTGCATTAAAATATTAATTTTTCTAATATTATCATAAAATAAAATTAGAAATCTGACAGCAATATGTAAACAATAAAAGAGGAATCAATTTGACAACTAAGATCCTTTATTTCCTTTATTCAGTTTGAGTTGAGATTTCAGTTGTCTTGCTGCCTGATATTCACTGGGTAACAATTCAATGATACAGATGGCTGCATTCTCTTAAGTGGCGTAATTTGGTAAGAAAACATTTATTTTCTGTGTTCATCCATCCTTGCAAAATGATTGCAAGCACAAAAGTCGAAAAACAAAAACATGATGGAATAAAAGTTAAATTATTTCCCACCTTGAGCAATACAACTCTGATAAACCCTGTGTCCTAGGAATGACATTTATACAAAACTATTGGAAACATAATTATCTGACTGGATTATGTTCAGAAGCAATGCTTTCTTTTTTTTAAGAATCAATCAATTCTACATTGACTGTATTAACAGCAGAGTCACCAGGGAGTGGTTGGTGTGGATGGCAAGTTAACATCCAGTCCTGATGGGCAGAATTTAACTTTCGTTAAAGATAAGACTGTGGCTTTGGTCAAATGCAAATAACCAAGTTGTGTCTGGAATCTGATGACGAATGCATCATTTTGACATACATTTCCATTATGTTGACATGACAAACACAATCCAGTCACAAACAATTTCTACTACAACTGTGTCCTGGTTTAGTTCAGTTTGTAATTCTTAGGATTACTGTGAAAGCTCTATAGCGAAGTAGCTGGAAGTGGCCAAAAATGTATTTTCACTAAGGACTCCTTTATCGTGGTTTGTATGTATGTGTCAAATATCTGTGGTAAATGTTGTATGTACATAGTAACTGAATTAGTTCTCCTTCTTTCTCTGGAGAATTTGCACATAATATTGATTCATCCTGATGTAAATATACGGTTTGCATTTCACGAGATTCATGCCTTGGCACTGGCAGATGGAATTTCAAGAGTACAAAAACCAGTGAAGTGATTGAGGCAAATACACAAAAAGGTACAAAATGTACACAGGGGAAAAAGCAAACACAATCATGCATGAATCCACTCCGCAGTGAGTGCCATGGCCTGCACCAAACACACACACCTTCACTAGGAGGGGTAAGACAACACCACCAACCTTGTGCAGTGACTCATACGACAGCAAGCCCTGCATCTATTTCTCAATTCACCATGATCCCTCTCTCCTCCTAATTGTCTCTCCTAGATTCCTTCTCTATTTTTTTTCGCTCTATCTTTTCCTCCCGTCACTCTACTCAAGATTTCAGTTTCACTTGAGTCACGGTCAAAGCACATACACGCACACATGCGTGTTGTGGACAGAGATGCACAGACTCAAATATGGCACCATTGTCAGTGTGGTGTGCAGAGACTGAGGCACCACCTCACACCCCTGCAGAGAGGAAGAGGGAGGAAGTTTGATAACAGGGAAAAGAGACAGAACCAGAGAGAGAGAGAGAGAGTGGAAGGGATTAAAAAAAAGAAGGCAAGCATGTTTAATAGACAAAGACCAGCAGGGTGGGTGTCAGAATAGGAACTGTGTATTTACTGCATGAGGGAGAAAACACTTGATGTGCAGGGAGGGGATGCCTCCACTTACCAGCCTATCATCATGGTCGAGCCAAGTGCACCTGCAGAAGTGTGATGTAGAGATGGAGAGCTGGATGGAGAGATGGAAGCGTGATGGAGAAGTGTTTCTAAATTGAATCAGCACTGCTGGAATGCGTCTGACTAATTTTATCATGACTCAGTGGATTGACTCTGCAGATAACAAGCGGAGAGTCTCTGATCAAAAGTTTCCAAGGATGGAAATAAATAATAAAATAAATAATGAGACAACCAGAAAGCTATTTTTACACAGTAGATGGAAGAGTTTCTCCACGCAGTAAATAACTGATGTAGGGCTTCTTGACAATGGCTACCATCAGCAGTGTAGCTACACAGTCCAATCTGGTGGAGACGGATCAGTTCCACTGGAACCGTTGAGAGGTCAAGGGCCTGGCTCAAGGGCATTTAAGTGGTGAGTGGTGGGGAGAACTGTTTTACCTCCTCATCCAGATTCATCCTGACAGTCTGGGGGATTGAAGCACTGACCTCCCAGTCACACGCCTGCTCCTGGGCTTCCCACAATACGGCCCCATACAGCTGACCTGTATTTAGTTTCATGCTCCTGTGATCCTGCAAGTTTGACAGCTCGTACGCAGAGTTTGTTCAACTTCTTGCAATATGTGTTTTCTGCCTCTCTCTTCTGGTATAATATTGACATTGGCTTTGCTTTTTCTGAGGAGCTTTTCAGACGGGAGTATTCAAATGAGACGTGTGTCAAAATGTTGTGCAAGAAATCTTCTCTCTCAGCCAAGAAGTCGTTCAATATCATTGAGAGCAGCAACTTTCAATGACACAAGAAGGTTAAATCGACAATATTAGAAAACTGTTTCTTTGAAATCTCCTTTTGCCCAGTTAGCTGCTGCTGTGGTATCTTTATCTTCAGTGTGTGGGTAGCACACCTGTGAACCAGTCTCCTTTGATTAACAAGAGAAGGAAAGAGAATTAGATTAAGTTCAGAGGTGGTTTTATTTTAGTAACTAAAACATGCACACAGCATGTGATAGCACAGTATGGCTGGATCTGACCACATGTCACAAGAAATTACTGTTATGATTTTGACAATAATGTTGCTATAAATATTTTCCAACTTTACTTACAATTTCAAATGAGCACAACAAGCAAAAACAACCCCTGGCCTTTTCTTACACTTTCTACAACAGGTATTGTGTTTCCCCCTTTCTGTCTTATTCATACCTCCTTCACCTCTGTTCTCCCAGCTTCAGCTTTATTTTAGTTCTGTGTTCATTACTGAATCCCACTGGGTCCAATAACAAGCACTCGACACATGATTTCTTGCAAGCGGCTCAGCTGAAAGGTCAAGGTCCCTCTACAGCATGAGAACAGTGCATCTCGCTGACCTTAACATCCACAAACCCATGGAAGATTGTGCAAAAGACACAAGCAGCTGAAGCAGGGGAGAATGTCACTTGAAATGAATGTCTGTGGTGAATGTTAATGAACAAGACTGGGTCAAAATCCAGTGTATGGGGGGCCACATATGGTCAGTGATTGGGGACAGAGGTGAAAACTAGTGTGTCAACAACTGACATACGTATCTTCATTGTCCCAGTTGTCAGCTGGTTTCGGCTCTTTATCAGCTTCTCTCCTACTCTTTGTGCTCACATATACATTTTAATGCAGCCAAATCCCCATTAAAGCTGATCTCATTTACATTGCTCTGCTTCTAGTGCCAGACAACAGAACAAGGGATGAAATAGTCACTGAAACGTGGCCCATTAACAAACTGCTGCTCCACCTCTTTGCCATTAACTGAACAGAGCAGACTAGGGAGGGGTGTCCCTCGCACTTGCAGGGTAGTACTGGGAGCTCTCTTCAGTGGGAACTAATAGGAAAAAGGCGCTATAAATCAAGTGACAAATGTGCTAAATTGGCATGAACTATAGCACCCTACTCTGTGCCTTTATAGGAAGTGTTTGTGCCAATTCATGTTATAAAAGCGACAGCCAACGGAGGGAAACGAGCAGCGTGTGGAATAGCCAATGGTATACCTTCATGCCTAGTGCAGTAATTAGCTGAAAAACAGTATGACATGAACAGTCAGTCAGTCTTTCAGTCACAGACAGATGTTTGTGTTTATAGGGATGGTGCTGCCGTTGTTGCGGTCAAGCCAAAAAGGTAATTAAAGGAGAGATACATTCATCTGAGTGTAAAGTCAATAACACTGAGTTCATGCAAGACTGCACTGAGGTCCAAGTGAAAAATAAAAAAATAAATCCAAGTAGCACTGTCTCATGAGGCTAGTTATATTGATAGCACTGAGCTGCACTACACATAACTAGAACTATAACTTCAACTGAATTCTGCTCACATTTAAGTAAGATGAACTCTATACTCAGTCAGGGCTCATTATAACACGGAAAGGGCTCTAAGAAACATATTTGGTGTGAAGGCCAAAAAAATAATACGGCTTTGATAAAAGAGGGAGCTTACTAATCAATAAGATTATTGTCTGCCTAAAAGAAATGATGCAGTATTCCCCAATAGAAATAAAGGTATCACTTACTTAAAAAAAATACATAAGATACTCTAATGATTGAGGGATAATAAAGATTATTTGTTCTGTTGAAATGCAGTAGTAGTAATAAATAAAACCTATTTATTTTTTAGACAATTTTAAAGTATAAGGGAGAAGATTATGAGTCCAGCAAACTTTTTCAAAAGTTACATTTACGGTTCTTTATGTGCTTAGGTCTGTTGATGGAGTATAGTTAGGCTGTGCTGTCAAATATGAGCTAGAGGAGAGGAGAGGTGAAGCAAGGCTTGGAAAGGATAGAGGATATACAGTAATTTTGCTGGTGTGACATTTTCCCATAATCCCTCTGAAATGCCGCCAGTGTCAGGAGACGGAGAGGCAGAGGGGCGGTGGGAGGAGGAGGAGGGAAGGAGAGCATCTATTATCATACTTTTGTTAAGTATGAGGCAGCTCAAACATCATATATTAACCTTTCTCCCTACCCAATAGATTAGGTTGGCATGCTGAATGGAGGCATTTGCATGTGCCTGTGTGTTTGTGTGTGCGTATGTGTAAAAGATTTGATGGATGTTAATCAAAGAAATGCTAGTGGCAGTAATTACCATGGAAAACAATAACGCCATGATTGGATCAAAAGAACATGACAAATTCATTATTGACATCACACATGTGCAAGCACACAGACACACATAATGAGAAGATATGGTTCTACCGCTGAAACAGTGAAGATACAGTAGCAATTAAATCCACATGTTCTCTCCCTGCTTCACAGCCAAATATTATGCATCCTGTTTTATGCCTTAGTCTCAAGTTTTGTATACTGTATATGTGAATCTTATCTATGTCAGTTCTTTCCATTTAACTGGGCCAAAATGCTTAAATGTTAACACCTGTATAAATGCACCTCTGTGTGACCACCCAGTGGCCACCTCATTCACGTTTATCTGTCCGTCTGTCTCTCTTTTGGTCTATCCTTTTATCTCCGTGGCCTCAGATTTAGGGTGAAGCTCACCACGGCAGAGAAGAAAGCAGATGAGTGCTGTTATCATTCCAAGGTCACACACACATACACACGTGCACAAACAGATAGGCCACCTCAGAAAAGGAAAATAACTACAATGGGCAATTTACCCAGAACAGGCAGGGATGATGGCCAGGGCACAGATGCGTACACGCACGCACGCACGCACACGCACGCACACACGCAAGCACACACACACGTAAACACACACACAGTGCCTCAGGGCCAAGGCTCTGGCAATGCATCATTACCCTCCCTTGGAGGTGATTCCATATCCCAGCATGCATTTCTCATGCGGAGAGGAAATTACCCCTGGGCCGTGCTGAGAGCCAATAGAGTGTGTCCTCTCTCCTCTGTCTTTCTCTCTCTCTTCCTTCCTTCCTCTCTCTTTCTTTAAATCCCTTGCTCACCCTGTGACTGTGTCTCTTACACCCTTATTGTCCTCCCTCTCTTGCTCCGTCCCCCTGAGTCACCCATTTACCAACCTGTGTTTTGTCTTCTCTCAATGCCATTTCGTTTTTTCTCTTAACTTTTTCTACACCTGATGCAGAAGACAGATTATCAACAACGGACAAAAAGGTACTGACGGGTTTCCGTCCTTCGTCCTCTGTCTTGCTCTCTTTCAGTTAAGCAGTCGCTCATGGTGAGGTTAGCCATGTGTTTCACTTCTGGTATCCTCCAAAAAGCAGAGCGCAGAAAGAAAACATCACATGCTCTTCCCTAGTCTATCCTTCATTAAAGTCTCTATCTGCTCTGTCAATGAAAGATTCATATAAAATGGACCATTTAAGAATAATGCAAAAAATTGTCATTGACATGGGAGGTTTATTGTTTTGACAGAGTCACTATTGAGAGAAGGCTGCTAAATTGTATAAATAAATAGTTTAGTTGTTTTTTAAGGGGCTATTTGCGTAATTGTTCTAATTCTGCTGAGCTAGAGACTAGAGTTTATAATACGCCCTGTGGCACTACCTCCACAGGGTGACGAGCTGGTTAGTGTGCTAACTAGAATACAAAAAAAGCATGAAAGACAAAGGACTTCACATCGGTGTTGCTTTCCAGAACTGGATACAGCTGTTTGATGCTGAACTTTCCTCCTGAACTGGCGAGTAGACTTGACTGGTAACTGCTGTCAATTCTAACACTAGCTACTGTATAGCAACATTTACAAATACCTCATTTAAATATCACTTAACACACTCACAGTAGTTTCAGTTATCACCTGTTGCAATGAGCAATATGGGGTCTTGATAAATCATCTGAGCCTGTGTAGCTAGAACATGGCTCTACTGTGAGTGACATTAAAAACAGACAGAGCAGGTAGTTTGTAATATATAATATAACGTACTACATTTTACTTCTAATTTATGATTAATGCGTTAAGGTTTTTGATTGATCTATTTTGCTGCACGCCTGTTGCCCTGGTACTGTTCTGTAACAAAGGCTGCATTACGTGAGTACAGCAGCCACTGTGTATGCAGCAGTAGAACAAGAACAAGTGGTACTAGCAGTACTGGAGCAGCAGTTATTTTGCAGCAGTAACAAAAGTCTCACAAGTGCTTTGTCTCTCTCCATGGTGCTGAAACTTTCAATCCCAATGTACCTTACTGTCTCTGTCCGTGGTGCTGAAGCATCTCACCCTGTCTCTTCATCTATTTCAGGCCAAGTGAACACTTTCCACTTTTACAACAATGTATTTATTAGTTTTTATTATATCAAGCAGCATATGAAATCATCAAAAAAAAAGGTTATTTTTCAATTTCCTTTATTTTTCTGGCCACTGATCATTACAATACTCATTCCACAGGTTCAGTGATACATGAAACGACTCAGCTCATTGACCATGACTGTGTGCAGTCTGGCAAACAGTACTGTGGAAAACTTTTAGTCACTTAGACAGCATGACAATGACCCCAAACATAAAGCCAAAGTCATACGGAACTTCAAAATCTATTTTTAGGAACAACAAGCCCTACAACAGATGGTATGTTTCTTACAGAGCCGTGCTATCAATATCATCAAGCCAGTCTGGATTACTGAGAAAGAAACAGCCGAGACGGTCTTAATCCAATGGACTACTGTGGAAAACTCCCAGAGATGTTTATAACAACCTGCCTACCAGACACCTTGAAAAAATTCATGGACTGAATATATAAAACGTATTTTTGAATGCATCTTCACTTTACTCTTAGTGCCTAAATATTAAAGATATGTCGAAACTTTAAATTTCATCCAAGCAAATAAAAAAAATTCAGGAAATAGCACATGTATTAGTGGACTGGCATCAGATGTGTTCACTTAACTATGCTTCACAAAACCCACCTGTGATACTCTGGTAACACTAAATCATCTTACTGCAGGTGTACGGCATGGACATTATAGCCCAACAATTATCACTGTTGTTGCTGATAATGCTAATGCCGACCATGTGGATGGACATTACGATGGACATATACAGGATGGAGAAATTGACTGCTGATCTGAATTACAAGAAGGACTTGTTTACCCTACGCTGGAGGAAATGGATAGACTATGTAACACCACGAAGGCCGGATTTCAACTTGCTTAACCTGAAATAATATGATGTATATGCAATAATAACCATACTGTACCTCACTCCCTAAATGTTCTTGTTTTAGTTCTGTTTTTTTTTATTTTATGTTCTTTTATTATTGGAAAAAGGACATTTATGCTAATTTTATGACAAATGTTTATAATGGAAGTACATGTAATATTTGTGGCAGAATGTCAATAAAAACTAAATTAAAAAAAAAAAAAAGATAATGCTAATGCCAAAGCCAGTACAGTTTGTTGCACTTCTTAAATAGGCAGGATTTTAAAATTGAATTTCATGTGTGTTTATTATTTGTAGGTTGTGCTTGTCAGTACAATCCCTGGCACTGCTCAGATTTGTTGACAGCTCCCTCAAACAGCAGAGCCTTCCAACCACATCCAACTTTACGCAGGTGTCTCTGACTGAACTATATATGTTGGGTTTCTGCCAAAAGCAAAAGCACAGGTGCTGCCATTAGGTTGCAGGTTTTGTTTTCTCACATATAATCAGCGAGGGAATAATCTAGCGACAGTGTCTAGAGAACCGATGGTTATATGCAATATAACTGCAAGAACAGTTCTGAAAACGGAGAGCGCTGTATTAAATTCAGAGCACTGGACTTGCCCGATGGCCACAGCAGAGATCTACTTCAAGTAAACATAATCTGTTTCCAGTTTACACAACAGAAATTCCCAGATGTATCACGCAGTAAACTGGATACTGTGGATGTGAGTGGGTCTTACTTTCGCTTAAGTGAGTATTGGATCCCCGGACTGAATATAATCCTATTGTCAAGTCCTGCCACACATTCACACACAGACGCACAAACACGTAGGCTGCCTCAATTTCCATCCAAAGCAGGTATCCTGTTGGTGGAGTTATACATGAACCGTATGTATCCAACAAACAACGGTCACACGAGGGGAATACAACAGCTCTGTTTCTCTCTAACCCGAGACACCACTGACCAACACGCAGCAACGGTAATCTAATAATATCTATCTCTCTCTCCGTTTCATGTGCACACACACAGACACCAAATCACATATCAATGTGCTTTAAACCGTGCAACATATGGGAATGCATTGCATCAGCCCTATGCACCTCAGACACATTCACACACACACAGTTTCCATCCCTGAACACACAAACCCACACGTGCACACTGTACCAATTCACAGACTTGCACATAGTCACCACTGACCGTTACAGATTTGCCATAAATAGAGCGCTGTGCTCAGGCCGTGAGCCAACAAACACGGACGATAAATAGCGAGCGCTGACAATGACATGTCACACCGTATCACATCATATCAGGTTACTGTAAATAGCAATTTCATGTCAGCAGCTCTATTGTATCTAGCAAATAATGGAGGCACAGGGTGTACAGTATTTATTTTACCATTGCTTATACAATGTGTTTGTGTTTTATATCTGTTGTTGCACTAAAATCCCGATCACGGTTTGTCTTCGTTCTGGTGGCAGTCTTCACTCAATCAGAATCTGGGTTTTACATCAAACATATAACCAGTATAGTTGGGTGGATAAATGTGCAATAGGAGGAGGGGGGGATAAAAGTAAACGATGGGAGTTTGATTTATCTTATCTGGAGTTAAGTGCTGTGTCTCTGTTTCAGGTTGATTGAGTGGTGAGATACAATAAGTTAAGCACGCACACCCACAGCTGAGACAATACTGCAGTCTGGTTTTTGATCACAATGTTACAACTTTTCCTCCTTTTTCTTCTTGTCAATCCTCATTTCTACTAGTCTCTACATTCATCACTACTCCCCCTGTATGGTCTCTGTTGCCTACTATACGCTTTTCTAACAATAACCACTGATACTCTTCTCCTTGGTCCCTGACTCCCATCCTCCCCGAGCCAATGTTCATTTCTGTCTTTCCTTCAGTTCTTACTTACACATTCGCACTCTGTTTACCGTCATTCCCTCCCTTCTTTTTTCATCTTCATTCTTTGTTCTCTCAAGGTATGTCTCTCTTACTCCCTTCAAAATTGTCTCTTTGCCTTCTCTTCTTACCGCCCCCTCCTTTATTGTCTCTGTAGGTCTGTGCTCATCATCTTCATATTCATCGTGCTCCCTACATTGTTTTTAATATTCAATTTGAGCGGTAAACACAGTGGGGGCGAGGAGGAGAAAGCTTTAAGGAAAGCACACATGCAAAACAATTAAGGCGAACACTCCGACTCTACTACATTACGCCTTAACCTCAGACTTCTGCTTCATCTTTCTTCTATTATTTACCTCCCTCCATTTTCCCACTTTCTACCAAATTTGCCTCCTGTTTCCATGTGTTTCCCACCCACCTCTCCCTGCATGCCTCCTTTCTTTCCTTCCCCCTCCTCTTCCGCTGTGCTCCTCTGCCTCATCTTCACCAGTCCCTCCTTCCACCCCTCCTCCCTCCCTCTTATCTATCTTATCTCCCTCTATTTCTCCCCTTCTCTCTTACTGCCATCCATTAGCGGTTATTGAGTTTTCTCTTTGTGTCACTGTCCTCACCTCTGCTCCATCGCGCTCACTCTTCTCCGACTGTAATGGTCCCTAACTGTGTAACTGGCAGCCGTGCACACCTGCACGCACGTAATACAGTAATGCACACAGGTTATGCACATAATATGCTTAAGAATTATATTAAAAAATACATAAGTCTCCTCCTACGCACATACTGCACACTCCCCCACACACACAGTAACACACAGAGACATAACCTCTGCCCTCACTCTGAGTGTTCCTTGTCTCTAATAGCTGCTAACTCATTTAGCACTTCATGTTAGCTCAGCTAGATCCAATTACAGCAAGAGAGAGAGTGAAGTTTGAGTAGGAGGCTATTTAACCTCATGGCAAAGAAAATTGTAACACTTCAATGTAACAATTCAATGATATTAACAGGTCACAGGCCTATAGTTTTAGGAAATCTGAATTAAGGGATTTAATTACACATTACCTTAAGACAGTACGAAGAAACAAAATTGGCAGATGAAGGTTTCGGATTTAACACCCTGAAAAACTATGAACAGGAGCAGAACATTAATTGATTCCTGCACTGAGCCTCTGTCAAACTCACACCACTACATCACATGTCTTTATGTACACATATATGTCTTCTAAAACGATGTAAAAAACAACAACAATGTGGTAATATTTTTTTTGATATGGAAGTCTATTCATACTTTTTTCATGCACTTTGGCTCCCTGTGGTCCTGCATTGCTTGTTCAACTCAAAAACCCTACAGCCTTTGTTTGGAGCCTCAAGCTTTTTAACACTCAGGCTCCAGCTACAATATGAATATCTTAAAGCAGTCTTAACTTTTAATTAAATAAGGTTTTACTGAACTCTGCAAGGGGCATTTCAAAACACAAAAGAGCTCCCAAGATTTTGGTACTGATTACAGAAGAGCTGTATTTTAATGTCTACAATAAAGTGCAAAAGCAGAAAAAACAAGACTCAACTCCTACTACAGTATATAAGGCTAGAAGCAGTAAAGGAAACAAAGTGACCTCTTATGTATATTTGTGCATACAGACTAAGTCTGTTAATGTCTCCAATGGGACAATGATAATAATTGTGTGTAAATATTATAGTTTATTTATGTAAGTGTTTTAGCAAACTAAACCCCATTCTCCAGAGACTTTGTTTTACAAGTTAGAAAGAAGACAAAACAAGCCTATGCGTGCTACTACAAACCCTGAGACTTTTCCTTGTCTTTGTGACCTGTGCTTCTTCTTCTTGTCGCTGTGTCTCTTTGAGAAACTTACTTCTGCCTGTTGCAACTGTTTATGTTGTTCTGTGCTGACGATGTCACAAATACTGACTGGCATATACCTTATAGAAAACAAAACATACAGTATATTAGGGCGCTGCCTCTTGCTGAATTCAGGGAAAACTTTTTGTGTTTGTTCACAACACAATGCAGGAAACAAACTCCAACAGAGTGCAAACAACAAGGACTTCCCAAACCTGGTATGAATATGAATGACATCAGGTCAGTGCCTTGTATTTCGGTTGGACTTTGCATGATCAACGTGCAAAATTGAGAATGTGGATGAACATTTTTGTGTAACCGCTGTAAATAACTGATATTGTGTCCTGTTCTCTCCTATTCTCTGTGTTCACATAAACAGTACTCTAATACAGCTACATTCCCAATAAAACTATTTCTCATTTGATGTCTTTTTCTGTTTCTGCTGCCAGATGACACCAGTTTGAAATAGTGTCTGAAACACGGCCCATTAAGGCTACATATTAACTTCCAAGCCATTTCCAAGCTGCTGCTCTCCAGCTGCTAAAAATCCTAATTTTATAGCTGTGATGCCATCTGACAAAATCTTCAAACGCATAAAATAAACAATGAAATGGTCACTGTGACTGTGAATTTGGCTGTACAGTATTTACTTGTAAAATGATCACTAGTTTGAAGCAACAGAATATCTCTGTTACTGTAGTTTGTTCTGTCTGGATCAATCTGCTCCTAGGTTTGTTGCAATTTTTCTCAAGACTCTAAATCTAGGGAGAAATTCACAAAGTTGGCAACTGAGCAGGCTGTTAACTTTGTAAAGTAACACAGAGAGCAATGGCCAATGGGAAAACTCCAACTTAATCATGTGGCATTTGGCTGACCTATGGTACAGCTCAGATCTCTCAACCCTATCAGTCAGCCAGTCGGCTGCAGACATTTGCACCGGCCCTGGAGGACATGGTCTTCCATAATTCTGAGTCACTGTTTATTTTCCACAGTCACAACTCAGCCGATAAAATATACATAGTCTGTCTCACTTTGCAAAATTAAAGCCAACCTATAAATTATGTTTTCACTGATATGGGACATTAGAGATAGTTTGTGTTTGAGTGAAAGACTGTTTTGGGGTCTGTCAATCCGAGCACATCAGGAATAAACCAACACTGCCTCAATCACAGGACTGAGGGATCGTGAGGACATTGTGTCTTGTCAGTATGTGAGAGTATAAATGTGGCTGGTGGTCAATAAAGAAAACAACTACTGTATATACCTGTCAGTGGAGTCCATTTACATTTTTCATCTGACTGTGCATGTCACTCAGCTATTCTTTTCTCTGTTTCTTTGCCATTGTATTTTTTTTAAATTATATTCTCCCTCCGTCTCTTACTCTTTCATCTCTCTCACAGTGTCTCCCGACCTCCCTCTTCCTCTCCTGCTCACTCTCTCTATCTCCCTGTCCTGTGATTGACAGCTGCTGCTGGGACTTGATCCACACACGTCGCAGTCCCTCCTGCTCTGTAATTAAAGGAATTATACATCAAGAGTCCTGTGAAATATATATAAATAAAGAGGGAGAGTGAGCTTTGCTTAATTGCGGAGACAAGAGGATGGAAGTGATCACAGCCCAGTAGGACTCTTTTTACACACAGCTTGACACAGAGGGAGGTGAAATGGAGCTTCTAAAGCAGCTGGAGTTAGACTGTCTTCTAGACTTGTTTTTTTTTCTTTATACATATGTACTGTAGGTTGGGGACAATGCTATAATAGTGAGCCTAGTGGGAATTCATGTTTCACTATGTAATACATGTAAATGTATGTGTGTTTTTGCCTTCACTCATCAGCTCATGGTATGTCGTTTGCCCTAACACAATGTGTCTCATGAGCTCATGGCATGTCGTTTGCCCTAACACAATGTGTCTCATGACTTTTCACACCTTGTTATCCAGTGAATCCCATAAAAAACACAAACACATACACTCATAAGCCTTTCACTCTACCTTGGGTCTTTCTGAATAGAGTCGATGGAGGGTGATCGCTGCAGGCTGCCTTCCGGCGGCAGGGCTGGTCCAGATTTGCTGTAGGGCGATTCCACCACTGAAGGGCAGTACTGCAGGGTGCGGTAGGGGTCCGCCACGTAGGGGTCTGAGCCGTACACATCTCCGCCTCCACCACCTCCGCTTGAGGTGTAACCGGGCCCCACCGTGGCATAGTTGTTGGTCCCGCCTCGGCTGTAGTTTCCCGTCCCCGTGCCGTGACTTCCTGTGCGCTGCAAAGGGGCGGAGTCGACACCAGGGGAGGAGGGAGCTATGGTGGGAAAGTAGGGACAGAGGACATAACTTAGGACCTGGTCATGGAGACACTGGGTCAGGTCTGCCAGGGCAGAGGAGAGGAGGAGAGAGTGGAGGGAGAGGACAAAGGTAAATGAGAGGAGTGGAGGAGAGGAGAGGAGAGGAGAGGAGAGGCAGGAAGGCAGGAACAGAGATGAACAGGTTGTTGGGAAAAAACAAGCGTGTCTCCATATGGATGGATAAATATTGGCCACATGCCCAGGATTAACAACAAGGAACAACACAGGGAAGGATTGAAGAGGGAAAAGAGAAAATATTGACAAAAGTTGTGTAGATACTCAGAGATCATATTAATGACTGCTGGGAGGAAAATCTGAAAATATATAATACATAGAATTATCGACTGTCAAGTGCATTGACATTGGCAGTGTACGGACAAGGCAAACTTATTCTGTAGAGCATTATATCTATGTACAGTTGTTATATAACGATGTTGAAGACATTTCTTTCTTTTGTTTTTATTTATTAAGTGCTTGACAACTTTCTTACAGTTCTGTTCAAACATGAAGTGAAGTAGCCCACTAAAAGAAGCTTTAACTTTCTCTCTCAGCGCTCAACACACAGCACCGATGGTTTGTAAACACAACAGTGGGTACACTGTCACCCAGTGACTCATTAGCCTGTCATTTCCTTACAATGAAAAATGGAAACCAAAGCCAATTTGTGGGCAGCTAGAAGTCAACTGAAGAACATTCTTTCTCTGTAAAAATCTGCCGGGTGAGCAATAAGGACCAAAAAAACAAACAAACATGAAATAAATAAAAAAAAACAAGCTATCTCTGTTTTGGAGTGAAATGGAAATTGAATGAGGATTTGCTCAGGGATATGAGCAGCCTGCAGGGGCACAGTAGCTGTCACCTTCTCTCCCAGTCGTGTCGGGAGCGAAGGATCAGTGATATATCAAGGTGTTAATGTGAGTCTGGGAGCCTTGTTTCTCCGGCTGTAAAAACACTGAGGCAGATGACGTGTGTTTATGTGTGTGAGAACCCAGATACTGTATGTGCACACAGAAACACACATGTACACACATGCAAAAACACCATAAATGTGTTCTTCAGGGAGTCTGCGATAAATCACGGAGCCTCAAGATCAATATGTGGCCTTGTGATTGACTAGGGCTTTAACACAGGCCAATGAACCTTCCCCCCTAAAAATAGAATTAGCCTTTAAAACTCCTGTCTGGATGGAAAAATGCACACCACAAACCACAACACACACTCAGTATGGGCCAGGGCACAAACACTAAACGCACACATTTACATAAGATAGAAGCTCCTGTACTTAATAAATAAATGAAAAGTTGATGTGTGAATGTAGGTACACGTGCTGAGGGTTAGTCTTTCATTGCTATGTGATCAACAGACTTGCTCTTTAGCCCTGTCTTGAGTGGTGGCATTTACTTGACCTTCACAACCCTCTTATCTCTTTCTTTTACATCCCCTGCTCTCTCTCTCTTTCAAACACACATACACACACGTGTAGTAGATGCAGCAGATTTTCCAAAGCCCCCTTTGAAATTCTTTGCACCAAACTCTGGTAAACTCCATTAGTTGGTCCACCAGAGGCACAAGGAACCTTTTGGATGATGTAACCACATTAGCATATTTTTATTTCCCCAACTCTAAAATCAGGTTAACAAAAATCCTTTGCCAGACAGACAGTGAAAAATTCAAGATTCAGACTCTGCCATGCAATGCCCATGAGGCTAAAGGCTGTGTGAGCTCTTCTGCTGATGCCCCAAATTTGACAAAGATCCAAAGAATTAGGCAGGAAAAGAGAAACAGTGAGCGCGCCTCGGAAACAGAGAGAAACAGCTGAGGGATGAGAGATGGGGCTGCAGTTTAGAGAAGAGCCAAACCAAAGGGGAGATGGAGAGAAGAAAAAAGATGCGATGAAGGGAGAGACAGTAGAGCCACACAGAACAGAGGGTATAGGAGGGTAATGAAGCAGAGTTACTCTCATCAGAGGCAAATCCTAGTCTTTCCTGTACTCCTTAAATGGTGTCTGTGGTGTGTCTGTCTTTCTGAACGTCTCATTAACAGCTGAAGCTTCAGGCTACTATAGTGCACGCCAGCGCCAATATCAGTGTGCACTCACTGAGAGGCTTGGCACCCAAATAGGATGAACCTTACTGCAGAGGAGGTGGTGGGAGAACTGTGAATAAAAGGGAGAAGGAAACACCCCCAAAAGAAGTAGCCTGTCAAATTATTTTTATAGTCTGACCACTGAATATGGTTGTCCTTGAGAAGAGGCTGACAAATGAAGGGAAGAAGGAAAGAAGCACAAATGAGGAGAGCCAGTGGGGGACAGAGAGACAGAGAAATCCCCAAAAGGTGTCCTGCCAAATCACTGCCTTCGCCCCGTCTTTTTGTTTTCACATTCAGTTACTTTGTATTCAGCCTCCCCGCGCCTCTTTATGCATTGCATTTTCTCCTTCGCTCAATCTCTCTGTCTACTCTCCCCTATCCTCCTCTCCTGCCTTAAGTACACAGAGTATTGCTGGATTTATCATTTGTTCTGGTAATGGCGAGCGCTGACTGATGACTTGACCTTTAGGGCCATCATTGCTGGCTATTTATGCGGGCTGTGTGTTCTGTGTGTGCGTTCACGTATTCCTGTCCCTGTGAGAACCAGGTTTTTTGAAGGGAGGGAGTTTTTGACCAGTTATTTAAGCAGTTTAAGAAGTTAGGACTTCAATTTTGAGATTATAATTAGATTTAGATTCAAAGCGAAGTATTTAATTGAAAGTTAAGGTTTGGGTTGAAAGGTCCTCACGAGTGTGGTTGGACAAACGCATGCATGCATGTGTGGGAGAGGGTGTGTCTTTCATGAATTTGCTAAAGTGCAGCATGAGACAAACTCACTGTGTTGTTTCATGGAATATTAAACAAACCACGCAATGTGCTGCCTGTGTACAAAACACACACACACACACACGTGCACGCTCCACTAACACCTCTCTCACCTAGCGCACTGGCGGCGTGAAATTGTGTTTGAGAGGAAATAAAAGGGCGGGTGTGTCTTTGTATTCCCTTGCTTCGGCGTAGAGTAAACAAATCACTGCTGTGCTCCTGCTGGCAGATTAGCGACGGGAAGGGAAACTCTATTAGTCATTTGACACAGTGATACCTCTGCAATTAGCCAGCCAGTTGAGGGGCCGGCTAGCTTACAGTGGGGCTGACTTTTTTCCTGTGAGCTGCTGAGACGAGGGAGCCCCGGCTGAATGTGCCAGAGATGTAGGAAAAACAGGAAGGGAGGGAGGAAAGAAAAAAGAAAAGAAACTAGAGGGGGATCAAACAATCCTCTGAGCGGTCCATGTCCATCTTTCCTTTTCATTCTTTCATCTCTGCCATTTATTTCAATCCTACTGCGTCTCTTTCGCTCTCTTCTTCCTCATCACTCCCTTGCCCTTTTCTGCTCTCTCTTTTCTTCTTCCCCTCTTCCTCCAGATCTGACCCCCTTCGTCCGTGCCTCCATCTGTCTTTTTATTTCTCGCCCGTCTCTTTTGAAATCTTTGCTTTGCTCTCCCTCCGTTGCTGTAGTTCACTTGCTCTCTGCTTCCATTTTTTTCTGACTGTCATCCTCCCTCCATCATCCATTCATTTCATGTTTTTCCCTTCCTCCCCCCACCCCCAACACCCTTTTCTCTCCCCCTCTTCCTCTATTGTGGTGGTAGTAGACTATGTGATCAGAGCTGAGGACATGTCCTTTCTCCCGACACGCTTCAGCGCTCAGAACGATTACACAAAACCCCTCAGCACAGTCTCTATCTCCCACACTTGCACACACTCGCATAGACATGCACAAGCACACAAACGTGGATTTCGAAATATGCAAGTGATAAACATGGACTAGACATGCATGCCTGTAACACATCTTTTTCTAATGCTTTAAGGTCAACAGCATGCACACACAACCTTGCCTACAGCAGCCATGAATGAAGGATGCAGGCACAAATACACACACAGTTTGGCTGTGGAGGGGAGTAACTAATCCTTAGTTTCTCCCTCTGTTTATCCCTGGGAGAGCCTTCTGGCCAACGCACAGCTCTTGATGTTCCTGAGCTGGAAGCTCTCGAGGACACGCGCTCACACGCATACACACATAAATGCCCTTTTTTGCACTTTCAGTATCAAGTCCACAGCATTTTACAGTCTGGGGGCTGCAGGACACACGCTTGTCTCAAGGTGCCATGTCTTTCTCCAAGAATGCCACTAAAATGCAGCAGGGGCTCTTGGCCAGTGGCTCCTGCTAAATGTTCATGTTGTAGAAGGACAGTTGGGAAATACATAAGAAAAGATGAAATGCTTTTCTTTGAGAAGGATGTTTCATTTATATAAGGCACATGGACACTGCACAATGCCCTCAAAAAGAGGACAAGGTCAATATCTACATTGTTATATGGTAAATATGCTAAATTGAAAACATAGTTAAGAATTGTAGGTATAAATATCTGACATCTTCACATCATATTTGCATTCAGCCTATCACCTCTATGCTCTCAGCAACATAATATCTTGATGCTTTGACATAACTCAAACTCAAACATAGCATTCTGTTGACCTATGCTGAAACTATGACCACAGAAGTAAGAGTTTACATAGGCTGGCCTTGTACTTAGCTGTCCTCTACTGTAGCTACTGTAAATAAAAATGGGGGAAAAAAAGAAGAAGAAAAAGAAATAAAGCTAATTACCATGATTATGAGCCTTTTTATGTCTATTTTTCAAATTGGCTCATGTTTCTTTCATATCTTATCTCAATGACTTGATATTCCTAATGCAAGACTTTGGTTTACTTTGTGGTAATAGATGCCATACAGGAGAGAGGGAGAGAGAGCTTCTATTTCATTTTAATAATAACAAATCTCTGAAAATGAAAGGGGCAAACAGGACAGTGCCAATCAAATGTATTATGTTTTTCTAATTCTGGCTCACGGTAACTACACAACAGAAGCCCAAGTTCTTGCCACTGAAACCTCACCACGGTTCTCCAAGCCCAACAACCACAACCTTTCTTTGTGAAGTTTACATTTCCCTTTGTTTTTATACGAGTTTCCTCCAAGGGCTTCTCCATGCAGGTTGGGTGCATTGGATGCTGTTTATCACCCAGATGAAATGAGAATTTCATTTCCCGTGTGTGCTCTGCCTCTCACCCACTGTGCGCTGAAATAAGCTCAAGAACCCCATGACCTTGAATATAGTAAGTAATATCACACTTAACTTGGCTTACCGATATATATATATACTGTGTGTGTAATGTGTGTGTAGACAATTCAGTCTATAGACAGTGAAAAGATAACTGAGGAAAGAAGTCCTTGATAAACTTTTTACAGAGGGATTGTTAATACATGTATTTACGGTATGACAAAAACAATATGGAGACAAACAGGAAAGCAAGAGGTCAGTGTCAATGTACAGTACACTGTACAACAACAAACTGTGAATCACTTCATCAATAAAGTAGAATCAAATGTTCACAGTTTAGTCCTTTTCCAGTGACATTTGACCACCAAATTCTAATTAGTCCTTCCTTGAGTGAACATGGAAAATTAGTGCCAAATATGAAGAAATAACCCCTGGGCGCGGTTGTATGGACAACCTGAGCATATAACCGTTCTGGCAGCAGCCACATAAACACATTTCAAACAGCAGATATGAGCATTTCTTTTCATTTGATGAAGACAGTCAATGCTGTTGTTGTGCTGACTTCAAGATTTTCTGTGTTTGTCTCTGAGGACAAAAACAAATGAACGTTTCTTTCTACAGTTATGAATTCATTATTGCTGATAAGACGGAAAATGCTAATCATGTAAACTGAGACGGCACGGGACACAAGTCGGATATGTGAATGCGTGTGTCTCTCTTCCTGTGTATGTGTGTACTGAATAGTGCAGCCTGTACTGTGTGTACGTCTCTGAATGCAAACATCCTGATAAGGTGTATATGGCGCAAGACTAACATCAACTTCACATAAAACTCACATTTAGGAAGTACCATATGTTTTCGCAAGGGGTAGAATTTGTGCTGATCTGTGGAGTAAAAGTCAGCTTTGAGCTGCTAATTAAAGCTTTCTGTGGCGTCAGCAAAAAAGAAAAAAAAACTTCTTGTAACTACTATACAGGCTTAAGCCACAACATAGACCACATGCATTCAATTTATGAACTGTACGGTTGTCCACTAAATTGAATAGCTCTGTAGGTCATAGTTGCAATTCATGTGACTGTGATTCATCTGTTTGAAAACGGATTACTCTGAGAGAAATTACCAAGACTTTAAATCAGTTCATGCCCCTCCCTTTCTTTAGTCCCTTTCTGTTTCCTTCCTTAACTAAAGTAGGGATAAATGTGGCCTCTCAGTGAAGAGCTGGCTGCTGAATGATATTTATAAACTGGACATTAAATCAGCATAAATGTTTCCACAGTGGAATAAACAACAGGTTATAATTAAGCTCAAATTCATTCCTCATTCTGTCTTTACCGGTGTTCAAAAGGCAGCAGGTTCATTAAAGACCAACAGGATCAGAGGCCAAGCTGAAATTGATCCTGGCCAAACAAACCTAATCTAACCTTGCAACTGAGGGAGCCTGGTGAGTGACACGCTAAAGTGACTGGGGAGATGCTTGAGCCAAAAGGTCCAACAACGCTACTGTGATCCTGAACCGATGATGTTTGACCAGGCTCTAACAGAAAAAGAAGTGAGGATTCAGGTCTATTGAGGCAACACAAGCTCCAATGTTCAGTCTTGTTAGCTGATGCTGGTGTTATGATCTGTAATAAGTTAATAACAGTTAATGTGACTCTAAGTGTGTATACTCGTTGGATATAGAGTCTTTTATCTGTGAGTGAATGTTCAAGAGGGTTATGCCTATAACAGATCTTTTTCCTTATTCAGACATAAGGCAACGACAACTCAAGCTTGTTTTTCATCTAAGACTATTTAACAAATAACTAGAAATAGCAGCAGCCTTATTTGTAAAGATTTATCTGTAAATTATTATATATTGGAAGCAAATGTTGAATAATCTTTGAATGCAAATTAGACAACACCACGAATGAAATTACTTGTTAGAACAATGTTTCTTTCTGTCATTTGATCAATGTATATAGTATATACACCATACTGTACATTTTATGACAATATATGAGCATGCAGGGTGTTTTGATATGTGGCCAAAGGCAGTGGATGGGTTTGTATACTAAAAAAGCTAGTCTGGATGTTTAATGTCTCATTTTTTAATCTCCACCAATATAACATGAAATACACACACATGCACACACAGCCCGAGTGGCAATGCTTAGCATTATAAACCACATTTGGTCACTGGAGGACATGTGGCAGATGAAAGTGAGCTTTTCCTTTCTCTTTTTTCCTTTCACAGATCTGTCGCTTTCTCTATTTAAGAGGTGCCCTGAACTTTTCCTGCCTTCTGGTTAGAAGACACAGAGCAACTGCTCTCTCTCTCTCTCTCTCTCTCTCTCACTCTCCAGTCATCTTTACCCATCCCTCCCTCCTCTGTTGGGCTTGTTTTTGCTCTCTCATCTCTCTCCCCCATTACTCTCTCTGTACTGTCCCCCTCATTAGGATATCAGATCTCATTACAGAGGGTGCACAGCGGATTTAAAGGAGGAAGCAGATTGGTTTAATGGTTTGAATTGCTATTCCTTTCTCTCCTTTTTACTGTGCATGTGCGCGTGTGTGAACATCCACACTAGTGCAATGAGGCTGTGCTGTAGAGCTGCAACTTCAAGCAAAAATAATCCCACTTTTGTTTCAAAAAATATCATGACACGCTCACACACACACAAGGTGGCACATGTGTGCGTATGAGCAGTTCCCTTCCCGTGGCAGCTGCATGAATGTAATTGCAGAAGGCTAATGAGAGAGTGTATAAAGGTGTGCTTACTGTACAACACCACATACAAAAATTAAGAAGGAAAAAAGACACATGTGACTAAAAACATCATTATTCATTTACAAAAATGAGGAGGAGTCAGAAGACAGAACAAGGCAGTTGAGACTTTAGCAGAGGCTGCACTGCAACAGCCCAGAAATAAAGCCCAGCCCTCAAAGAGTGAGATACAGTAAGAATCCAATTAAAGCCATTTGAATAACCTGTGAATGTTATAATTCACAGATGTTCCCTGAATGCCTCATATGCTCACATGCAGGAAATGTTGGATGTTAGTTATAGTAGTCATCATCAGTTCCCACTAAAGGGGGGTCTGGGGCAGCAGCAGTGCCTTTATGGGAAGTTTAAGGGGGTTTATAGTTGCTATTCAATATGAGGGGCCACAGGGGGCCCCTCCTCACCTTGAGGGCTCCAATCATTTTCCTGGCTTGCCTCTCCTGATGGTACGAATGTGCCTGTGTGCCTAAAACAGAGTGGTGATTTTGTAATGATGGAAAATGTTTTGTTCGTCCTCACATTGTGCCACTTTTTTTCATATTCACATCCTTTTCCCTCACAGCATCATTTTGTTCTGGTAATATTTGAGAAAATATAACATTGTTTTCAGCATGGATCAGTGATTAGTGATCTCTGAGGAATTAGAGTCTGTCTTCCACAAAGATACTGCAGGGAGCAATGTTAAACTACATAATACCCCCTTATCAGCAGCAATAGCTCAACCTGGTTACTAGATGCACTTGACAAATGACCATGGCAGTGAATCTAGCCATTCTCACTGTCACCACCTGAGCTATGCACCGGCCTGATGTTAAGCTATTAAAGAGAAAAAGTGCCACATCCATTTAGAGTCACCGTTATTCCCAGTGGTCAGAGTTATTAATACAGGCCAAGATAGCTTTCATGACACGAAGACAGAAGGTACAAAGGCAAAACTGTAAGAACAAAGGCAGGAGGGGAGGAGGAGAAAAGAAGAGAATGAGGAGAGAAGGTTAGAAAAAAAAGGAGAGCAAGGAAGAAGAGAGGAGGGCATGAAAGAAGATGAGGATGAAGTAAAAGATTTCACTGACATGCACTGTCCAGTGAATTAGTGGACACTGTGATCAGATAAGGAAAACACTGCCAAGAGATGGCTATACAGTATATAAAAGAAAATGGAAAGAGTGAGAAAAAAATAATGAAGGGAATTGGAAGAACAAAATTGATGTCAAAAACAGGTAGACTGTAGATAGTGACAAAGTGTGGGCTGATTTCAAAAACACACAGTGTCATTTTGGAAAAAAACAAAAGACAAATGTGTAAACCAGATCCTGAGGCTTTTTTTTTCTTGCTACAATTCTTCTTTGTACCAGAATGCCTTCATGCTCGGGAGACGCTGCGACCATGCAGGAATTATCGCTTGAAATAGGCCACATTAACCTGCAGTCCTCTGGGGCGCTGGCCTGGTTTACAGTTTTTCTCAATTGCTTTGGTGCTATTCTCAGATCAGAATGAAGGTCCTCATAACTATTAGTTCAACCTCCACAACATGTAGTCATTTGTGCACATCATCGTATCAGTTTCTCCTTCCTCTGAACAAATTGCAAATGCTTTTGGACATCTATCAGTTGCTTTCATACAATTCTCTGCTGTTTTATAACATTATCATTTGCTTCTGTCATATCAGTCAAAATGAACTGTACTTTTCAACACTGAATAGTCTTTCCCTGAAAAACGAATAGTCCTCATTTCATTGCTTCAGTCATCACATACAAAATTGTTGAACTAGTTTTCAAAATCTGTCAAACTCATTGTAAATGTTGGGAGAAGCACCGTATTCAAACATTTCAGGGAGAACAGGTATGTATAGTGTTGGACAGTAATTCAGCACTAAACAATCTGCACTGCTCATTGTGTCAGGTTTTACTGTCAGATACAGTGGGAAAGATTTTTTTACATTTACTGTACATTTAGACTTTCGGCTTCACTAAAGTTGTACTCAAAGGCTGTTTCTTATGTCTGTTGTAGATGACTGTACGATGCTGTGAACAAATCAGAATTGCAATGAGCATATGCAGTAAAAATGTGAAACATACATATTCAGTATTAGTTACTCCACTACAGTAGGCTAATGTGTAACCTTACTGTGGCTGTACATAGTGTATAGTGCTGTCTTGAACATTTTCAGGTAGTATAATCACTTTTTGCATTGAAAAACGCATAGAGAATAAAGTGTCATAATGAAAACATGACAAAGCCATTTGACTATCATGCTCATATACGATGGTGTCAGGACTTCTCATTTTGAGAATGACAGTTTCACTGACATAAGTACTTGCTTTTGAGGGATGGACAATCCATTTTGAGCAAGTGACGCACTTTTGCACGTTGTCCACTAGGTTTTGCAGTTTGTAACAATTGTTTTGAGAAATGCACTAACTGTTGTGCAAATGTTAAGAGTGAGGTGAGAATAGCACCAAAGCGACTGAGAAAAACTGTAATCCAAGAATGAAGCACCGTGTGTCACTGCCTACCCACACACACACAGTGTAAAAAAAACACACAGACTTACAGTACAGTTGTGCTACGCATGAATGCAGATAGATAGATGGATAGATGGATAGATGGATAGATAGATAGATAGATAGATAGATAGATAGATAGATAGATAGATAGATAGATAGATAGATAGATAGATAGATAGATAGATAGATAGATAGATAGATAGATAGATAGATAGATAGATAGATAGATAGATAGGGAAGTGATAGAACCTCAGTGGACAGACAAGTTGTTCAACTGACAGTGTTGTAAACTGGACCTGACCAACATGAATCTCTTGTCAAGTGTGTTGTCAAACTGCCGTCCACTGTGCTGCCAGAAAATGTCAACAGACATCTTAGGTCTGCAGGTCTGTTTGTTTATTGGTGTTCTGACAGGACGGAGGAGGTTGAGAGTCAAACAGACACAAATCAGAAGTTTCCAGTCCTCTGTTTTTGCCTAAGAGTGCAATACGCAAACTTAGCATGACCTGTTATAGACCGGTTATAAACAGGACATGTTGCATCTACAGTTGCATCAAAACATAGTTACTGGAGCATAGTTTTGACCCTATGTTTCTGCTTTACATGCTTCCTCCTCATCTCCTGTTTGCTCCCTGTCCTCATTTCTCTCCATCCTAAAATAGGGCAGGAATCACTCACAATAAGAAACAATGAAAGTGCAGTTCAAGTCACTTCAATTGCTTTTGTTGTATCATGCAGCTACTTCTTCATCGTTAAGTGTCCAGTTAAGTTTTGCGATGGCCCATACTCTCTGTGAATGCTGGGCATGAATTAGCCTGACATTGTGTGCCATTATAATGACCAGCCGACTACAACCTTGCAATTTTTTATTTTTTTTTGCAATGTCTTCCTTTTTCCTTCCACCAAATGACTTCTAACATTAATTACATTGATCCATGCCAGCTTAATGAACCAATAATGTGAGCCTGCCATTGCCAAGAAAAGGCACTATAACATAATTAATGACTTATCGCTCACTGTGTCAGCATAGCCCTTATCAGTTCATTATATACTATCACTCTGTGCAGTTTGAGTCCTTATTACACAGCCTCATACTCCCTGCACATGCTATTCACATGGCTTTCGAGACATGCTGCACCAAGGCCAGGCCTTTAATTCAACGGGCCAGTGACTTCAAGGTGCAGGTCATTTTTGATGTGTTGATTTACCACTGTAGCTATGTGGGCCATGCACGGTAGGGATAAAAGTGTGTATACGTGGAAAAAAAAAAGTTCACACTGATATACTCCGGTCGAGGATTTAGTTCCAACAACATGAGACAATCTATTAAAATATTGTATCATAGCAAAAGCGTATAGTAAACCTCAAGTGTTGCAATTAAATGTACACGGTCTAATCCACAGTCTATTGATTTTTGTAGCTGCAGTACAAATTTCCTTTGTGAGTTTTCCTATACCCATCTATTGAAACTACAAATACAAGGCACAGTAAATTATAGATAACAGTGGATCCTCTCTACTTCTGAAGCACACTTATTTAATTAATTCCAACTCACAAAGACAATCCTATCGCTGTGTACACTGCTCTGAATTTCACCGACAGCAATCAGAGAAATATCTCACAATCATAAAAGCAAAATTCAATGACCCTTTAACACTGAAATGTGCTTCAAAAGCTATGCTTTGCGCTTAAAGGCAATTCTCACTCCTTTCAAGTGAATCAAACTGATCAAGTCAAATGCTGGTCTAGAGCGGCATATTTACTGCTATGATTCTGACCCAAATGCTAATGATAGCTATTAAGGCTAGGCTGGTTAATGACATCGAGGGAGCTGTGAATGTGGCGTGACCGACTTGGGTGTTTTCATGATACGGTAATGGGATTAACATGGCGTACCTAAACCCACATTGAGATAAGCTCAATGAGGCCCTATTAAAAACACATTGCTGGCAACAATGGAGTTATGGAGTGAGCGGGTGAGACTGAGTGTGTCTGACTGTGTGAGTTTGATGGAAAATGTGTCCAACTGTGATTCAGTCCCAATTCGGAGAAATATGAAACACACAAATGTGTCAAAGTAGACCGATTCTATACTGCGGTTTGTTTGCTTTCTTTTATGTATTTTGGCCATTTGCCGTTTCTTGTTGGTGCCACTGTTGTAATACAGTACAATATGTAACTACTCAGTCACATGGAGTAGACAGCTGTAGAGAGGCAAGAGATGGGGAGACAGAGAGAGGGGAAATGACATGACAGGCTGCCAAGCTTAATCTCACCCCATAAAGGCAGATATTGTCTATAATTTATAATCTATACAATAGGAGGGAGTGTTTGTCATCTGATGTGAGTGCCACAGTTTTCAAAATACTGTGAACTTCTGAGATGCTTTAAGGTTTTCAAAGTACTCAATTAAAATTGCACAGGTGTCACTGATTTTACAAATACAGCAAGGCCTTACCCGTGTTGTTGCGATAGGGGCCTGTGTCTGGCCCTTGGCTCTGGCTGAGGCTCCTCATGGGGCCCTTGTTGTGGTACACACGTTCTTCATAGATGGGATCTATGTGGTGCTCTGGGGACCCCAAGGGCCGGAGGGCCTCCTGACTGTGCTGACTACTGTAGGAGCCACGAGAGCCTGGAGAAAGGAGAGAAAAAGAAGAAAAAGATGTTAAGGAAGGAGTGGAGGAGAGAGGAAGTTCAGCTGGTAGGGAGGGCTTAGAAGGAGAGGAAAGAAGTAAAAATGAAAGAGGATGAAGAAATAAACAAGGACAAATTAATGTGACATGGCTGGCTACTCAAGAATGACAAGACAAAAGAAAAGGGGTAGGTGTGGAGGTGTGAGGTGAACAACGGTGACATGAGACAGAAGGTAAAGAGGGGAAAACAGAGCTCACTCGGGAAAAATCAGGCCTGTGTGATTCCTCTGTTTATAAGACCTGTCCATTTCCACTCTGCACCTTTTTTTCACTGTGTGCTACAAGGTGCCAAGTGACAGACAGGGCACCATTTGTATAGTAAACAGATGAAAGCGGTGTTGTGTTCATGCGTGTGTTGTTGTAAGTGCGTGTGTGTGTGGTAGAGGAAAGGGTGAGTTGGGGATGCAACAAATCAGACCCAGAGGAAAAAAAAACAGAAGAATAAAAAGAGACATGCACAGTGACACATGAGATAGGAAGAAGCAGACAGAGATCCAGGGAGGTTGGAAAAAAGAGAGCGAGTATTTCATTTTTTTAATCTCTGCGGAACACATTGCTGGTCGTCAGCTATAAAATAATGAGATGCAGTGTCCCCCCTCTTGCTCTGTGTTTGGCAGGAATCCCACAGACACAGGGCAAGGAAGTCACTGACAGCAGGCATTTGTTCATTACACAGCAGAACAAATGTAAGGCAGGGGCCTCCGTCTGAAAACACAGAGAGCAAAATTAAAATTAGGGAAGAGAAGAAAAGGAGGAGACCGGGGGAATATGAATGCGAGTCAGCGGGGCTTTGATGACATGACAGAAGATAAAGTGAAAGGACGTGCACATACTCATATATGCAGACTTAGAAAGCCATGAGTGATGGAGAAAAAGGGAGACGGTCCAGTGGAGCTAATGTCGTATCATATCGCATTAGTCGTGTGCAAAGGATTTGCCAGCGGATGAAAGGGGGGGAAAGTCTAGTGCTCAGACCCAGATTCAAACCTCGGTGTGTTTCCACCATCAACTTAACGCAGTCAAAGCCCTTAAAGCTTTCAGATCATATCAGAAATCAATGCATGTGTGGCACTCAGCCATCTCAGTTAGATCAGGGTCTGTACATAGAGGTTTGTAATCATGTACTGTAGTAGCGATTTTTCTTTTCGGCTTAACACCAGCGTCTATTTCTTGTCTTAACAAGAAGAGTGCAAGAGAGCATTTTAAGGATGAAACAGAGTGAATATTCAGAGACACACACAGTGGGGGATTGAACTTTTCCTTAAACTTTGTTATCAGAGTCTTAAAGGTAGGGTGATGCAAGCAGCCTGGGAGTCTGCATGAACACCCTGCTCTATAGTACGGCATGTGATAAAGCCTCATCATGTCTGCCTGTAGCATGACTGTGGCAAAGAGGCTATTACGCTCCATGCAACTGTGTCCTCCTTTCAACAGCATGGTTAACTGACTGGCCTGTTTACCTCCCTAGCCAATGAAGAGGTTAGCTGCATCCAGTCACACTTTGCTAGCCAGCAGCAGCAGCAGCAGCAGCAGCAGCAGCAGCAGAGAGAGAATACTAACAGAAAGACAAGGCGGAGAATCAGAATAAGAGAGTGAGGGGGAAAAAAAGGAGCTAAAAGACATTGAGTGAAATTGAGAAAGTGATAGAAATGGAGAGGGAGGGAGCTTCAAGTTCAAACATTACAGCTCCCACTGAGCTCAGCTGAAATGAGGTGAATTTAGAGACAGAACGACATAGGGAAAAAAGAGAGACAGTGATGGTCAAAATATGCATGAAGGGCTGCTAATTAGAGTCGTGGACACACCCATTAACAGCCTGACTCATTCCTCTCTCACAACTCTCTCCCTCTCTCTTCCTCCCCATGCCTTTTGTCTTTGAAGTCTTGGTGAGTTGGTTTTATTTCTTTACTCATTTATTTTTTGACTCACAGGGGCCCACTCGCGGAAATACTGACCTCCTTCTTTCAAAGGGAGAGGGAACTTAAAGATGGGAAGACAGAATGACGCAGAGAGGGAAAAAAGAGAGAAAGATGCCCTCCCATGTTGTTTCAGTCAATGAAATATTTAAACAGGATAACAAAATGTTTAAAAAAAGACAGAAAAAACCTCTGGTCCCCCGATGCCTGTGTGTGTGTAGTTAAAAAAGAAAGAAAACATTGCTCACACCTTTGGTAAAAAAAAAAGAGGGCATGGAAATAAAAACAGCCGACAGCTTTTTCAGTCATTTGCCCTCTCATTTGTAAACGTTCACATCCAGTAATTGTAACTCCTGGACTCAGACTGAATATCAAAATGATCCGACCAGTCAAATCAGAAAATGGAAAAGACCATATGTAATATGAGAGACCATTGCTGTGCCTGAGGCAGCAGTGTCAACCACCAATTAATGCCATCGCCAATGGCCTCATATCAGACACAATATTGTACCACGACAGCGATTATTTGTACACACCGGTTTGCATCATTCTGGCCCCTCACGCACAATGAGAGGATGTCTTTTTTTAGCTGATTTCTGTTTTTTTTTAATGCAGCTTAACTTCATCGTAGAGTAGGCGCTGTTGAGCCGTTGAGTACCTCTTCAAAAAGGCTACTCACGTAAACTCTGCTGTGCTTTTTCCCAAGAGGGTGTCACCTGCTGGGAATAAGCAAACCTGTGCCTACTAGGATATATAAATAATTCTTTGTTGGTCATTTTTGGAAACATTATGAGAGAAACCAGGGGCTACAGTGAAGTATTTGAAAGCATTTTTTTTTTTTTACATTTCCATTTGCTTTTCACTTGCGCTGATACAATCAATCCATGCTCTTGCAAGCTAATTCTGATAATCACGAGAGCCAGGTCTGCTAATTATAGTGACTGTCTGAGATCTAATTTTCAGCGGGAGTCGTTCCTGCTCAGTCTTTTCTTTTCTTCTTCATTTACAGTCTTGAGAGACTGCTTCGCGCCCTAAGGATAAAGCATGAAGGTCGCATTCTTCATCCATATATATCCAAGTTTAAAGGACTAATCAATTAGACTTAACCCGGAGCTTCAAAACACTGCTGCCTGTAATCAATATTAATCTTGTCAAATATTTTACTTGTGTTGCAGAAAAATATGAAATCATTCAACCGGTGTCAAAGAGCGCCACAACAAAGCCACTACATTGCCTTTTAGCAGGGCTCACAGAAACACGGAAATGAAGATCTTTACAATACAATTAGCACACACATTGTCCATGTAGACATTTAAGAGGAAGTAGATGTAGAGGAAGAAATAAAGATCTTCAACGATTTCCTAAATGCCCAAAAGCAAGAGTGCGAGAAAAGAGATTTCAGCGCGCAGTCACTTGATGCTACATTTAATACTTTGAAGCACAGGACAGGACAGAACGCTGCTGTCTGAATAACACTTGAAAACACTGGGCTATCCACAGTGTTTAACTCAAATAGGCACAAACAGACAGCCTCAAATAAAAATTTACACTAACTTTCTATGGAGCATAAACAGTTGGCACAACACATTTTCATTTTAGGTTTGACATTCTGCCAACTCAATTTTGTAGAGTCAAGAGAGAGAGACAGCCGTTAACCAGTCAATGTTACTGCATGAGCCAACACAAGTCTCTGATAGCCTGAACGCTGCCTCGACTAAGACCAGTGTCATTCTAACACATTCAGCTTCCAGAGACAGGAAATAGATCTTATTCAGATACAATTACAATCAGAGTCGTTTTAATCTTCTTAAAGAAGGTTACTGTCTGGCAGTCACAGCGGACCTGTTCATGAACAGCTCATAATTCAAAAATTGTACTGCAAAACAGATTGTGAATTCATGTTGTAGTCCGACTTTAGAGAGAGCAGCCACAGAGATGCCATAAAGAGGAAGTATGTGCAATTGGTGTGATATACAACCGATAACCACAAGAAACCAACCACAACACACTGACAGGCTAATTCAGTAGACTTAAATGCAAAACCTGACATTTCTTGGAATTGCAGGGAGATGCACTATCATAGTCCCATAGAGTATAAATGCTCCATTCATACTTGATGTTGGCTCAACAATAGAAAAACACAATGAACGTTATCCTGATATTTTGACAGATTGCCTCACAGCCCTCACAGTTCAGGTGGTTGTCGGTGGAGTTAAACATTTCTTTGGGTTTATGTTTACTGTATGTGCGTGTAAAACTGCATGAGCGTGTGAACTCCCACCTGCCAGACTGCCAGGCCTCTGCAGTGTAGCGGTAGCGTAGAGCTCGTGGGAGATCTTGTACTGGTCAGAAGCGTGGTGTGATGCCAGCCTTTTGGGGGACAGAGTGGCATAGCTCCCTATGCCCGAACTCATCTGGAAAGACAAGAGTTTGGTTTCATTTTCTACTTTTTAAGCTGAGAGAACGTGCAAGTTATGTCTAAATGCTGGTGCAATTGATTTGTTGTTCAAATTTGCATTTGTCTCTATATTTAATTGAAAGAACATTTTTGTGTGTTGACTAATTTGGATCATGAAAGTAATTTACACTGAAAACAACCCACTCAAACGATGAGTGACGATGCAAAATGCAAAGCTTTTTTTTTTTTTAACCAGAATCTATTACATCAATATTTGAAATGATTAAACATTCAAAGAATAAAAACTGCTTTGCATGGATTTTTTTAAACATATGACTCAATCTGTGATTAATCTCTGGCTGCAGCATGGCTTTCTTTGTCATGATTAACATGAGCACACAGCCACATGGCATCAGTCAACAGTCTGGCTATAAATACGAGAAATTGTATCTTATTTCATACAGCTGACAAACAAGAAAAACTAATTCCAGGCATTGCCAATGTAAATATTGGACTTGGAATGCTAATCTTTGAACTGTTGCACTGCATATAACACAGAACAACTTGTGCTGTAATGAAAAAATGTGCAGAAAAATCATATGATAAATGTTCTACTAGTTAAAATAATTATCAAACCAGGCGAGGGTGATATTGAACAAAGCCTGAACACAGGAAAAGGAAAATGAACATGTCGCTATTTACGTCAGATGGTTTCAAGCTGAACCTTGACATGCACTCACAGTCATATGTAAATTAAATGTATGTGTGTGAAACACGAATAATTAAGTTATTTCTTCACTTTTGTGCTGATTTCACCCTGACTTTGAGGAACAGGGTTTATAATTGCACTGAACCTTGCTCTGTTACAGCTGCCTTGGTTCCATTCATTACACTGGTTTGTAATAAATCACATTTCTAAAGCAATTTGACTGCCTGCTTCACACAAAAATACTGAAATTAAATACTCTGCTATTAACGCAAAATAGGTTTTCACTATGAATGTGTCCACATTCTGCGACTGCAACATCCTGTACCTGGTGAAGAGGAGACGATGATGAGCTGGCCCCTCCCCCTGCTGCTGTAGAGTTGGGTGGAGATGCCACCCTCAGGGGGGACCCACCTCCTCCTGCTGTTGTCACAGCAACCGTGGTGCTGGAAGACAAACGGGAAAAGCAACGTATTTTGTCTGAGAAATAATGACTTTAAATGATTAATTCTGTTTTGAATATAAAAACAGTCATACGCCTCCTCTGCTGTGTGTGAGATTTATATGCACCGCATACCAACACAGAGTGGAGGATGATGAACCTCAAAGGCAATTTTCCATTTTCATCCTATTCTATTCTTTTATAGCCTATTTACTTTTTTTTTAATGCAATCTTTGAAACCTATGAATGAGATTCTAGTCTTAAATACAGTAATTCTTTCAAATACCACCCTCCTTATCCACCTTCAGACTCTTTTATACATCAGTATCAACAGAAATACATCAAAATCAATATCAATATCTGTGTCACAGCTGCGGTGGCTCTCTACCTGTATGACTTGGCCAGGCGATTAGCAGGGGACTGCTTTGGAGAGGACGAGGAGGAGGAAGGCAGCCGCTGAGTGGTAGAGTATCCTGGCGTGTCAGAGGCTGATCCTAGGCGTTGGAGCTTACTGGGGGAGCTGGACCCTGAGCCGCCTCCTCCTCCAGAGAGAGGGGAACTGACACGCTGGGCAGGCAGGGTTGAGCTGGAGTAGTATATACCTAAAGAACAAGGGAGAGGAGAGAAAAAAATCAATCAATGAACATGGGAGGCAGAGGAATGAGTGAGAATATAGTGAGGCTGATGGATGGATACAAGCAGGTCATGGAGCAAAAGCCTGAAATTCTACAGTGGGTTGATAACAAGGGGAGGAAAATATGTTAAGAGCCAGAGATTTGGATCAGGACAGGAGTGCAAGAGCATACAATTGCCTCGACAATGAAGTCAAATGCAAGGTTTAAATAAAGGTTAGCTTAACTGCACTGCCAGCTATTGTGTTTTTCAAGGCTTTTCCGAATCTCTGTTCACCAATTTTAACTTTTGTCAGAAGGACTGAAATACAGTAAAATGGTATCTGACTAGTACCAAAATAGCCCAGTTCATTGGAGATTTCTTTTGTTCTTTGACGGGTTTGAATATCTTCTACAATGTATATCATTTTATTCCATATATCTATTTTGTATGGGGGGAGTTTTGCGTTTGTCATAACATATTGATAGTGAATGAAAAATACATTTTTTTAGAAAAACGCTAGAAAAGAATGTATGACACAATGATACATGTATACCTTTAAATCCTTGACCCCAAAGCGAACAGGCGCCAGAGACTGGAATTAATATAGCTTGTTTATAAATTATGGAGGAATAATACTAACATGTGAGAAAATTATTCATACTGCCGGCTCGGAAAACATTCAACCACCAGCAACGTTTTTATTCCAATTCTCATGCGTGTCTGTCAGTGTCTCCAAATGTCATCCTGGTGTATCCACAGAGCTTCATGCTATGTCAGATTAATTTATTCTAAGGAAAATGCACCTCCATGAAGAGAGACAAGAGAAGAGTGGGGGAAGGGAGGGAGAGGTGAGTTCTTACCTGACCCTGCCCCAGTTTGTGATTGCTGTTGCTGCGCTGCACGACTCGATGTCACCTGAGGGGATGAAGAGGGGAAGACAGAGCAAAAGAGGGAGGATGACGTGCCGTGACAAGGAAGAAGGGGACAAATAGAGGGTTGGTAGAGGAGGGAGGGATAAGATGTGATGAGGAAAAGGGAGATAGAGAGTTAAGAAAAATGGGATAAAAGAGAATAGAGAGTAGTGGCTATCAAAAACTTTTATGCACAATGAGTTCAGTCAAGCCTTTGAGGATCCCAAATGAACCTAGAGCAGCTAGTAATGAAGTCCCCACAGAAAACAGAGGGGTGATTCAAACAGACTCATAGAGGCAGACCATGAAGACCACAGAGCTCAGATGACGGAAATAATTTCTAATAAAGCCTCGGTGCAACGCCCACTCAAAATCGATGACAGGATTAAACAATCCATAGTATGTTCATGTCTTAATCTCCATAATCTGTTCTCACATAAACCCCCAACAGTCATTGAGAAATAATTCAATCTGTCATTAAAATTGTCTGTGTAAACCGCTCATATTGATTGCATATGGTGAATCAGTCTATGAATATATGATGTGCGTCAGCAGTCGTGTCCTCATCTTAAGCTAAATTTAAACATGGACAGTGGACAGAGATTTTCACTCACTCACTGTCCTGATACTTGTATCTGTGAAAGCAAAACTTCTGACAAAAGACAAAATCATGTGCCAGTCTGCGAGGCAAAGTGTTAGAAGCTTCTTGTCTTTTGTTTTTTTTGTTGTTTTTTTTACCTCACATGACACGCTGGTTTATCCTAATGTATTCACCCGTCTCCAGACTCAGTGGGGGTGAGCATATGCCAGAGCTCCACTGAGCCTCATATAGCCTTATGTCGATGTTAAAAGCTGTAAGGGGGATTCGAAGATGTGAGTACTGGACTGACGTGGCTGCAGTTGTGCAAGGCGAATATTATGTAACCATATTGTCAGAGAGTCACCTTGGAGGACTACAATTATACAGTTCTGTATACATGTATGCATACTTGGAAGTATTATTATCATTATGACAACATACATGTCGTCATACAATAACCTGTGCCTTTCAACATGCAAACAAACCCACGCACTCAGAAACAATCTGTAATTATGCTCAAAGGCTATGTTTGCACACAACAGGTTCCAGGTGTGAATATTCGCAGCTGTATTTGTACAGAAATACATTTTTTTGGGGGGGAGGGGGGCACGCCTGCTCAGCAAACCTTCCCTGGATAAATATAGCAACACACACAGGCACACAGTCCCCCATTATGTTCTCAATGGCAGTCTCTGGTTTATTTTCCTGCTTTTGCACGTCTGCTGAAGACAACAGGCCTTTGATTCTAGCACTGCTTTGTTTGTACAGGGGTCATGGAAACTGTTTTATCTTTGGCTGAGTGGATTAGCAGTCTCTTTCTAAAAAAAAAAAGAAAAAAAGAAGAAGCGATTCACAGTGTATGGAGGCAAACAGGCAGAAGAATGGAAAATCTGTCAAATGAAGGGAGGGATGTAATGCAATAAACAGGATTCAGTGCTTCATTGTGCTCTTGTATGTTTTCTAAAATGTTTCTGACACACAAACTGACCCTGTTTGTTAACATGTCTTTGTGTTTAAGTGGAAGTGCTTATGAAAGCATTCGACCTTGAGCTCATTCACTCTGATCTCAACACAGAGAGAGCACATAGTAATGGAAGATGTAACATAACTTTGTGCAAGTCCTTTTCTTTGTGCTTCAGGTTCTTGAGGTGTGAAAGTGGTTTTATAAATTTTCTCTGCAGCCTAATGTGGTTTTCTTGACACGGGCAGGTGATGGTGGTTTCTAGTTAAAAACAACAACAACAACTTTTTGCTGCATCTTGAGGGCAGACTGGAGGCTACAGTGAGCCCATATCTGAAATGACATGAGGAAAGACTAGCTGGTTAGCATGCTAGGGACAAGTGTTAACATTGCCGTTGCTTTCCACCACTGGAGACATCTCTTTACAAGTCAAGGAATTAAGTTTGATGCTGAACTCATAACCATTCTTCTAGACTAGTATGTAAACAGCTGTTAATGCTAATGGTGGCTATGAAACTTGTGTTGAGTGCACATGTTAGATTCTTAATGACAGTGTTTGATCCACCATATAAAACACTGTATACAAGCCCCTTATGTTAGTTTAGTTGGGTATGAAGCTACATTAGAGATTCCATGCTGATGAGATGCAGGCTGCAAAACAGAGTCGAAGAACCCACTTAACAGTTGATATCACTTCACTGTGTTTAACACTGCAGATGTGCTACAGTCATCAAGATGCAAAGTCAGACAGAAATTGACTTTAGACTGATGAAGAGTTGAGTGAGTGAATGAAGAGATGAATGAATAGATAAATAGATTGATAGAGAGATGTCTGATCCATCAGGAAAATACATTATAGATGAAGAGTATAGATGAATTGTTGGCTGAGTTAACTAACAGGCAGAAAGCCCAACACGCTGTGTGAGGGAGAGCACTTTCTCGATTGCGCTCTTGTCTCATCTCACAGTGCTGCTTCTCTTCTCCTCCAGTAAAACACTGGGATGTTTGAGGTGCCATGTATCCATGCATTATTAAAGCAGGGCCTCTCAGGGTTATAAATACCCTACAGAGGAGCAGCAACATGCTAGACCTTTCATTCTCTCTCACTCTCTCTCTCAAACAGTCACTTGTGAGGACTCTAAACAAATGCACTCCTGTATAAACATATGGTGAAAGGAGTGCATATACTGTAGATGACACCTCCATGTGCATATGCACACATGTACTGTACTGTACACCCAGTCTGCAACAAAAACATGCATGCACTGCACATGCATGCAAGCTGCATCTGCCCATCGAGCAGCACTGGCACTGACATGCGTAAAGCTATTCATGGGCAACAAGCCCTGCTGACAACACTGGCCCCATTACACTGACAAGCCAAAAACATCAGAGAGGAGAATACACACACATACACACATTCATGCTCACATAGACAGAGATGGTGAGCAGAGAGGGAAGGGAAGGAAGAGGGAAGGAGGGAAAAGAGGACAGGAGCACTGCAACACAAGAACAAGAAATACAGTACCACAACATTCTGACTAGAGAAACAGTAAGAACTCATTTTGCCTCATCCATCCATCCATCCATCCATCCATCCAAGTCTGTCACTTCCCTATCTTGATGTCTTTGCCTCCCATATTTGTTATTTAATAAGCGGAGGTATGAGTGCTTTCCCTGACACCAGCTCTGAAATGAGCTTTGGTGTGACTGGAGAGGGAAACATTAATAAAGGTGTTTGTAAAGAAACACACATATATACACACAGAGAGAGATTTGCACACATACACACAACTTTGCACACAACAAATGAAAAACTAACACAGCACAAAACAAACACCCTCTTCGCTTCCGAGTTGGAGACCTTGGTGGAGAAAAAAAGTAAGCAGGTATTTGAAATGAAATAAAAAGAAACATATCTACAATGAAATGAGAAAATGATTGAACTTATAATTATTGTTTTACAATAGTTTTTCTTTCAATTCATCTCCATCTATCAGAAATAGAATACTTGCCCCAGACACTGGCGATATCTTGAATGAGGCACTGCAGCTGCTCACTGATTTAGCAGATGTGTGGGTGTGTGTTTGAAAGTATAAGTGTGTGTGTGTGCGTGTGAGTACGTGTACACATGTATTACCATTTATAAGTTAAGGACATGAAAACTGAAAATAATTGGCTCCTGTAGGCTAGAAAGTCATTTTCTCTTACATTGCTGTGATTAATATGCGACTTGCCTCTTGCTTTACTTCCCAAGTCCTTAAACAAGATATTCACTGCGATAACTCTGTGTGCATTTAATAGTCGCCTCATTTTGCTCTATGGGAATCTGAGAAATCATCTCCTCCTAAACAGCTTTTAGGAATTTAGTTTAACCGTGTCTGTCACCTCCTCCAAAATAAAAGACATTTTTTGTTACACTGTCGATTACTTGAGAAGTCACTTGTATTGACTGGAACTTAAAGCACTTCAGTAAGGCAAATAAAATGGGAGTCTGTAGGAATATGTACTTCCACATTGATCAACAGACCCAGCTGGGATGTCGTACAAATGCAGATTTGGAGGGAGAGATGCGAGTCAGAGTTACATGTCGATGAAGAAGCGTTACGCAAGTCAGTGCATGAAAAACAAGGGTTGAGGCAAAAGATGAAAATCCCGAGCAGTGCAGAAGATTCAGACACTATCCTGGTCCTAAAAGCTCTGCATGCCTTCACTGAGCAAAAAGTAATATGCAGGTGTACTTATAAACCGTGGAGAACTCACTTCAGTCAAAAAGCCTCTGATGTCAATAATTAAAATTCAGTGGTGTGTTTCTAAAAGAGACCAAAGTTTACGCAAGTGGCTGATATTAGAATTTTTGTCCGACCATCCTTTTTCATCATGAACATCATCAACATCAGCAGCAGCAGCAGCATCTTCATTTTCATCTGCATACAGCGGTATTTCCTACCTGGTTGTAGCTGTGAACAGCTCCTCCAACCTGCCCACTGCGCTGAGGAGTTGCTGCGGAGATGCTGTCGCTAAGGGCGAGGGTCTGGTTGCTATGGTAGCTGGCAGAGTACTGGAGCGAAGCCTCCGGGGTGGAGTTGAGCTGCAAGGAACTCTGGGAAAGAAGAGCCGGTCCTACCGATAGAGACAGGAGTGGTGTATGGTCGGGTGGGAGGTGGGGGTTCCGTTGAGTTTGTGTGCGGAGAGAGAAGGAGGAGAGAGAGAGAGAGAGATTAAGAGTGAGAAGGAGAGGGAGCATGAAGGGGAGAGATTGAGAGGCGAAGAGTGAAATGGGGATGAGAGAGAGAGCAGCAATTTAGAGCAGATAGTGCAGCAGTGCAGCACTCCGTGAGTTGGAGATGGCATACATAATTTATTAGCAGAGGGAAAGAGAAACAGAGGAACAGAGAGAATGGAAGGAGGAGGAGGAGCAGGGAGATGGAGAGGATGGGAGGAGGAGGGCTGAAAATAAGAAAGTACACCTAACAACTTGAAACTTTACCTCCCCTAACATGTAAATTTTTTTATTTTTTTTCCACTCGTACTGTCGGCTGGAACAAAACTTCACTTGACCCCTCATGTGAGATATAGGGAAGTTCTGCTTTTTAAAGAAACAGCCACTGAAGAGTTAATGTAGAGTACTATGTGTAACAACGCACACCCCACACACACACATTCATTCAAGAATCTCAACTGACATCAAATAAAAACCCACTCTGCCCGACTGAATACGAACATCACCAGGCAGTTTTCAGGATGGGCTATCCCCTTAACTGTAAGTGGAGTGATGTCAGCCGAAGGGAAACACTACGTCCGGCCCTCACAGTGGTGATGGGAGGGGTGTACAGTGCGTATGAGTGGTTATATAGGTTATGTACATGTGTTTCTTCTGTATGTGTGGTTCAGATCTATTGAGAGCAGTTAGGTCTCTGACCTGTTAACTCAGCAGTTTATACTATACATATTTCATGAAGTTGCTATTTTTACCCAGCCTCCCTGTCTGAGAACAAATTCCATAAAATGTACGTATATGCAATTACCGGTCAGGGAGAAAGGAAGCTAAACTCAGGGCTTTTCCTGAATATCATGACTATGTTCTTATAAAGTCTAGACTAAAAGTGTGAGCTCACTGCTGTGTTGGTTTCTTACCCCAAAATAAGAAAGACCCCTCACAATCCTTCCTCCATTTCTATCTGCTTGCTCCGTCCTTCCTTTCCCCAGATTCCCCGTCTCCCTATGAGTCCGTGCGCTGTGAACCAAGACCAACTCCTCTGCTCCTCGTCTTCACAAAAGACTTGTCTTTTCTCATCTCGATTCATTCCTTGCTTTTTATGAATTATTAAACAGCACTTTGTGTTACACAGAGCGAGTGGGAGCTCCCAAACTCATCATCACTCAGCCTCGGTGTTTGTTACATCGTGTGTGCCGTGTGGCAAAAACTGTGCATGTTTGTTTGACTTTTCATACGTGTGACGTGAAGTCATGAGTTTAGTTTGAGAAATGCGTCACTTTAGGAATTAATATATGTGTGCATGCGTGACACTAAGTAACCTATGTACATGTAAGTGCTGTAAGTAATGTGTGCGCTCTGTTTGTGCGAGGGTGAAATGAGAAGCACTGTCGCTGGTCGGGCTTTAAGTCTTTTCATGTCTCTGTTGAGTCTCAGAGTCTCTGTTCTCACATGAAAAATATGAATTTTTCAACAGCTCAGTGAAATTATGAAAGTCATTTTAACTCAATCCCATGCGCGCACACACATGCACACACACACACACACACACTGGTTATACCTTTTTAAAAATGGCTGGTTTCTAAAATAGCACAATACACTACAGTCTCACAGTAATTGCTTTGTGAGGTGAATTTCATTTCGTGACATTATTTTTTTTTTTTTTTTGAATTTCTGCGTCTAAACTTATTTATGCGTATAAATGTTTGTGAGGCTCTGCTGTGACACCTCATCACGACAGTATCAGCTGAGAGCAAAAAGCCTTCCTGGTTTTACAGCTTTTCACTGAAGACGGCAACATGTCAGTTTTTTGTGCATTTAACACGTAGCTGTTTGCAGTGCTCTCTCTTTTTTGGGGCGGCACACTCACACATGTACCACACTGAAAGCTATGCTGAATGTATCTGCACCCCACACATAGTGATGCTTTTGGTAAAAGGCCATTTATGAAATAGGAGAAACAGCTACAATAAAAGTGCTCACTATGAAAGTGCTGTCTACTTTTTTTGGACTGTGGACATAAAGTAGGGAGGGGGGTCAGGGTCTCAGGCAATTCCTGCAAATAAGATTAAAAAATCTAATGATCTGACATCACTATATTTATGTATGTGCTTCAATATGAAAGTTTCCTGATGTTTTTTACAACTCAAGAATTCTAAGTCTTACATAAGCTATATGAGCCATGCACTGTGTATCTGTGTCTATACACAAATATGACATTGGTGTTCAACACTAGTCAGCCCATTCTCGTAGTTCCAGGAATTATACATGGTAAAGCTTATTGGTATGTGAGTAAATCCCTCACATAGTAATGCGCTGTGCAACACATCTTAAAATGCCATCCATTAAAGCCATATCAACTATCAAAAAGGTCAGCACACAATAAGCGAAATGGGGGACGCAGTGTTCCAAAACCAATGACCTGAAAAGAAAATGCCAAGCACATTTAGCAAGACCTCCCACACAGTCCGCCTCTCAATCACAGTTTGAGTTTTGTTTATCAGGAGCCAAGGCTCATGAAACCTGCTGGAAACGTACAGTAGCAGTTATTAGTTTGAATATAGGAGGGCCACAGTTTAATTGATCTCTTTTTTAATGTTTGGGTGCAACATCACAGGGGAAATGATTATCAATCTGCTCATTGACTAACTTTTCCAGCTGAATAAGGCCTTGAAAAGCTTCACTTCAGTTGTTGTTAATTAAACAGTTTTTATTAAACTTTCAGGGCCATGGTACAGAATGCTCTTCTCTAATATATTTTGTGTGAGAAATACACGCTTGTTTTTTTCTTTTTACTTTATCCAAGTATTTACGCGATGTCTAATCTGGAACAAAATCCTCCCTCGACTCAACTCGCAGAAATCTGAGAATTTAACATTAACAAGGGGAATTGCTGCACTTAGGCCAGATATCTAATGGCCTTAGAGAGTAAAACAACAAGTGCATTTTCTCTCCTTCTCTTTCAGCAGAGCAAAAATAATTACCAAACACTACACACCACCACACTGCATTTAGACAACCACAGTTGTGTTTTTTCTTAAGTTTTGCCTGAATATTCTTTCCCACTCTTTTTGACGAGTCACTCCGTGCTGTAAATGTAAAAAGAGATTTATATTCCTCTTCAGGCTGTAACACATTTGTTTACACTTGCTGAAGTGCCTACTACAGTTAAGCAGGTCTTGATTTTGATCTGACATATGCTAACAAAGTGCTGAGGAATCTAAGAAGAGAAAATGTGAAGAAACCAAATAAAATAATTTTGCTGTTACCTTGAAATTGAATTTTGTTTGTGTAGCAGTTCTGCTTTGCTCCGAGTGAAGTCTCAAAATGGATAGGAATAATTGGAATTTAAATTGACACTGTCATTTCACGACATTAACTTTTTGTCTGAGTTGCCGTGTGTTTGAAAACTTATTTATGCGTATAAATGTTTGTGAAGCTCGGCGGTGACACCTCCCCAGCTACAGTATCAGCTGAGAGCAAAAAGCCTTCCCGGTTTTTGCAGCCTTTTCACTGAAGACAGCAACATGTCACTGTTTTGTGTATTTAACAAATTGCTATTTGGAGAAAAACACACACACACACACAGAGTCAGTCACTCGCATACTGAAAGCAATACTGAATTTATCCGCACCCACAGATAGTGATGGTAGAAGCCCATTTGCAAAATGGGAAAACAGCTGGGTATGGAGCACCCACAATAAGAGCGCTCATAATGAAAGTGGCGTGTGTTTGGACGCAGATAAAGCAGGAGGGACGGGGACTCTTCAGCAGTGATGTTGATAACCACACTTACGTTCTCCACTGTCAAGTATCCCAGATTCCTGAAGGGAGCGAATGCAGGAATCCACCAACTCCAGACCTGTGGTCAACTCGTCCTCGATGTCCTTTTGTCCGTCCGCTGTGCAAGACGAAAGGAGATGAGAGGCAGAGGAAGGTCAAGGTCACGCAACGGGGGAAATAGGGAGAGACGAATGAGATCTGTCTGGACTGTAACTGCAATTCTCTACTCCAGCAGACACGTTATGTCTCCGTTATGAGCTGTAGGACATTTTGATTATAAGCTGGGAAGTCTGACTGGCTGACTGGATGCATGTGGAAGAAAATGTGGGAATCATTCAGTGTTTATTTATGTTTTTTAACTGTGTATGAGAGTGGTGACAAAGGTTTCTTTCATTAATTCATGCAACAATGCCTTTATATGCATGGCTGAGCAGTGTAGCATCTTTGTACAAATACCTTACCTTGAGCGTTCCAGCGAAACTGCTCATCTGTCGAACTGCAAAAGAAAGATGTGGAAAATAATGAGAACAATACAGAGGAATGTTGCAGAATAGCAGCTAGAATATTAAAATCAACTGCAGATTACAATAAAGTTTCCAAAACACAAGTCTAAGTAAAACATATTCAACAGAAAACGAAACCTTGGAGTAGGAACATGATTCGGTGAACTTTAAATTCTTATTTACGAAGGAGTGATTTAGCTGCTTCCTTGAACCCACTATTCATTTGCATTGAATGGAGGGAATCAAATGTCCGGTTTCCGGATTTTAATAATGTATTACACTGAAAGCAACTAACCATTAGTTGCATTTCTTTTATCCTCCATTCTGCTGATGTATGAAAAACATGCAAACAAATGTGAATGAAAAACAGCTCCATTCTTAATCCCATTTACTAAGCATTTTGCACAATGAAGTCCTGTTGCACTCAGGTAACAGTCTGTTTTTTTACTCTAGAGTGATTGTATTGTTCACAGATTCACAGCTACATGTGCACACACCCACATTCGTACTATGCAAGATGCACAGACAAGACCTCCTTTTCCGTTCTTTTGATCTCTGTCAATTGATCAGTGATTGATTAGTGAATACAGGGGAAAAGGCAAAGAGAGGCAGAAGGAAACAGACAGGAAGACAGACAAAGCCGAAGACGAGTAGTGAGCCACCAGCTGTGTGATCGATACACACACGGACAGACTAACTGATACATATAGACTCTTTCATCTGACTTCATCTACACCATTAGACTGGCTGTCTGGACTACTTGGCTTGTTGCTGCATTTGTCCCATTAAGACCGCTTGGTATTCCACATGCCTGACTTTCTAATTGAATTTCTGTCAGAGTGTGCGCGCGTGTGCCTTGGGTGTCATCATACAATTTGTGTCCAAAGTGCCCGTGTGCCCTCATGTGTGTACAGTTTTGTTGAGGTATATGAGAATGAGTGAATACATTTACATGTGTTTATCTGTCTTTGTGTCTGTTTGGATAAGATGATTGAGATGGCTATTTTGTGGATAGCCTCATTTTCAGTAAGTGGATGGGTTTGAAACACTACAGACTCTTGTAATAGACATTGCTTTATAATACATGCGTTGATTAATACTTGTGCCATGGAACCAGACAAGGGAAAAGGTCATCAGCATAAATAAACAGCAAATAAGAAAATGAATCAACATGTTATTTTTAAGTAAAGTTTGTTAACTTTGTTACTTGAACCTAATTGAGTGATGTAATATTGTTCAATCAAGTTCTGATATCAGTCAGCGAATTAGACAATTTGGCTTCTGTCCCTGCAGGACCTCAGGACCCATGCTGCTGACGGCCAGCTGGTTCTGTAGCGTGACGACCCTACCATAGGTCAGAGTTCACGTGGACTGAACAGATGGACGCATCGGTGGTGCTGAAGTTTCTGGTATAAATTATTAAAGTGAGTCTGCAGACGGCGGCGCACAACAACAAGAGTTCAAACCAAGTCACCAGCATCTGTAATGTTGAGAGAATCACAGAGCTCATTCTACTTAAAAGACAAAGGGAGGAGAATGCCCAATGGTAAGAGAAAAGAAAGAATGAAAGAATGAAAGACTTACACCGAATAGTTGCAGGGAACTTGATGTCTATACTCAATACTTTTTTATTACTTTTTGTCTGCATCTGCATGATTTCTGTCTTTCTGCCCTCAGGATGCAGCTTGTCCTGCATTTCTTTTCAGCTGAAAGTAATTGTTATGTAACTGCTAATCACTGCTAATCACACTAAAGGAGTGAGCATGGATGCAGCATGAATGCAGGAAAAGTCAGATCAGTTACAAATGAGCTCAGCAGAAATGTAATCACCTAATCATCAAATCACAGCAATGAGGGAGAAGAGGTTAAGCTTGGATTAAAAAAGAGGACATTCTAACAGATTTAGAGACTAATATACATTTTAATGAAAAAATATGTCATGATTATAATAATAAGTATTGCATTGTGGAGATTATAGATTTTGCATAATAAAGAAACTCAGTGGCAACTTGTTGATTGGTCAATGCTATATGCTCCTGTTTGTAATAAGGGGACTATGTTTGAATGGACAGTGTATAAACTCAACAGCTACTTGCTGTACCAACAAAACACCATCACTATAGGAGCAGCAACAGCCTGAAGGTCAGAGATGCAGGACTGTGACCAAAAAGGTCTTTTGGCTAAAATGCTTGGGACCAGCAGAGAAATTTTAAATAAACGACTCCCACGTTGCTCTAAAGTGATGAATATTAAAAAAATGTGACTTTGCAGAGTAGCTTCCTTTTGTGAATTTCTTTAATGTCTGAATATGAATTAGGATTACACTCAGCAAATCTCTGCTTGACAGAGAAAGGTTCAAATATATACTCCTGAAGCTGACCATTGCTTTTCTGCTGCTAGGATTGTCAGTTCCTCTGCCAAGGTCCTCTCAGAATACCACAATTACAGATAATATTTGACATTGGTTTGTTTTTTGTGTGCCTTTCGTTCCAGTTTTTATAGAGCTACGGTTCTCATTCCTCATCTGCGTCATCTTCTGTTCTATACTTGCATGGCACACTAGCAGCTCATTCTGGGACAGTACTAGAGGAAGTTGAGGAGGAGAAAAGCACAGAAAAATACGTCATCGTGTCAGATGGACTGGATTTGCTGTATCTCTAATGCCTCTTGTCACAATGACAGGCGCAAACACACATGCACACACTAAAAAATACAACTGTGCTTTCATGAGCCTGAAGGAAAGCCAACAGGGCAACAGTAGTAAACATTGTGTCACTGTGTTAAAGTGTAGTTGCTTAGTTTGAGAGAGAAAGAGAGAGAAGGAGAAAGAGAAATTTGCATGAGACACTCAGAGAGCTGGTAGACGGGAAAGCGCGATTTAATAAGCATTATTCCACAACGCTGCTCGTTCCCGCCTGCAACGCCACAACACTACACCCAGCGAGGCAGCGCGTGTCTCTTTTAAGAGTAGAGAGGCATTTTAAATTCACTACCCCACTCTCAACCACCACACAGCTTAAATCAACAGACAGCGTCCTCTACCGTTCCTGGTGAAATCCACATGTATGCACACACGCACACAAACTCTCTGCTTAACATTCACAAAGCCCGGGAGCAAAATATGGTCTGCTCCTATAGTCCTAATTTGTGCATGGGGATGTGTGTTTATGTCTCACGGGAGAATAAAGACTGGGAGACTTAAAGTATAACCCAGGAATCCCAGCAGCCACATCCTTCATGAGTTATTAGGCCACAGCATGGAGAGCATTACTCTGAGAGAGTTACACACTGTCACACAAGGTTCTGCTCAAATCCTCCAGCTGCCTCCTTTCACAGATAGTAGCACTTAAGAACACTTGCTTGCCCTGATAAGGCTGTCAGCAGAGAAGCGAGCATGTGTATGTATCAGCAGGCAAACAGACATGCATATGCATCCACAGTTTGTTCTCACGTAAGAGGGAATATCCATCCACACAAACTTGGACTCTATAGGTAAGAGCTAATCTTAATTATGTTTTGGTTTACCTGTACGTACGTCCTCTCTCTCACGCACACACGGCTCCTCTTATCTGTGTTGTTTGTATAAACACTCAACATTAGTCATTTTCTTTATTACGTCTTATCGGCAAAGAGGACAAACAGACAAACAAATCAACTTTCTCCTCTATGACTTTACCTAAGCACTCATGTTTTAATGTCTTTGTTTGTCATTTGGGTCGCAGAAACATCGGCGTGTCGGCCATAGCTCAGTTATGAAATACGGCTGCACCTTGGAGACGACGTGCTGCTGACACTAGCGCTGCTGTCGGTCTGACACTGGAGCTGAGAACATCGGATTAGTCAACAGAAATTAGTTGTGCCGCCCCGCTTGTCCTGCACTCTGCTTCTCTCCATTTCCATCACCTGACCCTGCTTCCATCACAATTAGTTCTTTGGTTCAGTCATTTAAAAAAAACAAAGAAAACTTAATTTTGCAAGTTTTGTAACAGGTGGCAAATACTGTAGCTGCCTGAGTGCACACACATACACACAACGCAGATACAGATAATCTGCCCAAGGTGTCAAATTCACACAAACACTGAACTAAAAGCACTTTATGTCTTCGATAATTGCTATCCTGTTGAGTTGGCGAGAGGAATTAATGGAAAGCTTGGTGTGCTGTCCTGGCCTATTTCATTATTGCCAGCATTAAAACAGGAGCCTAATAGACCATAATCTCTTGTGTGATGTTTACCAATGCCTTACCAAGAAGTAGCACTACACCCATCCAGGCTTCCTGCAGTCTAGCCGTATTTACAGGCATAAATACATATTTAATTATTTGTGTGTTTTATTGTGGGCCAAGGGATTGACTAATTTCAATTTTCAGAAATTACCTACAGTACAAACTAAGTGAGTTACTGTAGGAAGGAACTCTGGAAATGCAAGCCCACTGTGATTTTTGTAAAAATGTCCAATTTACTAGAACACAAAAGTATCAACACTGTAGGAAAGGATACAAGAAAATTACGCTAAATTCCCCTGAATAGTCAATAGTTTCACGTTTTCAAGTTTTAGTTAGAAAATTTAAAATTTTTGATCTGATGCAAGGAGCAACACAGACGTCTGGCTTGATTTACTCTCAGGGTTGTTTCCTGCACACAGGGAACTAGAAGGTATCTGCTGCAGTCAAATGCCATGTCGCCCTCCTGCTCCCAATTAAACTCTGACAGGTGTGTTCATCGAAAACGCTATTGCTGAACAAACGTTTCACTCTGTGAATTTCTGTAATTTGTAACTGCGACTGCGGCATTAGCGCCGGAGCTGTATTGTAATCAGCACAGAGGCAAAGAGGAAGAAAAGAGCCGCAACTTTCCACAGGGAATTTCCTTCAAAGAGCGTCTGTTTATGTCCCACAGCAGGAGCGTGTCAGGCACTTGAGCATTTCAGATATTATTAGATAAAGACAACAACAACAGCAAACTAGAACTACCACCTTGTGTTGTACTACTCCGCCAAACAGCCAAGTGGCAGTAAGTAAGGTCACAATAGCTCCTTTCTCTGCATTGAATAACACTCAAAACTTTACAGACATGCATGACGTCCCGATGAAGTCCACCTTTAACCATTAATAAAGTGTCCTCACTTCATCCTTTTACCCTATTAGACATTTGTGTGTCACAACTTGGCCAAATATGTGTATTACGAGGTCACAGAGACCTTGACCTTTGATCAAAATCGAATCAGTTCATATCTGAGTCCACACAATGTCTTTATCAGATCTGAAGAAAGTCTCTTAAACAGTTGTTCCTGAGAACAGGATGTCATGTCGACGGGCAACCCAAAAACATAATGCCTCTGGCTCTGACTGTCACCAGCACACAGGCCTAAAAGAAAACATGTTGTAATAAAAACACTGGGACATTCCTTGTCTTGACAGAATTCTGGAAGAAAGACAAAAGCATGACTAAACATTACAAAAAATAAAAATAAAAATCATGGGAAATCTTCTCGTTCAGCCAAATATCAGCAGGAAAAATACAATTCAACTGTGCAGATTAATGAAATCATGGAAACACTAACATAGGATTTGTAAAAGTGGCACAGAGGCAGCAAAGGTCTCTTGTAGAGCTTCACTTATCTTTTGATAAATCATTTTTCAATAAATAATTTTATCCAGTCCTGACATGTTATGACATTGTTGAAGATGATGGATAAATTGATGTGTTTTGTCAATGTCCTTTCAAATTCAACACCCTTTTAAAAATCAATAAAAAGGTGAATGTCATCACAGTAATTATGTCCTAACAACATTCAAGTCAAACACTTTGTAGCTTCAAGGTTGGAAATACGTGCCCATCAGCACCAAGAATAATACAGAGGAAGGGACCGAGATGGTGCGACTTGATCTCCAGGATGACATCCATTCATTTCTTCCTGCAAAGAGGTCTGATGTCAAGGTTAGCTACAACACACCTGGGAGCTGGGGAGTATTCAGTGTCTTATTCAAGGACCGCTGAACAAGCAGGATGGATGGCCTTGGATAAGGGGCAGCATAACCCCACCCCCCAACTGACTGCCACTCTGTTTTCCAACATTTGTAAAATGTCAGTTGTCAGAATAACTGCACTTGATGGGGGTCGTTACAAAGTAATCCGGTCTATTTAATTGACCATTTTCATTACGTTATACATAAACCTTCAGTATTAATTTGGAGTGACTTTGAATGGATGGATTTCCCCCCAAAGACATTTATGTGGACACGCGGCTATTTGAGTAGAAATTACAGAAAGATGGCAGGAGGCTTATTAGAAAATAAAAATCACACATTTCCCTCACGGCAAAATTTTAGATGAGTAGTGAAAAATAATCTTGTTTACCTGCCATGTTGTGTTGCATGTCAATAATTCCTCCAAATCACCAAGACCACTCCAGCATGCACTGTCCTACACCAAAACTGGCAAGCGTTTACTGCAGAAGGTCTATATAATATGTTGAACAGTTGTAGACAATGCATAGTCATATATGTCACCTGTAAGACATTCAGGGACAGTCAAATTTTGGCTGCAGACACATTTGGGATCTGAATAACTTCTGAAAACATGAGCATTCAGTTTCAAAGTGATTTAAAAATCACTGTGTGATGATATCGACCGGTAAAAATTATTTATCCATCCTGAAAAAATAATCACGAACACTGACACTCAATATACTTGCATCATATCTCGCATCCATCACAGGTTGACTCTGTAAACAAGCTCAACTGATGGATCACTAACAGCGCTGACAAACTGTGGGCAATGCAGAAGGTTGCACATACATATTTATATCAGCATCCATACATATTATTATAGTCATTATAAATACAGATGCTCCTGACATGTCACCACGGTACAATAAAAAAAAAAACATTCATCAGAGCTTAGTGATGGAAACATGTCTTTCTTATTTAACTGAGTGTGGAGAAGCATTGGCTGGCTGTACTCAACCTGTCATCTCATTTGCACTTGTTTAAAATTTATGGGTTTCATCCAAATGTTCACCAAACCAAAAAATTCACAAATCCTCACACAGACGCAGGAGAATATCTACTAATATGGATTGAAAGATAGCAGAGAGACAAATAACTGACTTGTTGGGCGGTGCAAAAACCACAGCGACGGCGTGTGAAACTTTGATGTGGAAGCTCATCAAACTTTTACACCACGTCAGTGTGAAACATTGATCATTTTTCTCTTGAAGTGTAAAAATAAATGCCTATAAATGTAAGGCTAAATTATGCTTACTCACTTGGCTATATGGAGCTGGTTTGGGAAACACTCAAGTGTTTGTGGAGCTGTCTGTTGAATGGATACAAACCTACCCACTGGTGGTTGTCATAACAACCGTGTTTGTACTTCATCATCGTCAGCATGACAGCGTGACACTATAGCGGTAATCTGTCAATCTAGAGTGGGCTTTCATGCTCTGTGCAGGGTGTGGAGGTGTGTATGTGTGTGAGAGAGATTTGAAATTGCCTTTGTGTTGAAAGTGGGCGAAATGACAATATGAATTTTTAAAAAAAAAAATGAAATCAACACAAAACTACATCACAAACCCGACTCAGACTGACACAGAAATATGCCAGAACACCGAGCCTGAAAAGCAAAAAGTGTGTTTTTGTTTATGTGGAAGCATGGATATGTAGCCTGTCTACTTTGACTGTATGCAGCATAAGTCTATATAAGTCTGTGCGTGTCTGTATAGACCCGTGTGCGAGCTCTCAGATACTCTATTCAGAAAACAGTCTATTGTGCTCACAACAAGGCTGAGGACAAACTTTTGTGGATATGACAGCTGAATGACAATTCAACAGTGGGGCTGGAAGAGAATTGTCTAGTCAAAATGTTCACTGAAATGACTTCTAATGCCTGACTACTGACAGCTGCAACAAAAACTCTATCCCTACATGAAAAAAGGAAAAGAACAACTCAAAGAAAACAATGCACCATGGTACTGAAGGAATATCTCAACCTTGCGCAGCCTATTCTTCTCCCACTCAACCTCTTTCACATCTTAAAAATTCACATGCAGACATATTGCCTGTGAACATGTGCGTTTGCATGTTTTAAATGTGTTTAGTGTTTTGTGTTGATGTGTTGTGAATGTGAATGGAAGAAAAGACCACTTGAGGCAATCTATTTTCATTCAGCCTTAATCTAATCTTAAACATATTGCACATGCATTCTACTGTACACGCACATGTGTCTGCATGCATGCACACATTCATTCAGTTACCTGTGTGTGCTTACGCATGCACAATTGTGGGTTTTCCAATGTGAACAGCACCTGCTGGTTGCACTATTTCAGCTCGGGAACATCTGCTGTGTGTGTCTAAATCACCAAGCTATTATAGTTATTATGATAGGTGGGCTATCGCTGTTTTGCCCCAGCACAGATAATGACAGAATACCTCCATGCATAATTCACCAGGGACGGGTGGCCTGACACTGGGTGTGCCCTGCATTATTGTGCTCCACACACAGACATTATACTGAGCGTTATACTCATCTAACAAGGCTCACTGCAGCAAGACTGTTATGACATGTCACTGAACTAGAGATTAAAGGCTCCACTCCTGACATTATGAAATGTCAGAATAAAAGTTTCACTTTTGGTAGACTACAGAACGATGGAATAAAATCTTGATGCCTTAATTGATAATTCAGCTGCAGACATCTCGATGGATCAATCAGCTAAATAATGTGATTTGCTTGCTCCTCATTATTTAACTTGTGTAAACAGTATTTGCCTTTTTCTTATGAGACACTGAGATGCTTTAAAAACTGGTGTACTTACTATTTGCGCTGTGGATGCATGCAGAGACCCAGGAGCCTTGTAATATGTACAGTATACAAAATGTGCACAGCAGGACGTTTAGTAGAAAGACCAAATAAGTACAGTGAGCAGCCATAGAACCAGGCTGTAGATGCTCTGATCACAATGGCAAACAGCAGAGATTCAAAGAAACACGATGCTGATTCAGTTCCGCCACAACGCCACGCTGGAGTCGTCAAGGTCAGTGTTGATTGACTTGCACTGCTTTTACAAACACACACACAAACACTGACATATTTATCACTGCACCTTGAACTTGCTATGTCTTTACCATGAATTGTGAGATAAGCTTTTCATTCTGTACCTTTAACATTTTCTATCGCAAGCATTTTTTGTAAAGGTCACAAAGTCATGTAAAAAAAACAAACAAACAAAAAAACTCTTTAACAAAACCATTAGCGAAAATTGGAAGATATCCGTTGTTGGCTCCATTAAGGCCTCCTTGAATGAATCATAATTGCATGTGACAGAGTGGCAGTAATATTAGCCTAACAATACAAATTTACATATGAATGATAATAACACAGGCTACTAATTACAGCAACAACAATTCTAATCAAAAGGATAGATGATGTATCAGCAAAGTGCTGGCCCACAAAACTTCGAAAACAGTTGGCAACCAGACAACAAATCATTATCAACAGCATTTTATCTTAACATACTGTACGCCACAGGTTCAGGCACAGTTAGGCACACTCCACCCTGTTTACCTGTTGCCTCCTGTGTGTGGCTGCTTTCGCTGCAGGTACTAGAGGTGAATGTGGTAAGGGTTGTCAGTACCTGGTTTATCAGCAGACCTAGCAGACCTACATGACCCGGGGTTGTCAGTACCTGTGCTCATCAGCAGACCTAGCAGACCTGGAACCCCCCGCCCCTCTGCACTCGTGCTTTTAAAACCAACGCTGCAGATCAGTCCTGGTTCACTCTCCTCCCTGAGGCAGCCATTTGGTTTGGTTTGGTCTGCTGCACCACAGAACATAGCACACGCAGGTCTTCCCTCATGCACTCACATACACTTCTGTCCTTCAGATCTTCAGAAAAACACATTGTTAATTTCATTTCTCCTCCAAGCATTATTCTCCCTTTTCTAAAAAGTCAAATATTTATTAATTGCTTGTGTGCTTCTCCCTTTTTTTTAATCAGGGCCATGTAGCTCTTATGGCTACATTTAGAGCTCTTGATGTGGTTCAGATTCTGAGTTAAACACTGACTATTGATTGGATTTCAAGTGTGCACTACAACCACATGAATTCAAGCAAGCCATAATTGAAATAACATTTTAGATTTAACATCTTTGAAAGCTTGTGAGAGCTTGTTTGAATTGTCCTGATGCAGGTGATAAAATGAAGCAAAGCCACGAGTGACACTTTTTTTCCACACAGAAAATTGATCAGAGCATGAAGTCATCAATAAAGGATTGGACCAACAAGTAGAATTGATAATGGCATCGGTATTGATAAATCTAATCAATTCTCATCCCAAGTGGTGTTACAGAAAGCGGTATTTACAAAAGTGAAATGCTTTTTCAAATCGTTCAAATGAGGAGATGAATGCACAAATACTAAAATGCGGTGCGATGTCGACCCCAATAAGCATGCTCATGCACCGCTCTATTACTGATAGAAAAGATTATTGGCAGTGAGGGATTAACAGAGATTACAGAAACCAAAGTGGAAACACTTGGCCGCAACAGTCATCATAATTTGCCAACTGTGTTGCTGGCTCGCCGTCAGAAACGGTTTGGCCTCACCCTGCGAGAGTCACTAATGATTGATTCTACACATACAACTGTCATTGTCGCTAACTGAGGTCCGGGCTGTGTGCAGTCAATCACCAAGAACGGTTTTAAAGCTAGTTGTGATTTTCATAAAGTGGATTGTGCTCTCTGGAATAAATGTGAAACTGATGCTGAGTTTCTTTCCCGTCCCATACTTCAATATTTCCCCTCTAGGTTTCTGTTGTGTCATGATTCATGCTGTCAAAAGGAGAAAAAAAAATAAAGTTGATTTGGAAGAGATGCGCGCCATATGTCTGACTCTTCTGTTTAACATATCATTTTCATGAAGTGATGGAGCAATTTTAACTTTTTCAGCTTTTATATTTTTCATGCCAATTCCACACTTCCCTTCTGCCATCCACCTTTACACAAATGTGTCTCTCAGACAACACTTCCTGTTCTTTAAGAGTCCATTTATGCCAGCGGACATACTGCCGTTGCCAGCGTCATATTTCTTTTAGACAACAAGCAAAATCACCCTACTGTCTCTATCTTGTCTGCTAAATAAATTGTAATCTCTCGCAGCCCCGTCAGGCACCGTGAAACCCATACACATACACACACACACATCAATATGACAAAGACACACACAAGCTCACACTCAAGGGCAGCAGTGTGATGTCATGGGCGAATAGGACACCTCGGAGCTTTGGGGGCTGTAGCAGTCGATGGTCTAAATCACTCATCCCCCGGAGGATAATCTAACCAATGATTTAGTGGGAGTCACTGAGTCACTCTCAGCAGCTTCCACTCCACTGGAGGGATATATTAGTGTGTCTGTGTGTGTGTGTTCATGGCGTTGTAGACAAATTTGGTCTGAAGCCATGGTTGTGAGAACATTTAGGCTGGTGCTCACCATTTAAAACCACTGATTGTCTTCTTTTTAAGGGTCCAGGGCCGGCCTCATAAAGGTAGTTAAGTCTGAAGAGTTAGGCGAGTCTTACTTCAGCTCAAAGAATAAAGATCCATGTTACCATGGTAGCATGGTAATTAGTTGACACCTGTGCTGAATTGCATCTGACAACAGCAGCAGCAGCAACAACAAAAACAAAACAGGAAAATATGACTTAGAATTTGTGAAAGCAACAAGTGGAACAGCTTTTAAGAGTCCTTTTAAGAGCTTTTAAGAGTACAATGTAAAAGTCGAATATTTGCAGCACTTCCTGGGTAACACAAAATTCTGTTATATATATATAGTATGATAAAAATAAAAAAAAGTACAAATTTACCCAGAAATCATTGTGATTCTGACTTCAGACATCATCTGATTGACTATTTGGTAATAGATTACTTTGTGAACCTCGGTCTAGGTTTGGGTACGGGTGGGTTAGGATGAGGCTTTTACTTTATATTTCAGGTTAGGGAGTAAGTTTAGTTAAGGGTCTCTGCAATGTGGGATGTGCTGCGCAATTGTGTGTGTCTGTGTGTGAGAACAAGCAAGGGGAAAGAGGTTATTCGCCTTACATCGTCTCCCTTTGTGGCTCCCATGAGACCAATTACCAATAGCCTGTGGCTCCACACACACATATGTACATCTTACACTACATAAGGACTGCTGCTGCTCGACAGTGTGATCAACATAATGACTCAACATGAGATTCATACATCAGCGTTCCTAACTGAAAGGTGACAGCTCGAAGCATGTGAGTTATTACGTAACAACGCAGAGAGAAAAGAGGCTTCACTCAAATTCACAGCGTTTACAATCTGAGGCGGGAATCGGGAGCAAATGTTGGCCCAGGAAGTGTTTGATGACACTAATGCTGTGTAAACTTGCGAGAGGTCAGCGTGATGAACAAACAAATCAGCCAGAAGCCTCTTCCTTTTTGCCTCTTATCTAATTATTGACACTGGAACGGACACTAATCTTGTTACAGAGCACAGGGAGCTTTGCATCCTCGTTTGGTGCTGAGCTTGATCTTTGACTTTCTTCTGGTCACTCAGCAGAACTCAGTCTTTCAGCTGATTCACGTTCTCAATTTGCCATTTGTTAGGATTTTTAAGACGCTCTACATGGGCACAATATTATGATACAATATTCAACTGTTTTAATAGATTTCATGATGTTTGAAAAATTCTCTTTCCATCTACTCCTGCGCAGAAGCTATAATGTGTTCATGAATTGTATTGTAATTTCTTCCTGATCCTATAAAAAGAAATGTAATTATATTCATGACCCATTACATAAATACAGGTGTGTGCGCGTGCTGTAGGTGTGTATGATGACAATGTAGTTCACACGGCACACAGCGTGAATACATACATACAGTATGTGGGATTTTATGCATACATATGATTGATTGATGAGAATGGTGTGATGTGACATGCACTGGGACCCTGGGGCTGAGGTTTTAATTAACTGGTGGGAGAGGAGCTGGCTGGACCATCTATTGCAATATATCACCATGTCTCACACACATACACACAGACAGACGCATACATGCACGCACACACACAGACAAAAGCCATCTGGCTACAGCAGGGTGCAGCTAACTTGTAAGCGATGTGAATTTTACAGTCTATCGTTTCGCCTGCGAACATCACAAAGTTGTTGCTTCTTATCATGTTCCAGTCTGTCATCAATAGGCTCCGAATGTGTGAAAGTCAACACTGGTTAACATCTTGAGAAATCAGAGACACAAAGACAGGTTTGAAGTCATGATTGGCTGATGTGTGTTTTCTGTCTAGTGCAAAAAAATAAAAAACACAAACCTACAGTAAATCAGCCAATCAGTGTTCGGTTGTTTTGATTGTGATGTTTTATTAAAGGGTGGAAGATTTATATTCAGTCCACATCTCACTTTCAAGGTGGGAATCACACACAAATATGTCTTGTACGAATGCCTCTAAAACAAGAAAAATGACACCTACACAATTATGAATGTATAATACAAGGAAATATTACGTTTACATTAAAGAAATGGGTTGAAACAATAAGAAAGAATGTGGTAATGACAGTGGACAATAAATGTGTGAATTATATTCTGCTTTAAATCCCCGTAATGCAGGTGTCGATGATTAAGAGTAACAACTTCCAGCATGTTTTAAAACAGTGAAATATCACCATCCACACGCCTCCATGTCCCATGTTACAAGTGCTGTGGTATATTTGATACTATACACCATGTGCACTGGCTCCAACTGAGCTTCCTTTTTTACACCTTAAGATGATGTCTGCCTCCATTTTTAGTGATCAAGGACCCTGCATCGACTAAAAAAAGAAGACCTGAGGTCTGATGTGCTGACTGCATCCTCTTCTATAAGATTTACCTCATCATTATACACTACAGACTTCTTCTTTGCTCTTGTTTCATCTTGATTCATCTCATCTAGAGAGGAGAGCACAGACTCTTTTTGTGTGGAAAATTGCCAGGGGATGCACCTGAGGGCTAGAACCTCAGAGTAGATGCCAGCCTTAGCACATTTAAACTAGCAACCAGACAGGTGGCGTCTTACAAAAGATAATAAAAAAGCACACAAGAGCGAGCAGACATTATTGACGCTGTAAGGCCCAAACGGGCTGTTTATGTTTTATAGTAGGTGTACATGTGCAGCGTTAAACATGATTGCAAATCTGAGTTGTAGATAAAAAACAAACAAAAAGTAAAAGAAACACGCATAGCAAACCAACAAGTGTCATACAAGCTGTTTGTCTGCACCAGGGCAGAGGGCGTCAGTAGCTGTTCAACTTAATATTATACTGATATTGTTCTCAATATAGTTCCTTAATGTGCAACACCTGCACATCTGCAACACCTCACATACAAGTTGAAACATGAAAAACTGTGTCTGGCCACGAAATCTCATCTATAGCAGATGATGTCAGGTTTGACTCATAGAGTGACTCCCACCACCCAGGCTGCCGTCTGACTCATTGGGTTACAATGCAAACAGGAATCGATCTCGAAGCATCCAGAGCAGGTGATAAAAGTCACAATGAAAAGTGTAATCAAATCATCTGGTTACGGCTCCTGGGAGGATTCTGCCCCCACATCCAACCTCTGGCCTACAGGAAAATAAACTTGCTCACTCTCTTGTGTGCTCTATCCATTCCTCTGTAAAGTCTTTGCAGGAATATGATGCTTTGTTCAGCACGGCATCGAGCATGCACTGCTTTATGTTTCAATTAATGAATCTAATCAATCACTTGTCTTGTCTTTCTGTTTGGTTCCAAGCTGCCGAAGGCTTTAGCAGCCCGCTCACGTCGTCGCCGGAGGTAACGTTGCAGAAAAAGACCCGGACTGGAAACAGACAGTTTGTCTCTTTTGTTGATATTCGTCCTCTTCACTTTGTCATTATATATTAATGACAAAGTGTTTGTGAACTTCACGAAAAGAAAGCGAAAACTTCAGTTTGGGAAAAAGGGATATAAAGTTGTCACCAAAACCACTGGTCGCTGGGATGCACACACAAACACACACAACCCAATCACCCACATAGCCTGCACTTCACAAGCAGAGAGCTTCTCCTCAAACTGCTCCAGGCGTTGATACCTTTAGCCTCAGGGTATGATGCCTCCTGAGGACAAACTCACTCATACTCTTTTTCTCTCTCTCAGTCTGTTTCTGGGTTTCTCTTTCACGCAGACGCACAAATGCAAGGTGGTGCTTTCTGCATTCCTGCACAGAACCTTTTGAGGACATTGTTGAGGGAACAAAAACTTGAAAGCAATCACGTTTTGCATGCCGGCGGTAAAATGCACATTTCTCTGGGACAGACATCTTCATTACTGCCTCTGCATTCATTTTCCAGTTTGTGTTTTCACTCCCCCCAAAAAATATTCTCTGAGAGCATCTCTGGGGCACATTGACTCTCAATCTCAAATTCTTCAGAACAAAAGCATCCCCCTTCACAAAAAAAAAAAAAAAATTCAATAAAAGAGTTTGTCTGCAGAGAGCGTTTAGTGTAAAGCAGCTACAGTGGGGAAAAGGCTCAGCTTGTATAAGCAGTAACTTAACACACCATGGCCGGGCAGAGATATCCCCCGCTGCGAGGCTATGGCGGAAACAAATCTCATCTCTGGTTGGAACGGGGCGGCTAAAGCCAACCAACGTGGGCTATAGCGTGAAAACCCTACAAGTCTCTGGACATTATTACTGCATTACCTGCAGTACTGGGTATACATAGGCTACATCCAGTGGATGTGAATGTGATGGTTGGTTGAGCCAAAGTGAGCAAAAAGCTGAGGGTAATTGAGTCAGTGAAGGATTAAACTGATCACATCTCACACCTCTCTTCCCCTTTCACCGACGCATGTGGTCCAAGTCCTTTTAAGTTTTTTTATATCCTGTTTCTATGTTGGTTTATATTATATCAGGAAAGTGAGAGCTCATATTGCTGAAGGATGTCAAACCATTTATATTTCTGGAAATTCCTATGAATGGAGATTCCATATTTGGTAAAAGATAAAAAGAAAAAAGATGGATGCTACTTCAGTGGAACACCTACACTTTCAAGTAGCGCCATAATATTGACTGATTGATTGATTCATGGGTAACATTACAAGTAATCAGTTTCTGTAATGCATCTCCACTGTGATCATTGTGTTTTGTACTAAAAGTGTTTTAAATTGCAGTTGGCATTTTTTTTTGAAACCGGCTTACTTTAATCCTGTTAAATGGAAACCTTTTCTCCCCAACACTGATCACGCTGTCACCACGCACACTCCAACACAGAGGAATACATGCCCACAAGATGGCAAGCCGGCAGAAAGGCAGGCAGCGCGGTAAAACACACGTGCACGCACAAAACACCACAAATTCTACATATTAAAAAGCGCAATAATAGTCTGTCAAGCTCTTTGAGTGTGTGATCCATAAAACATCTTGGTGTGTGGATGAATGCACACACACACACACTTTTATCACTACTTTTCAGCCATTTCTGTTGATTTGGCAACAAAGCAGCGATCACGATCCCACATAAATGCATGCTAATAACTGGCTCCATTGACCTGACACATACACTCTTCTTCAGAGCCGTTACATGCACCAAAGTATGAAGGAGTGCCAAACCAAATAATGTATGCACACACACACACAGTGAATATTTTACGTAATGAGCTCAGGGTGAACACAAAGTGTGGCCCCTGAAGCACCGAACAGACACAAGCAAGGAAATTTACTGTTTCTCTGACTAATAAGGAAGAAATACGCGCAGACAAAACAAATGATGAAATATCCTTCACGGATATAATGTCAAAAGCAGCGGTGAGATCATATTTCCATGTTTGGTTAAAATGTGATCAGAGCTCTCTGATGAATAAGTGATGGATGAGATGACTGATGTGGATATAGTATACAAAGAGAAGAAACTGCTGCACAGCCACAAAATATCATCATGGGGGACTATCATGGCCATTAGTGTCAAAAACAAAGAAAAAACATATAACACACAAACAGCCATCAGGTGTCCTATTATGTAACATCTGGGGAGACATTACCTTCCACAGCATTGGTTAATAATCTCATTTCTCTTCCAGCCTCTCTCCCTCTTCTCTCCTCTCACTTCACACCTTGTTTTTTGAATCAGTCTCTGATTATTATTTTTTTTATCTTCCTCTGTCTGTGCTTTCTCTCTCAGTTTCTTTCTGTCACACACACTCTCTGTTTTTCCCTCTGTCTGCCACTCTGGCATGGTTTCGTTGGTTCTTATCTATTCTCCCCACTATCTGGTGTTGAGGGAAGATAAGCAAGCATTTGCATGTTTAATGAACCAAACACCCCCGATTCCCCTCAGTGTGAGGACACACGCATACACACGGGTGCACAGATACAGGCATGCACGCGTGCACACACACACGCGTACACACACCAGTGCTGCTGCTGCTGCTGTTGTTGTTGTTGTTGTTGTTGTTGTTGTTGTTGGCCCTGCAGGCCTTCATCTCCTTGCAACTGACATGGAGTCACCAGCTGCTGACTCCTACAGGAACAAACATGGCCTATCTATTCGCCCTCACATCGACAGCTGGAATGACAAGCAGGACCTAATCAGAATGATTTCAAAAACCAAAAAGGTAATCTTATGACATAATGGTAAGAAACAACTCAATCTCAAGTCGAGTTGGAAGTTTATTAGATCATTTCATTTATTAGATCCCTAAGAGAGCATATAAAGGCTGAATACCTGATGATCAACACTGACATAAAGCTGACAGGGTGGAAACAGGATGTTAGAGACAATCTCATTATCTCGATGCAAAATGCAGAAATATGCAATTCATATTTTGACAAAATAAATATACTTCCAGCCTGCAAATGAATGCCATATCTGTCTGCAGAGCATCAGCGTCTCTCAACAGGATAAATGAGCCGAAGTCTCTGCTGACTTAGTGTTAGTGAGTATTTGATTTTAGTTAAGCTGTTTAACTTAAATATTTGGCAATTTATTGTATACTGTTTGCACAACATGCATGGAGAGCTTGCTACAAATGGAAAAAGAGTGGGAGTGGGAGTGGGAGTCAAAATCCTGATCCCGAAGCACATATGTCCACAAACATAGCTGAGACTTTTCCGTCACACTCATTGAACATACTGTTGCCCCAAAATGTGACAAATGTAACAGCTGTCTGCAAGAAATGACTCGTCCAAAACAAGTAAACAGTTGATGACAAAAAAGGGATCATTTTAGTATGAGCAAAGCAAGAATGATGAGATGAGAGAGAAATTAGATAGGGGGAAGGGGGGGCAGCAGGCACTGTGTTCATCATAAGGAAGACGAACAACCTCAGAAATTGGCAACATGCAGCCACCCATCAAACTGACAAACTTTAATGCGCAAAGATTAGCATTAGCACTCCATTTGGTCTCGTGTTGAAGCAGATTGTTTCTCCACAGAGTGACAGAGCTTTCGCTGTTCTGGCCAGTGTTCAAGAAATCATCGCCATCGACATGGACAAGCAGGATTCAGGCTCTTAGTACACTCTGTACACACCGGCTGTGCCTAAATGTCCCTGAGCAACAATCAATCGCCAACTCCCTTACCTTTTACTGCACTGCTGAGTGTGCTGAGGTAAAAGTGCATTCTTCAATTAGCAGCGATAATGAAATATCAGCTTTTATAGATTTATGATGTCTCAACATCTTTTGTTTTCATTTAAATACAGCTAACCTGGCTGCTAGTAAAATCTGAGGCTGCTGCATCCAGTGAAATGTGTCATGTGAGGGGGGGTATGTGTGTGTGGGGGGGGGTGCTCGTTGAAACGCAAAAAGCCAAGAGGTAATTTAAGGGCAAAGACAGATAGACAGGGAGGAGAGATGCAACAACACCGAGAGGGAGACAGAAAGATAGACAGTGGGGACGGGAGAGGTGTGAGAGATGTTGCCACCTGCCACCATTTTTCTCATCTCCTCTTGGAAATGCATCATCAGTCATTAGAGGGGGAGCATGAGTCGTGGTATCATCACTCACACACATGCACGCTCACCCAAACACAAGGTGTATTTTAAGGTGTAATGCAGCGGCCTATAATTTGAGTTCCCTCTATGCAGCATTTTGCTGAGCTTATAAAACCGCCCGCGGCTAATGGTGTGATGGATCCCTCTATTATCACTCAATGCAGGAGACGCGAGGGGGGTGTAGTGAGAAAAAGGAATGTAATTGGACAGTATTTTAGCGGTGGCAAAAACAGGAAGGTGGTCAGGAACAGAAAGAAGAGAGCATGTAAAAAGCTGTAAAATGACATGTTTGTGAGGAAGTCTAAAAGCTGTGAGGGGGGTGGGGTGGGGGTGGATCTGTCCTATAAATTAAATCAAAAAAACATAAAACTGTGTCTGTAAAGCTGTTTCGGATTCAAATGATGTAACGAACAAGGGCAAAAAAAGAGTCCATGCAGTGAAACATGATTAAAGAAACTTTGATTTAAACCACATTTTGAACTCAGAACTCACTTAAAACAGACTAAATGATGAGTTTTTTTTTGCTAAAAGTTTGGTCCAGCTGTTCATGTTCCTCAGAGGATGAATCATGACCAATATAGGACCATCTTTGCCTCGCTGAGCCGCTGACATGAAACTGCAGGCTCTCTGTTTTGTTAAAACACTGGCTTTGAAGACAAGATAAGAAGATTATGGAAAAGAGAAAAGTTAGAGAGAGGGGGAAGAAAATTGGATGAAACTGACAATAGACACAAAAAAAAGTTGATGGAAGAGAAGAGAAGAGAAATACAAAACCTGATCCACTGACACACAACTAAGGGACTTTCTCCAAATGTTTCTGGCGCTCCCCATGTGGCTGTGGTCTATTAGTTGCTGTGATCAACTCCTAAGCCTATACCAGTGTTGTGAATGTCTGATCCTCGGGGTAGGACAACTTTATAGTCTGGTAAGTGCGTTTGCCCTTGAGAGAAGTCTTGAGCAGATGAGTGTGTCTATGTGTGTGGGTGTGTTCGCATTCACAGCACAAAGAGTGGAGCTGGTCCCTTCTGGTATGGAACTAAATGTCAGCGCTTGATTAGAATAAATACTCTTATATAGGCTCTGGGACTGGGCACCAACATACAGCAGGGCAAGCATTTGTGTGTGGTGACTTATTGCTCTTATCCTCCTTCCCTCCCTCCCTCTCTACCTCCTGCTCTCTCTTGGACACTCAGGCTTTACCTTTCTCTGACCTACCCAAGGGGTCTTTGGGCAGATGTGTAAGTCTGAACAACACAATCAGAAAGCTGTTACTGCCTCAAGGCATGAACTTTACACCTCACTCACCCTCCTTCTCGCTCTAGCTCACACTGTTTCACACACAAACACGCACCACACACACACACACTTATGGCGTAGCACATATCACATATCAGAGCACGCCTACAACTTAGTAGAAGCAATTTAAATTTTGTGTGCATGTGTGTATGTGTGTGTGTATCTATGTGTGTGCCAAAGAAGTTTTTCTCAACACTAGGTCTCACTTTTTGAACCAAACGCACTCAGCTGGCTACTGTAGGCACAAGTTGCTGATGTCATTTCCCCTATTGTAACACATTTTCACTAATTAAAACACACTCTGATGTAGCTAATCCTGGGTAATGGTGAAAACAGGTAACACATATTGCAGACAAATGTCATAGCTTGAAAGTCAAAACTTCACACCTGTTGTGTCAAAAAGCTGGGTTTAAAAAGCACATGCAGGTGAAGGCTGAAGTATTACAGTTTTGCTCCATCGGTTTGGCTCATTTCTTGAAACAGAAATTGCATTCTCAAAACAACATGGACAAACCTCCAAACCACTTGGCAATTGTTCACAACAGAATTGAATTTCTCATTGATTTCATCAAATTGCAAATGTCTCAGTACATCTTTGCAAATGATTAAGAGCCTTAGCACAATTTCCAAGTGAATAGATCTTGTGTAAGAAAAAGGAATTTAGTGTTGACACAAGAGTGAACTGTTTTGGGAGAGATATGCGCTATTGCAAGTGAGCTTTGGTGTTGTGCTGAACTTTAAGACTGTATTGCTAAATGATGTTAGAGTTTTGAGGGTGTAATTTCTGTTTCAAGAAATGAGCCAAACCAATGGGGGAAAAAATGACAGATTGGCAGATAGACAGATAGACAGATAGACAGACAGATAGACAGATAGACAGATAGATAGATAGATAGATAGATAGATAGATAGATAGATAGATAGATAGATAGATAGATAGATAGATAGATAGATAGATAGATAGATAGATAGATAGATAGATAGATAGATCGATAGATCGATAGATATCTGCAGCTACACAGAACATTGTTTTCCATTTTTCTGTGTAATGAACGATCAGTGGTGTTTTCATTTGGGTTGGCTTCTTTTGAGCACAGACAAAAGTGTTTTGAAGTGATTGATTTTGCAAGAGGAGTCAGGGTTTTTGGTGAATGTCAGTTTACAATTGGGTTTTTGTGTTGACAGTTTTGAGAAAAGAGCTCTGACGGTCTCAAGAAATGCGTTTTAGCAATTGTGGGAAAACTGTGATGACTGAAAATGTGTTTGGAGGTTTCGCAAAGAGGTGAAATGAGATCCGCAACTTACTGCTGAAAATTGTTTATGGTTTTTGTCAAAGGAGTGACTGATTCAATAAATGGGGTAAGGACACTGAGGATTTGGTTCAGAGGATTGAGAGAAACTGCGATACATAACAGCAGGAAACCTAAATGATAAGGCCAAACCAAATGTCTGGTCACCACAGCACAGACAGAGACTGTATTCGATATCCAATACTGGACATACTGTGAAGTGCAAGTCAAGTGACTACACGCAGAGTCAATTCATTATTTTTTTTTAACACAGTGATAACACGGTAAAATAACATCTGTAAAACACAAGAATGAAACCTTGAGAGGATAGGGACGAAGATGTGTAAAGCAAGAGAGAGACAAATGCGCGAGGAAAAAAAACAATGAGAACAAGCAAAAGACGGAGAGCAAGAGAACAGGCAAGAAAATGAAAGATAATAAATCAATGAACCTATTCTGTGGCTGCCACGGGGTAATGAAAGCTATTTATTAGCCATCTCTCCATTTCTCTGTCTCTTTCCTCCCCTCATTCTGCCCTTCCTTTCTCCCCCCTCCACTCTTTCTGCATCAGTTTTTTCCAACACCCCCCAACAGTGATGTTCCCATCTCTCTCCACTAAATGCTAATAATTCTATTAGGAACAACAAAACACCCACTTAGAGGTCACATTTGTTTCACTCAACTTGCCATGTCATCTGCATACCAACTGAGGGGCTGCCTACCTTGGCTTGGACGACTGCTTATCTGACGTGACCTTTCTGCTTTAAAATAATCGGTGAATCACAATAGACTTCCACGTGCTGTGACCTTTTTTAATTAATGACATGGTTTTATAACAACTCTACTTTGCCTCCGTCTCTCAGCGCGCATGCAAAAGCAGAACTGATCGCTGTAATACCCACGATTCGTCATCTATCATATCATTATGCACAACTACTTGATTTAAAAAAAAAAGAGCCACAATGCAATGGCATCAAGTTGGTGCTATGTTTGTGTGCAGCCAGTGGAATATGGCAACAGCATAATTCAATTTAGCCAGTGAATCCATGAGCCTATGTGACATCTCATACAGTACAGTATATGGCCTTGATAATCTTCTGCCCCAAGCCACGATTACGTTAGTAGCTAGCTATTTATTTTCTGAACAGTTTAATGCACTAATAATGTGCGCCCAGAATTCGCAACAAGGTCATCGCAAGGCATGCGAAGGCCAAGAGACCTAATGATCTGAATCTGTCCAGGAACTGTCATTTGTCTGCCTGACGCCTGAACAAGATGTAACTTGGGTAGGACTTAAATTCTGGGGGAGCCCCAGTAGCTCACCAATGAGACTCAGAGTCATTACTGCAGTGGGTTCTCTCTCCCTCCTCTCTCCCTTCACTGTTGCTGCCATAATTAAAGAAAAATCCCCCAAATAACTTCAGATTCGAGGTCTGCATCCTGCTGTTCTCTGCAACATTGAGAGTTGTGCTTCAGCTTTATGAATGATGTATTTCACTGTGGTTGACAACCATTATACCTTCCTGTGGAAATGGCGGCTGCTGCATAAACAGATAATGAATGACAATAGTGAGTGAAAAAGCTGTAATCATATCAATTCTGTCTTCACAGGGAATGCTGGAATCAACAAATACTTTAAATTAATAAAACACTTTTACTATTTATCTTAACACAGCTTTAAAAAGCACTTGGTGCCCAAAGAGCCAAATGAAAATAGCTCCAACAGCGGCTCTATTGACATGTTTTAATAAATTTGACCCACAACTCTATGCAATTTAAAATCTTGGTTTATCTCCTTATGTTTGCTTCTCCCTGTTTTGTCTAATAAATCAACTCTTAATCCATCCGCAGCATAATACATATCAAAGGTAAATGACACGCCACAATGAATTATTGTATTAGAATCACTTGTTCTACATACACACCTAGTCCCTGAAATTATCTTCACTTGTGGGATACACTGTGTCATATCCCATTCTCATCTTCATGTGATTTGGGGGTCTATTACTCACTTTGTTTTGGCATCTTCGTAATGGCGGGAATAGATTAAACAAATTGAAATCCATCAACCATAAATTCAGTGGTATAGCCCTTTAGTGGGGCACTGAAAGCTTGAGCTGCAATCCAGTCAGGCAGAAAAGACAGCAGGAGCAAACGTTTCCCACTGGCTGCCACTTACCACTAATGTTAGAAAAATGATAAATTAGTCTCGGCATGGCGTTTGGAGTGTACGTGTTTGCACGTGGGCGTGAGTGTGAGCGTGTGTGTGTGTGTGTATGTGTTTCCTTCTCATAAAGTGTTGCGTCGCATGCCAACGGTTCACAGTGTGAACAGATGTTAGTCAGTAATGCCCCTGGTTTCTGCACCACAGTCGGGCATTTTTTAGGGTCCTCAGCTCTGAGGAGGAGTCCATGGAGATGCCTAAATTGCTTTATCGAGCGGAACTCAACTAAGGACACGCAGGCTCGCAGCGGCTGCCAAAAAAACACACACAGACAGACGCGCAAACACAAACACGGCGCTCACTCGCAGGCGTGTGCATTACAAAGACACAAACAGACAAGATAGAAAATTGTGCACATTTGGAGTAATAACACACGCGGACACATGCAGAAAAATACAGGGTTCCAGGTAGCATGCGCGCTCAAGTTCACTTTCACGCTGACAGGCCTCTAACTGAGTAATAGACGAACTGGCGAGTTAACATGGCAGCTGCAGCTTTCAGCCCACAGGAACCCATGTCTATAAGAATATAGATACCTTCTGAGGGAAAATAGAAGAGTAGAAATGCCGAAAATACTACATAAAAACCTGTTTTACTGCCTCCACTTTTTCCCTCCAACCCAACTATGTCATGTGCCTTCCTTCGTTTCTTGCCCGTGCTTTAATATAACACCTTTTCAGTCAAAGCCAGACACTACACTCTATATTTAGCTGTTGCCTGTCACCGAGACCCTGATGAAGGAGAGGGAAATGAGTGGTGATGTTGGAGACCATGGGAAAGGTTAGCGCTGTCTCTTTGAATAGCATCAGACTCTCTCTGATCCTTCACTGTTACATTGCAGACTGTAATATCTATACTTAGGCGTGGATCAAGAAGATAAAGAAAAAGAACCACCACCAGGTAGAATCTACGTAAAAAGATGAAGTCAATCAAAATGGATGATATAAATAGAGAAGATATGTGAACTCAAGAGGTGAGCTGTCACACGTGTGTTTGCGTAAGCACAAAAAGAAAGACAAATGCATATCACACCTTTCAGTTGACTTGCATTGACAAATCTGAGCTACACACAGGGATGGATGTGGACTCTGTGAACTGTCAGCAGACAAACGCTTAGCTAAGCCGATCCTCTCCTATCTGATGTGATAATCATGAGATGATGCAACTGTGAGACAGCAGACTTGACAACAGACACACAGCTGCTGGAACAGAGACACACACACAAGCAGATATTCTCACTAAAAGTATTGCAGAATAAAAGCAGATGAAGACTTCTGATGAACTTTCCAATACAGAAAACTTACAGTGTGTGTTTTGGGTTCAAGTAGGACATCAAGTTTTTTTTCTGAGAGTAAAAACTAGCTGCAAAAATATCCAAGTGGGCACCGGCAACAAATCTTTATGGATGAGTCCTGGCTTTCTGATTTCTCACCAGCCTCATACAAATGTATTGACTGTCCAGTTGAAACATCATCTTAGACTTAGATTATCTGTTTTGTGTGTGATTTTCCTACAGCTGAGTAATTTTACCAATAAGAAATGTACATATATTCTATTAACTTATAATGAGAAGTCAGCTAGATAGATGTATGACTGAGGTGACAATAGAAAATGCTATTTAATGTATGGGCCTTGTGTCTTTTTTTGCAGATGAGCTGTTACTATTCATATGTGAGTGAGATCAAAAACGTAATTTATTCAGTTACTCCATGTTATTTGTTGTAAGCATATCGGGCTGGAATTTGCTCAAGGATTACTCACAACACAAACATACCACAGTCAACGCAGCTGCCTGAGGGAATCAGAGGGATGCTGAATTTATATGAACCTGACAAGGCAGCAAAATAGTAAATACCTTCACCCAACTTTTTAAGTCAAGGTAGGCAAAGTCTCTCTGAATGTGTTGACATATGCATGAGTACCCTGTTTTTTTCTCATGTTTTATTATTATATTAGGAATATGACATTTATACGGAATATCATGATCAATTTCTCTGCAGCTCCGAAACCTGAATAATTTGTTTAAATACCACAGCATCCCGAAATGCACAAATAAACAGCCCTTCTGGGGGAAGTTCACTCGGTTCTCTGCAATGTATTGGGATATGTGATTCCTAAATCTAGTCTTGGTCTTTACCTCAGACATTTGGATAGATCGGCGTATGAAGGAGACCAATATCTGCTCAAGATTCTCCTGGTGGCTGGGAAGAAGGCCATTACTAAAAACTGGCTCAAGACTGACCCCCCTATACAAACAATGGATTTCAATTATAGACGATATACTGGGGATGGAACAGCTAACATACAAGCTGAAAGTGAAAGAAGACCTATTTGTTAAAAGATGGGGAATTGGTTGTCAAGGAGAGACTTGTTTTGGTTTTTTTTGTTTGCTTCATCTTTCACACTCCATAATCCAGGTGATTGCAATGTATTGTTAGCATTGATAACTAAAACAAATAAATAAACATTGAAAACACAGTACTGCAGTTTCGATCATACTGTAGTACTTCAAACTATGGTCTTATTCAGGTTTCTGAAACCATGATGAGCTGTTGACATGAACAAAAGACACCAAAACCCTAATCACAAAACAAAACAGTATATCATTGTGCGTGTAAACTCACTCTATGAAACAAAAAATGAGATGAGCAGTCGTTTAGTAACAGGAGATGGGGAGGATATTAAGTTCAAGGTTTGAGCATAAAATTATAAATTTGCATGCTAGTCACAGACATCTCTCCTTCATCTTTACTCCAGCTCTCTATAAAGAGCTCTGTTTCCCTCATCTGAAAATAGTTTTAGCCACAGAAAGGTCAGACTTAATAATTGGGAAACACGTTGAAGTATTCTGAAGGGTTTCAGGGCTATGGCTAACACGCTGATTAGTACAGTAATATGAGAAAAGGGCTCCAGGAAGCGTGATACTCTGACCCCGACCCAGGTTTCTGTTGCAAAGCAAAGTCTCGATTCTGTGACCGTGTACAGTATCTGTGTGGGTGGAGGTGTGCACTGTCACAGTCTCAGCAGAGCCGCTGCCAATGGCTGTGTCACTGCGTTTGCGATATCAAACCCTCAGCAAATGTCATGGTGTATGAAAGAATCAGTGCAGCATGAGAGAGTGTGAACATTTGTGCGTTTGCCAAGTGTGTCATCACACTCGTGACATTATTATGCCACGTGTCCGTCTGTATAGTACGAGCGTTAAACTTTCTACAAGCTCAGTGTTATTCTAAACCAGATAGTAGTCAGTGTGTGTAGCTGTGTCTGTGTGTGTATGTGCTTTTATCTGGGTGTGTGTTTTTTGTCTGCAGCCTCAGTGTTGTCCCAATCCATCCTGCTGATAAATGCACTCCACAGCAGGGGGAACTGTTCTTTTCCACTAACATCACTCCACAGATCTGAGGGGAGAACACCGTTGAGAGTGCGTGTGAGGCTCTGTGTGTGCATGCTGTGGTGTGTTTGTTGCGCGTGTGCACGTCTGCGAGGTGAAGTTGTATAATGATGCAGTCAGTGTTAGTGTCATGAAGGACACAGAACCTCTTCCATCATGCTCTACGTTTACACAAATACACACGTGTGCACAAAAAACAACCACTGCACACTGCACAGACACACACAGGGAGGGACGGAGGGAGGGAGGGAGAGGGTTTTCAGGTTACCTGATGCTGCTCATGCTGCCAGCCTCCGATCCCAGTTTGCATCTCTCCAGCTGTGTGGCTACAATCTGACGCTCAGCCTCAAGTTCCCTCGTCAGGCGTTCAAACTGAAGCTCCTGGGGAGATAAAGTAAAACAAAGTGGGAGTGAGACTGAGTGAGAGAGGGAGGGAGAGAAAGAGTGGGAAGCTATTAAAGATAGGAACTGATGTTAAAGTTAATTCAGAGATTTAGAAAGTCAAACAACTATTTTTCCTCTTTAAGATCCTACTGGTCATTAGTGAGGGATTGATGGGGGTATTAAAACTGTTAAAACCATAATATCCTCTCTAAATGTATGACATTAACCTTTTAAAACCACCCAACAGTAGTGGGGCAGTATTTAAATGTGAATGATAAGTTTCTCAGCGACTGCACTCAACTTGTTTTAAAAAGTGAAGCTTTGACAGCTGCAGATCAGGGGAACAGCTTAGGGCTGGAAGACAGCTGTGTGACAGTTTAAATAATTAACGTTCATTAACATGAATCTGATTGACAGGTAAGAAAAGGCGTGAGAAAGAGAAAGAGGGAGACTCTGAAACGTGGATGTATTATTAGAGGATCCATGAGATGAAAACCATCAATGTTCTGCTAAAATCCCATCCTCATTCAGTCTAGCTGGAGGAGTTGAAGCAATCCTCCTGACACTGGGTTTTAAGCTAAAAAAAGATATTTGTTAAATCCCTTCATGCAGTATCTACAGTATGTTCTTCTCCGGTTTAAAAACCGCACGTTCACAAAGTTGAGACTCAACACATCATGAGCGTTAGAGGCAGAACTTAACAGGTGGATCCTTCATTAGACCAACATATCCCATGATTCATTGCACTGGTAATGAAAGCTAACAACACAGATAGATAGAAATCTAAGGGTGTATTCAGACCTTTGGCAATGACAATAAAAGTATTGCATTTATCTTTTGGGGCATTTGTGTTCACATAGTAACAGTGTCAAGCCGTAAATAAATGCCATGTATGAAATAAATGCCATGTATGAACCAACTGTTCTCTCATTGGTCAGAAATCTGACCCGGAAGGAGGAGGTTACAAAACAAAAACCATGGAATAGAGCTCTCAACGTCCTGAAAACTGAAACCTGACCCGGTCCAAACCATGGTTGAAGCCCAGACCCGACCGACCCGATCTGAGTCATTTCTGGCCCGATTGAGTGTTGCCTTTTAATTCAGTACAATGGCTAATAGTACAAACTACAGATGAATCCCCATCAGCAACTTTTACCTGAGTTCAGGCTGGCTTCATTCTGACCAGAACTACTGAACAAACACAGCCTACGCAACACGCATACATTAAATCAAGATTTAAGACCATTGTGTGGTACAGTACAGTGGGGATCCTGACACAGAGGGCTCCAAATAAAAGAAAAAGCGGCCAAAATGTGCTGAAAAAACAATATAACAACACTAGGGCAAATTACTCTGCAATGCAAATAGTTTAATTATACTGTTTGTACTGCAGTTTATTGACAGAGAGGAAAAATGACCATGGGCATGATTACTTTTCAGAATTGTAAAACCCAGTGTGATGGTGTACAGTCATGCGATAAGCACTAAAACTCATGGACATTCTTATTATTCAAATTAGACTTAATGAATACCCAAATGTAGACCCTTGTACTTTTTTTCTTTTTAACTCCGTGCTGCTATCCGACAACACGCAGCCTTTTGTGTGTGGCTGCAGTCTGGCAAGTTGCATGCTCACAGTTAAACCCATGCCAACACAGAGCGCTGGCATGGGTTTAACTGTGAGCCGCTTGCTTTAAGGCTGCATAGATGGTAATTCTGGGGGAGGTGTGAGTGTGTGCCTGTCACTCTGAATACCCCTGAATGCACTCCCCTGAACCCAGCTCCGTTTGTGTGTGTGTGTGCACACGTGTGCATGCTGATGCATTAAGTGGCTTACTGACAGTAACATATCAGAAAACTCACCATGAGCCAAACAGATGCGATTTCAAACCTAAAAAAAAAATCACCTTGTGTGAGTACGCGCGTGCACGTGTGCGTGTTACCACACTGAAGCAGATCAATAGTGCACTGAATTCCACCCCACTACACTGAAGATTTTGTGCTGCGTGTGTACAACTGGGTGCATGTGTATGCCGGAGCCAGAGAGCGTAGACGTGGAGTAGAGAGTGTATGCTGGTTTGATTGGTTTTCTCGAAGCCATTTGAAGTTCTGAATGAGTTGATCCCCAGTCTATCTCAAGTCTCCAACCTCAATCCCCTCTCCTCCCCAAACACTGAAGAGCACAATGCAATTCATCTCCCCTTATTCACACATGCCTACAGCTAGCATTTACTCATAACTATGCACATGCCTTCCTTCTCGCCCTGTCTCACACACATGTATGTCCTTGCTTTCTCTCTCTTATCCCTCTTTCTCTCTCCTTCTCATACACACAAATAAACACACATTCACTCAAGTGCCAAAAGTAAGCCCTCAACACATGCATATGTAACACTGGTACCGTAGGATTGATCTCACTGTGGGATTTCCCTATGCACTGCCACATGCTGTACGTTATGTGAGAGTTTGCATTGAATTGTTAATAAGAACAAAAAAAACTTGTGCCATTACAGACACACAGCTCCTCAGTCTTGTCCTCATACGTTCAACCCCCCCCTCCCTCCATCCCTCCCTCCATCTTCTGCTCTGCCTCCTGCCAGCAACTCCTTTCAGGACTTCCCTCTCACTACGTGCGACAAGATAGATCTCATACATGTGAACAACAAACTAGCTGGTTCAGCCACCCCTATGATTTGCAAAGCGAGGTGACGCTGGGAAATTTGAACAGGGTCTATTAAACCCTCTGGACCCGTAATTTTAAATTACAGCTTTGTTTTACAGCGAGGTGCCTGGTTTCAAAGCCCGGCGCAGTTCCCACTGCAGACTGCTTTGTCACCTTGTTTGCCACGGCTGCAACTGTTTTAAATCCTCAAGGTGTAAAAATGCAAATCCCTGCACCCATTATGCTAATTGATGATGTATAATGCCTCAACAGTAAAGTCTCTTAAATGCCTTCTAAGGTAACATGGCATATGCCCGAATGCCAGAACAGATGGAAAACCTGTTAAACCAGGTCTATATTGAGGTAAATTTTTGTTAAATTATGCATAAGCCTTTGTCACCCTTTCTTCATTCAATTCCTTCGCCTAAGGAAGTGCTATGTTGTTGCAGTGTAATGATAAATGATGCCTCTGACGATAGATTGTTACTGAAAGATGCAGAGGATGTTCGCAAAGTGGCCAAGGGTTACTACCTGCAATTCTACCAGGCAGGCAGATTTAACCAATTTGTCCAATTACATGCCGCCGTGCATTTAGATTAGCTGAAACTCCTAGACAGTAGAAAGTCAATACAACTCAGTTTTTATTGATATATAGCGCCAGCCAGGTCACAACAGAAGTAATTTTAAAGCATTTTTTACATATAGAGCAGGTCTAGACTGTAACTCTTTATCATACTGATTACAGAGACACAGCAATTCCCAGCACGAGGAGGCACAGTCACACAGAGACAGAACAGGGACCACCAAGCAATTACAATGATAACGATGGTGCAACTTCTACTCCTCCTAACACACCGAGCACCACTATTAACAATATTAATGATCATAATAATAATGAAAGTAGTAATAGTAGTAGTTGAAGCAGCAGGTGTTGCTATAGGAACAGGGGATTTGTGATTTAAGTATGCTGCAGTTTTGGTTCAATATATAATTATCCTTAGGGGCGTTTGTTGAAACACTCGCCTCTTTCTTTGTATTGTATTGCATTGCATTGTACAATTACTGTACAACTACTCTACTGTGAAGGCATTCACTTAAAGGCGAATGCTAGAACAGTCAGCAACACTTTTTGCTATTTTTTTAACATAATTACTTAAAAAATATATTTGAAACTTAACATCTGCATTTGAGAAGAACATATGTTGCTGATTTATGTTTTTAGCGCATCGTACATCTGCCACAAACCACATAAAATTGTAACTGACATAAACCCTGGAAATGATTTGAAAGCAATTACAAACTGGCAATGCAAAGAAGATGGTTTTTTTTTTTTTTTTTGCAAAATAAAAAAAAGGTGGAAGGAAACTTCACATTATGTAAATGAATGAAAACAGAAGGACATATGAGTAATTAAACTTGGCATCCCAAAAATGTACGGTTAGACTAAGAGAAGTGTGAACTGCAGAACAGATTAAAAACAGGCAAAAATAGAAAGGTGTATCTGGACCACACAGCTTCTAAAAACATAGCACTGGCAACATATTTAACATTTGCACAGAGAATTAAACTTGGAGACAGGCAGTTTTTTAACCAAGCAAGGATCACTACACAAACATAACGTGCGTTTTATAAAATCCATAACTGTTCCAAGTGTTCCCATCAGTTGTAAGCTAATTGCAAATCACTTGCCACATATTTTTACCTTGATACGTGCATGGACCACAGTCCAGCAGATCCGAAAACTGATGAGTTGGGAGTTTCGGCTGGTGCTCTCTGTGTGCTTCTATCAGTATGCAGTGCGCAAGGTGTAGGGTTCCACTATGTTGTGCATGTGCTGTGGTGCGCGTGGTTCACCAGCTCCCTCTCAGAAAAGGAATAGGACACAAAAAAAAAAGAAGCTGCAGCCGCATTCAGCCACAAAGGTCTCTATGGCAACTGCAGAACTCCATCCACCCCTCAGCATTATAAATTAGGTTATGACTCCTCCCACACGCAGTCCCTGCCCTTTCACATACCTGCACCGCTCTCACAGAGGTGACTGCGTATGCAAGCAGAGAGTGGGGGATGGGGCCTGTCACAAGTGCTTTTAGAATGAAAAAAAAAAGGAAGTATAGTATGGCTAAATATAGTTTATTCAGAGGGAAATGCTAACACTGATTCATGCCAGAAAACAACACTAGCAACAGTTTAATCACTATATGCACATATCACATATGCACCAACACAAAACAGTGACATTAAAAAGTATGTGGGATAGTTTTTTCAGGTATTACCCAGTGGTTTGGGCAGTGGCATTGTTTTGCGGTGCTCTGTGGGTGTCAAAGTCAATATCAGACAGCAATAAGGCTGCACTAACACACGGGAGGGAAGTGACCAGTCGCCTTCCAAGTGAGCAATATTTACTTGACTCTCCTTCTTTTCAGCGTAACCTCAGCATTAATTTCCCATTTTATTTTTAAGAACGTGTCAGTGAGCAATTAATGCTAATTAGACAGCTGCGTGGTAACAAAAACAATCTTAGTGCTGTGTGCACTTTCAACTCTTACTTTCTGTCTTACTAAAATTTGCAGTGCTGTTGTTGTTGTTGTGGCTGACTGATGGTCTTTATTCTGAAACATTAATATTTGATTTTAAAATGAAGGTGTAGTTTGAATTATTTTACACAGATCAGTGATAACATTATGACCCGTTTCGTTATGTTATGGTCCTTCAGCAGCAGCTCCAGATGCCTAATACAGGGGGTGATATCCGACCTCCCTGCAGAGGAAGGCAAGAGTAAAGGAAACTCTCCTACTGGGATCCAGAGAGCACCACGTTATCCAGTAGTAAACCCGCTGAGCCTGCTTCCTTTAGAATAAAAAGACAACCAAGACAATGGTTTTTTTTGTAGCTTTTTTTTAAAAGGTATGAATTTCATATCCAGATAATAAACTGCATTTGCTGGTACAGGATGCAGGAAAACATAGTCGTAATGTATCAGAGCTTTAAACAGGATGAATGCAGCCGTGGCCAGTACTGTTAGTATAAGAAGTGACATCATTGTCGGCCTTTTTCTGTTTAAGTTAAATGATCCTGCTTATCACCATAAAGACAGTGTGTGTGTCTGCCTGTGTGCTTCTTGAGATAAGGCCTGATCATTATAAAGTGGCCTATGGGCAGCTATTAACACTGCTGATTTTGGAGAGGAGACAAAAGGCTATCAAATAGCGCTATGACCTTCTAGTCGAGAAGTAACTCTCACTCTTTCATTCTTTCTCTCTCCTTCCTGAATCAGCCAAGAGGAATGGAGAAAAAAAAAAAGCAGAGATGAGAGGAGTGGAGTGAAGGAGTGGGAAAACGAAGTGTGAATGGGAGCTGGTAAAAAGGTCACTCTCCTCCGTCACTGCCATGCATATTAAAATTCGGCACACAGTAGCAACCCCCCTCCCGCTACTCCCTTCTAAAAAAAAAAAAATACAGCTGTGGTCCTTGTAGTAAAAAGGTATGGTTCGAATTTAGCCGAGATTCATTCCTGCCCCTCTTTCTTCCTCCACTTCTTGTTCTTGTCTGTCACTTTAATGAGTTTGAAAAGTCAGCCGTACAGTAAGCCAGGAGAGAGGGGACGGGAACAGGAGAAAGAGAGAGCAGGAAAGAAAGACAGAGGAGACTTTGATGTCTCTGTTGATGAAAGTCACATGAGAGGATGGCCGAGGGACAGTTACCTGATCCGCTGCCTCTGCACGCGCGTGTGCACGCAAGAAAGAGGAAATATGAAAAACAGAAAAGAAAAGAAAGGATGACTTTTGTCCTGAGCATGTTAATGACTTTATTCCTCAAACAATGGAGGTATTGTATGTCTGAGACTGAACACTAAGGTTTACTGTTACCTGACATGGGGCTTGTTCTTGTGCTCATGCCTTTGAGTGAAACAATACCAGAGAGTCGACTTTGGAGTGAGGACAGTTTTCTTTTCTCACGTTACATTTTGCTTTAAGGATAATTCCCATTCATGGGTACTTCAATCATATGCCACGGGTTTTTGTTTCATTATTTCCAGTGGTTATGATAACACTATACTCATTATGTGGCGAAACAGTAGCCTAACTTCATTAACACAAGACAGAGGAACATATTTTACCTCAGTGTCTATAGTAATTGTTATATAGCACCATAGGGAGAGATGAGGTGATTTTGGTGAATGACAAGGTCTGTGTCAAGAGCTGGTTGGGGTCCACAAAACATGGGAGATGGCTGTCCTTTACTAAATTGAAACTGCATGTTCATCATTGTAACCATGGCAACAAATATCATTATTAGTGTCTTGCATGAGCAGTAGGTCCCTAAACTTGAGGTCTGAGGGTCCATTATCACTTCTGCCCTTCTGTAATGGTTGTCCTAATGGTGAGGATCAGATCAATAACAGTCTGGGAGAGAACAGGTGGATGATAACATAGAAAAGTTTGTGTAGTTTCATCCAAGTTAATAATAATAAATAGAAATTATCCATTAAAACAAGATCTGAGGTTAGATTATGTACTTAGCTAGGGTTAACACTAATGCTAGGAATATATGTAAAGTGTGTCCATCTGTGTGTAGGTGTGTACGCAGGTGCTCCCACCATCTGGCAAACGTCAGTGGAACTAGACAAAGAATTATTTCACTGCTCGGTCCGTTTCATTCTGTATTCTTTTCTTATTAACACCTATCTTTTTCAATAAGACAGGATTCATTCTTGTTGTAGAGCCGGGATACTCGTCTTTGTTTTCACAGCGACTGACTGGCACTTTGTGTATCAGCCTGTGTCTAACGAAATGTAATTTACATTAGCAGCAATACCTGAGGGGAGTTCTTTAATGTGATTATGGGCACGACTGTAATGCAATGGACAGCACATCAGTGCAGATGATAACAGGAAACGCTTCCCTTGAAGGATTTATGCTTCATAAACACCACAACAACACAAGTAGACAAAAATAACACACACATGAAAAGCACCAACAATGCTACAACACCAATACCAACATTAATAATAGCACTTCTAATGATAAAAGTAAAAGCAAAAAGAACATATTAATAGGGAGAAAACACAAAGCATTAAAACTGCCCTTGTGGAAAAACATGAAATGAATCCAATTATGTCTCTGAACTCTCAACAATAAATTAGACTCATCAATCAACAACTACAGGCGAAAAGCAAACAACCATTTTGACTGTGCCCTCAGAGTTTCGTTTGCCCTGGTTGAACGACGCACACATGCTGCGGAGAAATAACACAAATAAAAACTGGAATCCGGTGTGATATTTCCAGCAAGGCCTCCTGTGAACTCAGTTCAAAGGAAACAGAAAAGGGGGAGGGCGAGCCAAGAACTGAAGACACACAGTTAAACTGAACATCCATCTTTAATAAATATTTAAAGAAACCCTAACGATTTGACGGTAAGTTCGAAAAACAGCTTCACCAATGAATCCAAAAAGTTTTCATGACTAAAAAGACAAAATGCGTCAACATCTGGCAGTTCATTCCAAAACTGTAAGCTAATAAAACCATACGGCAAATGAATTTCATCTGGCAACAAAGTGCAAAACCTCATTAAAGATCATAATTTAAGGAAAATCATAAAATGTAATCATCAGCATCAACATTTAGCAGCTAACACACTCCAAAGTTCCCACATTGTCCATTGTTTTGATGTCAGCACAGAGACCCTGATAACATCTGGACTCTGATTTCTGTTTAGAATGAGGGAGTTGATGGTATATACAAACAATACAGTAAGTTGGCTCAAGTCATAAAGGAAAACCTTCTAAATTCTCTTGTCGATGTGGAAAAAATGTATTATATTCATGAAGTTAAATGTGAAAAGCTCTTTGGTCATATTCAGGGATGGCTGAGTCATTTTCTTTTCATGCCTTGAGAGCAAATCATTACCATATGACTTATTACACCAGGAGTGAGTTTAAAAAAAAAAAAAAAAAAGGCAGCTGACAGCTATGGTTAGAGAAAGATTAGTTTCAGCCTCGACCTCACCTGTGTGTAACTTAGAACACCCTCAACTTTTTTCTGCTCTGTTTTTCCCAAATTAATTAAGATCATTATCTCAAAATTCTGAGAGGTTTTCATGAAAAGAAAAAATCCTGTTTTCCTAAATTAAAACGATGCTATTCTAATGATCATGTAAATTCTGAACTTTTTATAGCAGAATCAAGTCTGCGTTTTGAATGGAAAAAATATGACCATTATCAATTTTAATGTGAGGTGGTGCAAAATGGTAAAAGTTAATTCTTCAAGACACTGCTCTGGAGTATTTTTAGTTCACCTCAATGACTCTCTGGGTTGTTTAAAACATATGCGCCCAGGATTAAAATATCTCTGGTCAAGGCAAAGAGGAACCCGAGAAAACACCTTCAAAGATGGCCGAGTCAAAGGCCGACATCAAGACGTTGAAAATAAGATTTGAATGAAGGCTGGGCTAATGGGCTGTCATGAAATGAAAAAAATACAGAAAATATCTGCTTTACATTTTTTGTTGAGTGAAATCTCAAAACCTGAACCCTGGTGCTGTGATAGTAAACCACGAGTCGAGACCAGCAGCAACAGCTCCATCTGTTTGAATTTCGGATTCTGGATAAAATAAAAAAATTTAAAAAAGCACAAACCTGAGACATACGACTGCCAACAGCCTGCCCATAACAGTTTTATATGCATTATAAATATTCAACACACAAACAGAAATACAGATCTTTCTCTCATTAAATTATTGAAGAGCTCAGCGGGCAAAATGAAATCATCTCTCAGTCTCCAATTCACTCTCTTGCACACTCTGTCACTGTCGCACTCTCTACTTCTTGTTCCAGTATTTCTCCTTCTGTTTCTTTGTGTGTGTGTGTGTGTGAGAGAGAGAGTGAGTGAGTGAGGGCTCATGTGCTGCAAATAGAAAACCCTGAACAGCCTGAGAATAGCAGTTTGGATATTAAACAGACTAAGTGGGATGTCTGGTTAAACATACATGCAGGCAGGCACACGCACACACACACACACAGACACAACACAGCTCTCTCTGTCCTAATTATGGCCACATATTAGCATAGCTTTGGTCTGTCAACATTACATAACACCAGAAGAAAATCAGAGGGAATACTGGAGACAAAGTCAAAAGCAACTTTTGGCAATGATAGGCAAAGAGTTTTTCATATTAAAATACCAAGATGATACATGTTCTCAAAGGTTTTTAGGTGAAGACATCCTTGTTTTAGCCATGTTAAAAATTAAATGATTGTCAATTTTAGGCACTTTGCATGTTACGCTTCTGTTACTCACACTAGTGGAGACATATGTCTAGTTTAAAGGGATATTTCAACATATTTTAACGTAATCCCTAGTTAATGAACCTACTCCCAAAACTATAGGGATTGTGGCAATCAGCAAATTTGCCAAAATGTTGAAATATTCCTTTAATGTAAATTGGTAAGGCTTAGGTACACAAAGAGCATATACAGTACATATCCTCATATCCTCAACAACAACAACAGCAATAAGTGTTAAAGCAGACTTATTGGAACAAGTTAGATGATAAATGGTTCTATGTCATTCCTGTATGATATCACATTCAGGGACATAGTGTGCTGCTGGTAAATTGCTTTCTTTAATGCATCTCTATTGGATCAGTTCTCAATATCAAACGATGCACAAGTTCAAGTATCAGCGACACCATCTAGAAGGAAAAAACCTTATAGATATCCACTCTCCAAATCTATACTCTAGTTTCACGTCAGCTACTATTCTTGTGCTTGAAAACTCACATACAGATGTGCTTTATCAAAACTCTGTATAGGAAGTTCAGAAACACTTTTATTTGCAACTTGGGGGGAAAAAAACACATGGGTGACACTAGCATTTATTTACGGCTTCGATCGTCTGCATATCGCTGTGTGGTGTTCACTGCTTTATGTTTGATTGATGCCTGAACCTGTTGGTGAAGTGCAACACTGATTAACTCCTTTGTGATAAACTGTGAAAGTATCAGACTATTTATTCTCATATGTGGACTGCAAACTCATAGCTCGCCTATCTATGAATAGTGTAGAAGTTTTACTGTATTTAACTGGTGACGAATTGTCTAATTAGTGTGCATTATATGAGGTGGGCTGTTCACTACACGGCTCCCGCTATAAATACTCTCATCCTTCTTCTCTCTTGCTCTCTGTTTGATGGCCAACTCAAAAATAAACACATAGGCAAGCAGACATGGGCAAACAATATTCTAATCCCTTGATGAAACACTGTATATGAACTTCAATCTGGCGCACACACATTTACACACGCGTGAAATATTATACAGTGATGGAATAAAGCAGCAAACACCATTTGGTGCTCAAACTTTAACACACTAAAACTACAAAAAAATAATATTGTCTATTTACAATTAGGTTGGGTTGTATAGCAGCATTTTGTTTCTTTGCCTGGCATTTATGGAGCTGTTTTTATTATGAAGAGTCCGCTCTGCCAGACTCAAGATTGATTATATGGTAATATACACTGATTAAAAAAAATAAAGAAACCACTTCTTTCGTATCTGTGACATTTATTGAGACAACATTCATTGGTAGAGTGAATAAATGTCAACAGTGAGAGAAACACAAAGAATTTTCCCCCTTTTTTTGTTGCTTAGCCTCACAGTCTGACAGCCTGATGTATTATACATCTGAAATCAATACTTTTTGTTTGTTTGTGTTTTTCCCTTAATATGATTTTTTTTTTTTTTAAATCACCAGGTTCTTCTATAGCCAGCTCTGGATAAGAAAGGACAATCAAAAGTCAAGACCAGGCACCTGCTCTCTTGGAAGTGATACAAATTAATATTCCTGTGACATGGAGGAGACAGTTTGCTCTGATGAGGTCTTACAGAATGATAGCTTAACCAGAAAATGTGAAACATGCATTGATTTAAATATGTGGGTGTCCTTTCCTTTCCGCAATACATTTCTGTAAAGCGCCAGCCTTGACAAATCTCCAGCGCTGGGCTCTGTTCATATAAAGGACATTACAAACACTACTTCACTAGGGTCCTATTTGACAACTGATGCAATTGTAATTCCACAGATAATTAAGTCTCTTTCATAAAGTGTAAAAAGTAGCTGCTATTGATTCAATCTAGGCGTCTTTCTTCTGATCTTTTCATTTTTTAATTATTACCTTAATGGTGGGGTGAATTCATTAAGTGTTTTTAGTTGGTCAAAGTGATATTGGCCATTAGGTCATAAAACACACATCTATATATCAAGTTCTTTGTTTAAGATAACGTCCAGTCAGTCAGTCTCATTACAGTGAATCATCTGCATTGTTCTCAGCGATCTCATCTTCACCTCTTAGAGGGAAGTCTTTGTAAATTATGTTATTGCCTGTCAGCAGAATTTAAGAGGTGGCCATTAAGTGACCTGCAGTCAAAGCACGTATGCAAGTTGAGCATCTTAAGAATTGGCCAAAACAAGGACAAAAAACAGCCTTAAACAGCCTTATATGGTGCTTGAATACTGCCAATTTATGGATTGAAGAAGAGGAACAAGAACAAGATGTTTCCACTAAACGGTCCAGAGTTTTGAATGGGATTAGTTGGGACTGCAGAAATAAGACTTACCCACTGGAAGAAGAACATGGCAAGCTCTGCATGCACACTTTGAATGACAGACACACAGAGAGGACTGGTTGAAGTTCAGAAAGAAAAAAAAATGTTGATGGCCCATGATTGCAGCGGCCCACCAGCATTTGATCTTGTAGGGCTGATGGCCAGTCAACTACACAAGTCTGAATCTGATTGACTGGCATAATTTTGATAGGCTACACTGACACTGTTATTATTGTTTCAATATGAGCTACATTTATGACTATATTTGACTCTGCAGCACTGACAAAGTGCTAAGAACAAGGTAATTTGAAGAACCTATTATTTGTCAAAGATATACAGTAGAGCGGATTATTGTTGACCCTATAGTTTCGGTAGTTTCAGTCACATTCCCTTTTGGCCAGACAGGAATATTGTGGGTAATAAAGCTAAGAAATGAGTCCACATTTGATCCATCCTCTTTCTAATTTACTTTACAATGTAGCGGTAAATGTGCAAATGTAACAGAAAGGTGATTGTTTCATGTAAATTGTGTCAATTCCATAAAGTGACTTTAATGTGTAGCGGGTGTATGGCAAAAAGCCCTTTTAATTGCCAATGATAAAATGGTTGGAATAGATGGATGACAAGGGTCAAGGGCTGAGCAGCTAGAGAGCTATCATTATGACTCAATCTGGTTTAGAATATCTATGACTTCTGGATGGATCAATCTGGCCCAATTATGACATTTAATCAGCCTGTGTGCATGTGTGTGTATCACATGTACTGGTGAGTAAGGTCATGGGCATGTGTGAGGATTCGCTGCTGGCTCCATGACAGTCTGGACGATAGCATGATTGGATTCACACTCAGTGACTATGGGTTTGGCCACAGACAAAATGTCACTCGGAAAATGTCACTGCCTAAATGCCACCGCGGCTCTGTGTGCTTCTGTGTGTGCGCGTGTGTGCACATGCTTGCTCATACCCTCACTGATCCAGGTGTCGGGGAAGGTATCTACAAACTTGTAATGAGTTGTCAGCATCACTTTGTCTGACAAAGCATCAGTCTTCTAATGGTGCATTGTTCTCTATATTCGCTGTGCTGTGTACTGTATATTGGCACAAGGACAAACATCTGGCTTCAAGCGATGTCTTGTTGAGCTAATGTACTGAACATTTTGGCATGCATTTTAAATAGACGCCCAGAAAGACTTGTTCATTTCTTTTTGATTATTGTTATAGCTCATGCTCTTTGGAACATTTTGAATTACAAAATGTGGTAAATTAGTTATTGTAAGTGTGTAATTATATATCTTATAAAATCAGTGCATAAATTCCATTTACTACATTCAAAGATTCAAGAGGCACACTTGAAACGCTCGAGTAAGGGTGGTAGTGGCCTACAGAAATGTCAGAAATGGCTTGTAACCAGAAAGCAGCAATTTTGAATTGCTCAGACCAGATGGAAGATTCTGGGCAAGTAAAGTGATTGTGGAAACACTCTTCTCTCAACACATACTGGCAGTTTGCTCTTGAGCAGGGCACTCGCTCTCTGTTGGCTCCCACGGAGCAGCTCAGTGTATAGTAGGAGACTGTGGCTGCACTGGGGGGCTGCCAGCTAAAACTGTGTGCAACTGCATGAATATGAAGTAGGGGACGCTGGAAAAAAAACAAACAAACATGCTCAGCAAAACCCTCGCATGGGCAACAAATGTAAAAAAAAACAAAAAAAAAAAACACACGTATTCACCTATAGCAAGTGGCTTCTCTGCCTCCTCTGTCAGCTCTTTCTGCTCCTGTCCTCCGTCTGCTACACATGATGTGACAGGGGAATCCAGAGAGACCTCAAAGGTCATCCATCCACTGGCAATCACAAACACTTGTTTTGATAGATTAGCCTGTGCAAGCACACACGAACCTTTGCATGCTCACACAGACCCAGGTCAACATATGCAGACGCAGATGCTTGCTCCAGCAGTACACACACACACACACACACACACACACACACACACACACTTGTGTACATGGAGATGATTTACAGGAGGAAGATTCAAAATCCAGCTGAAATGATGAAATTAACTAAGCGTTCAGTCTAACTCTGAGTAGTCAAGAAGTGGAATAAATACGGGCTGACAGGCAATGCAGACAACAACTCAAAGGCTTACACATTCACTTCTCTTTAAGTAAAAAGGCAGCAGTCAACCGCTTTCCTATTTAATGGATTTGAAGAGATGAAAAAGAAAGACGAGTAAAGAGGTGGCTGCAGCCAACGATAAACCTGTTATCAGAACATGTAGGGAACAAAGAAACATGTGGGCCTGCTGTGTTGTTATACTGTCTTCTTAAAGAGGAAGTGATGAAGAGTAAACGCACATACACACACACACGCACACACCTAAAGTCAACGACTGAACTCTCCTAATAGGAATGTGGATTTATCGTGTTACTGCCTTTGAAAAAGAGGGGTGTGGGAGGGTGGGGGGCACTGGCTACTGAACAATGTGTGTCCACATCCATGTGTAATAACACGTGTGACCGTCTGTGTTTGGGTTCCTCAGTCTGGATACATTTTCTGCGTGGCTGCAATGTGCATGCATGTATGAGCGCGTGCATGTGAGTATGCGTAGTTCGGTTTGTTCGGGTGCAGGTACTGTACATGTGCGAATTTAAGCATGTGATTTTGTGTGTGTGCGTCAGATACAGTATTTAAGGCCCTAAGTCTAAACCGGAGCGACAGGCATGACAATGATAAAATCGCAGACGGGCCCTTCGGCACAGTTTTCCATGATGGGTAACGGGCTTAACAAGCTTCTCTGCCAGCTCCTTTCTTTGGAGTTCATTCACACCGTTAAAATAAATCATTCACAATTCTAACAAAGCGGAAGTGTGTTGCCTATTTAATGTGAAGTGAATTGACAAAGACACAATCCCACATGCAAACAGAGACATCAAGTGTATATTAAATTGTCCTTCTGTGTGTGTGTGTGTGTGTGTGTGTGTGTGTAAGAGATACACACAGCAAGCAGACAGCCCGGGCTGTTTTGATACTTATCCTGAACCCTCGCTGCTTCGTCCTAACCTCCCCCACTCATGTAGATAACATGATGACTGCGAGCGCTACTGATCGTCGTTGTGAAATGTCGAGTGTTCATTTTCATTTAGAGGTAGCGGCAGTTGGTGGTGTGTCGACAAAAATGTCACTTATATCAAGATGTAATTCTCCGGAGGCTCCGTTTGATTGGTTATCTCATTTCCTTTACGGCGACAATGGCGGAGGGTCATAACGTGTGATCTTGGCTTTTGTTATCACTTGAGTTTATTTTCATTTCGTAAATGCTTCTATTTGGGTTTTTTCTTTTCCACAAATAATTCTGAGGATATTCACCGTTCATGTATTTTCTGAATTGTCGGACTTATTGTATTGTATTGTATTGTATTATTGTATAACTTATTATAAAGCACAGACACAGAGTTATCTACAATATATTCCTGGCTTTGTTGCAATGTATGTATTACCATGAAATTTCAAAGTAGCATAAAACTGGAGGGGGAATCAGACTGACTGCTTGTTTCCAGTGAATCAGAAAGTGTGTGATGATTCACTGCTATCTGAGGTGTTATTATTTCTACCGGGAACAGATTGCCATTTGCCACCACGTGAGCAGGCTCTCGTAAATCTGTAAGTGGCTACTGCTGCCCGCACACATCTCTAAATCAAACAAATTAAATACATAAGGAGATTTATTGTTGTTAGCGCTAGCTTACTAGCGGCCAGTGACAGCCATGTTTGAGGCCTTGCTGAGTAGGATCTGCTTGTGGGGAAATCTCCTACCACATTTGGTGATGATACTGTAATCTATTAGGGAAAGAGAAAGGCTTGATAATGAATTGTATACACAATGAGGAGTTCAGACACACAATCACAGATTCCCCAGTAGACCAAACTTTAAATAACTTATTAATTGCTAAGCATATTAAATAATTCATAAATTGCGAGCGCCGCAATTCTGGCTATCCCAACTATAAGTTTTTAATTACTCAGGATTTTGAAAATACCGTAATGTTCATATGCATCTGTGACATTATGCATGTAAATTGACTTGCGTTCCATCTGCATTGCAAGATTCAGCCGTAATGCTGCAAAACACAAGCTGCTAATAACAAGTACCGACTCTGCGACCACTCCACACAGCCATGAACAACTGGTAAGTACTGTATGTGTGAGCATGTCAGCGCCTGTTTGTTTGCACCCAATGCTTTGATATTAAAATAAAATGAAATCATTTACATGCATTAGCGCATAAATTAATGCTTACTCACACAGGAGACTAAACGGCAGCACACACTAAATATATCGCTGAAACATAACACAGCAGATTATTCGCACAGGCTTAGGCCACAGTCTCCAGCTCTCTTCTTTCCCCCTGCAGAGCTGAGGTGGATCATTAAACTTCTAACCAAGAATATGTCACAACCGCTGTCCGTGGTGCTGATCTTGCGAGGACTGCTAGGAATGCACAAATGGAAGGAAGCAGTAAATTCAGCAGTTTTTGTGTTCCTAGCCGTTTCTGGACACCACTTCACCGTGGTCATCTCCGAGGCTGGCACATTGCAGATTTATACTGAGCTGAATTTACCACCTGAATGGTCAACTAGACCAAAATAAATTCACTAATGAACAGAGTGTGCAGCCAAAGAGAAATAGCTTTGGATTTAAGTTGAGTTAGATTTTGGGTTTTTTCCACCAATATTGTCTGCAATCAATATGTGAGTCAAATATAATTAAAGTTTAATTGATAATAGTTCTGAGGCACTTTAGGCAATACTTTAAAGCATGCATAGCAATAGTGGAAATCTTCAATAAACATGATATATCAGGATCACACCTCACTTGATCTGGCTGTAAACAGGCCTATGTGTTAGTGCTGGCACATCATTTAACACACGCCGTGTTGAAAGCGTCACATGAAGTGTTGTTCTATCTCAACGATGTGTTGCTACACATGTCTTTTTTGGAAACTATCAACCCCTTTCACAAACACATGCAAACACAGCTCACGCAACTTGCGTACAGTACCACTTTCAGATAAACTGTAAGTGCTGAGACGTGCTGCAATTCTAGTTTCTCCTCTTTGGATGTATACACTGATCAAGGTGGATGAGAGGATACACAAAAAAAGTGTTTGATATGTATACACAACTGCGCTCTGATCAGCACAAACACAAACTGGCGCAGAACCTGTTCTACACAAACAGATCCCATAATATGCATGTAAGGAATGATGAGATGAACACACAAACAAGTGCACACCCACTACTATACAGTATATAGTACTCTCACTCTTTCAATTAAATTTCGATTCAATTCAATTCAATTCCGTACACTTGGACAAATGTCAAGTGAATACCGGTATATACAACAATCTGCCACAACATTAAAAGCACTGACAAGTGAAGTGCACTGCACATTGTTACAATGGCACCAGTCCAGATAATTCTGGCAATGCTATTGCTGAAGGACAGGTGTCTGAACACAAGCCGAGAAGAGTTAAGCCAACACTTGATTTGTTTGCAAGGGGTTTTAATTCCTCTTCTTATTTCAGTTTATCTCTCTTTTATTTCCACTGTCAAAAAAAAACTGTCTCTGTAAGCAGAGTTGGGTGAAGAGTGTGGTGTTTTGTTTAAACCTTAACAGTCCTTGTGCATACAAATGTAAGATTTAGAGTGATAAAAAAAAGTGCTGTATTCGATCTGAGGTTGTCCAAATGGGAAGAACGCACACAGGGATGCTTTCAGGGATGAAGGACAGAAGAAGGCAATGTTCTGCTTGGAAACCTTGGGTGCTGGAGATTCCTGACACGTCCCCTGCATTCTCCTATGTATGGCAGTGGCCTCTTTTAGCAGGGTAATGCCACACTGCAAAAATTGCTCAAGAAGGGTTTAGCGAACATGACAAAGACTTCAAAGGCGGTGTCTCGACCTCCAAATTCCCCTGATCGCAATCTGATCGAGCATCTGAGGGATATGTTAGAAGAACAAGTCCAATCCATGGAGATCCCGCCTTGCAACATAAGGCCTTAAAAGATTTACTTCTAACATCTTGGTGCCAGATACTACAGGATGCCTTCAGATGTCTTCTGGATTGTGCACCTTTGATGCATCAGTTGTTTTTGTCAGGTGCAAGGGGCCAACATAACATTAGGCGGGTGGTGTGATGCATAAATGACGATTGGGAAAAATCAAATTAACGTGCTTCAACAGTGACACCTGCAGGGCATGCACGAGGGGAAAGGGCAGATACTCAGACGGAGGTCATTCTCCCCTTACCAATCATCAATCAGAATATATTGTGTTGATCCGATGATAATCCATCTCTCCCCTTCCCAAAAAAAAAAAAAAAAACAGCCTCAGGCCTCACAGCTATCTGGACTGCTCAAATGTCAGGGCTACAGCATCATGTGAGCCGTACAAGATCCAAAGACAAGGACCACAGTCTTTCCTTCTCCCTCTCAGACTGGATGCAAAAACAGAATGAGACTGTTTCCCAGGATGTGAAGTGAGAGGCACCCTCCTCCCGTAGAGAGAAGAACTCATAACACACCTGATTTGTGTCAGGTTTTGAATGATTGCAGATTTTCACGGTATGTTGAGGGCGTTCCACTGTGAGGAACTGGGTACCGAGGCGTCGCTCCTTGGACTGACATGCCTCTAGTGATGCATTACGCACACACAAGGTTAATTAATTCCCATTCCACAGCGATTGTTTTTAAGACATCTTGTAAGCCGGAGCTTTACCTTTTCATCTTTCATTGAACGTAATAAAGCAGATATAAGTAGTCCACCAGTGTAAAATAACACGATGCTGTGGATTGGTTTCCTTCCTCCCCAGGTTTTTGAGTCACTTTTTGTTCACTATATTTCTGGCCTTTAAGTGGATCGTCTCACTTGTGGGTTGTGTATGTGAGTGTGTGAGTGTGTGTGTATGTGTGTACACTCCACCACTAATTGGCAACAGAGAGGCTGTCACAGAGCATAAGAACAACACTCTAGCTATGTCTTCTCAATAGAGAGAGAGAAATAGAGAGGGGGAGAGGTATAGTCAGGAAAAAAAACATGAGGAGAGAGGAGTTAAGTGAGAAGAAAGAGAGGAAGGGAAAAAAGAGGGGCGAGTTAAGCTCAAATGAAAGCTGGGAAAATCTGCATGCAAATTAAAGGCAAACAAACAATCACAAATGTGTAAATACGTGCACACATATGCACAGAAGCCCAGCATATAAAATATAATTAGTCTGTAAATCAGTGAGTGCATTTGCATGTGTTTGAGTCAATCAAAGGACATGTATCAACCACAACTGGCAACTGTTCCCTTTCCTCCTTTGCTGGACTCAAACCAAATGCGTTCTCTTCACCACACGGATGATTTCTGAATCTTAGCATTTACTATCTTTTTTCACGCACACAGATAAAAAAACAAAAACAAAGCAAGTACCAAAATTGAACTGTAAAGATGCAAAAGGGAATTGATGCACAAAAAAGACCCCAATAAACTGTAGGCTATCCAGTTTTAAAGCAGATCAAATTTAATATTTCTACCTGTAGGAGGATATAAAGGAAATCTGTGGGCTCGCCAGGCTCACCAAACTCTTAGAGACACCTGTACACCTGCTAATTCATGCAATTATCAAATTAGCCAGTCGAGTAGCAGCAGTGCAAGGCGTGAAACCGCAGTTTTCGTTAATGTTCACGTCAACCGTCGGAGTCGGGAAAAAGTGGGAAGCCTTGATGATGAGAGAGGTCAGAGGAGAATAGCAAGACTGGTTAGGGCTGTCAGAACGGCTACAGTAACTCAGATAACCACTCCTTACGTCTGTGGTGAGCAAGAAGCAGCTCGGGATGCATAACACGTCCAACCTTGAGGGGGATGAGCAACAGCAGCAAAAGACCATGTCAGGTTCCAGTCCTGTCAGCCAAGAACAGAAATCTGAGGCTACAGCGGACACAGACTCGCCAACTGTGGACAGTTGAAGACAGGGGGAGGGGGGCGGGGGGGATGTAGCTTGGTCTGTTGAATGTTGATTTCTGCTGAGGCTGCAGATGGTTGGGTCAGAACCTGGCATCAAAATCACCAATCCATGAACCCAATCTGCCTTGTGTCAAAAGTCCAGCCTGGTGGTGCTGGTGGTGTCCTGCTGTGGGGAGCGCTCTCTTGGCACGCTTTGGACATTTATTATCAGTCAGTCATGGTTTTATTTCCAGAGTAGCAATTCACCATGTCGAGTCGAATGTATTATTAGAGACGGAGGATCAGGTGTGTGTGGGGGTATGCATATTTAATTTGGTACAGATTTTTTCTTTTTTTCTATGTATTCTATTTTAGTTCTTATCAATAACAATGAATTTCATATGGATGTATAATGTATTTTTCTTACTTTTTTTTTATCTGTGGTATATTGCACAGAGCTTCTAAGTGCATATTTCCTTTCTTTAAAGTATCTCTAAGTCTACGTCTAATGGCCCTTTTCCAATACACAGTTATAGCTCAACTAGGTCATTTTCCATTACAACTGAGTACCTACAGTAATAGCACCCCCTCAAAGAGGAAGGGGCGTCATAACACCACGCTGCTACGATCGCTCCATCTAGCTCTCTTTGGTGGATCCTCTTGTCAGCTCCAAACACGTTCATCTGCACCTGGTCAACGGACCATGTGTGGTTTTCCATATAGCAGTCATATAACCCATTTGAAAGAACAAGAATAGATGCAGTACAGACCAGTGGCTGCTGTTTCTGGTGTGTTTTTGTTGGACGCTTCATTCACGACTCTTCACGTTTAATGTCACGTTTTAGTATCGGCTCGGTTCACTTGGAGGTGTTACCAAAAAAGTGGAAAAGTAAAAAAAAAATAGGAGTAGAGTCGAGTTGACTGAGTAACGCTAGTGGAAAAGGGCCACAAGTATGTGTGCACATGTCTGACTGCCAGTGGTTTGGCTTGAAATCATCATTGTGAGCACATTTTGTACAGTCCTCGAAACCATTTGCTTGATGGTTAAGACTGCTTTTAGAGTTAAATTTAAAATAAGGCTCAGTTTTGGATTAAACATTTATTTGTGACGGTTAAGGTCAGGATAAGGGGCAAGGGAATTCATAATGACTATAGAAATCCCGACGTACGTGTGTGTGTGTGGGGCAGGGACCGAGAGGAGGTTGTTAACTGTCAGATTTTCTCTCCTCTCTGCAATGCATCATTAGGTAGAAACATGGCTCCCGGCCCCCCCTCTGAGTGAGATGAAGGCCAGGAGGGAGCGATGGGAGGAGGGATGGAGGATGACAGGGAGACAATGACAAAAAACCAAAGAGGAGCTATTAACCGTGTATCTATAAACAGGGAGGAAGACTTTCCTATTCTAATCCACGCAAATAGACTCAGTTCTCAGCTCAACTACCATCTGTTTATAAGATTAGGCAAAAGATTTCTGAGTTTTGAGCAAGTCTTTTCATCTATGCTTTGTTCTCAGTTTCACATCAGTCGCAAAAAACAACATAGTCTAAATTTTTGTGTGTATATGCAATTAAACATGTGCATGGAACCCTTTGTGTGTTTGTGTGTCTGTGCAGCATCCTTTTGTAATGCTATCACCCACTGTGACAGTTGTTCATCGTGGAGGTTGCCCACAGTGCAATGCTCTGTCTGTAATCACGGGGGGGTTGATGATTCACTGTCATTCCTTTCATCTACAGCATCACATTACTTATGTTTTCCTATTGCTCTGGCAAAAAAACAGTAAAGCCGAGGATAAACAAGGGGAGACGAGAGAATAGGGAAGAAAAGTGCTATAAGATGCTCCATATTTCACTTCTCACCATGCACGGGGAATTAGAGTGAGATGAGGCGATTTGAGAAACGAAGAGGAGGGAGTCGGATGGAGAGAGGGATGGAGGGACATACAGTAGCTGGAGGGGGGGAGGACAGATGATAAAGAATGTCTGATTTAGATACAGTTTGTCCCTTAGATTTGTCATCTGACACGATCCCTCACACTCAGCACTTTTAGTGGAGAGGGACTGCTGTGTGCTTCCCCCAGAGAGGTGAGGAGAGCGAATACACACTCTCCCGCACATAGACACGCACACGTAGACACAAAAATATGACAAAATGCACAGGTAGCATCTTGATAACGCTGAACAAAAGTTTTTTACAAAGATACGGAATTGTTTCTGCAAGATCACAAAAAACACAAAGTGGTAAAATCAGGGTGAACAGCAGCGGTGGATCCATCCAATATCAGAGATGACAAAATATATGAAATATGAATCACCTTTTGGACAGTTGTATCTGTCTCATCCCTCAAAATCCCTGTCTCCTAGGAACCAATCCTATATGACTGCAGCAGCAAATATATTTTGAAGGAAACATAACTGGCGAATTAAGTTTTGTGGATATCTTGTTTATCCACATTTGAAGTTGTAAATATGCTGATACTGACCTTATTGGTGAAAAGAACACAAACGATGGCTTCAATACCAAAAAAAAAAATTATGGTTATGTAATAAATGTAGTCCTACGCTCATACGAAAAAAAGTTGACCCTGAACATGATCCAGCCAGCAGTTGTGTTTGTTGTGTTGCAGTTTTGTTGTATAGAAATGTAATTTCCAGAAGACAGGACCGCCTCTCAAGGAGATCCAGTTTTATGACTTCTCATATGTCTTGTGACTGCCTGTTGGTGATTATAGCATTATTGATCAAACCTGTCAAAAGCCCACAGCAAAAATACTGTTTGAACACTTCCTCAACCGCCAACCTCTTGTGGGCAGGTGAGCCGCAAAAAAAAAAAAAATTAAAAAGAAAATCACTCCATACACGTTTGCTTCTTTAGCAGTCTCTTTGCAATCTAATTTGTTCAAACAGTTCAGCCTGTGAGGGGAAGAGATATAATTTCATAAATCCTCTCTAAATTAAAATGTGAAGGAGTGGGTATTGATGGAAGCGAGTTAATCCTGCTGTGAACAGAGACAGAAGTAGCTTTGGAAAATATAAACAATATTGCAGAATTACGAGACAGTCCACTCTATATAAGTTGGCCGAGAGCATACAGTGTGTACAAATACAGTGCAAATGCATAAAAAATATGCATGCTGACATGCAGACTGCAGAGATTTGGTTTTTTCCATAAACACTGTAGATAAACACAAACACACTCACACATTCGCAGATTAGGTATAAGGCTCTCTGAGGTGATTTCTTTATAATATTTCATTCTCTTCCTTACTCTTCTCTTTAAAATGTCATTTCCTAAAGGTCTATAAATGCAGTATAACATTCATGAGCCAATAAACGACTTTCAAGCATACTACAGCTCCATGGGAGAAAAATAAATAAACAAAAGGCAATGCAATAAATCTGTTTTATTCTGAGTGGATGGTTGACTCAGTGCTGGGTTATTGCTTTGCAAACCTGTGCAGCTGATATATGGAAAGGGTGCAGATAGTTGGGAGTATGGTTGTTGATAGGTTTATTGAAATGTCACAGTGACTTGTGCATGTGCACAGACTCCATCCTACCCAACTCAACTGTGCTACATATACTATCTACCAGGGACCTGTGACCAGGGTTACACAGAATTCACTCATAATTCATAGTGATGGCTCTACAGAATATCATAATGATAAAAAAAATACACAATTTACGAAAGCACAGAGGGGGACACTATATGTGCTACAGGTTGAAAACACACATGATCCTTTATGCTTCCTTGGGGAAAATCATCTCTATTTCTCTCTAATGTTCAGACTGAACCATGGTCAGTTCTCTACAGTTGGTCCCTGGATATCATAAACTTTCATAAGCACTGTGGCTTATAGCAACACCTATCAAGGAGAATGCACTTGTAACCCACACCACTTTGACCACACAATTCCCATGCCTCCTATAGAAACCATTATATTCGTATTGTTTGCTTTCTTCTGATCTTTATTCTTGTTTGTTTCTTAGTAAAGGTGGTTCCACAGATGATATCTCACTTCTGTTGCAGCATCATCCTAAAGAAGAATCCAAAGCAGGATGAATATATTGTTTATTCTAGCAGGACGTTATACATACACATTCGCTGGTAAAGTTAGCCAATTACAGTTTTTCTTGCCCCATTTAAAACCCAGCAGAGCAGCAGGAAGCAGAGGAAACCGATCTCACTGATCACCCCATATGTTAACATAAAACATTCGGAATATGCTTGAATGAGCAAATGATGTCTCTGCTTTAACTGATTACACATGTCAGGAGACATTATAACTCCTGTTTATTGTCTGCAAGTTACTTTAGAAGACAAAAGTAGCTGCGCAGTGAGGCAACAATTATAGTATCTTGCGGAACAAAAAAATGTGTTTCTGTTATTACTTTCTCTTAACTGGGGTTTTGTTTACTGAAGTGATTAAGAAGTTGCACTCACTCAATCATGCTTGGGTACATTTAGATGCACATAATGTTGCCAGTGCTGCAAATGCGAGAAAAGCAAGAGACTATTTACTGTAATGTGCATAAAGTGACAGCTTCATATAATGATCCCTCTGCTGTGTCATTCTACAAACATAAGTGTGAGTGTCTTTTCTGCTTTCATGTGAAAATAGTGGACCTCTAAGATTTGCATTTACAGCACATGAATACATTAGCTCTTACAGTGAGATGAACTATACTGGTGATAAGAGGTAGTCCTTGATATGAAGGTCAAGGGTCAAAGCTGCAGTTTCCAGCTGATAGATATGAGATGCATTTTGAAGAGTGCTTATTATGGGGCTGATTGATGGGATTACCCCCAATTTCACCTCCCTCTCCTTTTCCCACCATAGGCACACTTCCACTGCAGGAACATTTTACGCCGTTGGTGCATGTCTCCACTGCAGGAACCTCCCTTGAATGGCCATTTTCAGGAACTTTTACGGGGCCGAACAGAGTCCCTGCCCGGGAGTAGGTACTCAGATCGGCCCCAAAAAACTCCTGGGTGTGGCTTGAGATTTACTCTTTGCTGTTTGGTCGGCAATTTAAACCCGAGCTTTATTAGAAAGCTTCTATATCGATCGGAAAACAACAAGAGCAGTAAAGAAAAAAAGGAAGCAGCAAAAAGACTGCGTGATGATCGAAACTGTTGCTCGTCACTGCAAGAGCCCAGCGGGTCCTCCTGGTCTGCAGTGGAGACAAAGCCGCCGAGAGGCCAGAGTGAGAGGACAGTTCCTGTACAAGTCCCTACCCCTTCCCTTTACCAGGAACTCCTGCAGTAGGAACACGCCTTATGGCCCAGATTTCATGTTAGGTGGTGTTAGGTGCAAAGAGCAGCCTTTTAGGAGCCGTGTTATCTAATTGAGAGATGGGTAGAAAGCACATTAGCTTCTGCATTTGCTCTATAATGGGTGAGAACATGAGAAGAGCTGGAGATGCAGCCAAGGGAAAAGCACACAATGTATGTGAGGGCATGTCTGTGCACATAATACAGAAGAATGAATTATATTTATCCTTCAGTTCCTTACTTGTTATTTTTATTCATTCATAGATTCTATAGAAATACTGTTTTTTATCCTTGTCATCAATCGTCTAACAGAGTTTGTATTTCTATGGTAAATACAAAAACAATACATTGGCTTATATTGGCTCCTTTCTTCTTTGTTTTTTTCCCTCTATCTCCATCTCATCTCCTGTGAAATGCATTCTATTTTTGTCACATTTCTCTCTCCTTCCTTTTCGTCGTTAAGTCCTGAGCTACTTCCGCTGGAACTTCCTGCCACCTTCCCTCCTGACCACCCTCATTCCTTTCCATCCCCGCTCTGATCCTTCCTTGATCTTCTTCCTGCTGTTTCACACTTTCACTCCTCCACCCAACCTATTTCCTTTGCTCTTGGCTTTCCTCTGCAACCGTGAAAAATCCCATTGGGCGGTTCCTCTATTGTTTCCTCGCTACTAAGCTACTACTGTTTAGTTAGTTTAATAATATGATAAAATATGCTTGCGTCCAGATGTTGCATTCCTGCAGTAGATGAGCTACAGTCCCTGGAAGATTTTCTTTCTAGGGTTTGTGTTTAGGATTATGCATATGTAAACAATAGGCCTAAGCCACATGCGCATAAAGAGAGCGAGAAACGGCACATGTGCATTAATTCTGTACAGTATGTGTAAGTTGCTGTACGAGTCTCAGGAGAGTGGCTTCATTAGAGTGTAATAGAGAAGAGGAGAAAGGAAAGTGACATGCAACATATTTTCTTTCTCACGCATGCAGATCTCAGCGTGATTATGGACACAAACACACACATGCAACACTTACAGGGCTAACCCAACTGAGGAATGAGGAATAAATGTCAACAAAGCCATCAGGGAGACACATATGCATTTCAGCAGGGTATTGGTGGCAGCTGAGTGCAGCCATTCGCCCGAATACACGAAAACACACACAACGCAAAGTACACGCAGCAGAAGAAAAAACTGAACCAAAGTCACAAAGGTTGGAGCTCCCATCCTCCAGAAATAACTCACTATGTTGTTGATAAAATGTAGAGTGACACATTCTGCACTGTGCTGGCTTACCTTTGGCCAGCTGGGCCCACAGGGCAAACACTCAGTCTGCACCTCAGCCGCAGCTCTCTGTCTCTATTTCTGAGTCACACGCTGTCATTCTTCTCCCATTTCCTTCTCCTGAGTTCCTCAGTCTCTCCTTCTTCATCCATCTACCTCTCCCTGCCATTTCTCCTCATGTCAGGGCTATCACAACACGCTCCGCCGTGTCCTTCTCTTAACTTCCTCTTTGTCTATGCTATTCTACTGCCTGGTATGATATTAACTGCTTCTTTTAGTTTGTTTTTTATCATTATAAGGGCTTTTGCTTGTGTTGCTGTAGCTACATACAGTATGTGCCTGTGATTATTTAAAGAGCACTCTCTATGTTTGTGCAGGCTGTAATAAAAACATCTTACGACCCTGGTCTGCAGTCCCGTATGTGCGTGACAGAGCAACATCAGCAAAATGGAGAAGAAAGAAGGAAATGAAAAAAGGAAAAAGGAGGGTAAGGGCAGTAACTTGGCAGAAAAGGTAAGGAAACACAACGGGATGGAAGGGTGAGGACAGGTGAGGAGAAGACAGAGTGCGCCGACACAGAACTCAGGTGTTACAGGGATGTTGCACCCTTCTGGACCTCAGCTCGTTTTAGGATCAACAGCATCTTTGTCAAGCTGGTCACGCAACAGTCCTGCACTATTTTTTTTTTCTTTTTTGCATCTGAGCATGTGCGTGTATGTGTTTTCACATGTGTCACATGCAGTCAGGGAATCTGTCTGCCATCGACCGCACTACTTTCTCAACGTGGCCTAATTGGCTGTTTCAAGGAGCAAATGTCAGGGGAAATTGTAGGCTGGAGTTAATTATCATTGACTGATCAGTGACAGACCTCCAATTACAGCTGGTTCATCAGCGAGTATGCCATCTAACTAAAAAGCTTGGCATCGTTGGCAATATGGAAACAAAATGTGCGAAACTGCTTGAGATTGTGGTCTCGCCTTTTAGCTGGGACTATTTGACCTGAGAGCCAGCTGCAAAACACAGTCATAGTCAGCTACAAAATACCGTCGTAGTTGCAGCAGCTTGTTGAAATTATCAGTTATGGACAACGCTGATGACCAGTTAACATGCTGAGAGCTGCCTGCCCTAAACAGGACCAATTGTATGTGCAGCTGTGGCAGGACACTTGTTGAACCCTATCTACAGCGGGCTGGAAGACACTTTTTGGAAGAAAAATACACATTTCTGAAATATGCATCCCATAGTATAGGAAAACACTAACAATGGCTGCAGTGTATTATTTTTCCATTTCTTTCCAGAGACATTGTTCTTAATATGATTCTGTTACGCAGGTGTCTCCTGCTCTCTCCAAATCTCTCATTTCATTCACTTGACTAGTTGTGCTGTAATTGACTTTGGCAGCACTATCAAGCCTCTCTGCCTCAGCACTGGCAACACTGCATGCTGGCACATTTCTGCCTATTGGATTGAGTCTACTGGTCCATTGTATTAAAGTAAGATTATTAAATTGCCAATTTTTTTTTTTAGGGGATACGTATTTTGTTATCCATGAAAACAAAGCAACAAGTGGCACCTGGAAGCCACATCTTTGAATACTGTTGCTGAGATATTCCACTCTTTTCTACTCAGGGTTATTGAGATGGAAACAAAGGTATTACCACAATATTGTGGTCACACCTGTTTGAAATGGCTTAGCTTGGCCCACAGCAGCAAGAGAGGGTATTGTCTGTGCTCTGTGCGCCTCCTCTAGTGATAGCTACTGAGTCTTACAGTACGTCTCACTGGCTCTCGGAAAATGACAGGAAGAGATTTTCTTCTCTCTCTCTCTTTCTCTCTCCTCATCAGTGTCCCCTGACAGTCTAGCTCTCCCTCCCCCTCTCTCTCTTGTTCTCTCTTTGCTTCGTCTACTTCCCTCTGTGGTTTCCAGACTTCCAGGCTGCTGGCTCCATTGCTATGCTCCAAGTGATCTGCAGACCGAGTTTTAAATGTTTAATGCGGCGTTGACAGAGCCAGTCCCCAGCCATCTATCCAGGAAGGCCAAGGCAGGCTGGTGCAGGGTGAATGCCTCACCTTTCGGAGGCAGATTACAGATGCACACAGACCCTGATCAAGAGCTCCAAAAGGTGAGGGAATAAATCTCCCCTGACAGGGAGATTGTGTTAGCCTTTACACCCCATATCGCAATGGAGGTGAAGGGGCAAAGTTGGTCTGAGGCAGGCCATCTGAGGGGAATAGTGCATAGCGACTAGGGAAGGAAAAAATGACAGCGCTGTGGTAGGTAGGGAGAGCGGGTGGAAAAGACAGAAAAAGAGACTGCTGAATGGTAAAACTGAGAGGACAAGACAAAAAGACAGTGACTGATGAAATAATCAGTACGCAAAAGTTCCAGAAACTAATTCCACACCGAGGGAAATAATCAAGCAGCAAATACAGCAGATGAAATAGAAATGAGGTTGGGTTTAGAGGAAAGAGGAAGTGACAGGTGACAGACGGGTACCTGGCATCGTTCTCAACAAGAGTTGTACCACTGAGGTTTAGGGGAGAACAAGAGCGAGAGCAGAAGGGACGAGAGAGACAAATGTAGAAAAGGGAGCGAGGGATTGAAAAAGTTGGAAAAGCTTAGAAAGTTAAAGATGGGTTGGGATGGTGAGGATACAAAATACATGGTAAGACAAGGAAGATGGTGAATAAATGGGAAATTAAGGACAATAAGTTTAAAAAGGGATATGAAAAAATACAGAGCAATACAGAACGGAGTCTGGAGAGGGTGGGAAACAATAGAAGGATAAGAGGATGAAACAAATAGTGGCAGGGAGGAACAGCAAGCGGAGGATAAAACCGAGGAGATGAAGAGTTAGGATGGAGAGATGAAAAGAGGAAACAGATACACCCAAGAGGGGAGATGAGAAGGGGAAAAAGACAGAAAGTGAAGTGAAAGAGACAGAAAAGCACATTTTTTATAACATCTCTGCTGACATTTACAATTAGGCCAGAGCGGGTAGAGCCTCCACCATGGGCATATCCCACTGACAATGACATTTCTACCCCAAAGTGGTTGGACAGGAGAGGGAAAAAAAATAACAAATGAGATTTCACCCCCTACCATCACTAAAATATTCAAGAGACAGTCCAGACACACAGTTTAAAGGGAATTCCTGTAATGTATGATGACACAGCTCGTTGAAACTCAGCTGATCACTCACAAAGGAAAAGAGCATGGAAATAACTCCCCTCCTACCCTTTCAAAAATGCTAACTGTAGCTTTTTTGTAATTGTTAACAAATGTAGGACATGAGAATCAAGATCACTTCATTTCCCGAGTTGAATAAATGTATACTGTACTTGGTGGCACTCTTTGGAACAAGCAGAGCAAGTGGAACAGTTTCAGACAACCGCACAGGAAAGGAGGGCCAGGCACACAGACAGGCTGATGGATTTAAGCTGCTTTAATGGAGGAAATAAGGCTTTCAGACGAGACGGGTGGGCAAGAAAACAGACAGGTTTGCAGGCAGGTAGGCAGTAAAGCAGCTACAGACAACTGGTGACTAAACTCAGGTTCCAGGCACGTATAGGGAAACACCAGGGAACATAAACACACAAACTGACAAGGAAGTAGCGTCAGACATTGACAGCTTTATATACTAGTTTGGCTGATGAGGGAATTGAGAACAGGTGAGCTCAGGTGATAGAAGATGGGAAGAAAGTCTCCCCTGGAGGTAGAGAGAAGAACAGTCCAGAGTAGGCATCTGATAACAAAGGGCTTGGATAGGCCAAATGGCAAGGCAACTGGACCATAGGACAGACTGCCAGCCTTGATTCTCTAGCTGGTCTGCAGTGGCTTAGAAGCCAGCTGATGGTTCTGGGAGGTCTAGTTGTGTGTCGGTACTGGGCTGCTGACCGGAGATCAGGCAGGGGAGTCTGCAGGGGACTCAGGAACTGACTCAAAAAACAGTCATGACATGAGCTAGGAGAGCTCTGACTCTGGGACGGGCAAGATGTCAACCTGGACTGCCGATGCAGGAACAGACAGTAAATAAGCAAAGACAGGTGACTCAGGCTCTGGCTGGGCCCCAATGAAAGAGGACTGCTCAAGGTCTTCAGGGTCAGAAACATACAGGAGGCCAAAGGCAGGCTGAGCGTGACACAGGCTGCAGGCTGCAGAACAGAGGCGTCCTGACGGTTGCTGGCCGTCTCAGAGACTGGATGGTGGGTAGCTAACTGGAAGAGATGAAGGGATAATCATGGCCTGGGAGAGGGGCCGAGGGGAGAAGATCATGACAAATTGCACGGCATATCTTCTGCCATCAGAGGACGTAAAGATTGCATGTAAAAAATAATAAGAAAAAAAGTATATTGACAGAAACAACAGAGACATCAGCACAAGCTTCCTCAAGAAGTTAATGGAAAAATGATACCAAATCACATTAATCAAATTTCATTCGGCCGCCCGCCTCCAAGCTACTGGCAATGATAGATTTAAGCACAGAGTAATGATGGTCACATTTAGCAGAGACAATTTCTATGGCAACCACAAATTACTTCACCGTAAACAACAACAGCGTCGAACGCAAGCGAGCTCATTAGAAATGGTTAGATGCACATCTCCAACTGTCGCAGAGCACTATGGGTACACGGGGAGGAGGGGGATGGGGTGGGTGAGGGAGTATGATGCATTTGCAACAACAAAATCTCATTTATTCCATACAGACAGAATCCAGTGAGAGAATGGAGCACGGGAATGAATGATGAGTGGAAGTGCAATGGAGCAATAAAAGGAAGAAAGGAAGAAAGAGTGAGAAAACAACGGGGAAGTCTGAGAGAAAGGGAAGAGAGGAAGAGAGATGGAGTGATCTGCCTTATTTCCGAGACAACTCCAATGACAGAGCCATTCTTCATTAGCCAGTCTCTTTACAGTGTATATGTCAACCCTGGCGGCCAGACAACTGCAGAGGAGTGTGATCATAATTTATCTATTTAGAATGCTGAGGGGAGAAAGCGAGAGCACCGTGCAAAACTCTTAGCTGAGCGGTCCTGCTGCGTTGTGCAGTGTAGTGCACTAACACATTACACTGAATAGGACTATGAAGATAACCAAAGTCCAAAATAAACTTCACAGAAAAGCATATGGAGATGTAATGTTGCATTAAGCAGGCACAGGGCCATACATCATATGTTGAGGGGCATAATGTTCTACTTGAAATACAGGCATGTACTGTATATGCCTCATAAAAACTGTACTCCTGCAGTGAATATAACTCTCTTCCCTATTTTAGGCGATATATAAAAATGATACAGAGCAACATTGAAAGTAAGTAAAAGATACATTTCGAATGCCGCCCTTGGATGTAAGCAAAATGGATCACAATGAGTGTTTAAATTCCAAAGAAATAAAGAGTATTCACATTTGAAACTGCAGTGATAATACCAATGACTCTATGAAAAACATCCACTGATGTTTCTGCCTGTGTCATTTGAGTGTGCACTCATCTGTTTTATGATTCAATATGTGACCACAGAACGTGACAAATACAGGAAAGTGTGTTAAAAGTATTCTGATCTGGCCGCCAGACTTAATGCAAGAGGAGTCGAGCAGATTTCTCTAAGTCAGCATGATGCAACTGCCTGGATAGTATTTCCTATAGGCTGTGGGGGAAAATATCTGGTTTTACAGTAAGGCTTTAGGACTCAGTTTAAATGGCCAGTCAGTAACATTTTTATCGCAGATCCACAGGAAGGATGGTGAATTTTTTCAAGTGTGTCCTTCAGGGAGCGTATGATCCAGTAAATGCCGTTATAGCTAAAAGACAGCACACATGGTCAACAAAGGGTTAGCGAAAATAGGTATGACAGGAGAAAGCAAATGAGTACCACTCTATGCTCCCTCAACAATTATCACAAAAGTGCCCTTAAGCAAGACACTTGACCACGGTCTACCCCAGTGGAGCTGCTCGGTGTCCAGCAGTAGAGGACTGTTTGTACTGCAGATCTCTCAGGTGTGACTCGACGTCCCAATTCGCAGAGCCGGGCTCTCTGAAGGACGTGGCCCATAAACCTGGTCCTTGATAAGACCTAAAATCCGGGCTGCCAGAGACCATGTAACAATGTCGGTCAACAAAATGTTAATACCGCTTGGGGAGTGCAGCACGATGACTAATGCCCCTGATTACAACATGAGTTACAATATCTCATTATAATAGATGATGGGTGACAGATAGCATACAGGGCTAATGGTAAATGTGTCTGTATAGAGTAACTTCCATCTCTTTGAAATGCCCTGTGATTTACAACACAGCATTAACCATAACTGTGGCATTTTGTTTGGCTGCCATTTTTTACTCCCCGCAGTGACTTCCTAATTGATCTTAATGAAGTGATATATTAGCTAGCTACTGATAATCTGTCTGCAAATACTTTGTAAGTTATGTTTCCCAACTCTTGAAGTTGATACACCCGTCTGCAAAGGAGCTTCCAGATTTAGGCAGACCTGCTAAATTCTGTTTTTTTTTTCTTCTTAGGCCTTGTCATCTCATTATGACATATTTAGGCTATGAAGTTGCAGGCTTTGAAGGATCCAGTCCCTGAACTGAAAAACAGTAAGTGTATAGAGGAGCACTGTTCAAAAGTGCATGCACAATCAGCAAGTGTTCCCTGGATACAAAATGCCAGTCAACTGATAAATACTTGGACATTTTCTGAGCTCTTTGCCTCCCCAGCTCTTTAATGGCTCTTTCCATCACACAGTAATCTTTCCATTTTCTCATTTTCAGATCGATAGGGACTCAGGGAGAATGAAAGGCCTATTTCCTCTCAAATAGGGATAAAGCTTAACCACACGGGGCCATCTCATGTTTTCTAATCATGTCAGCCAGACTACAGGACCAGATGAAGTGGCACCAAGAGTGGGGAACAAGTCAAGTCTTTGAGTTGTAGCACACACACTGGAGTCATAATGATTTTAGTCGGCTAAATAAAGACACCACAGTTGTTAAGTGGATATAAATAACATTGTATTATTAGCACGGTGAGATGTTAAAAGCAGAGTGGGAGAGACAGTGAGCTTCAGTGTAGTAGCCCACACAAACAGTGAAGCTTGAAAAGTGAAAGCAGTGTGGAGCCTGTATGGGAAAGGTAGCCTTCAAACACCCACTCAACAGCATCTGCTGTGTCTGCGGTGGTTTTGTGTAATAGGGACTTACCACAATGTTTCTCCGCTTCTTTCCAACAGGAATATCTCCCCTGGTGTCTGACTCTAACAAAGGGCCTGTAAACAAAGGGCTCTGACAGACACATTCAATTAATCAATACTATTCTCACACATCACCGTGCAGTTTTCCAAGCCGTGTTCATAGCCACAGGGTAGTACTGTAGCTCACTCCAACATTACCACAGTGCACAGCTGTACCACTTTAGACCTGCTAAGCCCTGGAGAGCACCTCACATAATGCACAGACAGAGCACTGACAGAGATTAAATGAGAATTGCAGCAGTGAAACCAATTTTAAGTCAATCTTACTATTCACTATATAAGACGAGGTTTGGTTTGACAGAGACATCCTGGACAAGTCTATTTATTTCCTCATATTGGCAAGCAATCAACAGATCTTAATTGCTTGAGGAACGAGAGTTAACAAAGGCTATCTGCAAATTGTTGCCATTAGCATTTAAGATACAGTGCTACCAGTAGGTATTCCAATTCAATATATCATTAGCATTCAGGATGCACATTAGCCCTTTGGCTATTGCAATATTAGCATTCACGATTTTGCTAACAAGTTCATCAGCATGCAGGCAAATGCAAGCTTGAGTGAGATTCGAAGCTAAGGTAGCATTAGCATGCAGAAGGGAGTTGGAGTAAGACTCAGTGTGGCGGGGATGGAGGAGGGTGGAGGCTAAGTGATTAGCAGGAAAAGTTCTCACTTCTCATGCAGGATCAGTATTGGGCTCTGTCACAGCATTAAAGGCTAATGAAACAGAGCCCAGGTGACAGAGAGGGAATAAGCAGAGGGGAGTATGGGAGCACAAAAGGGTGTGGGGGCGTAGTGATCCTTATAGCAAAGGCCTGATCACACATTTATGATTCGGGTCTCACAGTCTCACACATAGCCTACTATATTCATTCAAAAACACACTGCTGTGTTTTGTTTCACGCGGCTACAGGCATATGGACACACAGTTTCCTTCAATTATGTAAAAAGTAATCACAGATACACATTCGCAACCACACACTCGCGCATCTCAGGGGTTTGCGGTAGTTTGGCAGTAACCAGCCTGTTTACAAGTGAATATTCCAAGGTCCCTGTGATTAAAACAGCTCCAAAGCACTCCTGACACTCCATTACCCAGCATGCTCCGGGTGAGGCAGGATTGTACATATTGATTTCATGCCTCATTAGACTCCCTGTCTAACAATGTCATTGTTCTTCCTGGTTCTACAGGACTCTGTATCTTTCAGAAATGACCAGGTATAATTCTGGGAGGGGAAGGCGGACACATAACAAATGATCACATTAATAATGAGTCATGGGGGAAACCTTGGCAGGCTGCAGACTTTTGACCTAGTTTTCTGGGTTTTTTTGCACTTGCAATCGACTCTCTGTCCAGACTGCTCCTGGCAGAGAATAATCTTTCAAAACAAGTCAGCAATGTGAAAGTTTGTCTACATTATTCGTCTTCATGTGACTCAAGTTATACTCACAAGTACAACATTGTACAACAAATTGGATCACTGTCAAACATAGATATTTCCATGTGCTTGTTATACATGTATGTATATAAAAATATACACATAAGAAATAGCACAGTGTCCTTCATTAACAGGCCCTGATGTACCCTACTTGGCATTGGCAGCAGACACCAAACATAGTGACAACAGTGTGTGCACTGGGAGAAACACTGGAAGCAGTTGTTACTCTTAGATAATACAGTAAAGAATCAATACTGAGTATATTCATTAACTTAGGGAGTTCCCACAAGGTGTGCAACAACTGTTGTTCACTCCTGACTGTTGACAGAGGCAGCACTTGCAGCTGGCCATTAGAGGCAAAGACCATGTCCCCCTTTCAATTACCTGCACAAACTGTGGTTGCAGGAACACTATTTCTTTTAATGTAAACCCACACTAATTCTTCTTCCTCAGCTTTGATGGAAAAGTTTTCACTTTGTGGGTGTTTATCTGAGATGGTTTTTTTTCCCTTTTTTGTTACTTTTTTCTGGTGTTTTTATTGGATCATTTATCCCTGCCACATAGAGTGTACAAACAGCATTGTACTGTGTTTCCACTTTCACTGATTGACCTTCAGACGGTAATTGGCGAGTCTGGTTTGGTAGTTGTCTCGGAGCGCCGGGTACTGGACGGCTGCCACTGAAGCCCAGCTTTGTCTCTCTTTTTCCCCTCTCACTCTTCTTAATTCCCTACTTCCCATTTAAAACATCTTCCCTAACAAGCTTCTAATTTCTGCATCTTTTACCTGTGCTCTCTCATCTTCTTCCTGTTTCTCACACACCTACACATACACACACACACACACACACTTTGTAATGTCTGAGCGCCATCTCCTCTTGTTGTCTCTTGTTGCTTTCTCTGTCTTTGGCCCAAAGCATGACAGCTGCAGTAGCATGTAGCCTGCCAGCTGCCAGTTATGATGTTGGTGACAGAACAGTGGGGGTTGCTGGCTGCGTGATGTTGACTAAATGGAACATTGCAGCACCACTGGCAGACCCAAACTCCAGCACATGCACACCCTCAAATACACACAACAACAACAGTGCCAAAGAGTACAACAGCCTCCAGGCCAACTAATAATTCTTCCCTTGCCACGGCACTTCTTAGCCAGGGTGAGGCGACTGAACACCACCCTCTCTTCTGCCCCAACCTCCTCCTCTCTCTCTATGAGTAATTGGTGAAGGGATACTGCTACTGGGTCATACCTCCTTTAGCTTAATCCAGTGTTTTTCAATCTTGGGGTCGGGCCCAATGGGGTCGTCTGAAATGTATAGTTTTGATAAAAAAAATATTATTGTTCTTTATGATTAAAAACACCACATACAATCTGAAAAAAATGTATTCTATACTTTCAAATTCTCAACATTTAATCAAGTTAAAATAAAATGCAGCGCATAAAAATATCTGAGCTTAAGCATGACAGCACGTGAGCGGGGGTCACCAGAAATTTGTGATGTCAAAATGGGGTCTCGCCAAAAAAAAGGTTGGGAACCACTGGCTTAATCTAAAAGCCACAAATCATCATCAGGAACAGGCCTCATGCATTAAATGTATTTGTGAATGACATTTGAGGACTGCAGAAAGAAACACACCGCCAAACTGGATAGCACATTTGAGTGTGCGGGTGCATGGGCGTGTAAAAAGCATCTATGTTTCCCAACCCTCCCTGCTGAGAGTGTCGACTGCATGGCAGAGCTGGGGAACTTTCTTCCAAGTTGTAGAATTACTTTTCTGTATCTATACGAAAAAGCCTCAGTGTCCATTTCCACACTTTAACCGAAGCACACATAGGCAGGCGACCGAGCGCAGGCCCGCACACAGCCGTACCGCATGCACAGATGACCATGCGCTGTACCTATAGCACATACATATGTGCAACTAATCCCATCACACACATACACTCAGCATGTGCAGCCCCCTGGCTAAAGAATCTGTTCCCACACTGGCACGGTGAAAGAGACAAATGTTGAAGGACACCGAGGACACACACAGAGGGAAAGAGGTGCCAAACCCAATTTTCAGCGTAGAAACCACTGGCAGAAGGGCTGGCGTATCTGTTCAAAGCACAAAACGCTTTGAACCAGCGAATCCGCTCTCTTATGTTCTAACTGGAGGGTGGTATGACAGTGTCACTTCAGAGTTAACCACTGTCACAGCAGAGGGAAGTGTGTATTACGCAGGTCAAAAAGCTAGGTTCGCTCAGTATTGTTATCAGGAAACCTCCCTTGAATGTTAACAGGGTGTTTTGTGACAAAGATTTAGGTTTCCACAAAAAATAAAACTCATTCAAAACATTATGATAACCAGAATTTGTTTTGTTTTCATTCCTGTTTATGACATGATTTCAGGATTTTATCAGCTGCTCTATTTGATAGTTGTGGGTGTGCGGGAGAATTCATTTCTTCCCTATCGCTCAGACTCTGAGACGGAGTTAATTTATACCAGCAACAAAACACAGCTGTCAACCTCGGCAACAGACAGGGCATCGATAAAGGGGAGAGAATGTGAGAGACAGAGATGGACGGCAAGGAAGTGAAGCAGGATACATGCTAGTGCATACACAAATGACAGTTGTAATCGACACGCAGGAGCCCACGCAAAATCACTTTTTAAGCAGCTTCTGTAGGAGTTGGAGAGTATCTAAGTGTTGATAATATGCAAAGTCAATAACCAGAGCAGAATTCAAGCTTGGTGAGAGCACATTAGTGAAAGGAAATTTTTCAGCTCAATCTAAAGGGCAATGAAATGCACTCAAACTCCAGCAAAGAATACACGTCTGGCAGTCTAGAAGATAGAATACATTACCCTCTCAGCTCTCAAAGAGACCTTGGTCCTTTCAAACACACAAACTGAGAGCCTCCGACGGTTGCGAACCCTTGGTAACTTGAGTGGTTTATGGACCCTGTCAGCGCATATGCAACAAACTGAAAGCAGGATGAACACAGTGTAGTTCAACAACAGGCAGGAAGAGCAGATGTTTTTTGTTTGTGGCGGAGGAAGTACATGACAAAGATGACAATGATGATGACAGTGATGGCCACAGTTACAAGTCTGACTGCTAATACTGCTGGTGATGGTTATGAAAATACGGATGAGAAAAACTATGCAATATTGAAGGATCAATGCGGTGCGTTTTTCATTATTATGTTTATAGTGAATGAGGAGGATTGAGTTTTACTACTCCTTAATTAGATTGCCAAAGGCCCACAGTTGAAATAAGCCACACATAAACTCACATTCAGCATGTAGATTGCTTCATACATCATATTACCTCTACTGCCCTAGTGTAATGTAAATTGTTATACGACTTTTTTTATTCACAACACAACTTCAACAGTGCCTCTTACTCAGTGCCTGAAAATGCATCTTGTTTGTTTTCCAATTTTTGGAAAACCTTTGTCCTTGAAGCATTGTGGAAACATCTAAATTTTTTCTCTACAAAGAAATTCAGCTATAATTAATGTCTCACAGTTGTTTCCACCACCAAACCAGCTATGCTGCACAACAAGCTCTCTTTCTTGAGCCACAGCATGCACTGAGCAAGCAACAGCTAGAGGTGTTTTTGCTGAATACCATGATGTCACTGCGAAGGTGACATTTGACCAATTGGATATAAAATGTCATCCCCTCATTATTTTGTCCTATTAGACATCCATGTTAAATTGTGTCATCATTAGTGCCGGAAAAATGTGTTCTGTGAGGTCACAGCGACCTTGACCTTTGACATTTGTCCACCAAATCTAATCAGTTCATCCTCAAGTCCAAGTGATTCTTTGTGTCCGATGTAATAAAATTCCCTCTGGCCTTTCCTGATGTATCACATTCACAAGAACATGAGGGCACAGTGACCTTGAACTTTGACCTCAAACCATCAAAATCTAATCAGTGAGGAAAATCCCTTAAGGCAGTACTGAGAGACTGCACTCATGAATGTACAGACAGATGCACAGACAAGCCCAAAACATACCACCCCAAGGCTGCCACTGCCACGCAGGCATAAACACTGAATATCTCATGCAACACTAGCACACATTTAAATGGTACTTGTGTGCATTATCACAGGTGGGAGTCTATAATATTAGGGTAGGAAAGAATGGAAAATGGATTGTCATAAAACACTTAAAAGAACTGTAATATCTAAAGGCTCACAGCACAATATAATTACATAACAGATGTAAAAGGCAATCTCATTTCATTTTACTTAAAGTATAGCATCCCATCCAGGCATGAAAAGCTATCTGAAGTCAAGCATGCAGCAGAATCTAACAGAAGATAACACTGGAAATTTTTAACACCCAACAATATTCTTCCAAAACTTTCTCTTTTTTTCCTATAACTACAGTACTCAATAATTCAACATATTTTTTTTTTACCCAGCAGCCTTTGTTGTCTCTCTTTTTCCTTGTGTTTTTCTGGTTTTAAACGAAGCATAATTGTTCACCAACCCGTAACACCAAATGACCCCAATCTATCAATTAAAGTGTAATTTGAAAACAATGAATCGACTGGATGCTAAAAGGTGCTGATGAAGAACACAAAGCGTCACCTCTTTTTAACCAAATGATTATTTTTTTTCCGTTGGGAATGATGAACTGGCTGCACAGAGCATAGAACAGCGAACATCTTTCACTACACTCATTATGGTTGGAATCGGCAACATATCGCAGTACGAATGAGGGATACAGGAGAAAACATGCAGATTATAACTCTGCAACAAACAAAGTTGAATTGCGAGACCTCACTAAAAATATGCAGAAAAGTGATAGATTCTAGAACAAATCAGCACTGGTTAAATTGGTCTCTGTGGAGCTCTCCTGAGGCAAGTTGAGACATGATGCAACATAGTGCAAAGCATCATGAGAAACTCAACTGGCTCCAGCGGTAGAGGAGTTGTTAAATCTGAAGAATTTAACAGGAGAGATAGCCAGCTGACACTCATCTGAGCGGGTGGAGATTTTGCATGAAGCAGACATCCTGTTGAGCTCTCACACTTTTATACACATTCAATTTAACCCCTGGCTTTTTGTCAACTTCAAAAGGGGAAACTCACAGAGGGCAATCCATAAAAATGCACCATAATACTTGGAAACTTTCCCCACTAAATCCTACATCCTAAGTCCTACAGTGTGGAGTGGAAGTTTGACAAAATGTGTAGCCGCACATCACTAAAGTTAGATTTCAAAATCCAAATCATACTTCATCAAGTCAAACATGGGGAGGTGCTGTGAATGTCTGTTGTCACTGACATCTGCAGAAAAAAAAAAGTAGCTGTGCAAATCATGTGCATCAGAGGAGACACATGGCGCACCTTCAGCAGCCCCCGGGGCGACAGGAGGAGTGAGCGGTGATAATGAGTGCAGTACACAGAGACTTGGTCAGTCTGAGTTCCCGACCAGTTGTTACAGACAGGTACCTGGAGGCCAGGCACCCCCTGCTCCGCTCCGTGTGCCGGGCATGCCAAAACAAAACTAACATGACTACAGGCTGCACTGTCGTCTATCCTGGTTAAATTTCCGCCATCTTAGCATAGCAACACATTTGCACCCAAAAAGCATGCTGCCTGCCCAACTCTGTCTCTCTCTTTGGGGACCTGCACAAACCTTTCTTTGTAGCCAGCGGGGCCGGTGCGGTGCCCATGAACCGTGAGCTAACAGGCCACCAGGTGTTTTGGCACCTCCGAGCATCAACTCATTTTAAACATTTTAATTCATTCCATTCATTCTAATCCACTGAGTTGTAAAGTAATTACTTGCCACTTAAATTATAAGGAAGAACGTCGCATGGGGGCCAAATTAAGAATGAAATGTGAACCGAGATAATCAAGAAAATGTTCAGGTCTATCATATGGAATATGAATCAGCATTGGATTTATTAAGAGGAAGAATGTTTTTGTGCAGAGGACAGGGCGGAAACCCTGCAGAATGAAGGGGAGATGTGAAAAGGGTGTAATTTAAAGATAAATTAAGAAGAATCAACATGCTTTTATCACATAAACTATAATTACGGTCCATCCTGTTTCACAAATTGTGGCAATGAGTGACTAATCTCAAATTATTCTGGACAAGAGCTAAAATCTAAATTGTGTGACCAATCATGCATTACTTTCTTTTACCACCACACACATACGTACACACTGGAGAACAACGCAACACCTGAAGGTACAGTATCTAGTGGGCTCTTCTAACTTAACTTGAGTTTTTACTTATTCATCTGTGTACATATTCATTCCCTAGCTCTCTAGAATTTATTTAATCTTAAATCACTTTATCTTTTATATGCTTTTTTTTTGCCCTGTTGTCACATGCTGTAACTAGAGTGCGAGAGCTATATTTAGAGTTAACCTTTTCTGCTACATTTACATCACACACTCATGTATTGCACACATGCAAGCAAATGTACCTGTAGTGCTCTAAAAAAAAAAGAAAAAAGAAAAAAGGCACAAAAGATGGCCTGCGTAGGAAAATAAATAATCCATGTTCTATATTTAAGATGTTCTGACATCATCACGTATACCAGACTGCTGTGCTGTCCACAACATCAGTTATTACATGCGGATACTGATGTATGCCTGGTATGAAAATTGATTATTCATGAAATATCATGGAGTTATATAAACAGACCTGCTGAGGGGAAAGTGGCACAAACATTTACTTCCAAATACAAATCCCATTTAATACTAAAACCAAGTGATATTAACTATACAATGCAGCTACTGTGCCCTACTGCTGGCCAGTTGTCAGCTGCTCCAGGGGAACATTTCAAGGACAAATATGTTGCTCAAGGGCGGCTAGTATGTCTTATTTCTGTCCTCAGCGCCAGACATGGATTTAAGCAGCTCTATAGCAGATTTAGGTCTATTCCTCTTGATACCTAATGTGCCCTAATTGCATCACACACGACTCTGAAGAGAAAAGAGGACGAGTCATTCTATTGCATTTCTTTAAACTGTATGTAAAAATGTTTGTTTGAAGGAAAAAGATGAAAATCCCCACAGCAATGAAGGAAAGTATAACCTACCACCTTGTATCAGTGTTGCATTAGTATGGTGTAGATCAGTAAAGCTGCATGGATTTGGGCAAATCAGGTACGCTTCGGTGAATCAGTAATGTGAGAGACATTTTCTGATTCTAGCAGTCACTTCCACTGTGCTGCTATGTCGAGCTGATTGAACGTATTGCAGCATCAAACTTATGTCGTGAGAAAACTTGAATGCTAAGTCATTCCTGTTTCCTTCAGGTGACCGAACAAGGAGCTAATTTCGAATTTTCAAAACATTTTCTCTCCTCAGGGGAGGAGTTTTCAGAGCTGTTACTCTGCAGACGAAAATAAGACTTCAACAATGGCTACATTTCATTGATGTATTTCCTCCTGTACATTTGCCCTCCCAACAGGACGCAGAGGTAGCGCCGCAGGTTCAAATACTGGTCCACTGCATGGATCTGAGTAAACCCCGCTTGCTTCACTGATTCAGTTATGTGTGAGCACTGAGATATTCTCTGATGGGGGAAAAACAAACAAATGAATGCCATTTCCAAGGGTAGGGAAAAGCTTAAATTGCTATCAGCACTTGTTCTTCATTCGGTAAGGGTAAATGGAATATTGTGTGGTATTAAATGAAAGAGAGCGTCAGTGCAGATAGGCAAAATGATAAATCTATAGCGTACTGCATTGGCTGATGGGCTAAATCCAAATGAAACAACACTGTATTACACAAAGGAATAAAACCAACACTAAACACAAATCACCAAATGGGAGTTAAGTAAACCTGAGCTGTTGTTGTTTTCTCAAACCTGTTTTCTTGTGATTTTCTTTGTTCAATATTGCATATCCTGCACCCATCTTCCTACACCTACACCAAAGAGTTTTATTTGCATCTCATTTCTCTATGCATCTTCTTGTCCTTTCCCCTTTTCCCCCATTCTCCATGCTAACCTGAGAGCACCAGCATCTTGGCCACGTCCTCCTGCATCGCTGCTGCCACCTTTCAGCGCTCCCTATCGAGTAATGGCCTTGATTTTAATGACTTTTTCAATTATGCTTTCTTGGCTACAGCTCTCACCCTGTAATCTCCATCATTTCCATCCATTAAACTCTTGCTTTCCCTTGGCAGCAATCAATCTTCGGTTTCTTTTAAACACTTTAAAACAGCAGAGCGCCTTTTTTTAATCCTGAATAACAGTGACAACCTCCTGACCTGCCTCACAGCAAGCTGTTCGTGGGCTATGAGAGGAGAGAAGTGCAAAGCGCAAAAGAAAGAGTGGAAAGCAAAACAGCAACAGTGTTTCTTTCTTGCCAAAGTAAACACAATTCGGGTTAGACACATGTACGTGGAGGAGTTCCTACCTGCTCTTTGACAGACGCAAGGATGGAAGAGGTCGTCTCTGTCTCAGCTCTGTCCCCATTGGAGGCCGGCATGACGGGGGCAACCATGGCCCCCTTCTCTTGCTCCGCAGGCTGGTCTGGCACTGGCATTGCTAATATAAAAAAAAGCACACACAAAAACACAGAAAGAAGAAGCATTACTCTTAAGCCAGTTAAAAGTACAGCACTGAGGAAAAAGAGGTGGGTAAAAATAGGTTATATCAATGTCAATCCAGTTCTAAAGCCTAAAGTAAGCTCACGAAATCTACTTGCGAAGGGAGAAGACCCGCGCCATCACCTCGTCTCTGTGACAGATTATCCTATAAATTACACTTGGTTTGAAGTAGCACTATTATAGCAAGAATGACTTGTGGTTTATTCAAAGACTGCGTCTCTGTCATATGAGCCATTTTCCACACATAGTATCACTTATGTTATGCCAAGAAGAAACAAAGCAACCAAATTCAGATTCAATTAAAAACTGAGACGGAAGAGGTGTGGGGGAGGGAGTGGCGAGGGACAGATATTGCACGAGATGCAAAAAAGATGTGCATGTGGGATAATTAAAAAAAAACAACAGTTATTAGCCTAACTGGTGTAGTTAGTTTAGCATATAGTTTGGCATAGTAATGTGTCAATTTGGTCAATACATTCAGCAGCTGATGTACAACGCATAGAGGAAATTAAGTCAGTTTAAAATCCTCAGAGACAAAGTGCCAATTGACATCAAAGTTTGCATTCCTGTGCCCAGTCATTACTCAGTCGACCTGTCAATCGATCCATTCAGTGCGAATAACACTTAACAAGCATGTTGGTGATGTGAATTACAAACAGTCCTCCATAAATCTGCCCACATCTTGCACATAAAAATGATGGCCCCATTAGCTGCAGAGCTGTTCTTTTTGTTTTTGTATTTAAATTTCCAGATCCGATGACCAATTTTGTTTAATAACATTATTCTGTATTTGCTCTGCTCAGCACCATTTGCAATACTGTTGTGCCTTTTATGTTATGGGAAATGGTGCCATTATAGATGAACCACGCTTGAGTGATCTAATAAAGTGGGGAATACAAATTGCAAAGTTATTTTTCTCATTCACTGTGGTCGGAAAAAAGAGCCAGTATGACATTTATGACATTTAATATCAGGTGGAACCAATCCTTTAAACAAGTCCACCACCCTGACTCAACAGTGCTGTGGATGCAGTAGATGCTTGTTGCATGTTAATGAGCTCCAAAGCCTGGATGCTACGTGCAACCAGCAATTAGTCTTCAACTTACCCACTCACAAACACATACACAGAGTCACACCTCTCACCTGTGTCACTGCCTGTGTCACCTCACAAACAGATAATGTGATTCCCCACTCATCATGATTTTAATTACTAGAATAAAGGGAAGTGATGACTTACAGAGAGCTGACAGTTCATCTCAAAAAAAAAGAAAAGGTCTGGCTGGATTCACTTCAAAAAGGTAGACGGGTAATGTTTGGGTGTACGACCTTAATCAAACATCACCTCAACAACTGCAACAAATTAACGTCTGTCTGGTCTGAATATATCTGAACAAGTCTGGATACATTGGGGTGATAACATATTTGACACCTCTAAATTGAACCATCTATAATGTGCTCCACCACCAGATGCTATTTTAAATGCTATGATAAACACACTAGAATCCTATTTTCTGCTTCAGGCCATCAAACATTGCTTTTATTTTACCAAGAAACAACCAGCCATGCTATACATAAACACTTAAAACATGATGGCACATGCTTATTTATCAAAAATGCACAATATTTAATACTTGACTTGCTTTTCATTTGAAGTTAAGACATCCATAAGAAGATACATTTGCAATTTTAAGAACCTAAAAACCATATCATTTACATCTCCTCTACCAGGCTTCACTGAAACAGATCGGTGAGCCAATCAGAGAAGAGATTCTGAGCCTTTCAGAATTGATCTGATTGATCTGTTTTATGCATGATCGAATATAAATCTAGCAAAATTTCACTTCAAACACCCAAAGAATCCAAATCCTGCAACACTGGGTGGTGCGCTGGCGGCATAGCAGATGGCAGTGGCTGTACATTTGTGATTATACAACATTGGGATCTTTAAACTGACATGGACTGACATTTTCTTGTGTGCAACTTGAATGCCTGCAGGTTAGTACTAGATGAGATGGTGGTGGAAAAAACTGGCTGTTTTCTGCCTAAAAATATACAATAGGTCAAGGGTCATATCAGTTCTAGAAACCTCATTGACCTTATCGGCCCTGCGAGGCACAGTTCACCGTGCTGGAACAAAACTGGCAGGGTGTGGTGACGCTGGTCTGAAACTCAGAGTAAGTGGTAGAAAAACTCTTTCGGCTCTCTCCCTCTCTCTCTGAATCCATGTTCTGTGGTAATTAAGTTTAAGATATTCCTAGAAGTCGACAGAGACACCACACAGTTTTTTCTGCTTTCATTTTACAATTGCTTTACAGTTGCTGTAGTAGTATCATATAAAAATAAGTTGCTTGTTGAATGAGATTCACAAGGTAAAGTCATTTTATAATTCTATAACATTAATTGGAATTGATTTAACACCATCAATAAAAGCCTCTGTGCCTCTTTCCTGTCTGAGCCAAGAGCCTCAGAGAGAGAGAGAGTGGGGGAGATAAAGAGCCTGAGAAATCAAGAAATTGGTCTGCGAGTTTTAATAAGACATCCACTGGGACAGGATTTTGTCAATACAGCAGCGCCAACTTCAGCAAAAGACCAAATAATGAAGTGATTGCGAGTGGGATTACATCATGCTGTCCGTGCTGTCTCTCACTTTACAAGTCGGTGCAAATCTCAGCCCCTCACCTCTGACATCTGATGCAGAGATCCAAGTATGTCCTCATTAACTTACACTCACCCGTTCTGTTCCCGCACAATGACATGTGTACACTAAGCTGCGCAAGTTCAGCCATACATTTCATTAGTGTTTTACTGTTTAAAGCGAGTTTTTATTTTAGAGCAGATACTTATCTACAGTAATATCATTTAGAGGGCTGATCAGTAAGACACTATAGGGTTAAGTGAGCCATTAGTATCAACTCAGACAGCTTACACAGACAGTAAACAAGTCAGGGAGGATCCACAAAGCCTACAAAAATCAAACATCCAGTCAGTCTATCAGCCACTTAGCCAGCCAGCCAGCAGACAGACTGCAGGCCAGGCAGGGTGGTGTCGGTAAATAAAAGATGCTAGTGAGACGGCCTGCATATGGTTATTTTCACTCTCACTGACAAACACCACTTCTGTGTCTGGCATCTCCCCTCCCAAGTGAAGATGAGTCACCAGAGTTTGGCTCCAGAACAACCAGAACCCCAGCAAAGACCATATTACACCATCTGGCCGACTGCCGCATTTGTATTGAACGCGATGGCCAAATGTGCAAGTCAGTGGGCAGGGGAGAGACTCGTCTCACCTCCTTTGCAGAGTTGTTTTCCACAGCAAACACCTCTTGTCGTGAACTGAGCCTTGACCTGCCACAGCAGAATACACCTATAGATGAGAATGTCCTCCATCAATAAATCAGTTAATCCTTGGTGATAGTTCTGGCCTTGGTTCCACAAACCATCCGGTTACATTTGCAGCACTAAAGTCTATTGTATTTTGAAATAGGCATGACAGACCTTTCTCATGGCAGGAAAATTACATGTGTGACTAATCACATTAATGATGGCTTCACTCAATGTAGCTGTGCCAATGAGCCGTGCCAGCGACAGCCAGCACAATACCAAAGCCCTGGAACTGGATCACCTATTTTTTTTTAAAATGCAGCCATTACTGGTTCTACCAGTTTTGTTAAGTCACAATGTCTGTGCCAAGTGGCTGTAAGTGCTGTGAGGAAAATTTGCAAATGTTGACTGTCTAACTCTGAATAAACAAAACTTTATTCATTATTGCCATTCAAGTGGCTGTCTGCATTCACAGACACTGAAGAACAGCGCTTTGCTAATCAGATAACCTCTTTTATCCAATTGTTTTGTGACATACAGTAGTATTCACAATATTTACTATACTGGCAGCAAATACAGTCACATTCAGCAAGCAACACAAGGTTTGAGTGATTTTGATGAGTGCATTTTTGTGGACTGACTCATCAGAATCACTGAAAGAAAAAAAAAACCTTAATCCAACCCCAGCACAAATGCAATTTTGGAGCCTCCGCATACAATCACACACATCATTGTGAACCATTTATTTCCTGAGGAGCAGTGATCATGTATAGAGAAGGCACAAACCCTTTGTGATTAGTGTCCAGGCAGGTGCTGTGCTGAGAAAATTGCAAAGTTGGCTCACTGTATATTGGCTGCTTCAGAGATAATCCCAGTACCAACACATTCGCCATCAAATGTCACAATACTCCATCACCCCCAATATTCTTCTCAGGCTATTGTCAGGAAGCACAGTTAAGCTGCTATTGAATAGATGTGTTATGTCCTGCAGGGTACAATGTAACAGGAACCTCAGCTTAAAGGGGGGCTTTTGTAGCTCCGGGGACACATTTAACTGTAGCACACTCTGGCTAATATGAGTTGTGTGCAGCTTCCTGTTGAACTGAGCAGGAATGACGGCTTGACATTTCATTTGGCTCAGGCCTAGATAAGACATGAAAAGCTCAGACAAAGCCTCCTGTTTTTGGCAGCATGGCAGAGGACTTAGCGTTTTGTAGAATTCCTGGGAGAACAAAGTGTAAACAATAGACGAAGTGCACATCACGGTTTGAAGTTTTACTACTAATAATTCCTTTGCAAATTTGCAGTCAGCAAAGTAGACAACGGAAAAGCTGAGGAGCAATCACGTCCTCCTCTGTGTGCATTACAGATTTCTGCTGAACAACTCAATCCTATGATTGATAGACACTGAAATATACTAATTTTACAATGTGACATCCTAGCCAGGTTTTCTCAGGTAAATCTACCCACAGCACTGCGGCTGATGTGATGTCATATCATCATAATATGTGGCTGAGAACAAAAGGCTGTGATGGTGGTTTATCATGGTTTTATGTTTCTACATCACCAGTCAATGAAAAGTATAGCCCACCGCTTGCTTTATGAAGGGAGGGAGAGACAGCTGCCTCTTATTCCTGCAATCCCTCAGTTTGGCTGCTGTGAAAACAACAACACCGCCATCTCAGAGAAATTATGTTTACAGCTAGGCTATAGTATAATATTATTTTACCACATCACATTGTGATGACAAAAGTAATTTGTGCCTGGATTGTATTCATAAAGAATGTAATTGTTGAATGAATGACTTGGTGCATTTACACCTGTGGGAGCTGATTCAGGAGATGGCGGGTGTGCACCTGGTAAAACACAACAGAGAGCAGAGTTCACATCTGTGGTGCAGTATGAGAAAGATTGTTTGGTTTAATGCTTTTAAACATGTCATGTGTCATATCACTGTGGGCTTTCTCTGTATTAAACTACTCCACGGCCATTCCCCATCATTAACCAAAGTGCTATCAGTGTCTAGACATACAAAAGTTTAATGATGATGTAGTCGCAGTAAGTGGAAATAATTCTAGGCTACCCTGCTGCATGCTGTCCAATCCCATCTTGCCATTTTCATAATTTTGCCTGTTGTCTGTATTAATATTAGGTTCTTGCTCCAGACTGTGCATGACTGTTTAGTTGTAAATGTCCTAAGTATATGCTCTAATTTGTATCACTTATAGCTTTTCAAATTCAACGAGACCTTTCAGATTTTAAAAACATCTCAAGCCAGGAGCACACTGGGTGCACTGTGTGAGTGTTTCAGTGCAGTGTTTAAACTGGCTGCATGAGAGTTACCCCTCTCAAGGTTGTATTGCGTGATAGAGATATGGAATCTTGCCATTTTTTTTCCATCCATGATACACGCATATCCCACCAAAAATAGAGAAACAACCTACTGATAGGCATATGGCTATTTGCAGCTGCCAGAGGAGAGAGCGGCACTTTAGTGATGACATTTTCTGTCAAAAATTAATTAGACATCAATTTATAATGAAGAGAAATTCAATATAGGAAGAACCCACAAGCTTTATGTAGACATATATGAACAAGAGCTAGATATTGCTGCTCATTAACTGAATCAATTCATTTCTGAGTCACAAGGTCCTAATTTGATTCGATTTGATTCTTAATTCAATATCAGTTCAGTTGGAAATAATTCAGTTACAATCTCAGTTTGGCTTGGATATGAATGAGATTCTTGGAAAACTAATGCTGCAAATTGAACCTCTATCCTGGGGCATTACCAACAATATTAAAACAGTTACATGGATGCACTAGATGCCAAATTGAAGGATTGCAGGTACTAGAAGATGCAGCTGTCTCTCCCTCCCTCCATAAAACAAGCTGTAGTGGGCTATTTTCATTGATTGGTGATGCAGAAACATAAAACCATGATAAGCCACCATTGCAGTTTTGGTTCTCTGCCACATAGCAGCCAGACAGCCACACATGCAACTCAAGAAATGATGTGCGTCAGCTACCTGGATGCACCTGTTCGACACGACTAGCAAAACAACAACAACAACAGTGAATGACTTGCTTCTATTTCACGTATTTACTTTGACTATTTGCTATCGAAACGCACATCACACATCTGTCTTTGTCTTTGAATTTATTAGTGACTTCACAGAGACCTCTTCTACTGTCTTTGTTTGTTTGTTTGTTTGTTTGTTTGTTTGTTTGTTTGTTTGTTTGTTTGTTTGTTTGTTTGTTTAATCCCTCATGTGGCTTCTGTTGCACAAACCAGAGCATGAGCTCAGATAAATAGCGGCTCGTTTCCAACATTTGACAAACACAGTTCCTCTCGTGACATGTTTACATATATTTTACTCACTTGTGTAGAACACGTTGAGCCATAGCGGACACTTTCATCCATTCAGAAGAGAAGTTGGGTACAGCCAGGCAAGGCTAGGCTAGGCTAGGCTAGGCTAGGCTGACTTCCCAGGAATAGCAGCTGTCGCCTTTCTCTATAAACATCTCATAGGCTATAAAAGACTTTGTGAGAAGAGTCAATGGCTGATTTAAGAAACTTTTCTGTCTTTTCATATTTAACGCTAGCCTACTAATTAAGGCATGAATTTACCCGGAAAGACCACCTGCAGCTACCTGACAGAGAAGTGCTCTGCTTTGGTACCCGGACGATTGCTCTGTGCGTTACTGACGCAAGGAAACAGGCTACCTAAATGACAACTTTGACAATTTCCTTTTTTAATTAGCTCTCATATAACACATAACATTGAAGTGGTCACATCTTCAAGCCCGTAAAAACGAATCCTTTCAAGTTTCAAGTGGAGATAGGCTAAATAATAATATTTACTCTTTTCTCTCTTTTTTTTTTATCAGAAGAGCCAGATATCAAGACCTCTTGACCTGACCAAGGCAGCGTTGGCCTACATGTCATAGCAAATAAAGATATCAATAAAGAAAACAAACACTGTGGCAGCACTTTCGGCCTACATGCCCAGATCCACATTCATCAGCATGTTATGAACACTGGAATATTTAATGAAGATCAGTAAATTCTTAGGCTATAGGCCTAGGCCTATATGTTTTGTTTTTTTCCCACATGTTTTTAAGGCAGAAGTGATGTCAGCTGCCAGCAATGCAGGCAGTTTGTCCTTGGCTTCAAAGTAGCTTTGTTTTTTAACCTGGTAGACTTCACCTACACACCACACCTAGTATGTAGACTATAGGCTACATGAAACAGTTCACATGCTCTGTATGAACAAGAACCTCAACTATATAATGCCCTTTGATTTTAAGAGAGGCTGCAGAACTGAAAGCTCTGATAAGATTAAGCAGAAATGGCTTCAGAATTGTAAAGTGGGGGCTGATAAAATCTGTTGATCAGGGTTCACTGAGAAGTTGCCCTCCTAATACATCTGTTGAATTATTGTGGCATCACATTAAGTAGCTATATTTAACGATTGTCACTGCCACGCAGTCTTACACTGCACCACAGCACCTCAGAACAAAGCAAATTTTTATTCTCTTCTCGGGATGATATTATTCCAGTATTTCTCTGCATGGAAAGTAGTTATTTGCTGTTTCAAATCTACAGGATATTTGATCTCTGACTGAAATCTTGTATAAAAGACTGTAAGGCTGTATTCATCTAGTGTCGCCCCCGTACAATGTGAAATCAGTTGAGTAATTCACAGCCTGCTTTGGGTCTCTCCTCTGCATCAACATAAAGCTGCAAGTGATGAGGGAGCAACTTTACAACACCTGGTGGTGGAAAAGACAGCAGCATGTTGGATTTTATGAGGCTGGAGCAGAGTAGCAGAGTCGTCGGATACTGCGTAACAGCAACTACACCGCAGGGGCACTGCAACCACACCACATAGGAGAAGAACAACACTTTGAAGCTCTGCCATTGCATTGCTATTGCTGTTGCATTGTATAGGGATGTTTCAGACACCAGTGTTGATCGACGGGTCTGCTTCCTTTACTTACGCTATTACTGTTATCCATCATTCAATCCATTATCTACCCACTGCATCGATACGTCAATTCATTTGTGTTTGTGTAATTTTCCATGCTGCATTCAGCTGCATGCATATTGGCTTTCCATTACATTACAATGGATCCTTTGGTTGCCAATTAAATTACGCCATATGTTGAAATTGAGCTTTTTAGCACCTCTAACCCATGCTCACGCTCCGACCCCACAAGCCTTCACACATATCTACACCTTGCAAACACACAGACATCCAGTATGCGCACACACACACACCTTACTCATTGTTCTGTGGGTCTCTTTCCATTTTGTGTCTCTAGCTTGCAATACATAATGGTAAAGGGCGACTGCTTAAAATTTAAGCGCTCTGAAATAAGTACCCTCAAATGTCAATTGATTGATTGATTTTCTTTGTTGTAAAGTTGAGGATGTAGCTCTTAAATTTATTTTATGCCAACAACATTCATTCACATGTATTAAGAAAAAACACAAAGGATGGGAACTCAGTCTTCAAAGGCTGAGTCCCAAGTATTGCGTGATCGGGAAGCAACTGTCCTCAGCACGTTTGAGTGGGCGGCTCCTCGGAGGAATACAATCAAAAGAGTGCACTCCACCCCACACATGAAATGACACTGCTGAAATATTTATACGAAGCTTTGAAATACAGTGTAGGTTGGAAGGAATGTGTGACGGTTGTAGAAAAAGGATGAGGATGATGTGAAAATACGGGAGTGCAAGGCATAGGTATTTGAGTCCTCCTGGTGTTCATTTTTAAAGACCTTTTGACATGGCCCAGTGGAGGAAGTGCAGGTGTAAGCAATGAGATTAATGACATCTTTTTGGTATTGTGAATGGTGGCCCCTCAGTTGTCAACCTGTCATTGCTTGCTGGGATACAATAGTCCTCGTTAGTGTTATTAGTAACACCTGTGCTTTTCCCCATACTCAAATTCTGACTCACTAACTCATTTATAAGCATTGCAAAATAGAACATTTGAGTCATGCTGATCTCTTGTATCCAGAAAATGCTCCCCATGTGAGCAGCCTAAAGAAACTCGCCGCGAGTCAAAATCATATCCAGACATTTGAGAACACGTCATTCATACACCTGCGAAGAATGTATGATGGACTTTCTGTGGCTTTGATATAAGATGTGTCTCAATTCAGGGGCAGCTTCCCTCAGAGGCTGCATTTACCGATTGCATCACAGCTGGACAACCAGGCACCAGCAGAGAGGCATTTTTAAATGTAAGTGTTGTGTTTCAGCTCAGTACATCTGTTAAAACCAAGGGGCCTTGTGAAATAAAAAGGTCCGTGTTGTCAAGGTTGCTAGGCGACAGGAACCACGCTTTGCAACGCAACGGTAGCAGCAGGCACAGCTGGTGGAGGCAGTGTAAATCCTCCATGGACCAGATTGTCTCATTTCAGTGCGGCCTTCACTGTCTACAATAGTTACAAAAGTCCAGGCCTTCATAAACCTGATACTACAACATATTTACAGACTAAAGGTCAATGCAAGGACTCACTTACACTCAATGGTGATTGTCAAGTGGATTGGACATAGAGAAGTGCCACTTTGTTGTTATGGCCAAGATTTCTGATAGGCTACTGAAAATGTGTCATACTGTATATTGCACACTTTAAAGGCTGGCTAGATTAATCTGTTCGGGCTGCCGTACAAACATGCCGGAGCAGGCGACACTCTCTGAAGCAAGACCCTTGCTGTACATAGCCTATATATAAAAGAATTATAAGGCAACGAAAACCAAACAAATTTTAGTTTATAGCGATTATTATACTATGGGTAGTATATTCATATTAAATTAAATACATAAAACACACAGAGAGACATGTGACTTAAATGTAAGGCTAGGCTGATTACCTATTTAATCAAATCTGAAACTTTTGAATGACATATTTACATCTTCTTTTCATTGCATGATTGATAGATTTACCATGACGGTCACAGCATCCAGAAAGACTGCACTGAATATGAAATACAATGACCTCACTGAACATATACTTGCCCATGTTATTGTTTAGGTAGCCTAATAACCAGTGTTGATTAGTTCAAATGACTGTGCTTGATGTAAATGATCCCTGCATTTGTAGACATTGCCTGTGGGCTGACATGATCTCTTTTTGTATTCAGAAGCAACTTTTGAGAGTAAGGGGAATAGAGGATAGAGAGCAGGGGATATTTTTTCCTGCTGATATGTTGAGGGAATTTCTCCTGGTTAATGTAAAATGCTGAAGTGTTCTCCATCGAGCCATAAAGAGTAGCTCTCTCGTCCTCTAGACACAGACAGTATTCACTCTGTACTTCCTTTGACATGGTTTAATTGGCCTAAGAGGAACTAATACACTGTATATGTTTCAAAGACAAATGTTTCCACAATGGCTCAGTGTTACATGGCTATTCATGCATTGTAGAGCACATTTATGGTGACTCAAAGCCAAATTATAGTTTCTGATGGGAAGTCTCTTGAACCCACAAGCACTGAAGGAAAGACATGTACATTTGAGCGCACACACTCGCAGGCACACAGCTGTTAATGATGTATTCCTCTGGGCCTAAATGCATATTGCTGTGATCCATGTCAGCATTATTAAAACTGACTTATTCTAACCTTTTTATCTACTTTGTATTTCCAATACACATTGATCGCTATCAAATCTACAGTATAGTTAGTGCCATGGGGCTAATTCTGCGAGGCACTACTGTTATGTGTTTCCTCTCCCTCATTATGCATCTTCCCTGACAAATTTCAGGTTGCTCCTCCTCCTACAGAGAGGACACATGAAAATCATATAGTATTAAACTTAATAATCTCTCTTACAATGCTCAAAACAGGGAGACTATTCCACTGATATTCCAGACCACTTTCTCAAATACATTTATATGAAACTGCCATTTCCAATTTACCTAAAAACACATTTAGCCCAGCCCAAGGCAATTCATTCGGCAAGGAAATGTTCTAGTTTGATATAAAATGGTTAGTCATCTTTAATGTTTCCCTTTTTGTTTCTCATAACCCCATAGTCAAATGAGGAATGTGTGCATTAGACTGGAAAGAATAGACTTGATATAAATTCAACTTAAAATATTTTGTATTTGTATCTGACAAAAATGGGTAAATGTTACTTTATACACTGTATCATTAGCTGTGAGCACTTGAGCAGTATCCTCAAGAGTAAGAATAACAACCAACCCTTGCATACATGTACAGCTCACAGCCCTAATGTCAGCATGAGTCAAAACTGGCGAAATTAAGAAATAATAATTATAATTTCCACATCCAATTTTGCTTTTCAAAAATGATTCGCATATTCTGGCACACAGGAATGTCTTGGGTGATTGATAGCTCCAATTTACCTACATGTGGCATCTAATATTAAACTCTGAATAATGCATAATTCAGTTAGCACTGCGGAGAGATTGAGAGTGCACACTACATGCATGTAGACAAATGCACACACAGAAACATGCATATGGCATGTGAATTAAAACATATACCCATGTGGGCGAGCATGTAAACATTTCTGAATATGCAAACACACCCACAACTTAAAATAGATATACCCTGTGCATAATTAGAACACCATGACAACCAAAAGCATAACAAATGGGCTATAGCACCTGTACTGTCTTTATGTCATCAACAGATTTATAAAACCATGTACATCAATTGCAAAAGAACTGTTATGTGACTTTGTTCAAATTGAAACAAGTATACTGTATCTTGAAAAAATGTTGTCATGTATAAATCGTGTTTTTCAGTAGACATCCACATTCAAAAACAAATGTGTGCACACCAACACAGTCTTGCAATGGACAAACACTCACGAATGTAAATCACTCACTGATGCAGTATGCAAGAATGTCTGTGATTTACCAACTGGTGCATAAAGCATTTGGGCCGTCTGTAGTCCCCGGGTCCAAGAGGGCCGTAATAATATGCAATCATGTGCTGAAAGGACTAAAAGCGTGAACATCCATATTATGCACAGATTGAAAATGTGTATTGGTGGTCTGTCAAACTTAAATTCCCCCCAGGAGATAAGAGCCAGCCCAAATAACTTTGGAGGAGGCCGGACCAGACTAGGGGTGGGTGTGGCTCATGGCTCCAGCAGCCTCAGTTATTCTGAAGGCTGGTCACAGACATCTGTGATCTGATGCCTGAGGCCTGTTTTGCTCACTATCAAAAGCCCCAGAGCAAGCAGTCAACAGAGACAGCAGCATTGATTATTTCAATCAATACCCCCAACTATTGCTACTGTAGCATTTCTGTGATATACTCTGGTCTGTTATTTGGAGTACAAAAATTATTTGGTACTTTATAGAAAAAAAATTAATATTTAATAGATTTCTCTTAAAAAAGTAACACATATATTTTCAATTGTTGTTGTTATTGTTGGTGTAGCCTGGAGCACTAAAAGTACTGCACACACACAAACACACAGACACACACACGAATGCGCTCACACACAGCTCAGTCAGGCAGCTGGGAGGCAGCGAGATGGTTGACCTAGATTGGGTGCTGCGCTTGAAGACATGCAGGAGAAACCATCTGCATACAAAGTTAGAAATCTCTCCCCCAAATGTCAGAGAAACCAGGGAGGAGAGGAGCAAATAATTCCAACTTTTTTTTTCCTTGAATGAACAGAATGATGTAAATTTTCTTCCACAGACAGTGGAGACAGTAGGAAGACAGAAAATAAACATACAGACACACTGAGGAGCCATGTGATCCCAGTCCCACTCTGCTGTCTGTGCACACACACAAGCACAGCTTCTATTAGTTTTATTCTCTATTTTGATGGATTTTTTATGATGCAAGCAGGGCATATATCATTTTGAGAATACAAGATCATGGACAAAGACTATCTGGCATTAAATTTATGACATAACTCAAACAAAACAATGGTGATCAGATTTTTCGCGATTACAAAAGCAACATTTTACCTCTAGCGGCTGTAAACAATTGACAGCTCATAAGCAGCATCATCACCTTGACTGGCAGACTAATAAATACTGTGGTTGATTAACACGTCTGAAATAAAGCTGCTGCTTCCCAAAGCAAGAGCTGTCAGCAGGAAGGCGGCGTGCCACAGCTTCTCCTGTCACTTCAGAGGCACAAGACCAGAGACGGACAGGAAGTAGCAGTAAGTCAAAGATGGAGATTATGCAGTGTGGATAAAGTGGTTTAGAAGTCAGAGAGGCTAAGTGATCACAGAGATAAGAAGTCAAATCTGGGATGAAGGTTTAAAAAAAGAGTGAGGATGAAAGGCAAAGACAAAGCAGAAGAATAGGAGAGAAGGTAAGTAGAAATCAGGCACTTTCTTTTGTCTCACACATCCATCTGACTTCCTTCACACCTCTCTGAACAATGAGCATCTCCTCATAATTGGCATATTGCCAGTCATACATATGCACACAGGATGCAAACAAGCTTTCCACTTCCTTTGACACTGATTTTCTCAGGTGGAAATCTTCCAAGTGGAGGAGAGCCTGTGATAACAGTGCCCATGTGGAAATGAGCAACAGGGTTCATGGGAAATGTGGTTTTCCTTCTAGAAAACACCACTTGTGGGACAAGGTATGTGCAATATATTGTTGATTTAATGGTGAAACACAAAATAACACCATGAATTTTGCTTATTACCTGGTCGCCCTGTCATATTGGCTGAATGATCTGTATGACATGGTTCAGGGATGGTGACCAGCATTAAAGGGACAGTTCACCCCAAAAAGGCCTACTTATTTAATTTTTTTCAGGACAGTTTCTCATGTTGGGGCTTCAATACAAGGCGGACATTACAAACGAGCTGTGTGGAGGTATTTGGATGGTTTTTGGTGGGTGTGAAGAAAAGTGGGCTCGGTTCGCTACCGTCATATGGGCATGCAGTGCTGCACAGAGCCCCGCTGTAACTCTGAGAAGGCACGGAGGACTCTGAAACTTCTCACAGCCCTTAGTTGACATAAGGGTGAGTGAGTGAAATTTTGGGTGAACTATCCCTTTAACTCAAGAGTCCTATCACCAGCCAGCAGAGCACACACTTCACCACTCGTTCTTTTTCTGTCTCACTGTTTGATTTATTTCTCAGTCTCCATTATTAATAAAAAAAACTCATTCCATCACTTGGGATGGAAACTCAACATATGTTTGTGTATTACAGGAGCCTTGGCAGGAACCATGACATTTGCAGTGACACACTGCATTAGGTACAATAACTTGTGCATTTCATGAAACTTGCAAAGACATGACTGTAATGGCGTGCAATATTCCCAAATCAATTTATAGAGCCTGTCTTTGTAAGAAAAACAGGGAAAGGCTAACACCTTGCAGCTGCCTGCGGGAAGGACAGTCATGCCAATCTGTCTCTTTAAAATCTCTGAGACCCTCTCAGAAGCATTGTCCTTGACTTACTATCCTGCAGGAGAACACAAGGCAGTGTGTATTTTTACAGTGTTTTCAAACTTTTAAACATTTACCAAAGTACAAAATAATCTGCAGCCTTCAGTGGACCAACTGTGCGAAGGGGTTATTTGCAAGAAAAGCAGAACATTGTCTACATCTGGCTCCTGGGGTGTGTCAGTGTGTTTCACAGATTTTCCAATTATATATTTTCAAGTCTATCTAAACAACAAATTCTAATGCCTTAACACATCACGCTATGGGGAAAGTAGAAAGTAGAACTTATATACCGTCTCACATTTCTCACATGGTAGCAAGTGTTAAAGAACATTGCCAGTATGATCATGTTGCACTTGCTTTACAATGCCCCAATTATAAAGTGACAATTGTGGCAGCTTCTAATTTGTTTCTTTCCATTTCCAGTGCAACAATCTATACTGCTCTGTTCCTCTTTACGGTAAGGGCAGCCTACACAACAGATAATGAACTAGTAATGAAATAGTGTTTGTTTGTTTTTTCTTTCTGTTCTACTTTGTTTTGAAGCCTCAGGTCCAGCACCATCAAGTTGCCGCTGTCAGGGGAAAAAGCATCATTAGACCCTCTCCCAAAAGTTCAGCCAGAAAAGTGGCTTGTGCAGGCCACCAGGAGTTCAAAAACCTCCATTAATTAATAACTGAGCCCAGGCTCCAGTTTCGCTCCTGTGGGCAACTAGTTCCAAAACAAACCTTGGTAATTTTGCTACTTGGACAATTGACAGACATGAATAATGAGCAGGCTGCCGCTGTCCCTTTGAGACCCTGTAGTGAAAGTCAGGCTGGTGATATGAATTCTGGACATAAGTGCCCCAAATATAACTGCAGAGTGCCGACACCAGCTATTTGCTTTGCGGGCACATCCTGAATGTGTCTATTAAAAACCACCTCCACCCCAATCTTTCTCTCCCTGTGCTCATGAAACGGAGAGGTGCCTAGCAGCTAGAAAAGAAACTTCAGCCTTTCATATGGTGGAATAAAAAAGCACACAAACAATGGAAAGATCTGAAGGTCACTCATGATCATACTTTATGTCAATAAAATTTGAAAAATACGTGAAGGAATCTGCATGTGTTCCTTGCATTCCCTTGTGATACAAACACGCTGAAAGCTTTTACGGGATGTGAACTATTGTGTGTGAAATTATAAAATGTCGATAACACCTACACCTCTGCCTGTTTATTCAAATACACTGTCTGAAGATATTATACCTCTGAAATGTTTGGAATTCAAGGAAAATGCCACTTTGCATCACTCACCCAAGTCTGCACAATTACCATCTGAGCCGCTGACTTTTGTAAAGTGCTAACGTGTTAACACCGGAGATGACATGCACTCCCAGCACCTTTGACAGGTGGATGTGGAGAGATGGCGTGACTGGACTGAAAGAAGTGCTTTTAACCTATTCTCCCTCATCTTAAACACTTGTTGGAGAATGGAGACACACGAAGACTGAGAAAGACTGTGACAGAGAAAAAGAGAAAACTGTTACTCAGACGGAGAGCAATGGCGGTACAGTGGGTTCAGCTGATAACCTTGACCGTGATTGTTCCGTGTTGTACGTGAAGATATGATTGGCATTCAAAAGGGAGTGAGGACCAGCGTTTACCTGGGTGTTATCTCTAAAACAGCAGGCCGGAGATGCTCTGTAATCTAATGAAAGAGTGCGGCCCTCTGTGACAGGACCAAGAGGGGAAAATGAAATGTAAAACCAAAGAAAAATAGGTGGTCATTTCATATCTGACTGTTAGTTTTACATAGCGTAGTAAACATGACAGTGTGGAGATAAAAGCTTTAAAAGCCACCCACAAATACATTGCTTCAATAAAAACGGTCCTATTCACTAATTCCTGCTTCTGTCTAAGATCATTTCTAGGTTGTTGTTCTGTTTTCATCTCTCTGTGGTGTAGACCCCCCCAACACACAGACACACACACAGAGACCTTGGAGCGCAGCAGATCAACAGAGTGAGGAACGCAGTTGGAGGTAGGTAGAGGGAAAAGGATATGAAAGCAAGCAAGAAAGAACGAAGGTGGAAAGAGAGTGGGATAGAGGGAAAACTTCACACATACCCTGCTGCAGGCTGATCATGTGAGCCTGCCTGAGCTTCATACACAGACTGCTTGCACATTTCTGTTTAAATTCATTACATAACCAGATGCTTCAGACAGCATGATAGATACTTGCAATATAAATAATTGGGTTAAATCCAGAGGCCAGCAAAAAGAAAAAAGAAAAAAAGTATAAATTCATACAATCCCCTCACCTTAGTGTAACTTGCACTTGAACAGGGTACCTTCGTCTTGGTGATACCCTCAGGTGAAAAATGAATAACTAGTAAATTCAAAGCTGATATTCTCTTTCTTTTTTAAAGGAGACATATTATGAAATTGAAATACTTCCCAGGTGTCTTTAAGACATATCTGTGACATGCTTTGGTCAAAATACCCCAAGGATCAAACGTCACAGATCAAACGACAGTGCCTGTCCCTTTAAATGCAAATGAACCACTGTTTGCCCCGCCCCTTCTACCGGTCCCAGGTAGGGGTGGTATTATGCAAATTCCAAACCTAGTTATATCACTGGAAGACAACTGAGGGAACAGCTCGTAAAACCACGTGGATTTTAATCTAAGGAGTATGCACATTACAGATTTTTTTGTCAATTCTCACATTTTGGAGGCCGAAAGGCAAGACAAAGAGCCTAAAGTGATATTTCCATAATATGTCCCCTTTAAATTCAAAAATAAAGTTATTGCCAAATTCCATATGTCTTGGAAATATCAACCCTGGCATCTAATATCACCTGATTCACTTAAAGACATGAATAACACATTGCACCCTTTATGCAAAACGTACTGTAAGTAAACAGCAGCTTCAGCTACGACGCACATATTGCTGCTCCACTGCATCCAGCAACTTCCCATTTATAACACAGCTTACCACAACATAAAGTTTTATTATTTCGATTCCATAGCAGAGGCTTCTGTTGTACTGTTGAGCTCACCACAGTATGAAACCTATAAAGCCACAGTATAGGAGCTGTGCTGTGGCATGTGAGGGAGAATATACCCCTGAGAATTGGATAAGAGAGGCCGGGAGCTGTCGGGTAAACGACTATATCAACACACATCCACACATCCTATCCTTCACAGCCTTGACACTTAATACATATATAATTTACATGAGGTGACAGCGTTTGCAAGCACAAACCTGCGCGCACGCACACGCTGCCATCACCACTGCATGCTTTGAAAGCTGTTTTGCATATACATACATAGTTAAAGATATGAGAACACCTGTAAGTAAAGATCACACAGAGACTTTAAATCACTGGATCCCTGAATTTTGGTACAGCAGCTATCTGGTTTTATCAAATGCTTCCATGCAATACTTTTATAAACTGTCAAATAATTCATTTTAATTCAAATGAATACAAAAAGAAAGAGTTCAAATGCATGAATACAATGACAGTTTTCACGTGTTAAAAGGTTTCTAATTTTGCATGTTGTGAATCAGAGTTTGACAACACCCTAAGCTAGTACCTTTATCCCCACCACAACTGCAAGTAGAACAGCCAACATTCCATGTATACCTAGAACCGCCAAGAGGTCATTTTGACCTCCATTCACTCTAATGCAAAAATGGTAAATGGACTGCATTTATGTAGCCATATATATTATAAACCCAGCCAGACACACAGTTCAAAACACTTCATAGTAATGCTTCACATTCATATGCATACACATATTTTACAAAAAATAACAAAAATGGTTGCTAGGCAACCAATATAGACGACTCTTTATTTTTCTATTTTCGAACAGTGTGTGTATGTAAAAATTTTCAAAATTGTTTCAAATTTTTGAATTCATGTCCATTTCTCATGAGAGCAAGGGATTGTCATTGTTATGTTCAATGTTTATGAGTAATATTAGTTTTTTATCTGTTTGACCTGTTTCAACTGTTTGACAACTTTCTAGTATCTGACCTCGTGTTGTGTTGTGGGATGAGGTCAAAATGACTAACTAACTAAATAACTAACTATAACTAACTAACTGGCAAACTGAGTGACTAAATGGACATTATTTAGCCCAGATTGCAATGATTGGAAAATCAATTTTATACATTTTTATATACACACACTATTCGAACAGTAGAAAAATGAAGAGTCATCTATGTTGGTTGCCTAGCAACAACTATTGTTATTTTTGGTAAAGTATGTGTGTGTATATGAATGTCAAGTATTACCATAAAGTGTTTTGAACTGTGTGTCTGGCTGGGTTTATGATATATATGGCTACATAAATGCAGTCCATTTAGCATTTTTGCATTAGAATGAATGGAGGTCAAAATGACCTCTTGGCGGTTCTAGGTAAAACCTCTCTTTTCTTCGCTCTCTTTTATATCAGAATCACGAAAACGCATAAGATGATGTAGAACACACTTTTAGGAAAAGTCACCAACTGGGAGACCGAGGGTTTTTACGCAAACAGAGTTACGTGCATTTTAAGAAGCGAGAGAGGTCAAAATGACCTCACGGCGGTTCTAGTGTTAAAACTCGTAAGGATGCGTGATTAATCCCTACTCACAACTGTGCAGTGGATGCAGTTTGTCATTGTTAATGGGGATCTGGAACTTTTAAAAATCCATTTCCTTATAGCTTTAATTGTTGTTGAATTCTCTCTCATTTACATAAGTATTCAAACTCTTAATTCAGTCATTTGCAGATGCCTCTTTGGCAGCAATTACAGCCTTTTTGGAGTTATGTCTTCAAATAGTTTTACACCCCTGCATGGTATGCCTCACCACCACAGAGGTCTGTAGACGCTCCTTGGGACTTGACAGCTTGGTTTTTGCTCTGATATGCAGTGTGAATTGTCGCTTCAAATACACACAGGTGTGTGTCCTTCCTAACAATGTTCAATTAATTCAATTTGCCACAGCTGGACTCAAGTCCTAGACACATCTCAATGACAATTAAGGCAAAGGACATTCTGAACTACCACAACAAAGGGTCTGAATACCTTTGGAAATAATTAGATTGCATTCTGGGTAGCAGGTTGGCGCAGACAGTGGTTGACAATGTTGCCTCTGGGTTCGATCCCGGAGCCTGTGGAGTTTGCAGGTTCTCTCTGTGCCTGTTTGGCTTCTCCAGCTTCTTACCACAGTCCAAAGACATGCACACTAGGTTGATTGGCAACTCTAAAATTGGCCGTAGGTGGGATATATCAGCCGTGACTGGCATCCTCTCTAGGGTGTACCCCGCCCTGCATCCAGCTGGGATCCAATGGAGGAAAGATTTGAGTTTTTACGGCTTTAGAAGGAATCTGAAATGTGTGGGTTTTTTTTACTTTGGTTATTGAGTTAAGATTTAACAATTGTATCCAGATAAAATTAGATCTACAATACAATAAAGAGAGTCTGAGTAATTTCTGAGGCCCTTTATGTTCCTTTAGTGTGATTATCAGCAAGCCAGATTATCACAAATAGACATTTTGTGGAGGGAATTTAAATGGAACTGCACCGCTGCTGTCTGATATGCAAGACATGCATGTGAACAAGTGACACGCATGTGCACAAGCACACACATGGAGATGAAGGCTTACACAAAAGGCTTGGATGTTATTTTCATGCTCTTCCAGCTGCTCTGTGCTGAAAGTCTCCCCACTGGTTGTGTTTGATCCCACTGTGATGCCATACATCAGACAGAGGAAGGGAGATCCCACTGGGACCCTGCTGCCTCAGTCCTATCAGCATGATGTCATCCTCTCGCTCACTCACCTCTCCCTCTCCGTCTCTTTCCCCCCTCACTGTCACTCCCACTATTCCTCTCCATTTACCCGGCTGCATCACTCCTCTGCCTCTCTCTCCCCTCATTGTTCATTTATTTCATGTGCAGTTGTCGCGTCTTCTCTTCGGGGACGATCATCAATTCCGCTGCAAATACAGTGTTTGAATGTCTTTGCCGTTTTGTCATGTAAATCACTGGGCATCAAAGTCATGATGTGTTTTGTAGCTCTGTAACATAATTTATTAGCTGCTGCACAGGTCATGTGGAAACTGTTGCATCATTACCGGTAATATATTGGATCCTATACGTCTATATGTCTGACATGTGACTGTGCGTGCAGTGTGGTGCAGGTGTGTGTTAAAGAATTATCGCTGTGCTGGCATTTCAGTTTCAGCATTATTGTCCCATTCTCCTCCTTATCAGCTACTAAACACATTCCTCCAGACAAATGCACCAGAGTGGCGTGTGTGTGTGTGTGTGTCTGCCTGGGTGTCCATGTTTAGCCATAATTGTGACTGTTTGTTTGGCAACGCCTGAATGAAGTGCGTAACATCTCGCGCAAGTTTGTGTGTGTGTGTGTCAGACAGGGAAAATTTGAGGGAGATGGGATGAGCGACAGAGACGGAGAGAGTGAGAGAGAGAGAGATAAAGATAAAGGCATTCAGTGCCCACTCTCTCTGGGTCCAAAGCCCTTGGGTGTCACAGAAGAGTTCCACTGTGTTAATCTCTGTGTAATAACTGAATCACAGAGAAAACAAAAGAGCTCTCTCCCTTTTCACAAGCCAAAAGGCCTCGGGGCGGCTGGTTAGTCTGTCTGCATGAGCACAGAATATGTGTGTATGTGTGTGCGCGCGCATACATATACATGTATGCCTGAAAATTGAAAGCCAGACACCAAGCGCTCGGCCTGACTCTGATCTGAATAAAGCGAGTGAGGTTATGAATCCTGACTCTCAGGACAGAACATTCAATTAATAATAAATTCAACAGCAGAGTGTTGAGAGGGATTGTTTGCAAATGTAACTTTTAGAAATGTTGCATTAAGTCCAGTCCCCTGCTACTGTGGTTGTAACTCATTAAAAAGCACTCAGGATGTTTCTTTATATTGGTGCGATCGGGCTACTGGTGCTCCCTGCTGCTGAAGGACCTCGGTGAGCTGCTAATGTACAGCTTCGACTGTACCCTGACCGTTTATATATGTGTGTGTGTGTGTGTGTGTGTGAATGAGTGTGTGTGGGTGAGAGATGGACAGAAACGGACCAAAAGAAACACTGCTGGATTAGGAGAGAGAGCAGTAAAGGTGCAGCATCATTATCCACTGCTGCTTCACTGAAGTAATTTACCTGGGAGCTGTTCTGCTGCTGCCTGAACGAGAGAACCAGGCTATCAGGGTTATTTGAGGGTTGGTTAAGTCTAATAGGAGAGTTTTCAAGTGCTGTTGAGAGAAGGAAGGTATCATGAGTTGAACACAAAGACAGAGAAAACATGTCGCCCCCAAGTGATGGCCTTGATAGACTACAAATGATGGGCACAACGAGCCTTATCATGTTTGATGAAGAAGAGTTGCCGGGGAAACAAGATAACAAATCCAGCCTGGAAGTAAACACAAATGAATGTTTTAGCAAAAACTATGAAAAGTTAAAGAAACCACAGAAGAAGAATCACATGGGAGATTCCAGTAGCAGAAAACGAAGCAAGGAGCTGCTCAAATTATTAAAGGGACAGTTCAACATTTTTGGCAAATTGGCTCATTGCCATAATCCCTATAGTCAAAGCAGTAGGTTCATTACCTTTATTTGTTGATGTGAGCTATTTTTAGAACAGCGGAGCTGCTCAGAGCTGCTCAGAGCTACGCTATGGAGGCTGATGGGAATTCTTGGTTTCTCTCATCAAACTCGTCAAATACACAATCCAACAACTCCAAAACGCTCTCCTGGACAAGTTGTGACCTGCACATTCACCACGCTATGAGATAATACCAGAACATTATGAGACGGAGTTGTTTTCAGGGTAAATGCAGAGACTGCTTGCCAAAAAACTGCCCCCAACGGGAATGCGCATCAGTGAATTTGCATGAATTTGAATTCTCGAAAACAACTCGGTGGCAAAATGTTGAACTACAGTATCCGTTTAATGTGCAAAGTTTTTTCTTTGCATAATGTACTGTACATACACACAGTATGTATGTATATAGGTAGCAGGAAGCGAGTGCCAGAAAAAAAAAGAAAAAAAAAAGAAGAAAGAAATCTGTTTGGGGTCCAAATTAAAGGATCCATGGCTGCCAAAAAGCCTGCCAGCCGTTTATACATGCAGGTCAGGAAGTAGAGGAAGACGATGAAGAGGAAGAGGAAGAGGAAGAGACTTGCAGGTGTAGAAGCTAATCTCCAGAGCATCACACTGTGAGTTAATTACTGCTAGTCGCTACAGAAAAACATCTCTCAGCCGCAAAGGCAGCAGGAATAATCAATAGCCAAAATTAATAACATGATGAATTTTACACACATGCTAATTCAATTTTAATCATGCAACCTTTTATTATATACTTCACGTTCGTTTTAGCCGTGATAAATATTAGTATTTACCAAGGTCTGGAATCGATTGTGATCGGCTGGAGGGTGTTCATTATGTTTGTTTAACATCGAGTTGAATTAACACTGAGCGAATGCATATGCTAGATTTACACCAAGAAGCCAATGGATTTTCTGTCGGCCTTGTTGTTGTTAAACAGCAACACACAACAGCTATGAAAGCACGTTAGCTGGGAATTCATCTGATTAACCCTCCATGCAGCCCTCGACGTTTTAACCCTTAATTTAATCTATTAATCTATTTGCCATGACCATTATAGGCTGGCCTCTGAGATCCGACAAAAACATCAAATTAAAATCATGCTGTTATATTTTCATGGCTCTGTCATCCCCTCACCACTTTGTATGACAGGTTGCTGCCATGAAAATTTGAATTTCAAATTCCCCTTACCCCTCCAACAGGTCATAATGATTGCACTTTAATGATTGATCAGTTCCCCTCTTGCACTTGCCAGACTACAGTTAATGAGATCCAGCCTGTCTGGGAATCCGTACCAGCACCACCAACATGACTGAATAAATGTAAAACAAAAAAAGGAGAAGAAGAAAAGAATGAATATGATAAATAAACAGTACAGCATAGCAAAAAACAAACATTTCTTTAAAAAAAAATACATATTGACAGAATGGCAGTATCCCCTGCAAACAATTCACCACACTGCATCTCAACTCCATCCAGTGATAAAACAGAATCGGTACTTTTTGCTCTACTTTGATGTGCTCCTCACAAAGTCAAATCCCCTCCCTCTAATTGCCCATTATACCACTCCATCTCTGCAGTGGGCTGATGATCTCTGCCGTCATAGCAACCACAGTAACCATGCGAGCGGTTACCACGGCTTCTCTTCAACTGGATCCTCATGAACTCTTGCTGGTAACCTGCTGACCTTGAATTTACCCTGTGGCATACGTATGTGACGAGGGCAGAAAACAAGACAGTGGGTATGTGGGCTCTCCCTAATTATTACAGTATGTGCATTGGGGTCTATTCTGTGTCTGTGCACCTACAGTACAGTATGTGCACCAGTCAGTCGCAGCATGGGGCCGTCTCCACTCAGCCCCCCTGCCCCTTCCAGTCAGCCAACAAAAAGCATCCAGTGCTGGGCACGAGGCTGGACCTCAAATTGCCCCCCTGCTGTCTTAGTAAATGTGCCAAAAAAGGAGAAAGAGTAAGACTAACCACTGGAGAATTGAAACGCACGACTCAGTATACAGTATCTACACAATATCCCAAGCTGTATAGAAAACAGCAAAGTGAGTGGTTGAATCATGTTTGTGAATGTGAATGCACCTGCGTTTCCTTTACTCGAGTTACTTCACTGACCCATAAAAATCCTCCCTATATGAGGGGAGGAAAAAAAGGAGCAACTGGCTTCTTCTTCTAAAACACGGCTTGTTGCAATACTCTCCTGGTGGAAGACATGCAAATGATGTAACGCTTTGAAACACTTGACGGGATCTAAAAACTTCCGCTCCTGGCTCACCCCTCTCGTCATAACAGTTTAAGGCTCGGTGCACTGGAGGGCTAAGAACATCCTAAAGATCAAAGTCAGACACCTCACTCTGCCTTTGGTTTCATTAGAACTTGTGAGCTCTAATTATTCAATAGCTCAACAAACCCGTCAAACATCGGTGAGGAAGAGGTTTAAGCCAGCGTTCCACTTCATTTTAACCCTGACGGAACAAAACTGGATAAACCTTTATCTCTTATTTTAGAGGGAGACGACACATTCCACTTAAACATATACATCTTCTAAACTATGAGGGAAAAAGGGAAAAAGACAAATGGGTGCAGGTGAACCGGGGAGACACCCTCTCAGCTGATGGAGAGCTCCCTGGAAATTGAGTATCCCATACCCATAAAGTGGGTTTTATGAAGACAGAGTCTGCCTTCCAGCTCTTGGGACACTTTTCTGTAGCCAAGTCTGACCTCTGACCTTCTTGAAAGAGCAGTACAGTGAAATACTGGGAAAGAAAAATATACCATATAAGAGCTAGACCCGGCACACAGTGTGATTCATAAATGGTAAATGTCATTCAGTAAAAAAAATTCCAACGATGTCTTTAAATGTGACTTTTGGAGTTCAGAAACACTAACATTGACCATCTATTAGGAGTAAATGTGCAGATAAGATAACCTACTGTACCTGCAATGAATGTTATCCTTCGCTTTGTTTGCTCAGACTGTGAAATCAATATCATTATGTTTTATCTACTGAAGAGGCCCATATAGTCCATTTCAGTATGAATGGTTCTTTTACAGAGGCACACTGAGAGACCACTTTCCATCATTTCACGTCTGCAGTGCAGGGCCAAATTATTTGAATTAATATCACATAAACAAACTGATCGCAGTGCAGCAGGGAGCTACAAATCAACCTCCACAGTTTTGTGTCGTCTTGCCCGAGGAGAAGAAGGAAAAGCAAAGCGAGAAAAGAGAGACGAGAGTGACAGAAATGGTGCATGTACGTATGTGTGTGCGCGCGCATGTTTCTTTCTGCAGATCTGCAAGCCTTTTTATTTTTTCCTAGATCCCTTTTAAAAGCCTCTCCCTGACACATAAAGACTTTCACTCCCCATCCCTGGCACAAACCCAAAGCCAGCAGATTTCGAGCCTAATTGGCCTAAACAACAGCAAGGGGTATCTTGTCTTTACAAATGACTGTAGCGTTTTGTAAAGAATGAGCAGCGTTTGTTTAAAAGTGAAAATCTTCTCCAAATATAACACAAACATCAAAATTTGTGAAGTGCATGGAGATGTGACACATTCTGTAGAAGTCATCATGGTATGGTATTGGTGTTGAAAATACCAAAACACCATTACTTAGTTACAATTTATGTTTTTAGGAAAATTAAGAGTTGTCAATAACCCACGCATGACCCATTTTTCCTGTCTCCTTCTCTGAGAGTCAGCCAGTTGTTGGTTAAAATGATCAAACCTCCTCCACATTTCTGATCTTGTCTTGGTCAGGGTTTAGCTTCTCTTAAATCTGTGCCGTCGATCAGTAATGGCAAAGGCACACCCAGTCGTCCCTGTTGTTTTTGTTGTGTGTTACTTCAGAAACTCCAGCCATAATTTGTATTTTTTTAAAACCCATTTCACAACTGAAAACCCTCCAAAACACAAAGTGCTTTTCACTACATGCCTCAGAAGCATGAGAAAACAGAGCCGATGTTCTGCTGTGGCGCCACTGTGCATCTACACCGTTAGAAATTCATGAGTTGCACAATATCTAAGATAATTTACATGCAGATATCAACACAGAGTTACTTGATGAATTATACATTGCAAATGCAACCCACAGAAGACGGATGAGAGAAATTAATGTGCATTTGCACTTCTCAGCCGTGGCCACAGTTGGGATCCATATACTATACACATGCAGGACATATCACAGAGAATGAACAAGTAAGATCAAATGCTATTTATGAGGCAATTTGATGCCAAATGAGTAACCACAGCATTCCCTATACTAACCAAGATGTCATAACTCTTCAATACCATACTCTTTGAAGAAAGCTGGCAGAAACAAGGTTTCACAGTGAATCTCAGAGTATGTAACGCATCCAAACAACCCAAGCGTCCTTGAGCAAGACATTGAACCTCCACATCTTGAGAAGTGGTTTTTAACACATGGTTGTCTTAGGAACAGCATCCTCCTATTTGTGTGTGTTAAATAAAAAGCAAAACTCAAACAATCAAGAAAATTACATGGTATATTTTTTTTTAGTTTAATTCCTTTAATTGAGTTATTCAACCCTCAAATTACTCATTAATGCATTCCATAGTGTTTTTGTTTTCTAAATTATACCCTCAAATTACTTCAACTGTTCCTTTAAATCTATAATTTGTAGTTAAATGAATGCTGCCTTTGTGGTCTCCATGCCAATCGCCTGCATGAGCTACATAAAATAACCTAAGTTGCACTTACTTTCCCCTCTAAACTGGATGAGTCCCTATTCTCAACCTGTGGGAAACACTCCCGTTAGAAAGAGGCAGCAGCACAAAAACCCAATCAAAGCACCTGAAACAAAAGCGTGCACCAGAATGGGAGCTCTGTGCATCTCTTTGAGATGCTGATGCTTACTCCTGTCCCAATTCCAAAACCACAGCTAAATTGTAGCAGTAGCTGCCTAATTTTCCTATGTCACTGTGTATGACAAGGCACGATATTACTGTTGCATGTTGATAGTGCACGCACATAACATATCCTTTTAATAAAAAAGAAATAAACGAGAATCCAGCCTTATTGTTATGTGAAAAGATAGCATTTTATTGCCAGGCCTAGTGTATAGCAATGAATGCCTCAGGAGGAAGTGGGCATAAATGAAAATGCTGAACATCAGGAAAGAGAATATAGCGTTTGCAGTGACATGAACTTTACTCGGAACAAGCACAATGTGCAGCTGTGACAGAAAACCTGTCTTTGTTAGCTCAGGGACTGTGAAATGAAATCGAATAATTTGGATAGCGGGCGCCGAGGCTCAATTGTGGATGTAGCTCTCCAGTGTCAACACACATCAATAAACAACCTAATAAAACGCTCCGTGGTCAAAACATGATTTTAGCTGCCATTCTTCCTTCAGACTAGTGAAAACACTCACAGCTAAATCCTCACTCAGCACCTTCCTTTACCAATTGTACTGTGTCGCCTGCATCCTGCGGCTGCGGTGGCTGTAAGTTCATCGTCTGGGGGTGTCATATTGAGCTGCCTTTTTTTTTTTTTTTCACAAACGCACCTCTCACCTTCTTCTGCCTCGTGTTTCTCACATCCACCGCCACCTCTCATGCCTGATCTCGCTGCTGTCTCTTTCTCAATGCCTTCTTCTTTCTCTCCGTCCGCATTGATTGGGATGGACGCAAATCCACACCCACATATAAACCCAACACACCAGGGAAATAAACTAAGGTGGCTCAATCCATTAATGGCTCATATTGGTGTGATCCATATCTCTTTCTGTCTCTGTCTTTCCTATCATTTTCATCAAATCCTCTTCTACAGATGTGAGAGAGCATTTGATTGACGGATGGAAGTAGCCACAGCAATACATAGCTGATAAAGATCAGAGTGTGCAACTGATGGGCTGTCTGCTGATCCGACCACAGGCATCGGGTATGGCATTTATACCACTTGGCTGGCCTCAAGCTTTCAAGATAGAAACACCAGTGTCTGTGTGTCTGTGTGAGTGTGTCTTTTGGTTAGGGATCAGGGATTAGCCAATATCTATTGCATGAGAAAGGAAAGACTGATACAAGGACTCAGGTTGCACTGGGCCAGCTTTGTACAGAGGGATACAAAATATTCTACTTACCATTTTAATGTGTAAGAACAGTTAGAATAACATCATATGAAGTTAAAGTTTGATATAACACTGGGTTTGTAGATATGATAGCTAACAGTTAGGAGCGAAGATAAAAATAGACAACTGCCAGATTTGGTGCTAATATTGCACACACATTGCACAAGCTGTTTGTCACATTTATGAAATGAAGCTTGGTTGATTATCATTCATCGCACAAAGCAAAGATCTCAACCACTCCACTTGTTTATCACGGTAAAGATTAGTCGTGGCATTACATGTAGATAAGTAAGTTCTCAGCCAAATCTTTCATGGTAATTATCAGAGGGTGTTTTCACTTCCAGCATGGTCTGTTACTTCTGTAGACATCCAAACAGGTGTACACTTTCATACTAATTTTAATCCATCTAGCATAAATATGCTCCTGTAGAGATTTTTTTATCGAATATTTAACTCTTCACCAATTTGAACTGGAAACATCCCATTTTTTCTCTTTAAACTAGGGAATCAGCACTTTTGACCAACACCACATGAGTCTCTGATTGTGATCAATACTCTAACTTTAAAGCTTATGGGCAAGATTTGCAGGAGCCTTACCTTTACGTTTTTCTGCCGCATTGCTTCTCTCTGTGTGTTTACTGATTGATTCTCATTCACATTCTCTGAGTTACGTCCTACATCGGCTCCACGGCCAATCAGTGTCTGATTCAGAAGCTTGGCTTGCCTTGGCTGTATACCCAAAATAAATGGGAGCAGTACTGTTTTATTGTGAGTGCAGTGAGAGAAGCTGGTCTGCGTTTAGTGGCAGTAAACACCCTAGAAGGATAAGCTGTAGGAGGAGAAGTACTGTATAAGAGTAAGTGTTGTGCTTTCCTACATGAACTTGCAGAATGCTTGAAAAGATAAGTGGTATTTTGCTGCAACAATCTGAATCATATTTACGTTTATTTCTCATTACCTGCATGTGTAAAAGTTCAGACCTGCCTTTCCTGGCCTGTAGATGGCACACAATGCTGGTCAAGAACAGCATATCTTCAAAAAAATAAAAAATAAAAATACTGGCTGGCACTCTAAATTGGATGATATTGGCAGGACTTGAAGTGCTTCACATCAATGACACTGTGTGTCCTTATGTAGACAGAGAATTGCAATGTGTGCTATAAAAAAAAGGCACACTCACATACACATCAAGGAGCAGGTGCTTATATTCCATCAAACATGGTATTTCCCACTTGACCGGCCAGATAGATAATGCTATGTTGCTGTGCAAAGAGACTATAGATGAAGCCAACAGCAGCAGCTATACCACCCTACTTTCTGCTGCATAGCATGTTGTTATGCCAATTCCTCTTTTTTCTCTCTATCACACTTTCACTTGAGCTGCAACATTTCCTGTAGCACTTGGTTTGGTCCTTACAACAGCATCACTTGTTGCAAATCCCTTTTAACATCTTTGGTAAAAACCAGAGCAGTTGCCCACACTGTGGAAACTGTCTAATTACTTTCTCACACATAGAGAAGAAGTTGCTGTTTTAGTCAATAACAGTCCAACAGGAAAGTGAAGCAGAAATGCAAACAACACCATTTATTTACAGGAAGTCAAAGAGCAGCAGCTTTCTGTGAGAAAAAAAAAATACATTGTATTCTCTGGCACACAGACTCCCCAACCTTTGCTCATTTAGTATATAAACTGTGATGAAGAACCCTCATACATGTAATAAAGGTCATAATCAAACACAAGCACACTTCCACACTTAGTCATTCATGGCAGAGCCAACCGTGGGTACATTTTCGCCCAGGGAAATCAAGATGATCTGTGCTCCAGCTATGGTGTCTCTTTGATGCTCAATTAGCCCTGGCAGACCTGGCTAGCTGAGCCAATTATTAATTCGGCTTAGCAAGTACAGTGTGACAGGTGCAGACGTGATGTCATGGCCAGGCAACCACAGACATATTGCTCTAACCGTAGGCCCCTGCATTGAGAACATACAATTAGGTTTTTAATAGGCAGCATTTTCATTTCTGACACTTTTAAATATAGCATTCTGCGATAACTGTGCTTTTTCCCTGTCATCATGCTGTTGTGGTGTTGTTTTTTTTGTCATCACACCTCTGTTTTCTTTCATTGAATGATTCCTGGTTTTTAATTCAGCCTCCCCAACACGTTCTGTCACTAGCTCTTCATTTTCCACCTATCCATCTTTCCCTTTACGCCCCATCTTCCCAATCTTTTCCACCATTTAGCCCTTCCCGTGAATTCCCTCTCCTCTCACCTGTATTCTTAACCTCCCCTCGCACTGTTGATGCTTTTTGTCACATAAGATTCCTTTCCGCTTCCTTTTTCTCTCCCTCTACTGTATCTCTCCATCCCTCTCCTTATGTTGTTCTTCCTTCCTTCCTTTGTTTTCTCTTGTACTAAAAATTGAAGGGAAGGAGGGAGGATAATGGCGTGGAGAGGGAGGGGAAGGGCAGCGGGCTGACAGAGGGAGTCCCATCTGCAGCGAGCTCATTAGACGATGGGAGGAGAATTGGCAGCAGAAACACACTAGTAGGCATCCACACACACACACACACACACCCCTCTTTCTGTCTGCCTGTCTCTCCGTCTCTCATACACACATATTGCTTCCTTGCTGGACTCATTCCAACACTGACACATCGCTACCTCCCCTCCCTCTCGTCCTCCCCGTCTTCTTCCTGCTGCGCTCCTCAAAGTCCTCCTCCCATTAATCACTACAATATACAATACACAGCAATTGCTGAATCGTTTTCCCTTTTATTACCTTCCAGTAGCATGAGGCCATATATTTTTACTACATGTAGCATCAATGAAAATCTAGCCATAAATCCAAAGCACTGTTAAAGTTGGACAACTTTTCTTCTTCTCTTTCTTTTACAGAGTCAAAAATAAGTGTGAGATGCAGTACTGACAGAATGATTAAACGCTCATGCGCACAATAGAGAGGACTTACAGTAATAGTTACTGTAGTTGCCTGCTTGATCCTGCTTTTGTAAATACTGTCATCGTGCAACCTGCTAGACATCTAAATTAACTTCCAACAGAACCATTCACCTGTAAGTCAATGTACATACACAATATTTATTATAATTACCTATCTCTGCCATTTGGAGCCCAGTGAAATGTAAAGAGGCAGTTGCTGTCTAAGCTGCACTAATGTTCTTTGACCTCTGCGCTACTACTATAATTTTGTCTGTCTTCTCCAGCTTTCGTGTGAAGGTCAGCAGATGGTGAGGATACAATTATGGTGCGGGGAAGCATGAAAAAAGATGGGCGTCGCATCAGCATAAAGCCTATAGTATACTAAAAAAAAAACAAAAAAAGTTTGTTGTGAAGCATCCTACATGCCACCACTGTGTTGTCAATTGTTTTGAACTGCATTAAACATGTTTTTCTCCCCAAAGGGAAAACTTGTCATCCTTTTTCCGCCTCCCTATAAAAGACGACAAAGGGTGTGAGACAAACCAACACCCTCAGAGCCGTGAGGGATTGTCCTGCTCAAGGACACTGCAGTGATGTACATGTAAATGGGGCCTTGACTTCAGACTTTTTGCTTGAGGAATGGGCTCTCCTACCACGCTGAACGGATACCTATCAACATAAGTCTCTGTCTCAACCAGAGTGATGAAAAGTCCCCTTGATCATGCTAAATAACATGCATATTCATGTAAAAAAAAAAAAAAAAAGTATATGTATTTGTTTGATTATGTGATGTGTTGGAAAAATTTCCTGTCATGAATATGTTACCAATTCAATGCTTTTCCCACAATGCAACTGAACATCATATACACCCCATACTCATCAACCATCTCACTGCAGAATCATTTATAAGCTAGGGCAGGGTGCTAATGTGTTCCATTCAAACTCTAATAAACTCTATAATGGTGATGCTTTCTCCGATCCTCCCCCGCATTTCCTCACTACAATAATAAAGAATGTCCTCCCGTGGACAAACCAAGGGACAAAGTAAGACATCTATGATATTACCTGGACATATCCCCCCGTATGATAGCCATGTTGGGTGCACTACATGGCACCCTTGAGGGGAATAAGAGTGACATTAGATGTTTAATGGAGTGTAACATGTATGCAATCTTGTAACAACTCCATTGTAATGGGGGATATTGTAAAATTGTCCATTAGCAGTGGCACATGAGTGTTTTTTTTTAAATCGTTAAACCAGCTCATGAGCATCTCGCCACCAACACCAGAACCACATCAGCTGATTGATGAAGACGCCAAGGTTGTCGATTAGCACGTTCCTCCTCATGTCCATGAATATGCAGTCAATGCAACCAACAAGTACGGATCAAATGTCAGCCGTTTGCCTAAGGCCCTTTCACATTGAACTTAAATGGATGTATAGGAAAAAAAGGACCTGAAAAAACATACGTGTACAGCACATAACGGAGCTCAAGGACACCAACGTGTGAAATCAAAACGGTTGCTCTTCATTATCTTTTTCATCTTGATGGCGCTTCATGTTCTATAGCTATTTTCTCTGTGTTTTTTCCGTAAGTCATGCATAAGCAATAGGCTGGATAAAAAAAACTAACACATATGCCACCTACATAAAGAAAACCTCCCCACCTCTTTTTATTTCCTTTGTGTTTGCACATAAATACGGGTCATTCAAATCAACAAAAATTAGGCCGTTAATAAAAGACGGAATTGTGACAATAGTTGTTTTGTTTGTTTTCCACTACCGAATGACAAATGAGCAGCAGCTGATGTCGCCTCTGGGTTCGTCTCGCACAATATTTGAATTTTCTCTGGAGAAAAGCCATTTGTGCTTCTCTTCTCTTCAACATCTAATCTAATCTAATCTCACCTAATCCCATATTTAGGTTCTCAGAAACAGATGAAAACAATGTGATTTGGGATATCGGCCCGTTTTGTGTCTGGTGTTTAAAAAAAATAAATGTACAGTGCAATATATTGGGGAAGAACTTCTTGTTCTTGGGCCTTGAGGTCAGATTTAAGTATAGATCAGCACCTCTGGACATGGCAGAAACTCATTGTCTGGCTGATTGACAGGTGCTCCGGGTTCTGCCAGTACAGGACACTCTGGATGCTCTCAGTGCTGTCCTACATGTCATATGAATTATGAAAACTCCTGGAACAAGTCAAAGGAGAAAAAGATGGAGATCGTCTCTCATCCCACTGGTAGATTTCAGTCTTGTTATGAAATATAGATAAAATGAAATGATAAAATTTCACTGCGGACATCAAAATTTTACAATACTCAAAGTCATTAGACTGTGATTACATTACTGCGTCCTCTGTCAAATTTCTTCATCAAAGTGGACATTTGACTGGGGAGTTCCCTCCTCTCCTCATCACAGTCTTTGCTCATTTCCATATGTCAAGATTTGGCTTTGCTTACAGCGTAGTAATCAGAAAATCTTTCTTCTTGCTCCGTGTTTCATCCAGTACAGTGAATAACAAAGTCTTACTGAAAGGTACTGGTCCGCTACGACATACAGATGGTGACAAATTAGAGGAAAAACCTGAAAAATGAGTGCAGAGATTGGATGATAATGCTCCCATCCATATATCACGAGAGGTCACGAGTGGTTTAATGAGTATGAAAATGATGTCAATCACATGCTATGGCCTTTGCAGTCACTAGATTAGAGCTAAGTGAAATGGCCTCGACATGAAATCTCTTCTCATTTTTTCACCCAATTTTATTCCCTCTTTAATACAAATTACACAAAATTAGACAGAAATTATTCAAATAAATTTCAAGCTGGGTGGCTCCTATTTTAGTGATGTGACAAAATGATTCTGATAATGTTAGCAGCATGTTAGCAGCAGTTTTCCAAAGCTGCCACTGCAGCCCTATAGTTGCCACAGACTGTTGTCAAACTGCAATGGACACACAGTTGTTTCATCAAGATCAGCCACTAAAACGTACACATTACTACAAAGGAGTGGTGACAGCTCTGTACTGTAATTACCCAAGTTTACATTTATCTTCAAACACCATCATTAGGCATAAAATATGAATTAATCGATAAAACTGACCTAGCGTCCAGCTCTAGATGCCGCTCTCCGCTATCATCATCATCAAAACACCAAATGAGGGGAATATCTTTTGGAAGAGTGGAGTTGATCCTTCCACTAGAGTTCAGAGACTTGTACGATCAAAGCCAGGAGGCGCTGACGCTGTTCTGGCACCATGCGGCGTCCCAACACCTGACTACTGTAACACTCTTTGTGCTGCTTCTTCCTTTCATTCGTCAGCCGTCTGTATCTTATCTGATGTGATCTGCACTAAACCACACCCAACCAACTTTTACTCTCTAATGATGAAGAAAAAAAACATCAAACTTGTCAGAGTTACAGTATTTTCAACCCCCTCCCTGCCTCTGCGCTGGTACAGACAGGGATAACTATAATTCAGTGTCTTCCCTTCTCACCAACACTACTCTATGAGGCAACTGCCCGGCCAGCTCATCCTGGCAACTCTTTGGACTGTCGTCAGCACTCCATCCTGTGAATGCCTGCCAGCAGCCCCTCCATCCGATCAATAGGCACCGGCGGCTAGCTTTCCCCCCTTTGCTCTCTCTCCCTGTCTTTCTCTCCCTCTCTCGGCTACCACAGTATAAAGACTGTTCTGTTCTGCCGGTGCAGCATAGTGATTAGGCATTAGGCCTGTGCTGCTGTGTGAATTAGCTTAATCTGTGTCCATGATGAAGGACAAGGCGTTTCATGCCCAATGGAGACATTCACTGGACATAAAAGAAGCTAATCTTCAGGAAATATATAGAGATGGGATGAGTGTGTGTGTGTGTGTGTGCGTGCATGTGCGTGAAGGAGACAAAAATAGTTGACACAGTTCCCACAGTGATTGGTCTTTTGTAAGGCTTCTTATCCTTCAGCAACAACAAAAAAAAGAAAAATCTGAAGTTTTGAAAATGTGTGGCTCGTGAGCAAGGAGCGTGTTACACTGTCATCACTTAAAGAACTGGAAAAGTGGATAACATGCTGATTTAAACAGTCGGGAGCCGTGGTTGTCTGCGGAGAACATGGGAGGGAGGAAAGAAAATCTATATTCCTACACCAGAGGTCAGTTTAAGGGGAATTAGAGGGGATTGTGTTCTCCTTGTTACACGGTTGCTTACCTGGCCACAGAGGAAGCTGCTTAAACTACAAATCTCAACACAAAAGTTTTATATTTCCAGAGCGACACGGACTGGAAGACAAGGGTGTTAGCGTGAGGAAATACACTAATACCCCTCCCTTCTCTGTACATCACTGCCTCTGTTGTCCATCATACACCTGTGCTGACATGAAGGAGGCTGAACATGAACCCACTGCATGCTTAACAGCAGCCCTGCCCTCCTCCTCCACCTCCTCCTCCTCCTCCTCTCCCCTAACATCATCTGCTGGATATATTGTACGCCCTTGACAAACTGCCAGCACACAATCCCCCCCCTCCTGCAAATGTCTATTGATCAAAGCACAAGCAGGGCTGTGGGAAAGGTATGGAGTCTTACCCATACTCTTACCCTTGTATCACCTCGCATATCCCAGAACCACACAGACAAGAGGATATTCCATAAAACTTAATGGGCATCGGCAGACAATGAGATTTATGAGCAACATAATAACTGAGCCACTAAATTTGACCCACAAATAAATCATGTATCATACTACTATACAGTAACATCACAGCCAGATGTGCTAAGTACATCATGGAGTTATCAAAACAAAAAAAATAGTCATCTGGTGAGGAGTTACCATATCCTCTTTGTTTACATGGCGCTTTTCGCATCTTTTGACCAGTTTTACGCACAACCAATGGTGAAATTTGGGTCAGCAGTCAGCTGGAGCCAAATATCTGATGTGCTGGGTAATCTGAGCACAGCCGGACGTTGTTTCTGAGAGGAGCTGCGCAGCAAGCTTGTTATCAAAAGCAGGGCATCATGTCTTAAATCAGCACTTTCCCAAAATCCATCCAGCACGCGTGATCCAGAACTCATGTTCACATTTCTGCACATGCAGGAGCCTCCAAATTGCAAACGCACACGTCCCACTCAGATACATCACAAAGGGGCTAAAGACACGGGCGTTTGAAGATGTGTCACCTTCTCCATCTGTGCCCAGTTAAATTAAGTGTCAAGCAGGGAAAATAGCGCGATGACTTACCGAAATGAGATCCTGGCCACTGTCAGCGACCGGTTTCCCCTCGTTTCCCCCGCTGTACCTGGTCCGCTTCTCTTTCAAGTCAATCCGCAGTGTGCTCAGATCAGAACGGAGCGGTGCGCCTTTTCGCTGTGTCCTGCGTCCAGAGTTGCCGGGGATGGAGCGACCATTTGCCGGGATGCTGGGACGGGGGTGCAAGGCTGAGGCATCCGCAGAGAGTAGGAGAAGGATGTTGGAAGAGGTGGAAAGAGGAAGCGGAGGAGGAGGACGAGGAAGAGGAGGAGGAGGAGGGTGAGGAGGAAGCGACCAGGCGCTGGGTACGAAAGCGAGAAAGAAAGAAAGAAAAAAGAGAGAGAGAGAAAGAGAGGGAGAGAAGGGAGAGCAGCAGAGCACTGCAACGACGGGGAGGCAACACCATCGGAAAGGAGGAGGACAGGAGCTCTGTCTACCTCCCGCACTCGCTCGTGCAAATGCGCGCGCGCGTACCTTCGCCATCATACCAAGACACGGAGCGCCATCTTCAGGTGTTGTGTAATACTAAAAAAAAAAGAGGCTGGGTGTTGTCTCATACAGTACATTTGGGGTGCTGTTGAATAATAGCATATGTCTACATTGTACTTTGTACTTTGAAAGACCTCACGTGTAGCTTTACATCATTTCTGTAAAAAAAAGAAAAAGAAAAAAAAACTCCCGCAAAAGGAACATTTAACTGAGACGTGTCGGTACTAGACCTTCATCAAACAAACAGCTTGTTCGCACTGACGGGGCGTCTTAAATAAGGAAGTGGTTACACACGTGTAGCCCATTATCATTATGACGTCAGAGTTTCAATCATGAGGTCAACCAAAATGCATTATCACTAAAAAAAAGAAGAAAAAAGATAGAAACAAAATATTTGCTGTTGAAATTTTGGTGTTGTGAACAAAACAACCCTGTAATGCCATTAAAGCCAATAGGGAATTTGAAAGATAAATACGAAAATCTTTCCCATATTGAAACAGAATTGCGTTAATCTGTTGCATATCTCTACCCGCTGTTTACTGGCTTGTTTACAGCCTGGTAACATATTTTTTAATAAACTTTATAAATGTTAATGAAAGTGATGTGTAGTTTGGTCAATTGGATTTTAATCCAATGACAGATGTTTTAATTTATGCTTTATTCACATAAGCCTACTGCGAGAGGACGTTCAACCACCAATCCCATAAGCAGGAGAACCTATACACCTGCTTGTTCATGTGGTTATCTATTCAGCCAATTACAAGGCACCAGTGACATGCATGTTTAATCATGCAGATGCTACAGGTCAGGAGCTTTATGAAAACATTAGGATCTTATTGACCTTATTGGTGTGATTGACTCATAATTATCTTTATTTTGTCTATTCCTGGTCATCATGTTTTCCATGTCACCTCTGCCGACTAGACTGAATATCTGTGACACTGCTGACTCACAATCAAAATGCCACAGCCACAATTTACCTTTATAATGCTGGAAGTAGCCATATTGGAAAGCTATGATAGTCTAAATCTGAATTTATTTAAAAAAATAATAGTAATAAAAAAAATCAGTGGGTTCAGTGTAACCTGTGGCCTTCTGCATACCTCCACACCTGAATCCAGTAGAATAGCTTTTAGCGGAAGTGCAAAAGATAAGTCTGCGTTAATCATGTGATGAAATCATGTGAACCTGTAGCAGAATGTAAATAAATAATTGAACTTGTTTTGAAAAGAAATCAGTTACCCAGTATGCTCAGTTAATGGATTTGATGGTGTTTGCACATGCACATTTGAAGAATAACCACTAGATGGTGCCACTAAACTGAGATACAACATGTATAGCCTTATATGCATTTCAGATTACTGTAAAGGTACAAGATACAAGAAGACATTTAATGAACAGAGCAGGTTCATGTCACCTCTTATCGCTTCTCTTCCTGTTGTTATGCAGACAACATCCACATTGACAGTATGCTCAGTCTTGAATGTGCTTGAACACTTGTGAGAACGTGCACCACAAAGGTCCAAAGGTTATGTTGGTTTAAAAGAGCTAATAAATATTTGTTTGTTTGTAGAGATGCTTTTGTTACGGTGAAAACTGTCTTAACACTGAATATTTACTTTTACGAACTGAAGTTGATATAGTGCCTTAAATGATTACATAAAGCTCGACCTGTGTCTCTACACTGGAGACTGCCAAACTACACACAGTTACCTCATCAGAACTAACACTGAATATATATTATCCACATAGTAACCTGTTTGATCATTCAGAGGCAAGTTGAGAGCACACGGAGCCACAGTGAAAGCAAAACATCTCCAAGGCCGAAGGGAGGAGAGGAGGAGAAAATTGTACTGAATGAAGCATTGTGAGGAAGAGTTTTATGGTCTGTATTTTCTGCCTTGGACCCTCAGACACCGGATGGAAAACTTATACTGGTGTAGGGAGGACTTTGTTGTGTTTCAGGCTCAGAGGTGTGTGTGGTGAGAAGAACCTGTGCCAGCCTGAGCGCACCAACGAAGGGAGGGCTACTGTAAGTCTAAACCACTGCCACTCCCCACTTCCTTTTCACCAATAAGAATTAATTACGCACACATAGTGCAAAGTATTAACAATTAATGTAACGCCTTTGTCTTGAGCAGACGACAGAAAATTCTCGCTCTCTCTCTTTCCTGAACAGTAGAGTTTTTTGTATCTGATTCCTTTGATGATCCAATTTAATAAATACCGGCAGGTCATTGTTTGTCCTCTCTTGGAATAAATCAACACGTATGTCAGTTTTCCTGTTTTCCTGACACTTTATACAGGGCAGTGTATCATTCAATCCTCAACCTTAGGGCAACTTGTTGCAGTTACTTTATATGCATGTCTGTGATGCTGTTTTTAGTTGACACTTGCGGTCACATTTAGTCATATTAAATAGTATTTAATGGTCCCAGAACTGCAGACAATGGAAAGAATGGCACAACATTCACCTTAAATTACTCTACACAAAGAATCCACAAGGTTGTAAACATTGGTTAAAATTTAGTTTGGTTCTCATGTTCATGAGAATTTACAAGACTTTGATTTACTTTTGGAAAACAGATTGGGTCAGTTGCAACAAACACTACTCTTCATTTAACACCACAACACAAGTCACAGTACATTGCTGTCTTTTTGTGTTGAATATGTGGAAAAAGAGGATGTTGCAGCATCTGCGGAAGAAAACAAAGTCTGAGTTTAAATATAGCTGGTTTCATTCATGCGTGGATAACTCACTTAACAGCAGTACTGTTAAAAAGGCTGTCTATGAGCAGAAGAAGAAAAGAGAGTGGTTCGTGACTGGCCACTAGAGGGCACACTGTTGCTGTTCTGCCTAGCAACAGAAACCAGTTTTGATTGATTTTGTTTAACCAATAGCAGTAAAGGTCACGAAAGGTGATGCTGGCAGTTTTTTTTTCAGTAGTTTTCCTGTGTTCCAGAGCTAGTCCAGTTTAAGAGGGATGTGTGCGTCCATTTGTTCTGTAAGTAAAGTACAGTTTGATATTAATGATTAATATCTGGTGAATTGTAATTGTTTATGTTAATTAATACACAGTGGTAAACTTTTAAGTTAATATTGGTTATTCATCTGTGTTTTATGAAGATGCTAACAATAGTGTGATTTTCACTCTTTGTTGTATAACTCCTAGAAACCACACACACAACTTTATTAAAGACCTCTTCCTGCAATCCACGGCCTGGTTATTGAGACCCACCAGAGTTCTGACCGGACTCTCCACAGTGATTCGTGCTCTCCAACCACCCTACATCTAAAGTCTATTTTTCACTGGTCCTTCGAGCCGGATAGACGGATTACTGTGGGAAGATGCCCAAGCCTGAGCCAGAGGATGCAGGTACCCGACCACCAAGGCAGAGAGCAGTACCCTCTCACCTGTCGGATTACGATTTAACTGGACCAGGATCCCAGAAGGGGGCCCAGCAGAAGGGGGCCCAGAGCCAGGTTCCCCAAGACACAGGAGATGATGAGCAGGTCGAGTCGGCAGCAGAGGGACGCTCTGGTACCACATCTCCCATCAGCCAAAGCCCTCCACCAGACCCAAACATGGTGGATGAGGAGTGGGAAAAGATGTTGAAGGAGATGCGACTGGATCAGAGCCACCCAGCTAGCCAAGCACCAGATCCACCCACCAAATGGCAGCAGCTCAGCAGAGAGAATGCAGCTCTGAGGCACCAGGCCAGCCAGGTACCTGAACTCATTGCAGCATTAAAGGACATGAGGCAAGCCAACACCGACCTCCGCCAACAGGTGGATTCTCTGGTGAGTGAGATCAGGAACACACCCAGGCCAGCTACATCACACGCACCTTCACCTCCATGCCCACCACCAAGTTCAGATCCCCATGGGCGTGAGAATTATCATCCAACATCAGTCTATATGCAATATAGAGAACAACATGCTGATCCCAGGGAAGCCTACTACCCCCCACCCAGGCCTAGCGACAGGTTAGCAGAGCATCTCTCTCACCTCAAAGTATCACAGCGGGTACCAGTGGACTCCCTCTACCCCCCATACTCTTCTGTCCCTCCTCAAGCAAGCTACCCCAGGGCAGATCAGTACGGCCAGAGAACCCCACCGAGGCCAGCCTACCACCTCTATGACCCACGATATGGTCATGTAGACAGAGCAGACGACGACTACGCCCCATATCAACCACCTCATGCAGACCTGTCATTCACTCAAGAGCATACTTACCGAGGGCCTAAGCCATCTATCCCACCTCTGATGTCACCAGACCCCAGAGAGTTTTCAAGAATGAAGATTGCACTGGAGAATATCCTCCCGAGTGACGCCACCGAGCGATTCAAGTTTCAAATCCTCACAGACCACCTCAGGTGTGAAGAGGCCTCGCTTGTGGCAGACTCATACAGCAACTCCAGGCAGCCTTACACCGACACGATGATGGCCCTCACCAAGATGTACGGGCAGCCACACAAACTGGCTGTACAACGCATCGCAGAGTTGATGGATGGTCCAGATGTCCGTAGTGGTGATGTGAAAGCTTTTCGTCTGTTTGCTCTTCGTGTACGCTCTCTGGTTGGCATGCTGCAGCAGCTGGGGTCAAGAGGTCACATGGAGCTGCAGTGTGGATCTCATGTATCCAGGTTACTCGGGAAATTACCCCACGACCTCACCGCCAGCTTCAAGAGATTCATCCACCCCATGAGAGTAGCTATTCCCACACTCACTGACTTGGCTGAATGGTTGGAATACGAGCTTGAGGTGCAAGACGACAGTGTGAAAGGTGCCAGCTACAGACGAGAGGAGTCCTCTACCCGAAGGAAGGAGAACCGGAGAGACTCCAGGCCCACCAGTAAGCCCACCACGATCCTCCTTGGCACAGGTAAAGCAGCAGACCCAAGCACTTCTACACCTCCATCAGCATCAGCCCCTCCAGTCCACAGCTTCAGCAAGAAGGAGAAGGGGACAGCCTACTGTCCATATTGCGACAACAGCAACCACTACCTGAACAACTGCACCAACTTCAGGCAGCTGAACAGAGAGCAGAAGGAGGTGTGGATCAGAACTAACAACAAGTGCTGGCGTTGTGGGCGTGGCCACCAGGCAGCAAAGTGCACCCTGAAAGCCCCCTGTAAGACATGCAACAGGAAACATCTGCTTGTGCTACACGATGTGAATGAGAGAGCAGAGGTTGAAGCACCAGAGACAGCTGCAGCTGAGAACTGTCTAGTGAACACCGCCAGCAGAGTCCTGTATGTTGACCGGCCCACCTACAACTGTAAGGTGCTCCTTAAGATCAGCAGGGTTACCATAAGGAGGGGCAACCGTTCACTGGAGGCGTACGCTGTTCTTGATGATGGCTCTGAGCGAACCATCCTGCTTCATGCTGCAGCCAAGAAATTGGGTCTGAAAGGCAAGCCAGAAGAATTAGCCCTGCGCACGGTCAGACAGGACTTGCAGGTGCTTCACGGGGAGGCTGTGTCTTTCACCATATCTCCCATGGATGATCCCAAGAAGCAGTTTAAGATCCAGAGCGCTTTCACCGCTAAACAGCTGGGACTGGCAGAGCACACCCACCCCACAGCAACACTGCAGAAGAAATACAGACACTTAGCTGGGTTGCCTCTACCGACGCTGGATAGAGTTCATCCTGTGTTGCTGATCGGCTCTGACTGCACTCACCTCATCACGCCAATAGAGCCGGTTCGGTTGGGCCCTCCTGGTGGACCAGCCGCCGTGAGGACGCTCCTAGGATGGACTCTCCAAGGCCCTGCACAAGACATGAAGGTCAGCTTTAATGCACCACAATGTCTCTTCACCTCCACATTGTCCCCACTTGACCTCTTCTCTCATGTGGAGAAGCTGTGGCAGATGGATGTACTTCCTTATCGCAGTGAGAAGCTGGCCACAAGATCCCGCCAAGACCACGAAGCCATTCATCTCCTTCAGGAGCAGACCATCAGAGTGAATGTCAACGGCACTGAGCGCTACGCCACACCTCTCCTGAGAGTTAAGAACATGCCTCAGCTACACGCTCCACCCGAAGCCGTCTTGCCGCAGCTTAGGAGCATAGAGAGGAGGTCATTGAAAGACGCAGAGCGAGCCACCGCCTATCAAGCAGAGATCGACAAACTGGTAGAGGCAGGCTATGTTGTGAAGGTGGAGCCAGATCAGGTGGAAACCGAAGAAGAGTCCTGGTATATACCACATCATATAGTCCAACATAATGGAAAGAACCGTGTGGTGTACAACTGCTCCTTCCAGGACACAACCTGAACGAGCTCCTTCTACCAGGCCCCCCCTTAGGCCCTTCATTGCTCGCTGTGCTTCTCCGCTTCCGAGAGCATGCACTCGCCTTCAGCAGCGACATCCGCGGGATGTTCCACCAAGTGCGGCTGCTCCAGAAAGACAAACCACTGCTGCGGTTCCTGTGGAGAGACCTGAAGCCAGAAAACCCACCAAGTGTGTATGAGTGGCAAGTCCTCCCTTTCGGGACCACCTGCAGTCCCTGCTGTGCGACGTTTGCACTGCAGAAGCACGCGCAGGACCACAGCCAGCCAGAGGAGGACGTGCGAGTCATCATAGAGAAGTCATTCTACGTAGACAACTGTCTACACAGCTTAACTTCCAGAGAAGCTGCTCGAGCTCTGGTGGACAAACTGCGCCATCTTCTGGCCGAGGGAGGATTTGAGCTGAGGCAGTGGGCCAGCAACGACCCGTCCATCATCACTCATCTCCCCTCTGAAGCCAGGTCAGACACCTGTGAGCTGTGGCTCAGCTATGGTCGGCCCGACGTCCAGGAGTCAGCCCTCGGACTGCACTGGCATTGCCAGACAGACACCCTGTCCTACAAGCATCCCCCTACATCTAAAGTCTATTTTTCAAGTACGGTGAAACAATGAATTAATCAATTGACTGTATTATTTTCTGAAGTTGGAAATGTCTTGGCTATACTGACAAATATGACGAGCTAACTCACAAGCATCTCAAACAGCAAAGAAAGAAACCCTCAGATGATACTTCTAGAGTAAAAAATATAATTTTAAGGGTGAAATCACACTTGCATGTGATTGTTGAATATCTCCGTGCACCATCATGGGCATCCACCACTGCTCTGTTTTCCAACTTTCCACCAGATTCTGCAATTTGGCTGCAGTTATAGTTCCGACAGACCAGATGTGCTTTTCCGTTGACTCAGAAAACTGTTCTTTATGGATATGATTTTGTGCAGTGAGACATTGTTATGTTGCAACAATGAAGTTCAAAGTATTTTTATATACCATTTTAAACCGTAGACTGTGGGTATGCGCTACTTTTTTTTCTTTTTGCAGGTGAAATTTCATTTGGTAGTTTACACATCTTCAAGGACAGAACAGTCGTTCCACACTTGTACTCACAGTACATGGATACAGCATATAAGGTACAGTGCACGTACAATGTTAAACACACAAGGCAATTCCAGTAATACTTGCTGATTCGCTCCCCCCCTACTTTCAGTGGATGTGTGACATTACCCAAGATTGACCAAATTCCTGTTTTTTATTCTCCTTTCTGTCCGTCTGTTCAAACCTTCCCATTCATAAAATGTATTGCAACACAACTTACGAGAAACGTTCCCAGCAAATGTAGTTTTCTCACAAGAATATTGAGCAACAATCTAGCCCAGGATGCATTTCATAGTCACACCCACATGTCATAAAGTGTGTGTGGGTGTGTACTTGAAACAAAACGAAACTATAATAGCAAAATTGATCAAAAAATCATCAGGATTTTTGTTTCTCGTCAGACCAATTTGTGAGGTTATTATGTTTATTATCTGTCATCCTTGGCTGTACTAGTCTAATCCATGAGTAGTCTTCAGGGGATTAGTAATACTTATGTTACTCAATAAAGTAATGTGTAATAAGTCACATGTAGTAATAATAGGCCATGTGATATAGACAGCTGTTAAATATACAGGAGGATGCTAACCACTTAACCATGTGACCTCATTAAAAGTCCAATAATTAGAGGTGTGTGCCATGACTAGGTTGCTGGGTAACAAAAAAAGGAGACACACCCAAAAGTGACAATAACGAATTGACATTTATTTGAAAAAGTAATAATAACAAATAAAATGCAGTATTTTACAATCCCTCTGCTTTGAGACAGTATCACAGTCATAAAAGGAAACAAATGCAGCAAAAATGGTCACTGGATGGATTGTTGACACACACTGTGAATATTTAAATTGGCCCAATACTGAAAAGTACAACAAATATAGCTGACAAACCACAGATATGTTATGACGTTCACCATGAAAAGTGGCCTTTTCCCTCCTTCATATCATTCAATCGTCTCGCAGAAAATGTCCTCCAAACAACTGGACTATTAGTCTCTTGATCTGATCAAAAGAATACACAAAAAATGAACCAAGCCGACACAACCACACACACACACACACACACACACACACACACACACACACACACACACACACACACACACACACACACACACACACACACACACACACACACACACACACACACACACACACACAAACCCAAGAGTAAAGAAAACAAAAAAATCCTACAACTTTGACTTAACTTTCATCCATCCTGTGTTGTCAGTTAAATTAGATTAAGATGCAGAGAACCAACACATTTTAGTCTTTCATAACATTATTTGTTGTAAATTACTTTGTGAATGCTGCTCTATCCCATGTACAGTGCCATTTACAGTATCCAGACAGAAGACGCAAATTCTTGGACAGCCAAGAGGAACTTGAATTCAGTCCAGTGCAAACCTCTCCCATCCGGAGCGCCACAGTGACCCCACAAAGGTAAATGAACATTTGTAATACTAAATGCAATTGTTCAAATATTTATTCTCATAACATCCACCGTGTGGATGGATCCAAATATTCAAAGCTAACAAGTTAAACGGGGAGAGGTTTGCATTGGCCCATAAGTGTGAGACAATCAGCGTTAAAGAAATACAATTACTGAGACACCTTTGATGTTGTCAGTACACCACACACATAGTTGGGATATGAATCACAACATACCAGGAAACAAGAAAAATCCTGCTCTGAAACCTAATCTGTGTGCGATTGCTGTTGTTACAGTTACCCTGGGCTCCTTCCGTGTCCCACGATGCAGTGCTTCCTGGCACCACTGTCATATTATGTTGATGGATGTCTTTAACTGCCGACTCCAAAACTGAAAAAAAACAAAACAAACACACACACGTAAATTTCGTTCTTTCTTTTTTTTTTACTGTGCACATTTTAAAAGCTAGAAGCAGGAATAAATTATGCAAAGTCTGTTCTGTGCACGTGTCTCATCTCACATGTAACTTTGATACAGTCTGAATAGAAACACAGTATAGTGTTGCTCTCAGAGATTATACTGTCTCACTAGGTTGTGTCCAACATGGGTTGTTTGAATGCACATGCAGGAACTAGGTCGGTAACAGTCATAGAACTTGTTTTTATGACCCAAACCCAATGACCTCAACCTTTCTTCTACTGAAAAATGTTATTACTCAGTTCACATTCCAATAATAGAGTAAATAGAGTAAACATGATCTGAGATCTGATGTGGGGCAGATGGAGTCTATTATGAAATTTCTGTAGTAAGTGCGCCACGATCTTGATTTATCTGCATGGAAGCTCTTAAAACATAATGAGAGGTTTTAAAATAGGCAGGCACATCAAACAAGTTGGAAAATATAGTGCCAGCATCAAACTGTACTTGCATTATAGGTTACCTTGGTGGGCACCTCCAGGGATGGGGCTACCCTCGTGGGTAGCTCGACTTAGATCCCCTCTCCTCTCTTACATATTATTTGCACTGAACAATGAGCACTCTAAGTGAAATCCTATGAACTTGAATGTATTTGATTTACTTTAAATACCCAGAACATCCCTGCACGCTTTAGGTCAGCACTCTACTTGTCACTTTGCACTTTATGATATATCCTATGTACTTGAATAGGCTACTCAGAACTTCTCAGTACACTTTTTTCTAATTGCTATGTTTGTCGTAGTCTTTGTTGTATTTTATTGTACCCCTAAGGACAGATGGAAATTAGCGGCTGGTGCAGCCATCTTTTTTATTCTTTTCTAATTAATGTCACTGCACACTGTCCTTCTACATTAAATAAATACATAAATTTAGAGCTATAAGTTGATAGATAGTATCTTATATTACTGCACTGGGGCACCTTTTTTGTTTCATCTTTCACACAGCACAACACTGACATTTGCTGAAAGGATCACTATGAAAGTGGATGTCCCTGAGGCTGGTATCGGGAAGCAGTTATTCAGAGGTGTTTCAGTGCAACTACTATACTTGATTTCCTTTTTTTTGTCACTTTGAGGTGGAAATTGAGCTTAGTGCAGGACCAGTGACAACACGACAACATGCCACTTCACCAGCTAGACAACTTAATCTTATTAAACAATAAATCATGTTATCACATAATGATTTCCTGGTAATAATCAAACCTGCTGTCTATGTACCCAGGGAGGGTTTGCGGTACAACCACAAATGACTGGTAATGGATTGATTATAAGGCCTGAAAGCAGGTGAAGTCTGTTTTCTATCAGTGCAGTTAAATTCAAACAACTTGTCTGTCACCACCAACCTTAACCAAATCTCCATCCTCCATCCAAAACTATCATGCTGAGCCAGAACCTGTTCCCCATCTTTGAAATCTAATGTTTAGCAGCCACAAAGGGACACAGTAGGTGATGAGAATGAATGAATGAATGAATCCAACTCCTAAGGGCAGTTTTGGATAAGTGAGCATGTATGACAAGATTAAGCTGACTATCTTCAGTCCATCTCATCTGCAGCGACGCGTAAAGTCTTAGTTTTTTTTTTTTTTTTTGCTTTACGTGGTGAGTGAATGAATGGCTCAACACACACAACACACACAGTCACCGAGCACGGAGTCATGCCCTGCATTCCAGCTACCCCCTCCACCACACGAGCCGCCAAACACTGCGTAATTGTCGCAGTCTCTATCCATCACCACGGTGCCAGCACATATTCCTTAGCCTTAACGTTTAACACCACAGTAAAGTGAAACTGCTGCAAGTGAGGACGGAAGTAAATATCACATGCTGTGGTTGCAGAACCGAGTTAGGCAGGACGTGGGAAAGGACGGACGGACGGTATTCCTTGCGCTCTAAAGCCTCCATACCGCGGGGATAGTGACAGGACGACCGCGCTTGTCTCCACAGTGTAAAGCCAGACAAACGGAGCACCTGAGCCGCAATGAAGACGCACGTCAAAGTCTATGTTTCCAGATCTAGTCCGCGGTGAATATGAATGAAGAATGACCAATGGTAAGTAAATGGCACGAATGTGAAAGTGGCCTAAAGTGGTGACGCACTGAATTAAACTGACGTTTTAAGGCACCGCGTTTAAAATGATATGAAGCCGGAGTGTAGTCCACGTTAGTCCGGTGGGGAAAGAGCACATTGACAGTCTGTGGCATGTAAAGCGGAGTCGGAGGGCGATTTCCGAAACTTACCGGGAGTGCGCATCCGTCCCTCTGCCTTCCCTGCCGAGCGACTGGCTGATGTGCTGTATGTTCGCTGGAAGGCTTTTCCGATCAGGGGAATTCCGTGTGAATAACTTCCCATGTGCCATTCATAAGGAAACTGAAATAGCCGTGGTTGAGTATTTACGGGAATCTACCTGTGACTTACAGGAACTGGCAGACTTCTGCAGGGCTCCCTCTGCCAACGCTCAAATCAAATGCTATGTTGAATGCACCAAATAATTATTAATTCATGCAAAAGTAACTGTAAGATGTATAAAATACCACCTTACGAATCCTACACGTGGTTTACTGTTTGAACAAGGTTAAAGAATATAGGCTAATCAGCATGACTAGCTCTTACAGAGTGGGTTTTAATTGCTAAGTTGTCCAATGTGAGCAGCATTATCAACATTAGCTGTTAGTAGTCATAGGGGTGTAGCTACTGTCAACTACTTTATGTAATGTCAATGTGGGCTTTGTCACCTGTAGCTATGCGTTGAGTATAAAACACAGATGAGTCAGAAGTGAAGCTGGTAACTGGTTTAAATCTTGTGGCTGTTGTGGTTGTACATATACACTATATACATCAAGGACCAGAAGCCTGAAGTAGCCTACTGTACTTCCCCAATGGTAAATCACAGTCCTGCACATACACACACACAAACTAAGGTGTGTGCAGAGTCTCTTGTCTGTCCAAAATGAGACAATAAAGACTCATCATCTTATCTTATCTTAAACACATGCTGATATGATATAGGATTTACAACTTTAAAAACAGGTAATAGGTATTAATATCTTTATTTGACTAGTGTAAAGCTGTTATATATACAAAATATTAATGATCTAAATGAGCCTAGAGCTCTCAAACAGTAACAAGTGAAAAACTATTTCCCTCTGAAAAACAAATTACAAGGATGGTGGTCGACTGTAGTTTAAAGTATGTATTTCCCATCACTGGGTTTAAATACAACATTTTTAACTTGAAACAATATTTCTGCCTCATGGGAGTCTACATTGAGCTTTCTGTAATTACAGTAGCTGGGGTCTATTGAACTGTGTTAGGTTTTGTAGTGTTCGATGAAAATACATCATTTGAAAATGTGTAAAATATTGTAATTGCCCTATGGTTGTTATTTAGGCCAACTTCACAAGAGAAATGGAGCGAATGATTTATTCTACTTTGGTAATGTTTCTCTGGAGGGCTCAGTAACAAATGTGTTTTAAAATGAGCAGATATTCAGAGAGTTACAGTATGTTACACAAAGAAATGTCCATGTGTAATGTATGCAAACATTTTGGAGTCTATAACTAACCCCTGTGTCTCTGACTCTCTTTCTCTCCCTCACACCGTCCCCTAAAACCTCTCAGCCTCTTCTCTGCATCAGTCTCCTTGCTCTCCTCCTTCTACCTCTATCTCTTTCCTGCACAAGTGACAGGTCTGTGGTTCAAAGGGACTATTCGGAAATCGTCAAAGTTGATCTCGACAACACAGTAAGACCCATATCTTATATATCTTATATATACGTATATATCCACTGGGGCAATAGACATTTATTGTCCCATAGTAAAACAAAAAACAACTGTTACAGATAGGCAGTGAAAGCTCATTGGATCAGTCTCATCAACTGTTCAACATATACAGGGCCATTTCTGGAAATGCACAGATAAGTTTATTGCTGATATAAGTCATAACCCTTTGATGACCGTGTGACATACGGGAAGCAAACAATCAAGTGAAGCATAAATCATGGCTAAGTCCTTGAGATAACTATGCAAAATTAAATGTAAATCATTGTCTGTGCATGCACTATATAGTTTCATTGAAAAAAGAAAATGGCCCGATATGAAAGCTGCAGCCAATCATACAAGGAAACTGAACTGAAATGCGGAAAGAAGCATGTGGTATTTCACTCTCTCAAAGCTTGGGATTTGAACCAGCTGTCCTTAGAAAATCGTCATTATAGCCCACTGCTGTGCTTATTTCCACCAAAGGGGACTTTAATGTCGATTATGAGATGTGCAAAAAATGTTTGTTTTTTTGTTGCAAAAACCTCTTGAAGAGCTTCATGAAAGACTTTTAGATTTGCTTGTTTCCTGTATGATGATCCATTCTCACTAGCTGCAACTAGAGGTTTTAAGTTGTAAATGTGCTGTGTCATCATAGAGGCCACCGTCCACCTTCTGAAACATTGGCTGGAAGTAATAAAGTGATAAAATACGATAGAGAGATTAAATACATTCATAAAAAAACGTTAATCTACCCACCTCTTCAGTTGCGTTACTAATATTGTGCACTGTCATGTTCTCATTCATTCAAGAAAGAAAGCATTATGGCCTTGCTGCATAATTCATCCTGCCATAGACGATATGTCAACATACCTCGTTGCACACCAGACATCGCAGTGAGTAATAATCATCTTTGCAGCTGTCAGCTAAAATGTTAATCAATGTGCTTTTTTTATGCCTATCTTTCTTGTTACATAATTCAGTAATGTTTAAGTTTCTGAAATGTGGCCAAAAACATATCAAGTGGTTGTAAATCACCATGAAAACATTAGACTTTGTTTGATATCTATTGTGCCATACAGCTACTACACGGTATATAATAGCATCTCTATTTCGCAAAAGGTCTTCAACATCTCTAGCAGGTGGTTGGAGCACCTGTCAACCTTTGTCCAACTCACTGCCTTTTATAGTCAGTTCGTTATGATGTTTCTCACTAGGTCAAAGGCGGGGTGATTACGTAGAAAGCGTGATTCAGCTTTTATAGCCAGCGCACATTAACCAGTGTATGTTTCAAATGTTTCATGTGACTAATTTGCCTGTGTCTGTTCTGCAGAATGTCACGAGCACCTTGCACGACCTAACCTGCAAAATGAAGAATTTAAGGATTTCCGACACAGACAGACTGATTATGTCTGTCATAAACTCATTAGGCTGCCCTTGTCCTGTGAAATCGGTAAGTGTTGCCACATTTGTTGAACTTCAGAAAGTCGTTCTTTCAGTTTGAGATTTTGGCTCGATCCTAGCAAATACAGTGGAATGTTGGCATGCTGTGGTGTTTCTTTCTGCCACATAGGGGGTGACTCACCGATGGCTGACATAGCCAGTTGGCTTTGTGAGTGTGTCCACAGTATTTGTTTCGTTAAACTAGTCAACTGAGTGCCAGAGACAAGCTAGAGCAGAAAGTGGACATGCAGAAGTTCTTGCAGGTTGTTTGGTTACTGTGTGCTGCATTTTCAGGCGTCTCACGCTAGAAAGCCACAAAAATCAGATATCTGGTAAATTCAGAAGTGTGTGTTTCTTTCTTTCTGAGGTCAGCTCAGTAAGATGATGTACCTTTAGAAAAAAGCTGGAATTTAATATGTGTTTTCCAAAATAAAAACCACACCCACTTTATCTCTAGATCAGTTACAAACTTCGCCGTTCACCTGAAATCCATTTTGAACATTGTGGCGTCAGAATCAGATTTGATGATTCAGGCTCATAGTTGAAGCCTGAGTCAGAGGCTCCTAAGAGCTTTAGGCCAAACAAGACCAACACAGGCCTAAAAAACTGGTTCACACGGTAACATGCTTGGTTTGGGATTTTTTTTTTTTTTTTTTTTTTTAAGGTTTCTTACCTTGGTGCAAACATACTGTACCAGACTTGTGCTTTGATGAAACACCATCAAAGTCAATAGACATTAGAAGCAGAAAGGAATTTGGCTGTATTAGGTCACCCCTTTGATTTGTAGGGTGAGTCCGGTTTCAGTTTACAGTGATAAGAATAGTTATGCACTGATAATTTATGCTTTGACGATACAGACACAATCAGTAAAATTCATGTAGTATTGAAGCTGTCAATAATTGGACTGAACTCTAATTAGCCTGTTGTGTTTGTGTGTTGACCTCTATTGACAAGACTAAAGAGCCCAGCGCGAAGTTGAGGACAGCGACAAGACGAAGGCGGAACGAGCAGGGGAAAAGAGAAAAAAGAAAGCTCTGCAGGGCCAAGGCGATTCTGTCCAACATGACTGAATGCTACCAGATACTCAACACACTATTAGCAGACACCTGAGACCAAACTCCAGAGGATGTTGGGGGAAAAAGACAATCCCACTGGATGCGAGATGAAGCCCTGCCGCCCCTCTTTCTTCATCTAAGCTATCCTTTGTCAAGTATCATGTCATGTATATACTGACTCTACACATAAATAGCCAAGCTATGTAGAAACAAGCTGTTAAGCCAACTGGGAAAGAATGCTCCAAGGCCACACACATCTGCTTTGGATGAGCCGAGTGCTGCAGGAACCGCCCACCACTGCCCGAAATTCCCACTAACACTCCAGACATCATGCACGACGCACCAAAGAAGCTCTTAGACGGTTGAAAGTGTGTACACAAGCGAAACTACTTTGTACGATTAAGTTACAATGAAGTTTTTCGGAGTGATTATATTGTAACGAATACGCTATGACACGTGTGCTCAAGCGTGACCAGGAAATATTAAGGTTCTCTGATACAGTTTTGGTTTCACTTTGGATTAGGAGAGGCTAGTCCTAGCACATCTCTCTGTTATCTCTGTTATCTAAAGCTCCTCTGTTGTTTTTGGGTGTGTGAAGGTCAGTTGGTGCTGAAAATGATTGATATTTTAAAAGCACATTCTGCAACAGATGGTTGAGTTTGTCTCACGGGCCTGACTCTGTTCTGGGACACATATAAAGAAGCTTTCTTGTCACGTTCAGATGGTATTTGATAAATGGTACAACAGGGAATTTAAAGAAACAAAAAACATATACAGTATACTCACCTAGAATGTACTGGAGCCAAAATGCACAACTGCCACAGTTATTTTTTGTCATTGTAGAATTCATTGTTTGATGGTTTATGTATCAGAAATGCAAGAAAAAAAAGCATGCATCCTTTCAGGCTCCCACTTTCAGCGCAGCAGCTATTTTCTTCCTGTCAGGGAGCCACACTTAACGCATTATAAAGTCACTAATTCTTGTTTGTAAAATGTTCTTGTCAACATTTAAAGCTCCTAATATTGTATATGACCTGTGAAATGTGTATTCCAAATATATTTATATCTATGACAATGCAAAGTCTAATGTGTTAAATTGTAGTTATTACCGTACATGATAATGGTAATGATAATAATTAATTTCCATTTAGAGATTACTGGTAATAAAGTAATTCTTATTCTTAAATGATTTATAGCATTACAGCACTGTAAAGCTTTCTACTTCCTTTTCTCTTCAACAAACTCTCACAACTCCATCAAAGCTGTCATAATGGAAGTTTATTGATAGTGGATATACATGGCATTAAGTGCACAACCAGGTATCCAGGCTAACAAGTGTTATAATCAGTACAGGAACACACCTGTCCAGTCGGTTTAAATATTCTCTGTCATTTAAGGTAATAGAGGTCGCTTCTTGGAACATGGAACAAATGTCTTCTTGAAGATGATTATACCTAATCACTGTTAAATGACCGATAAAGAGTTTGGCGGTTAATGAACGTGAACTTGGGGTCACAAATAGCTTTCTGTCAAGAAGAATGACGAACCATATCCATACAGAGCTTTTAAAATGACCGTAGTGTTACCGCACTTTTGATCCTAAACACATTAGTGCATTGAATACTGACTGAATAGACACATATTCAAGAAAAAAAGAAAACAACTGCAACATATCCAGGTGCATTAAGGTTTCATACCGATTCAATCAAAAACACATTTTAAGGTTTTTATAACATTAACAACAAGTTGCAGTTCATTCAGTGGCAATTAAAGGGAATAAGAAAAATAAATAACTCATTTCATTGTATAAAATGAGAGGGAATAAAATAGACTGGGTAATTGCTACATTTTTCTAGGGACATCAGGCATGTGATGGTAACAGTAAGAGAACTGGAAACAAACTCTGCCTTTGGTAAAGGGAGCACTGATTTAAAAATTTTTGGAGCGGCCCGTTTCAAACCAAGGTGATATCCTCCCTAAATTCAAATTTTTGTCTTTTAGAAAAAAATGCATGGTTTTCTTCAGTAGTCAATCATATTGCACTTCAATAGCATATTCCATTTGTGAGGAAGTGGAGAAAGATGGGACTAAGGGATGCATTTTAAATCATGGTTGACAGAGGACTGACATGAAGGGACATTCACATCCACCTCTAATGGTTTATCCAACAGTTTTCCTTTACCTTCTTTTTCACATTTGACAGCCCACCTCTTGGCTCATCTCTATCCCTGTACACCTCTCCCCTCTACTGTCTCCTAAGGATGCACCAATGGCTTTAATTGTTGATACGGACTCTGCTCTACAGGGTACTCTCTTCCTCTAAAATTAAGATTTTGTAATAACACCCACTCACATCACATCATTTCCCTTGACTACAAAAAATGGTGTGGGAATAGTCTGTTTGTTTTGTCTTATTACAAATTCTTAATCGCTCCATGGTTGGCCTCTAGTTTCACAGCAATAATGTGCATGAGTTGGTGGAAACAGCAGCGATGATGAGGGCAAATTGCAATCAGCTGTTTGCGTTGTTCCTGTGAAAATGTTCACAAACACAGCTTTATAAAAGATAGATTAGATTTATACAGTATGATGAAAAGGGGGAGGATCTGTACCTTTTTGAATTTGTACATTATTCAGCAGGACTGCAGGAAAACTGTGATATTATGTACCAACCATTTTCCTATCACAACTTTATTTTTGATTCACCTTATTCTGGTCCATACAGCCATTATAAAATAAAAGACAACTTTACTGCTGTGAAACTAGACCCTAGACCAGAGTGTAAAACTCTCTGATTCTAGCTCGAGTACTGTGTGTACCTCCACTTTCCCTCTACCTTCCCCTTTGTCTGACAGACATCAGATGCACATCCTTCGGACCCCGCACTCACAGCAGAATTTGGCGGACTCAACGGGGTACTTGGTCCCACAAGCGTGACAGAACTTGCTCTTCATTCCTCCATTGTCGACCTGGTTCTCTCCATCGGCGTCATTCCTGAACACAAACACAAAGATACATCATTTTTTTTGGACAACGCCTTAGGGCTGCTGCTGATGTTGGCAATGATAACAGATTATTAGAAGTTTGAATATGTTAGTTATAGTTTGTATGAGCTGAACGGTGATAATATATACAAACAGAATACAACTATAAATCATGAAATACATGTTTGGTTGTTGTGTATAGCACTGTGATTGTAATAATGCTTCGACATTCCTACAAGCATTACAGCATGTAATTAGCAGCTATCTGTGCCGAACTGTACAATCACACTTTGGCTCCATGGACATTTTGTTTTCCACAAATCGTATTAACTTAATCAAAACATTCAGTCTGGAGTTATGTGGTTTGTATAGCCGTTTCTAAAACAAGCAAGCTGCAAGCTGTAAAATTCGTTTATGATATTATTCTGTCAGAGAACCAGAGACCAGACATCACCAAGGAAACCCGAAAGCTAATCTAAATTAATCTGACTTTGATTAATCGTAAAATATACTGTAGTGTTTGTTTTTTTTGGGTGTGCATTCTTTGTAGGGTGTGCTTATATAAAGAGGTTTATTCCATGGCACCAGACCAGACACAAACTGCAAGCAATTCACAAACGAACCACAAGAGGTCAGCAACGGTGCATAGTGGTTTTCATTGATTCTCACTGGCCTCGTGTGGAGAAACTGTCTCTGTGTAAATTACCTTGATATATAGGTGTCTACTTTCTTCTTGTTGAGTCCTACTCCAGAATGAGTGTTCCTTGCAGAGCCATAGCCAGAGCTGGCTGCTCGAGTCTTGCTCCCCACACTAATAAAGGGATCAGAGACAAACAAAGGAGAAGAGAGGCAAGGATGAGTCAAATGCAAAACACACCTGCAGGGCTTGGTTTGTAGCACAGGTTTAAATCCTTTGAGCTTCTACTGACCTACTACTGTGGCAACAAAGTATGTGGAATTACATGGTTTGGTTTTTGAACTAATGACACACAACTGATTAAAGCCATTCTTAGCTTCACTGATCAAGCGAACCTTTGGATTTTCTTATAGTCCTTTAACAACAATAACCTCGAATAAGCCTTTTAGAAGCTGCTGATCACTGGCAGCTGCACGGTGTTTTGGACTATTCCCCTAACAGATCTCCCTCAGTTCAAGCTCTCTCAGGTCATCCCATGGCATCTCTGTGGTTTGGCCTCTGACTGCACCACTTCAAAGGATGGATTGCACATGTTTAAGGCCATTGTGTAGAAATTCACCTTGATGTTGCGGGTCGCTGTCCTGCTGCTCCACCCAGCTTCTAGAGCACTTCACCCTGACATTATCCCAAAAGATACCTTTGTATGCTTGGAAATTCATTTACCCCAATGATGGTGATCTAAGCTGTCCAGGCCCAGAGGCAGCAATGCCAGAACACACATTACAGTGCTGCCTCCTCCCCACTTCCAGGCTGGGATGATGTTCTCATCTGCTCTTTTCTCATCCTTTTACTGGGTGGTTCACATATTTGTTTCCCAACACACTTCCAACATAGATGATGATCTTTTATGGTATTTTAATCCGATAAATCCGTGAATGTATTTGTGGTTAATTCCAAATGGTTCACTTATTTTCTTGCTACTGCATAATTCAATTTCCACTCATCTGTTGATCATCTGGTCAGTGTTGACTATTTTTATATTAACACACTTGTCAACAAAATGTAAGATAAGTAGAAAACAAAATAAAGTTATTATTATGTTAACCATGGTATTGGAAATGCAGTGTTTGTGTGCACTGACCCTGATGGAGGGCTTGTGAGGCCGGAGGGATTACTCCTCATTGAACCTGCAGAGGAGGTCTTACTAGAAGGGATTCCTAGAGCATGAGAAACGAGGTGAGAGAAATGATGAGAGTAATACAAGACGACGTGGGTGCAATAAACCTGCCTCAAGAGGAGAGAAGAGAGAGCGATATCAACACAGCAGTGTTGTCTTACCAGTGGACTGTCCAAGGCCTGATCTCTGCGGTAAGCGAGAGGAGGCTGAAGGGATGGTTGACACAGCAGGAGAGCTGGCCTTCTTTGCAATGGCAGGAGGCTTAAACTAAAGACAGAGAGAGGGAAGCAATACTAAATACACAATTATAAAATACAAAATATTAGAAATGGATGTAATGGGAGGCAAGACACACATAGTGTAGAGCCTGGATTTATTGATCATGATGGGAAAAACAGGGGTGCGTGGACCCTGCTGTTTTTACTGGCTCCTACAATAACTCCCAGGTCACCGCAGGGCATGATTTAAAGGGGAACTATACAAGTCCGGTCTCTTTTGCTCTGTTTTGCTAACCCTTCTCTCGGCCATGTGCATTTGTTTTTAACAGAGCAGGCAAGAAAGTAATCCATGGAGCGGTGGATAACGTTATTAGATGTTATTATGTGTATATTTGTGTAGTCTTAAATGTCATCAACATGAAATTACAGGTTACGGGGTGCGTTTGTGCCGCGGTGCCGCAGAGACGAGAGCTGGGACACCAGGTCGGAGGCTCTGATCTTACAAGGTTGGGTTTTAGCCAAGAGACGCTAGGGGGAAGGCAGAGAGCCTCCATTCTCCCTGTAACAAGTTACAAGTCATTTATTTAACCATCACAATTACTCTGAAGCATAGTTGAGGCAAAAAAAATCCTGCAAAGTTCCTCTTTAAAAATACTGCCAACCAAATTAGCAGTGGTAAACATACAGTGCATAGGTGTGGATGAATTTTGACTCTAGTAAAAGAAATGATAGTTTCCAACAAAAGTAGAAATTGTGTGTACATTAAGTCACTAGTGTGTACCTGTGTGCGACCTGGAGGCTTCTTGGTATCTCCTAACTTGCCCTTGTTGGTCATACGGGCTGCCTGCTCCTGGCAGAACTTGATGTGTCTGTCAGCCGCACTCTCGTTGAACCTCCGCTGACAGAAAGGGCACTGGACATAGTCTGAGGACAAAACAGGTGGGGACTATTAAAAACAACACTCATCAAATAAATAAACAATGCACGAAATTATAATCGCAGTAAAATACAGTATGTGTTACCTGGGTCATACGTAGGAGGAGGAGGTGGGGGTAACGGTCCCCCCTCCTTCATGACCTGAGTGACGTTTTTGGCAGCCCGGATGGTAGCAATGAAGTCCTCATGTTTCTTGCGCCAGTTGGACTGCTTCTTAGGCGGCTCTGGCTGGCAAGAGGCAACACAGAGGTGATGTTTACTCCAGCTTGTTAGGACCACAGCCAGACTGCCCACTCTGATATGTTGTCATGGCCTAAGTAATGATGAGTGCATCATCATTACTAAAGAGCTGACTAGAAATTTTGAAAATAAGGTCACAATCTGACACCTACAGTCCCGCTTTTTCCTCAAGATCGTGACCTCGTATATCATAACTCAATCAACATTTTGTACCATTTGTGGGTCCTCCATTAAGGAGTTACCATTGATGTGTAAATCACATAAGAACTAGAGAACCAGACAACTAGAAGATACATACATTCCTAATGCTACAACACTGAGAATATGTTTGTTGCAGTTGGAGGACAGAGTGAGAGACAGTTGACAATTGACAATTGTCTTTTGAGGACAATATTGACATCTGAAGAGCTGGCAGGCAAAAGACTTCAAACTGGGCGCAATGACATAAGGAAGTAGTTAATCCAAGTGACCTACAGTGCCTTGAGACTTCATTACAACCTCTAAGGAGGCAGAAACTAAGCTCTGTAGTTCGAAAGGTGAGTTGTCAAACATGAATTTACAACAGATTCACAGGAATTATAGCAGTGCAGCCAAGAATTGATTAAACTAAGAATTAACAGGGACACTGTAAAAGAAAGTAAAACTATAATAGGATACATTTGAATATTATCAGTTGAAGAATGTAGATAGGAAAGTGATGATGATTCGTGTTTTTAACACCACCAGTGTGAGCTGACAGGCCTCCAGACTATTCATGCTGGTGTTTCAAAGCAAGGACATCACTACGGTGCTAGAAAGAGTGAGCGAAAGACTTCTGTAGCAACAGTTGCTACTAATCATATACAAAGAGGACGGACAAATGAAAAAAGGACGAATCAACTTACTTTCGAAGTAGCAGATGAACTTTGTGACTGAAATACAATTGAAAGTGGTTTACACAATAATCTGCCAACACAAAATACTGAGTGTCCTACATGGGGCAGCAGAGATTCAAAACATTAACCGTACTACAGTGATGATCATTATGTTTGAACAGCTGATTCCTTCTGGGTCTCACTGACCTACTTTGGGGTTTTTAAAAAAAGCATTTGGACCCATTTTAACTTAATCGTGTGGTAGATTTTATTTTAAATGGTTGAAATTGAACAGTAGACTCTTTGCTGTGGTGCTCCTCTGCACACAGGAGCATCCGTGAGATATGGCTGCATCTCTTTAGCTTCACATGTGTCAAAGCTGATAAAGTCATAGTTTATTGATACTACTTTCTAATAACTGTTTCCACCAGGGTCCACATAAGAATGGGAGTGACCAGACTTCAGCGACTCAGTCAAAGTTGACGATCTGATGGACGTCAAAAATGTCCTCCACAAATAATGAGATAAACTTAAGGGTCTGACTTTTGTGAATGAAAGTGAAAATGTAATTTCAGCTTTTGATCTATAACATGAAAACATCCATTTATATTTTGGGGGATTTTAGGTGTTTAAAGATGACAGTTTTATTTATTTACAATTGAATTTAGAATAGAAACAAGTCTGCAAAAATCAGGGGGGTTTCTGTGAGTTCTGTGAGTAAATAAGCTCATGTGATGAATAAGGCAGTAGATTTGCTCTCCGGAGCAGTGTGGTCTGAGAATCAATCCTCCACATATGGAATACCACATTAAAACCAGATGAGTCATTTTTATCATGGATGTATGACCATTATCTTGACAAGATGCATTTCTGAACAGTTGAATGACATTGGATTGATGGTGACAGTCAGTGACAGCGTGATAGCCAAAACAGATTCATCAAGTTTTCTGACAAGATGTGCTTTTTCTTCTTCTTAATTAATCAAATTAGATGCTCTTAGACATTATCCATACCTTTGGTTTGATAGGTTTGAGTGTAGGGATGTCTGTGCCCTCAGCTCGTTGTCTACTGGAGTCAAAAACCTTCCTCCGTTTTACTGTTGACTTCTGGCAGATTTTGGCATGTCGATCCTGTAGGGAGGGGGGAAAGGGTAAGCGACAACATCACACGTGATTTTACAGAGCAAAAAAGAAACACAACTAGTTAATAATAGACACTTCCTTCATATTGAATTTGGACTGAATCTAGCTCATATACCTGCTTCTGCAACATTAACAACAGCTATAATCTACTGCATCTAATTTCTCCAAACCTTTTAACATCCTAATGTATACATACACTCACAAATAAAAGTAATACCCTAATGCACCTGCAGCACTGCAGCCACTTTTAGCTAATGAGGCTTGATGCTTGTTTCAGTCAGTGTACAAAAATCCATTAGGAGAAAACAATATGCTCCAATTACCTACTGAAATCACTGTTGTCACACTCAATAAGTAAATAATACATTGAAAATGTGTTTTCTTTCCTTTCAATAGAGTATTAGTCTTTTAATGAAAGTAACTGCTTTGAAATCGCTGAAACATGAAAATCTGGTATTTGTTTTTTGATAGCAGACTTAGTTTTGAAAATGTACTTTAGCATGTACATCTGCTTTAGCAAACAGCTCTACACGACTTTTATCTTCCCTATACAGATCTCTCCACAAGGCCCTGTTGGCTACTGTGGGATTGTACTAAATTTTATCCAAACAGCTGACATCCTGTCAGCTGATAATAGCTGTGGAAGAATGTTATCACCAACAACCTCACCATATCTACAGCCAAAGTAACAAATGAATCTGATTAGGGAGGTGCACTGAATCAGATCCACACTGTTTTAATTTCAAGGACTGTAAGGATTGTACTGTCAACCACGAGGATGATTATTTTTAATTTTACCAGGACTTTCGGGAAGAACCATCTTTTACAGGTGTTGCATTGAGACAGATCCTCAGTAGAAGGAGCTTCACTGTCTGCAAAAAAATAACAGATGGTTAATGGTGGAAAACCACGGGAAACAGAACTGGACCACACCTGGCCACCCATTATTTAGTAATGAAATGATCACATGGTTAATAAAACAGACAGACAGACAAACACACACACATACACTCATACAATCAACATGGTGGTCAATATGGTGTCTTGGGCATTGTCTGTGGAAAATAATTACCCCATTGCTGTGTCATATGTTGTTGCCTAAATGTAGGCAATTACTTTTATTTAATCATAATGTAAAAAGACAGAGGAAATGAAACAAAAGCTGAGGATACAGATATTTAACATGGTTCACAACATATCCCTGACGCCAGCACAACGGTCAACAAATACTATTCATTAAATGTTACACAACTGACGGCTCCTTGCAATACGGTGGGTTTTAATTCATATGTGTATTAGTTAGCATGCTAGCTCTGGATAGCGGCGGTAGCTAATGTAGGGATCACACCCAAACACAGACAAGTAGCAGCTAGTTTCATCTTTGGCCCTGGCGTTACCTAGCTAAACTCCAAACAAAAAAAAGAGGAGGTCGCTATCAAAACTGACGAAATGTGAGGTCCCTAGAGTGAGAAGTGTGTAAGCTAAGAGGTTGTGACTTCGACTTTAATCAACCAATAGCTAAAATGGTCCAGAAGAGGGGATTTCTCTCACCTTCCAGTTCTTCCATCATTAGGTAATCCCTTGTCTGTCTGATGCTGCTGCCTGGCTGCTGTTGTTTCAAACGGCCAAAACTAGCAAGAGGAAGTGAGAGGAGTCACTCCCGCGCACTTCCGGTTTGGCTAAAAACGCAAAGATCACCACTCAAATTCATGTCATTATCTATTATTTTGCCCACTAATTACGTGAAATGTAAAGATATAACAAATACAAAAAATACCGAGCAATAAGATTCAGCTATAATTAGCGTTTTTCATTATTCAGTTATAACAACGTTTCCATAGGACAGGATCATAATGGAAAATGAACTATCTTGGTAAAGCTAATCTTTGGCTACCAATAGCAACTGGCTTGTCTTCTGCCGCTTGATGTCCTAACATCCCTGTGTGTGATTGGTTGTTACTACAAGGTTCGTGTTGATGCAATTGTGCACTTCAAACAGCAGGTGGGGCCTGGGAGGCAACCTCTGTTCCCATGCCCCCATTATTCCCAAATATGGAATTAAAGTATCCTTCCCTTTTTTGTTGAGTTGAGTCATAATAGTAGGTGGAATGAAAACTCTCCTAACAACAGCAACGCTATTAGGAAAATCCATATCACAACATATTAATTTGTGATTTCACTAATGCATTTGTAACTAAATAAATAATGGGGTTATGTTAGTCAAGTCCTTAATGAGAGTAGCCTAGTGTGTGACCTTGTTGCCTCTTTGCCCAGTTTGGCATATTGAGCACATGTGGCAACTGAATGGAGCGATTCACTGGCAGCTGCTATGAGACCAGAGAAAATGTGATGCTGAATGGCTGCAGCCTCTGTGTATTCATTACAACACAATCAATGTCTCTCTCTCTCTGGCTTGCTCTCTTCCTCTCACTCACTCTCACACAGACACAGCACACAGTGAGTATCTGACCTTATAGCTATTTTATTGGTATTAGGGTTGAAATATTACACCACTGATTATAATATAATATAATATAATATAATAACAATTATGTTGGCTACACCACATTACACTTGATAGGCTAATAGCCTACAATAATGTAACTAAAATGTTGTGCTGCTGTGATACTGATACAGCAAATAGCCTACTTTTCACATTCATTAAGAAATAAAAGCTCCGTTCAATTGCTTTGGCCTACTTGACGTTTTCAATTTCAAACTTGAAACAAATTAGCGTTTTATTTTGAAATCTACCCGGATGTAGTTGTACTCTAGCAGCTGCTTGACGTTGAGAAACCCTCGTTCGTAGAGCGGAGTAGTGGTATTCAACCTGCTGTGATTCACCTCTGCGAATATTGGGAAGCCCTCGAAACTAAACAGGTAGTTACCTATTGATGATGATAGTAATGGTTATAGGAGTAGCATGTGCAACCGCCATTAATGTGCAGGATTAATGTTGGCATAGGCTGCGTCCACTCAACTCTACGGGGGTCTTTGTCATCAGAGAAAAACACATAATGTTGCTTTATTATTATTATTATCAATTTGCGTATGTCGACCCTGCACATAGCTAGATACTGCACTATTAATGGCATGTATTAATTCAAAGGCGGTGTTTTAACTGTCAACAATGCAAGTGGATTAATAGAGAGCCCACCGTGCACGACTATGATTTGATGGGCAGCAGCGCCTATAGTCCTTAATTAGAGGCTATGATAAATGTTGAAAGACATCAATTATTTAGATCAAACTCTAACAAATGTTTTCAATGGACTGAAGAAAGCCGGGACACGTTGCCTAATACATTAGGCTACTTAAAGGATAACTTTCGTTTTTTACAACCTGGACCTTATTTCTAGCATCAAATACGATCATTTAATCACCCTGACAAGTTTGGTGTCATTTGGAGTCGTTTTGACGAAATTAGCCCCAATCGAGCGGCGCGTATATCCGTATAATGCGAGAACACGGGGCACGCAATGCAGCCTCTAAATAACACATTATCCGCCGCAAAACTCGTTCATTTCGCCAATATTTTGTGATGATACACTAGTGTTATTCCCCTCCGAGCCCGTGGTGGCATGTTATCAACATCCGGCTCCTCCAGGTTGACCTACTAACAGCTGACCTGGATGATGTCATCTCCGAGCGCATTGCTAACTTGCTATCGCTAATGCTATGGTCCGTTTCTGCATGTTTCTGACTCGTCAGAACAAAATGAGCAGCTGGATGATGTTCAGCTTCGGTCAGCTTCCACAGGCTTCCTCTCCGCAGCCTGGATCCTCACTACAGCTCTGGCTAGTTGAGCTAAAAAGGACCCAAATGCCGAAGCGGAATGATTATTATCAGAACGAGCCGGGCACCGGTCGGAGATGACATCATCCAGATCAGAGGTTAGTAGGTCAGCCTGGAGGAGCAGGATGTTGATAACATGCCACCACGGGCTCGGAGGGGAATAACACTAGTGTATCATCACAAAATATTGGCGAAATGAACAAATTTTGCGGCGGATAATGTGTTATTTAGAGGCTGCATTGCGTGCCCCGTGTTCTCGCATTATACGGATATACGCGCCGCTCGATTGGGGCTAATTTCGTCAAAACGACTCCAAATGACACCAAACTTGTCAGGGTGATTAAATGATCGTTTTTGATGCTAGAAATAAGGTCCAGGTTGTAAAAAACGAAAGTTATCCTTTAACTAATCCGTCCATAATAGATTAGGATATGGGCTCCAGCTCTTCTTAAATAGGTGTTGAGCTACTGATGAGACTTCAAGTGTAAATAAGAGATACAATTAGTTGTATGGTTGTGTTTTGTTTGTTTTTGTGAGTGTATGTGCAAGGGTTTGGTGGTTGGGGTGGGGGCTGGGAATAGGGAGCTGGGCATCAGTTCAAGCTCTGCCCAGGCCACCTAGAATAACATTGGCATATGTTTCTGAAACCTTATTCCTGCACGGCCCTCATCACTGCTAATTTTCAGTTTGGCAGCGGGTCAAATCAAATGGCTGCAGAGCAGGGGCAGCCAGTGTTTTTTTGTTTTTTTTTGGTTAATTAATTTCTTTTTCACTATAGTCTGGGACAAAGAGGCTGAGCACACAATCAAGTGACTGACCCTCTCATTTGTTTTGAGTCTGTAGCCTACCGTGTATGAATCTGTGCACACAGACACTCACACTCTGCTGAAGTGCTGATGTTCTACTTGGTGCAAAAAAGTGTGAATAAATAATGTAAACTGTCAATTAATATTTCATAGAATACGAGCATAGGAAACACATGACAAGACTGTTCTACATAAAAAAAAAGGCCTCCTCTCTATAAAAATCCATATTCACATGCATTTGCAATCAGGATAAATTAATAAATATCACTAACTAATAACAAGTCACTCACAATTAAATTTACATTGTGTTAATTAATAATTCTGGTACAATTAGAAATGTAATATTAAAATAATAACTGTCTTGTGTCTGTTGCTTCCTCATGTTGATGTACAATTGTTTGAAACTTGTACAGTGACAACATCTGTTGGGTCTTGCCCATCTTGACACCATTTTTAGAATGACAGCTGAGTGGGATCGTGCTCAGATGATGACAGAGGAGATATCCTAAAATAGCCACGGTCAGTCACAGCTCGTGAGGCTCTGGAAATAGCCGCAACTGGACGACGGAGCTGAGGTCATTTTTGCAAGTTTCCCTATCAACTGACTCTTCTCCAGAGTGGAACTTGTAGAGGTGTGTGCTGATGTTCAAAATTAACAGAGCTAAGAAATCTTAGATAGACAGATTTTAATTAGTAGAAATGGGCCAGGACCTGCTGAGTGCTGAAGGGCAGCCTCGCCCCGGCAGATTGATACAGAGCATTAGAATAAGAGCAGAGGGATTTAGCCCAAATCTCTGTGGCATCACAGCTCCTTTGTGCTTTAATAACTCCTTTGAGTGTTTATATTGCATTGAGTTGAAGAACACCATCTGCTGTGTGTGTGCCAGGTCCTGCTATGGTGAGGTGTGTCAGCGATGACGGATGTGGAGGCGACGTCCTACGAGGACTTCATCGCCTCTCGGCGGTCTGGTCGCAGGAACGCCATCCATGAAATCCCACCGACCCCTGGAGTGCCGGGACCCACTGACCTGTCACAGAGTCTGGCACAGCTTAACATTAATAAAGCAGGTAAAAAAAAAAAAAGCCACCACTGCTCACAATGAGGGCAGCATGTTATACAACACTCATTACAAAACTACTTTGACTTTGTAGAAAGCATGAAATCTTAGTATTAAACTGGTGAATTTACTTATTAAATTTATTTAAGTGCATTTCTGAATAAAACACACATTAACCCTTGCAAAACTTATATCCTGTAGAGATATTTTTAATGCTTTTTCTGAAATTATACTCCGTTAGTAGTAATCTGCTCAGCCCAGATGGCCTTATAAGTCTCCTCTCCCAAAACCTACAAATAATTCACTTGCCACAAAAAGTGTTCTGCCCCCGTGTTTAGTAGGCTTGAGAAAAGAAGTTTGGTAAAGCTGCTCAGTTGCTGTTCAGTCACATTAGATAGTGATTATAGACTAAATTTTCTCCATTTGTCATGGATTTCACAAGATAAACAGCGAGGTTGTTAAACCCTCCTTTCTGTGACTTCCAACCAACCTTATTCGCACCACTGACTTCAGCAGTTGTAATTTATGCATGAAACTGTCTGTCTTTCTCTCTCTCTCAGGTGATGAGGGGGAAGATGCTGAGAAAGGAGAGGACCCTCCAGCTAAAGAAGAGGAGGCTCAAGGTGAGGGCAGCTGAACGACAAAGGGTGGCAGACATTTACAGACTCAGAGAACTACGTACTACCTGACTCCTGAATGCTGGGGCCTCTGACTGACCAGTCGCATCCAATGGCTGTAAACACTCACTGCGAGATCTCCCTACTCCTACCATCCGGCCATCAGGAAGTCATCACTGTGGCAACTACATTGCACTTTCCAGTCTGTGCTTGGGTGTGTTCCTCCTTCCCTCGCTGCCTTTCCTCAGTGATTCTTCATATCTGAGTGGATGTGATGCTATAATTGCAGTGGTCTGAGAAAAGGCGACAATGATGTGATCTGATCATCTGATGGGCCCAGTTCTAATCAGGTCAAAAGACTGTGTTTTAGTTTGAACACTATCTTCTCTTTCTTGTTCTTACACATTGACCCAACACCTGTTTGTACCCACTGCCAGGCCTCCTATGCAGCTGGTGTCTGCTCATATTAGATAATAGTAATTATCAAGTAATCTATACTGTTATTTCTTATTTTTATATGTTAGAAACATTGTAAAGCTTGTTCTAGGTCTTTACATGGGAGATGATTTTTTTTGGTAGTCAATATAATTTAACAAAGTATGATTTATAATGTGAAAATGTTGCTGTTTGTGTGAGTGAGCCATTAATCTCAAATACTCTTAGTGGGCTTTCATTCTTTGAATAATTCGGATGGTTTTTATTAGTTTTGGCGTTTATTTTGTAAATGTTTGGTTTCTAAGGTTTCTATAAACATGTCAATATTGATGCTGTATCTTGGTTACTCAACATTAGATAAATGCACTGCCTACCATTGAGTACATCCAAATGTCTGTCTTTGAGTGTCTGTCTGAGAGCGTTTTTTAAAAAGGATTTGTTTGTGGGAAGTGTCAAGATGAATCATTTATTGGCTGTTGGAGATTAGAAAAACCACAATACTGAATGCACTGAAGTACATTGGCATGTTACAGTATTTATATAAAAAGGAAGTGTGTGTGTTATGTGCTGTGGTTTATAGGGTGTACAAATGACAGACACACTACTGTAATGGTAGCTATGATACACTGCCTTGTTTTGTTATACCAATCAAATGCTGTGTGTAGATATGCACCGTAAAAATGTCTCTTGAATTCATAAAATAACGTATGTATGAAAATTTAATTTCTAACCTAACGACATTTTCTCATCATGAAATGCGTTTTTTATTTCTCATGTGAGAAATAACAGAAACTAACTCACTCATCATCGTTATTCATGGGAAATTTTATGATTAATTCTGAAATTAAATTACATTTTACAATAAACTGAAAGGTCAAGAGTAACATTGAAACAGGTTATAGTGTGATGTAATGACCAGCACTGTACGTGACCCAGATCACACATAATCTATCATGTTATGTTTTTAATATAGTGTTGTTTTGGGTTTTTTTGCATTTGTTTATGTTACATGCCACTGTTATGTCAATTATTACTGTATAATACCCTATTTTACATCTTTTGATTTTGTTAGTTTTGATAAATGGTTTTGAAAAATGAAATATGATCAAAACATAGTATGTGTGTTGTCCTGCTTACTCATGAGTGGGATGAGTAAACCTGACCTTTGTCTCCCTCTTGTGGTCAAAGCCCCAAATAGTTGCACCACTACTCCACTTTGTTTTAGAAATGATACATTTCTGTAATGCAGCAGTTGTTTTTACTGTATAGTTGTGATACCTACATACTGTGCAACAAACACTGAATATTTTGATTCTGATGATGGAGTTGATGCTCCATCATCGGCATACAAAAAAGACTGATTATGCTTTGGCTGGTGATGAGTTATTGATTAATTCCATGTTAGTCAATAAATACTGTGATTATACTGTAGAGCTATGTCATGCAATCATGATATTAAGTTTTATAAAGCACTATTAAAGAACACAAAAGAAAGGATTTTACATATTGAATACTAATAATAAATGGTGAGGACATGAGACGGGGCACTACTGAGCACGGGACAGTACTGTTCTAAGCAATACCAAAAGTAATGGTAATTGTCGTCAGATCTACACCCTGCCTTTATTGACTGCTATGATTGTTTATGATACAGTCAGTCTTTTTTTTGTCTTCCCTCCAATTGGCTTTAGAGTTTGCTCTACATTTGCAATGCCAGTCCTCTGCCAATAGATTAATTCCTCTTTATGAGTAGTCATATGCTGTAAAAGCGGCCTCCTTCTACATGAATGTGTCTACCCATGGGGTGACTGAGTTTAAACAGTTACATGTGACAGTTTAAGACAGATAATGGAAAGATATCCTGGGAATGTTGAATTTTCACTAAAAGATCTTAATTGATTGGGAAAAACAAACACAGATGTTTGAAATTGAAAAAAAAAGAAAGAACAGAATGTGAAGCCACAGCATATATCACCACAGGAATTGTCACGATTATAGGATTAAAACCATCAATGTGAATCTGTGATAGAAAGTATCAATACCCAGCAAAAAAATGCTTATCTGTTCTTTTTAAACACGTAAACATATGTCATGACATTTTTGCAGGTTCTACATGTCCTTGAACGCAACTTTTGAGATAAGACAGGTCACTTAATGATTACAGATATTGATAGGAAGAGGTGGGAGGTGGGCTGATTAAACAGACCAACATGGAGAAGTGATGCCTAAATGTGATTCTGTCATTTTATTATTTACCCTATATAGTACTTCTTTGTATGATGAACTTCCAGATTTCATCAAAGGTTTGATTCTCACATAGAAACAATATACATGTAATTGTGATTGTGAAAAACTGGGATGAATTAGTACAACATACAGACATCATTGGTCATTTACTCTTTATTTTAGTTAGTTAAGAATGGGAATACATGTCAGAACTTAATGTTTTTTTCTTCATTTTTTGTCTTTTTTTGTGAAAAGTTTAAACTCAAATACAATGTCAGTCATAGCCACATAATGTGGTAATATAGATAAAAGAAACACTGAAACATGCAACAAAAATCAACAAATCTGCATCTCATTAATAAACATATGAATAAAAGCTTGTTTAGATACAATCAGTTTAGTTTTACATGAATGAGGAAGGCCATTAATCTATGCAGATCCTCATTACACTTTCTTCTTAAAGACACTATTCAGTGTTGTGCATTTTACATTTGCATCAAGATCCCAGTGCTGTACTATTTGGAAATAGTTACCCCCCCCCCCCCAAGTTCTCCGAAGGCATTTGTACATCTCGGTCTAATTCCCTTGCGGGATAAAGAATCCATGCATGTCCTTGTGGAGATCTACTTTCACGTATGCTCTCGCTACTTCCTTGAATGTCCTGCCATCAAGAACCAGCATGAAAGAACATTGGCCTGGGTTGGAGTTGATAACTGATACTAGAACCACACCTGTAAATGGAAAGGAAAGGATGTAATGTAAATACAAAGCAGAATACCAAAAAAAAACCAACAACTAAGGAATTACCATTTAATCTATAATAGTACATAAAAACAAAACTAACACACCATTCATACTGCATACATGCCATAAACTGTGCATGTGATTCTTACCATCATCCTCTGATTCTCCATTTGGCCTGGGAACAAACACAGGCTCTGATGGCCAGCAGTTGTCTTCACTCCAGTAGATCATTTCCTTGGTTTCTGTGTCGAACTTGGCGATCTACAGAAAATCAATACATAGAAAAACAACTATTACACTGGAACAATTATGTTTTATAAAGTTATAATATGCTGTAAACAGTATGGCCTTCACTTACTCTAAAACGATATACTATGCTATAGAAATAATATTGACTTCTGGGTAGTGCTGTCACTGCTAAGAAGAACTCAGAGTGCTGGTTTCCATAATGAATGAAATGAAACCCTGCTGTTTTGTATGCGCCAAACGTTATGAGAGGCAGTGGCAGCGGAAAGTGTAACTGCTTCATAATTACAAACGATTATGAGTATTTTTTTCAATTGCATGTTAATGTGTATACAGAATGTTTATTTTATAATCACTGGTTCATTTAAATAGGTATAAAAATATTTCATTCATTCTTGTTACAGATTAATTTTGTGTGATCAAAGATAACTTAGGGTAGATAGCTTAACTTGTAACCTAGATAAGTGTTATGCATGCACAGTACTTTGGCCCAGCTACAAGCCATATACCTGGCAGAGAGCTATAAAGTAGAGAAACTTAGTTGTGTCACTAGGTTGTTTCCATTTAGAAACTGGCACCAACACTTTCCTTGAATTAGCTGGGTTGACTTTTGATTTGATAAAATCATTATAGCTGTGGTTAAATAATAACTATATAAAGCATATTTATTTATATCAATCAAGGAGTATAAGTAGTTACAGTATATATTGAGTTCAGCTGCTGAGAAAACTGGGATGTATGAATAAAGTGTGACCTTAACAAAGGCCCTGTCTTCTATCAAGGAAGCTCAAGCATTGACATACTTTAGATTGATGAGTCATGTTGTTGTTGCTGTTGTTGATGGGGTTGGCGATGATCCAGACTAGGTATCCTCTTGGAATAGGTTTTATTACTTATGATGCAGTTAGCTTTCATTCCGGTTGGCTTTAAATTTTTAGTATGTTAAAGTATACGAGCTTTTGTCACTTCCGTGTCCGAAAACAATTGAAAGTCAAAGAAAAGCAGACGTTATCCTGTATCACATCTCGAGTGGGAATTAATAAAAAATATCTAATTGTCCCAACCAGGATGTTTCCTTTTGTACCTTCCTCTTTGCACACATTATATGTCTGGACTGTGTGGGCAAAGTGAGACACGAGGGAATCTCCACCAACGTATTAGACCTTACTCAATACTTTGAAGCCTCGCTGAGTTTATTGCTTCTTTCCGTTGTTTCTGGTGACTTGCTGCACAAGTATGCCCAATGGAGAGGATACAGGTATTACGACCAGAGCCATTAAGTGGTCTGGTCTTTGTTGGTGCAAGTGGTCATTCATATTTTAACAGTGTTTCCCATCTTCTATTGCGCCAGCTGCTAATTCTCAGATCGGCAATGTGCTCTCCAATTCTATAATAACAATGCAGTCAGGAAATTTGTTTCCCATTCATATTGCCTTGAAAATGCTCTATCCTTCAAGCCATTCAGGGTTCTCTTGGTTAATAACCCTTATGAGACTAGACCGATGTACCCAACCCGTCTCGTCTGCTAAGTAATAATAGCTAAATTTTAAAAAAGCAGTTGGGAATATTACCTCTTTTGCCAGTGCCGAGTCTGCCACACAGTTCCCATAGACAAACCGGTGCTTCTGGCCGTTTAAGTCGTAGTTCATTCTGGGGAGTTCGAACCCTGGTGGAAATAAAATTACAGATTTTCTTTTCAGATTCTAATAGCTCTTGAATAAAATGAACAATAATTATTTGATATTTGAAGTGGTTATTTGAGATGCTGGTGATACCTTCTGTAAGAACTTCCGCCTGGCACAGCAGCTTGCCTTCTTTCTCCTTCACAGCACTGGCTGTTGTGTATTTGAGTTTCACCAAGTCTTCTCCAACTGCAACCCCCTGCAGAGCCCAGTCAAAAACAAACAATAAGTATCACAAGAATATCTTTTCAAGACTCCCAGATTTATCATTTATTCAGTTTGTTTAAAAACATCACCTTGTCTGAATGGATGGGGATTGCGAACCTCCTGTAACCTGGTTTGGAGTAGTCCTTGTCCTGCAAGTCAGTGTTTTCTTTCAGCTTGTTCAGGTAGAACATCTCGTAAAGGCTGGTATCATCGTAGGCAATGACATCAAAGACCACATGACCGTCATCCTCAAAGGCATTCACGTGATGGTAGACGACCATTGCTCCAGTGTAGTACTTTGTCTCAACTTCTTTGCCAGTCTTTCTGTCTATCAGGTGGATCAGAGTCTGATGAAGGAATAACACTCATTAGGAAATACATTAAACAATAGTGTTGAATACAGTATCTATCTAGAGTCAATCACCAGTTTTCTATAGTCAGTCTATAACGTTGGTTGACTCTTTTCCTCTTTTATCCAAAGTGCTTCATCTTTAGCTCAGAAGTATGAATATAAAGGATGATATACTGCATGTAGCAATAAACAAAACACAGCTGGCAATGGTCACTTACATTTTCCTCGGGGCAGAACTTCAGGCAGCTCGCCCAGTTGACTCCCCTCATGTATGCGGTGGCCATCTTGAGGATGTCCAGTTTGAAAGGCTGCTCAATGAAGATGAAGTAGTTCTCTGTCATGCCAAAGCTGTGGTAGTAGCTGGGTGTGAGCAGGGAGCGGCAGGGAACTGTGCAGATCACCTCCACGTTCTTCAGAGCGGGGACATTCTTGCCTTTGTCTTGAGAGACAAAATGACAAAGAAACACAGCAAATAAACATGAGATGTGCAGTTGGCTTCCAAGGCCTGACGAATCATTATGATGCATGTGGTATAGACAGATCCTGTGTTAATCATTGATTGCATTCAACACTCAGGTTCGTGGGACGCACTGCTTTCAAATTTGAGGAAAGCACATTTCACCGCTTCTTTATCTAGATCTCCTGCCTTACTTTACATTGATGTTAGATTCAGAAATTCAGAAGTGTGCACTGGCTTGGAAACTGTAAAGAGTATTACAAAGTCTTATTTACAATTGTGACACACGTGCCTGTGCTGTGGTGTCAGCGGGAGCGGAGGGGCAACACCCGATGGGTGTTAAAGAGTCCACACGTTTTATATGTATTTATTATATAAGTACAGCTGATAGCACGAGACAACACCGAGCTCACAGGACAAAGTAGAGCCGGTTATGAGGTTTACATACCTTTCTCTGACGCTGCAGGGACTTTAAACAGAATGTATTTCGTCTTGCCCTTTTCTGCTATTGAAGTTCCAATGTTGTAGGCATTGCCCTCCTTGTCATAGTGTGGATGGGATGAGGCCAAGTTTACAGCCACGTACTTCATGTAGTCCACCTGCACGAGACAGTTTGGAAATGTATAATGGAGCCAACTCTCCCCTTCGTCATGTGTTATGATTTGTCAGAATCAGCAGATGTTTTTACCTTGTCCTGGGTTTCAAGAGTCACAGGGTCAATCTTGCGAATGTAGTTTGTTTCGGAGGTGGCATAGTAGTCGTTTCCATATTTCATGAAGTTACTCGCGCCGTTGTCAGTAAAGTCAGGCACTGTGTGGTTGAGGAAGGTGATTGCCCTGTGAAGGGAAGTGAAGGGAACTTCTTATTCAAATGAAATAAAGAGGGGGGAAATGGGGGATTGACCAACACAATAGGCTTGAATTTCTCACGCAGAGTCATGCAGAGACATGTGATCTGATCTGCATAAATCCACAACAGCAATAGAAACAGCTGGGGGAATTAACCATCCTCATTATAATACAGATCCATCCTTTGCATTTACTCCTATTTCAGAAAAGTCTAACATGCTATTTGTGTACTGTTAAATTAAACATGCTGCCTGCTAAATATTGCAACTATATTACAAGTTTGCAAAGAAATTAATTTTTAGAAGATTACTGTAATGACTCTACATACCAAAACATTTAACTTACTTGACAATGAAGTTCTTGCTTGGGTCTGGATAGGCCATTGTCCCCATTTCAGACACAACTATCCTCTTTGCTTCCATGTTAGATTTGTAGGTGTCACTTCGGAGGAATCGGCTTCTGTGGGTCATTTCACCTGTAAGAAGAAACCATTCAATTCAATTCAATTTAGTTTATTTGATAGGGACAATGCAGGTTAACATAACACTTCCACTCGTTACAAACTAGTCAATGGGACTGACGTTTTGCATACAGAGATTATAGCTAATGGAAGTTTCCAACCCCCATCCCTACTTAGGCTTTTAAGAAAGAAAGTAAGAAAAAAGACATCAAAATGACATACCATTGCAATAAAATGTACACTACATCTAAAATAGCATACCAAGTCATGACCCATTAAAAATGCTAATGTCTTGGGTTAGTTTTATTTCGGTTGGCAGTGAGTTCCACAAGGTGATCCTATTACTATTTTGTCTGCTAAAGACTGCGCAAAACATCTGGTGCCAAATTCTGCAAACACTTAAAAATCAATTTAACTTATTTAAATTATCAAAACTAAGCAAACAAAACATATTTGTAGTTGTAGCTTATCTAAACACCTACATGTGTTTCTGATTAAATATTTCAAATATAACAATGAGAATTGCAACCAACCATCTTTAAAAGCAAAGCTGTGCATGATGGCCATCCCATCAAACCAGTGGTTGTAACTGGTATCCCCCACAGAGAAGATGCCAGGGCCATTGCGCAGCAGTATGCCTTGCAGCCAGCTGGGAATGGTGCCTATTTGAGAAGAAACAGAAAAAAACATTCAAGCAATATGATTTAAATCAATGCATCTGTTGGTTCAGTAGTATAAAAAACAAAACTCAGCTTACCTTTTACTTCAGCCTTAAAAGGCTCTGGTTTCTCCACTGCGTTCTTTGAGAAGTCGGTAGCCATGGTTGTTGACAGAAGTGTGAGGAGGACTTGGAGGTGTCTGAATAAATAGGCCTCCCACAGCCGGCAACTGTGAAAACCACTCCCTTTGTCTTTCTTGGGATTTGCCAAAGGGCGTATTATCTTATCTTGAAGCAGAGTTGGCCGTCCCCAGTAAGGATTTCATTGAAATCTTGCAGCTCAGTTCAGCGAAATGCTCCATTGGATTAGGGTTATGAGTCAATTTAAATGCAAAATTGGAATCGGCCCATTTTGTCTTTAGTGTTTACCTCTTACTGCACCTTTGGTCTCCTCCGAATAGCTTGCATAATCTGCAATTCACTTTTATTGACCACCATGTATTTTTATTTCCTTCTATTTTGATTCAGACTGTTGGGTTGCTGAATGGCCGGTATTTTCTGGGTCAGCCTAGCAACTTCTACCTAGTTTCATGTGGATTTACATGGATTGAAAGGGGATACAATACTATGGCTTTACATACAAGCTAACAGTAACCCTAGCCCCAACATACTCTCCTTACCATCACTAATGTGGATTTTTTTGTAGAATTATTTCTTGGGGTTTAACAATCCCACCCAGGTAAAGTTAGCAACAATTAACCAGCCACAGGACTGTTTCTGTTATCTCTCCCTCTGTGGAACAAACTACCAGCAGAACTGAGATCAGCTCTAACTGTGAGCACTTCCACATCCAGGTTAAAAACATTTCTCTTTTCATGTGCTTATAGCTGAGATCTTTTTAAGAATTTTAAACTGTATCTATTTCCTTTTATTTTACTTTTATTTGCTCTTGCTTTTAACTCTGTTTTTAGTGTTTGTTTTTATTCAGTTCTATGCTTCTTTTATGTTTTGTCTTCATGTAAAGCACATTGAGTTGCCTTGGTATGAAATGCGTCATATAAATAAAGATGCCTTGCCTTGCCTCTGCTTGTGCCTGTGTTTGTGTATCTCTCTCTCCATGTATGTGTGTGGTCAATGGTGTAAATAGTATTGATATTATGGTACAGTATTGTCAGTTGTATTGTGCCATTTGGGGATAATGCTCCAATGCCGATGGCTAACATATAACTCAAAATGTGATAATACACCATATCATAATCAAAGGTGAACACTGCTTTATTCTTTTATGGCGTTCATATGTTTGTTTCTCAGAATAAGCCGCTGATGACAGAGCTGTATCTATCCTGAGGTGACCAGACCAACCTGCAGTACAACAGGGGCAGGGGCTACTTCTTATCTCCGTCCAGCTGTAGTGATGATCTCAGTTTTTTTTTCCCTTAAAGGTCATTGAAATGACATCAAATGCACTTTACACATTGATATGAACCTTAGCTATAGCACTTAGTAGAATTCATATCTGCACGAACTCAGTTGTCAGAATTCCACCTATCATGAATTTCGTTCTTAAGAAGAATTATACCAAGAAGTAGTTCTGATGCGTTTATGACTTTTATGCAACGGGCCAGATAAAGACTGCAGTAGCATGTTTGTTCAACACTGGATGTCTGTTTCAGGTGACTGCCATTATCTGATCAACAACAGATATTCAGTCACCCTTTAGCTTTTAATAAGTTTGTCAGCCCTATCACTGGATAACAAGCTTAGCATACTGTAGGTCTAAGTCAAAGTTATGCTCTGCAAGCAAACAACACAAACCAAGGGAAAACACAAGCCTGTCAGACAGTGTGACAACATCAGTTTTGAGTCACAGGTTTTAACACGTTAGTTATCCATTAAATACTAAAACAATGTTCAAATGAGTCCCTGTGCAACATGTTTCACAGTCAGGCCCCTCTGACAGCAGATAAAGAGAAAAACCGGCACAAGGCACTAAATCAGTCATTACATCTAGACAATGAAAAGGATACAAGCGACAGTCAGTCAGGGATACTTATCGGCCTCAGTTCCGATCGGCAGTGACATAAACGCAACGCCCAGGTGAGCACTAATTCTCCTCTTTTTCCTGCCGTGACGACTTTCAGGACACAAACACCGTAAACAAGAGCTGACACCTCTGCGGCACAGTGCTGTTCAACCGGCTGCACCTTCCGCTCACAGGGAGCAGAGGGGAGGCAATAACCTTAAAACATTTTTGGAAGCGTCACACAAAGCCCCCCCCTCTCCTCAGTGTGTGTGCGTCTATGTGTCTGTGTCTTAACTTGACCCTAAAATGGCCTTTTCTAAGACAGATGGCAATCTGTCACAGAAAAGGCAATTTTAGGGTAGGGTCATTTTTCACAGCACAACTCCAACATTCCAAGTAACTAAAAGCATCATACCTAAAAAAGTATTTGCAACATGATTAAAGCATTCACTAAATATATTTTTCATATGCAGCAATCAGCCACAACATTAAAACAAGTTAGGCCCACTGTTTTATTGCGTGTATACCTGTTTTAAGAGTTCATTATAAGTCATTACTATTCATTTAAAACTTCATTTGTAGCCTACTTTGCACTTTTTTTCTTGTCTTTGTATTGTACATAATCCAAACTGCATTCTTACAATTAAAGCATAATCATAGGCTGCATTGTTTAGCTAAATTATATTTTATAATGCATCATAATTTCAAAGATGATGTTCACCAGTTTTAAAGTAAAACCCGTTAAGTAGTGTATAAAAACAAACAACATAAAATGGAAATGAGTGAATTAAAAAAAAAAAAGTCAAGTAGCTTCTTAAGTAATCTACGTTAAGCCTCATTTCACTCATAATTTGCATACCAACTCATCACATTTGTGTAGGCTACCAGCTGTTGACCAAAGGTGAGCAGCCTGAGGACAAACAAGTCCCTCATTCAGTTCTTAAACCCAAGTCTAGACCCTGTGGAGCCAGATGTGCATAAAGCTACTGAATACCTGCAAACAGACGTTGAAGTCACTATTTAAAAAGGGAAGCAGGATACTCTCAGCATTTACTAAATTAACTTTAATTGTTTGTGTCAGTCAATAACAGTGGCAAGCTTTAACATAGCCCATTGTCAGGTGTCTCATTCATTCATTAAAATGTTTGTGATCCTGATGAAAAACCTATGCATTCTTGTAACCATGTCAACATTGATAGTCTATCACAACAGTGTACCTTGTCATTGTTGGTTTTATGGTCTTCTTTTGAATGTTTATTTTTCATTTGGAAACTGTGACATAACGCGCACGGTCGCATCCTGGCTCCCCCCGCACGCAACACAAATGAAATGACCTTTACTCACCTTGATGTCTTTGCTAGTAGTTCAGGCTACAATATTACAATTCAACATTTTAACGCTACACTGTTGGGCCTATATTATTTTTCCTTATTCGTTGTAGTTTTTGAAACAAAAGAATCTACTTCCTGTTTACACCAGCTCGCGCAGGCGTGCGTGATTGCCTGACGCTTTCAGGTGAGTCTGTGGACTTCAATCGTTAAAAAAAGAAAAGAAAAAGAAAACACCGTAAAAGATGATGACATTAGTCTACCAATGTAGCTATATGTAACCACAGTCATAAACTGAGGCTGAAAAGTAAGACCTTTGGAAAGGGTGACCTGACGCGCACGGTGTTATGCCGAGTTCTGCATGCCCGCCGAGAACTGCATGTACGTCGCGGGAGCGCGCACAGCTGAAGGGAAACTACCGTAATGATTGAGAGGCTCTCCTACTGATTTCTGAAGTGTGACAGTGTGGATGACACGTTCATTTTTCACATTCAAAAATATTGAGCCTAACTTGTTCCACGCCTTCAGAAATCATTACGGTAGTTTCCCCTCAGCTTTCACACTGCCGACGTCGTAATTGAGAACATGAAGAATAATGCCCAAAAAAGTTGCTATAGGCTACCAAATAAATGTAGGGTTCGCATTTTCGCATAGTAGCGCATTTTACGACCACGTGCAGAGAAGGCAATTGCTGCTATTTTTACATCGGTACGCGCATGCCCAGTGTAGGTTAGCCTACCTGGTACAAGGACTCATCCTGGCAGTTAGTGTGTTATATGGTGAATGGCACTAACAAGCCAATAACTACATCCATTGTCTTCCCCCCAGTTCTTCTGCAAGTAGGCTATTTTCATATTTCCTACGAGAATATAGATCAACGAGAATAAGATCACAAGCCACTTCTTTGTAGCCTATTATTTAATGCCACAGGGGCAGAGACAGTGATACATTTAAAACAAAAGTATGGTCTTGGGCAACTCAAGTGAAGCTGTAGTAGGCTATTTGGACTATGGTTAATACAAACGAGTTAACATGATGATGACTAACAACCAAAAACAGCTGTAAACTACAAACTCCTATTGGCTCCAGATTTCTCTATTGAGGCCAGAGGGACTAGAAGTACAAAACAACACTGTCCCCTAGCGGCTCAGATACGACATTGCATATAAGGTAAAGTATGTAGCCTATCTCGATCATGCAGATTCCCAGTCAGTCCTAACGATGACAACGGTTGCTTATTATTACATCTTTTAACAAAAACAATTGACTTCAAGACCGTAGCATTTCTTATTTAGTATCTATTATTGTTATTATTTTACCACAGAAGTAAATTATTTGAAAACGGTGTGGTAAAATAAGTGGCTGATGAAGATATGTGGGATTGTGTGACCAGATTTTGCCGTGGTTTTACCAGCAGGGGGCAGAAATGATACAGTGACCACAGACGTTTTAGGCCCAGTGGTTTTCATGACATTTTGTTGGGTAGGCTTTAAACAAATACTTGATTAATGGTACTGTAAGGAGAAAATCAGTAATAATTGACATAGCAAGTTGAGTCTGAATATTTATTGACAGTGAAATGTTTCAATAGCTTGCTTTCTTCAAAGCAAATTACATGAACAAAAACATGACAATGGTGTCATAAAATAAAAATGTTTAAGACTAATTAGGCTCTCATGTTAGCATGTCCCAAGCAGATGTAATGACTTTGATCATGTTCTTGGCAGCGTAGTGAAATCCAAAGAACACATTAAGGGCTCATTAATTATATCCAATGTGCCAACTGAGCTTTGTCTTGATTGATATACATCACATCAGTTAATTTTGTATTTATTGTAATGAACAAATAAAAATGTAAATGACAAATATTTTCTCATCTCCAACACATTCATAGAATGTCACTAAACAGTTCACCCACTCCCATCTCCCCTCCACATAACATTCAGAACGGAAACACCAACACCAGATTAACTAGCTGGTAGCAGCACAATGCCGTTTCATGTTTACCTCTCTTTGATTAATAAATTAAAGACAAATGGTGCACAGATGATGCCAGACGCTCGTAGTATTAATGTTTATTTGCGCTGCCAATGTTATAAACTGTGCTGATTAGTATTCAAGTATTCCCTTACTGATTACTTCTGTGCTGGATATTATACTAAATATCTGCTTTATGATGTTCTCATCACATCGTTTTCATCATCGTCTTCATCTGTGGATTACATTATGCGGCACAGTACAAGAATAACGTTTAATTAAACATTATGTACATGTACTAAGAAAAAGAAAACAAAGAACAGAACTTGTCTCACAAATGTATATGCTATTTTGTTTATAGTGCAATCCCCATGCAATACCACATGCAGTTATAGAGGGTGCATGAAGAAGACTGTATTGACCATGCATGACCTTGCATTCAGAGCCACCCCTGATTCTAGCAGAGGTGACAGTCTGCTGCTGTCCTCAAACCATTGCATGATTTCCAATTAAATCCAGTGACATACTGGAAAACGCTACACCCTGAAGATGCGAGATAGTGATATTTTTTTCTTGTAATGTTAGTCCATCCTGTTCCAAATACACTGGGTTGCTGGCATAACTGAAAGAGGTTTCATCAAGGCAAACTAATCATCATTACTAGTGTGACTATCCACAGCATGCAACGTGAACAGAACTGATCTGAACCACTGAATCATGGTTGCGAGTTGGCACTGTTGAATGAAAATCCTCATGGAAGAAAAAAAAAGAAAAAAAAAAACCCAACATCATCCTGTGACGACACCTTACCATGGAGTAGTAATGACTCAAGCATTGGCACATATACAGAAATTTTTGGAAAATTTAAAAACGGTAACAAAAGCAAGAGCACTAAAACAACCAGCCATAACAAGCCTTTTGGATTTACATCTGAAACTGATCTATTACAAAGGCAAAACAATCACGTTAGACGAGCATCAGACATGAAAAACACAAGTAAATCACAGTGTCTTGATGAGTTGGGAGTTAACGCAAACTGTGCAATCATTATCCATTTAAAAAAAAAAGGCAACAAAATCAAATTCTGAACATAGCAAGGCGTACTTTAAAAAACTACCAATCCCTTCTGTTTCACAAACATTTGACAGCTTTTGATGTACAGCTCATAAAAAGATACATTTACAACAAAAATTCAAGTAGATGGTTTCAGAAATAGATTAATTTGAACTTGAAATTTGAGCAAATGATGCATTTGCCTTTAATATTTTTGAGCTGAACTGTTCCATGTGTTCAGTGTCAAATTATGGTCAGTAGAATGATGCTTAAGAAAACAATTATAACGTCAGTCTTCACAGCTTTTCCATACATTTATACTTGCTGAAAACAAAACTCCACTGGATTGTTACCAGGAAGCTATTCTTATTACAATGCTCTTGAACAATCAAAAAAATATTTTTGACATGAACTGAAACACTGGTTATTGTTAAAACTAAAATCTGCTAAAAGAAACTCATTCATATTAGCAAAGGAATAGAGTTTCCTCCTTCATGGAAAACGCACTATAGCAGCATGCAGCTTGTTGGCAAATGTTGCCCAGGGTAAAATTAACAGTTTGTGCCTAAAAAGATATCATAAATAGGAAGTGTGAATATTATATAAACCTCAGATCAACACCTGATGATGGAAAAAGTAAACGAGTGTCAGAATCCTGCTAACATCTCCCATCGAACCTCTTAGTATAAATGGAACAGCTGAAAGAAGTCATTCTGTAATCTGTGTTTGTAGGTTTGTCGTGACACCAATTCTGTATCCGCGCTCCGGGTCAGCTTCACAATTTAACATGCAATGCACAATGTGAAATAAATATAATGCTTATTCCCACATGATAGTATGGACAAGTAATTTCTGTTTATGTAATGTGAAACGTTTTGTTTGCATTCTCAGGTTGTATACACACTAGATTGTGGATTTACAAATCAGACATTAACGGTGTGAAACTGCTCTTGCATTGCTTAATGTCACAAGTAAAAACATAGTATTGACATTCAATTTCCCTTTTAGCACCTCTGTACTGACATAACCTGTACATCAGTGTCCTGTTTAACTGCCTGTGTCTTCTTTAAAATCCCATTTGCCTCGATCCCAGCAAGACCTAACAAATAGACTACATGCATTCAGAAAGTATTCAGACCCCCTTGACTTCTTTTATTTAAATTCAAGTTTTTCCCGTTATCAATCTACACTTCAAAAATCTACAGCATTACAATGGAAAAACTGAAAAATCACACATATCGAGTTCAGACCCTTAGCTATGACACAAATTAGCCTGTGTGGCTCTCATTTCTCCCAATCACATATGACATGGTGAGGGTGCAGTGTCCAGCGATGTCCTTAACGAAAAACGATTTGAGGATGTAATCACTGAGAAGGGTTCTTCAACCGAGTGCAGGCTAAAGGGTCTGAATACTTATGTCAAGGTGATAAATACAGTGTTTCCTTTTTAATAAAATTCCAATCATGTATTTAAAAATAAATGTTCTGTTTTTGAATTGATTGTTTCAATGAAAATAATAATAATAGTTGTTTGAGGTCTGAATATTTCCTGAATGCTTTTAACACACAGCATACCAACGCCCATTCAACCTGACAATATTTAAATTATTTTGGAAGTAAACACATCCAAGACTTAGATATTCCAATACATTTCTTAAAGGCTATTTAAAAAACAAAAATGAAGCCTTTCATTGAATGGCAGTGGATGAAAGATGAATTGACTCATTCATATGTATTATTATCATTCTTTGTGATTACACTTAAAAAGATCCGATTGTGACTCAATCATATCCCTGCAAATATATCTCAAGGAGAAAAAAAAGACGCTTCACCCTTCCCCCTCAACAGGCATTTGACAATGATACTATGGCACTGACCATTGTTGTGGAATCACTAAATGCTTTCTAGGATCCCTCAAATCTTTGTGTCGTCATCAACCTGATCGTAAAATTTGTAAGTCTTTTGTTGAACAGTAAGTTTGTAAAGAACGGTAAACTTTTTGACAATTTGTGTTTTTTGGGCTAACAGTCCACTGTCCCATGACAACCTCTTTTGTGTAGTGGTAAATTGTTCAAGAGAAAAATAATTGACCATGCACACAGAGTATTGCTAAGACGTCATTTCATGGCTTAGGGATGGCCACTTAAAAATGGTCCATCGGTACATCTCAGTGACTGTGCCCGCTTTCCAAAAAAAAAAAAAAAAATCTGTTTCCCCTCATTACATTCAGCCCTGTAATGTCACGAGTCCCAGGTGTGCTACATCTGAAGCAGCTCGACATGTAAGGGTCCAATCTGCCGCTCATCGATGCACTGAGAGTGACGTCGTCTTGTCTCTATTGTGGCGTTTCCACACCACTGACACCCTGGTTCCCCTTAATCCGTCTTCCCATTCTCCTGAGGTGTGCCGGCTTTGCTCCGGTGTGCCGAACGCAACACTTTGTAGCAGCCGCGGGCAATCTTATGCATCCACATAACGTTCATGACATCCAAGCAGATACTGGAGCAGATCCAAGCCACGCGGCCACCCCAGGGTACAAGGTAGAAGGCCTCAGTGCCATAGACTGCATACATGCGAGTGTAGTAGACTGGCATGACGGCGATGCGGACCACGAAAAAGACTACTGCCATAGCAACGCCATTTGCCATGTTGGGCCTGGAGGACTTGGGATAACCAAGTACCTCAAAGAACCAGCTGAAACATAATATATGGTTGAGAAAATTGCATCGAGCTGGACAATATGCTATGCATGTTATGTATGACCACAGCTTTATCCAGATAAATGGTTTAAAACTCAAAGAACTAGCTTAGCACAAAAAACATGCAACCAGCAGTAGATTTCCTAACAATTAACACAACCTCCAACATATAATCTGCAGAAATACTCCAACAATGAATTTTAAACCCAGATTAGTAAGCAGATACGTACCGCTGGTTCACACATGGTGTAGAAAACTCAGCGAGCAGACGGAAGTTAGCAAAATAAGGCAACATTCCTTGGCCCTGGAAGAACAAGGCAAGAACAAGAAGACAACAGAAAATGAAAGGGACAAAAACAAGACACTGAGTCATTTGGATCAGCATGCATAACGCTGATGCACCATCTGCTCCTTGGGGTAACACAAACAGCATTTCTTATCAGTACCTTGGACCAACAACAGCAGGTACCGTACAAGATCTTGACGAATCAACAAAACTAAGGTATGTCGAAGACCTTTGCATGCATGACCATATCATAATTCATATTTTACCATCCAATTCAAAATTTAGGAAATACTTTTACAGCATGGGCAGGTCTAATATTAGATTAAGCCCCCCTCCAAATTTAGACCTATTTGGCAGATCTAACAAAAGACTGTTCTCCGTCAGGGCACATAATTATTCCTTCAAGTTTTGCAGGCCAAAATTAGACTGTCGCCTTTAATTTCCCTTCCTAATGATTCATTCTCCTCATTTATTGTGAGCAGAGACTCATCCCACACTAAGAGTGGGGTACAAAGAACTCACAAGGTACAAAATAATATAAAACTAGACAGTGACTATAAGTAAAAGCAATGGATAGACAGCCAAACCAACCAACACCACCACTGACCTCACTTCTAGAGAGCCTCTACAGAGGTTTTCATGACGAGTACTAAACATTCGTCTTCATCTGCCCTTGAAAAACACAACTTAACATAAATTAACATGAATGCTAACATGAATAACAATTGTTTTTTCATTTATTCAGGTAATCATCACCAATGCACCTTTACAGCAAACTATATATCAACTATTTCTAGTCTTTTCACTCTGAGTGCAGAAAAAAAAACATACTGTTAGGACTGAGTAATACAGCACAGGCTTTGATACATATAATGTACATATACATATTATGAGCCAGCCACCAGTTGAGGAAGCAATCAAAAGCCATGCAGAGTAAAAAAAAAAAAGGTGATGTTTCAGTTGTCAAATATGTCTGTTTAGAAGATCAGGGCCTGAATTCCACATTGTCTTAAGTTTGGAATAAGCGTCAGCAGCTTCTACCCGCCTTGAACATGAGTTTAAAGCTGGATTATGAGTACTTGAGACTGTAATTTATAAATCTAGCGATGGTGGCAATGACACCCGATTCCAAAATGCACAAGTGGCGGTTTCTGACCTGGACAGAAGCCACTGCAAAACCCTAGTATGAGTGATAAAAATGTAGTTCACACGTCTTTATTCCCATTACACTACATAGAAGTGCGCCATTTTCAGCTACTGCTAAATATAATGATGAAATGAAAGATGATGTTAAAATCAAGATGCTTTCAGGAGACTGATCTTTAACACTGTTGACCGAGGCCAACTTACTACATCAACAACAAACAGTGAGATTTAAATGATGCCGTCAAAATTGTGCCATTAGCCAAATAAATTTGAATCATATGGCTGAAAAAATGCAATGGGTGCTGTTGTCTAATTAATAAGATAAAACCCAAAAGTCTTAATCAAAATTAGGATGAAAATCAGTTTCAAATTTCACTAAAAATGCCTAAAAATATAGAATTCAAAGTTACTCGGCTTTTGGCCCGATTTATAGAGCATGAAGGAAGACTTACCGTCAGGGCTGAAACAAAAGCTGGTCATTAAAACATACTTACTATGTGATATAAACAGGGGACATCTGCATTACAGTATTTATACCATATGATGTAATCTTTCCACCTAGCATGAGCATACTAGTACCTCTAGGAACTGGTAAGTCCATACTGTGACTGGGCATCATATCTGCTCAGTGTAACACAACAGCAATAACAGCAGACAAGACAGGAATAAAGAAGTCCCAATCTAGATCAAAGACCTGCTCTGGGTTTCTAAATGATACACAACTGTTTTGGTAGTTTTTGCATGAACTGGGAGGGGGCGGGGGATGACACAACCCAACTTTTGGTTGGTAGTTTTTGCATGTAGGGTTTAAAAGAGGGGCTATTTATGTTAAAGTCAGCGGAGGACACAGAGACAGACAGACAGGTACATTAGAAGAAACTCAAAAGAAAGATGCCACCACAGTTGGAAGCAAATAAGAAGCAACACTTACAACACTGAGAAGAAAGCATGCATCTACTATTACACAGCATGTTTCCATCTTTCTGATTAAGCTATACTTCATTGTTAAAATGGACACAAAAGACAGATTATGCTGTTGTTAAGAAATACATATAAAATGACTTCAACACTGTTCAATCCAGACATCAATGACTAACTAATCAATATTCAAAACATGCCAACAATATCATGAAATTGATCTGATTTGTATATATTTTTTAATACGTTTTCCAACTGTAAGTAAACTGAATTAGGCCTAGATTTTGTTGTATGTCTCAAGGCGTAATATTGAGAAGGTAGAGTCTTTTTGTGAATTTGACATGTACATTTCCACATAAACACACTCAACACATTAACTAATAAGACTAAGACAAAAAATGACAAAGTTGACTGGGTACAGAACTAAAGAAAATGATAATGACATCAAGGATTAGCCAATTTTATTGTATTTTTAATTGCAAATATAATCACGCCTACAGTAGTGTGACTCATCTGTTTTCTCTCTATCACTGTTGAATAATGTGGAGCATTCATTCTGTTATGCCACATGGATTTGAGATCTAGTCTGAGGAAACAGTCATGAGTGTCCAGTAACAGTATGGCCTACATCATCTCATCTACCTATTTCTTTTAAGACACAGGTGCTTGCTCTGTTTCTCCAAGTGAAGGGCTGGATTTAGAGTCAGCAGTAAATTATAATTCAAGAGCGACAATGTTACACTCTTAAATTGGTCCATTATTGTAAAGACAAAGACATTTATAGTAGTGATAATACACATTAAAAATATAAATTTGAGTCACATTAAAAGAAGAAATGTGTAAATCCAGCCACTGACTGCAATGTCCAAAGATGTAAATCTGGACTGCAGCATTTACACTAAACATTTGGTTCAAACCAGATGTCTGAAGTGCTTTACAGCTTTACACCACAATTGTGTGATTTTCCAATTACAACATGAAACCAAATTATCGTACAAAATATTTAAGCATTTGACATATGGGGACTTGGAAGCAGAGCAATGCACGCTGTACGTCTTCTTGCATTGTTGCATATTGAAAATATTGAACATTTATCGTAGGGGGGACAAACAGGAATGACCTGTAAGTTGATTTAACTCAAAGTGGGTATAAGGGGGGGAAAAAAGGAATTTTTAGAACGTTAACAGCAGTAATTCCATCAGGTACACCTGACAGAATACATTCAACATGGTGTTATAAAAAAGCTTTGGCTATTTGGTGACGCGTTTTATCATCTGTGGATGGCTTTGTCAGCTCTCCCCCATCAGGGAGTCTGAGGAGGAGTGTAAGAGAAGAGAGAGAGGAGGCAGCACTAGGTTCTGGCACAAAAACAGACAGGCTGAAGGTACTGTAGATAAGTCAGGTAAGTCATTAGGAGCGTTAAATACTGTTTGTTGGCATGCACAGCAACAAGAAAGGAACCCTGTCTTTATAGAACGCTTCAGAGCTGCCAGCATGCACACAGTGGTTACAGTCCAGCATTCGGCTGCGCTAAGCTCAGAGCAGCTCAGCTTACGTCACATTCACACGACATTAAAAGGGGTCAGTAAAACAAACAGAAAGCACAGATATTGTAAGGGCAAGGTGAAAGGGGAAGGAGGAGGAGGAGGGGGGGGTCATCAGCCAGTACCATTATTGAGCATTCCATGCAAAAAATACCATAGTCATTCATCTCTATGATAATTATGCGACAGATCCTGGCGACCTAGAGGGTTTCAGATTGAACCAAGAGTGAACAGCCCTGCCCTTAAACGCTGAGTACACTGAACAATCTCCATGTCTAGATAAGCTCAAACTATGTACGAGCAGTGGAGTAATAACCAATGAGTCACTAATTAGGACTTCAAATGGATTTTGAAATCCACATCAAGCTCTAACTGCTACAAGTGCTGAAGATAAATGAAATGTCAAATAGCCTGAAACCTGTGATTATCAGTGTTGTTACTGGAATCCTTACAAACACCATTTAAACTATTACTTTTTAAAGTCAAGTCTTTTTTATCAAAAAAAAAAAAATACAACCAGGAAAAGCAAGAAACATCTTCGTAATGAAACTGTGAGCAGACACTGATTTTAACCATCCATAATGTGCTGTGCAGGACTCCGACTAGGCTGACCTTGCCTTGTGCATATTAAACTACCCTATATGGAGCTGTGGGGTTGTATGAGGATGGCCATGGGATGGCCACTTACTGAATAAATGGCTACACAGACAGTTCAACAAGACATGGCTGTTCACCCTTGGTTGTCTTCTTCCCATCTTGCCTGCACGTTCTGCTATTGGACAATAGGGCACTCACCAGTACATAGTAGTAAGCATACAATGCTGCCAGATGGTGAATTACAAAAAACTTGTCGCCTATCGCCTTCCAATAGTAAAATATTAGCAGCAGATCTGCAAAACAAAAATACAAGGGAAAGAGAGAAAACATGTCATTAGTGCATTCACGACATAAAAACAGACTCAAAACTCAGTTTTCTTTTGCATTATCAATTATGAGCATGCTTTTTGGGTCTCACTTACAAACATTACCTGGGTAAACAGTGTGTTTCTCTTACCAGATATGAGGTAGCCTGTTGTGATGGCAACATTAGTCTTCACCAGTGTAGGATCTCCCCTATTGAAAATACACATTGGGTTTGACTGGGTTTGTGTGAATGAATTTTAGAAACGGGCTGTAAGTCTGTCTACGTTTTCCTGCCAGGAGCAGGTGGTGTTGATTGTTGTTAAAAGGCACTTCAGTTATTGTTGCGTTTAGACGACGAGAGGTGACGGCACTCCCTCTGAGCAGCAATATGTTCTCAGGGAAGACTGGAGGCTATAGTGTGTCCCTGTCAGCAAGTGACATACTGTGTTGGCTTGGGTTAGTATGCATGCTGACATAATGAAGGAAAGAAGTGATAGAAATTGTCAGCATTGGCATTGCTTTTCATTACTACAGCTGTCATCCAGGTCATCATTATCTCTGGGCAACAAATTTAATCAAACAGCTGCTTTAAAGGGGACATATTATGGAAATATATAACTATATCTTCCTATTTGGGTGTTTGTCTTGGGCTGTCTCCTTTAAAGATTGATGGTGGACCTGCAGTGTTTCTTCAAAAAAACACAAATAAACAGCTGTTAACACTCAGGCTGTCTCCGTGGCAATAGCAAACCATACAAATAGCTCCTTTAAAATAAGTATTGGTATTAAAACCCTGAGGACTGCTAATGGTAGTCAATAACCCATTTCTGCTGCTGTGTTTTTTAAAAGAATCAACACACACACAATCCTCCAAACCCTGATTGAACCCATTCCCGTGTAGCAAACCAGACCAGATCGACAGACCAGCCATGTTTACAGCTGCTGAGTATGGAAAGTGAACGTTTGAGTTTACAATATGATTCACAGCCAAACTCTCACCAGACTGGATCTTCATTGACGGGGTCATCAAACCACAAGATGTAGAGACAGAAGATTCCCACCAACAGTGCGTGGAACGTCGACACTGTCCTGAAATGAAAACACACACACACACACACAGCTGTGAAGATCTGCTCCTGTCTTGACACGTCAGAGATTTTCTGCTCCCATCACTGGAATAGTGCACATTTATCTTCATTCATGAAAAGTGCCTTGGAGCTGCTTTGTGGTTAAGCAGTGAATTTTGAGCACTCACTATGGATCAACTGATCCCCTGTCAGGGCTGCACACAGATTCAGACCAATTAGACTAAGAGATTAAACACTGCTGAAGGGTCAGGCAGAGCGGCACTCAGTCCCAGTCAATCATTCAAGCAGCGAGACTGTCCAACAGTTCTCGGCAATCACTCATTAAGACAGAGTGACAGTCTGACTCGGAGATGTTTTTATCCCCATAGCCTATATCCATCTCTATGAATCATTAATTTTTATCTGCTCATAATAAACCATGTGACTATATCAATTTCACTAGTGCTCTCATGAGTTATACGCTGAGTGTGCAAGATGAAAATGAATGATTCATGCAGGTTGGACCGGGCTGGTGCCCTCAAACACTCAACCCTCCTGGAAATCCACTGTCTCTCAACCCACTGTGCGGCCTTCACTGTCATCGCGCTTTACGATAACAGCAGACTGTCTGTCTGTCTCACTCTATCTTTTCATTCCGATCGAGATGTTCTAACCCACATCTGCAATGCTCCCATGACAAGTTAGCAGATTAAACACCAACATGACAACAGATGACATGCGGTTGTTGTCTGATCAAATGGTCCATTCATCGGTATGAGCGCAGACGCCTTCAAGCATTCCTACTTGTCTGTTCCTTTTGACCGATGAACGGTGAAGATAAGATGATTCAGTTGATTAAAGGGTGACCCACCTGACTGTAAGAACAAGCGAACATTTAGCACAAAGAACGTTCGTAATTAAATCCTTAGATGAGCTTGAAATAATAAACAGACAAGAATGAAACAAAAAAAAAACCCTAAAATGTTCACATCACTGTGCAATATCACTAAAATGTAAAATGATCCAAAACTGTTAGATTGTGCGGGTCAGTTTACCTGTGATCACTACAAAAAAAAAGGATTGCACCTGTGATTTCAAATGTAGGCCAGAGGCTACAAAATCTGCAGCACAGGCCCAGCAGTGGTCAGTTGGTGTAGGAGCTTTAGCCTCAATGACTGAAGGCTCAGTGCCATCCTCGGAAAAATATATGCATTGCACAATTTACTATTTACACAACCTTGCATTGAAAACCAGACATGCAAGTGTTTCTGGCTTGGAACATGATGTTATCAGACAGTATGAAGGACATTGCATAAAGTCAGCTTCTGTGAAAGCATCCAAGAAGAAAACTTGCTAGTTTAAACTATCTGAACAACGATCGATTGAATCTGGCAGCAGGCATAGAAAATATTATAACATGCTATTAAAGAATGGAATAACATTAACAAGTGGTGTTCTGACTTTTGTTGCAGTTGAACTTCAAATATGGACCTTACAATGTTGTTTAATTAATAAAACTGATGTTTTTCCGTATTTGTTGCCTCATTTCTTGTCATGAGACGTCTAAATCTCAAGGATTACAATTTAAAAACATTTCTGTAATATCAGTCTAACTGCTAACTGCATAAACCCACGATTTCAGCAATGAAGCTGGTGAATAAAATAATACTATACCCAATACAAACAGGCATGAAAACTGTAAAGGGTTGTAAAAAGTCTAAATTTTGTCTTTGTTCAAAATAGCCGAGTGATATAGGGTCAGGCTGAAAAAAAAAAAAACACTACACCACTATGCTGCCAGCACCTTGAAGCAGTGCCACATAGAGCCAACATATAAAAACACACAATGCATCTTACTGGTGAGTCAGATACTATGTCACAGGAAATGTGTGGGTTGACTGTCAGTATCTTTGGACTGAGCTGAAACGAATCCGCTCTGGCCAGCATCGAAGCTGAGCTCACACTCTGCTGCCGTACATAGCGCGTGTGAATAATTCCTACTCATCGTGACCGTTCACCTTGAGTTCCATTCCACCTTCTGTTTGTCGCTGAGGCCGAGGAAGCCGCGGCTGATGCGCATGGACATCCACGGGCTGACTTTGTGGAAGAGCCACTGGAAGGTGAGGAAACTGGTCACCGAGATGGTGAGGATAAGCTGGCTGAATGGGTCCATGGCCATCCAACCCCACTGTGAGAGAAGAGACGAGTAAAAAGGTTAGAAAGGTTCATTAGAACATTTATAAGACAAAAATAGCAACTTTCAGGGCTACCTTTACTCCATCGGCTGCTTTATGTCTTCAGAAACACGGGCAAACGGAATTGAAATGTATTTTACGTGACAATGACATGCTAATGTGCTACTTCCTCGGTTTATGTTACAGACTGAACGCCGTGTGGTTTCAGTTCTCACAGCATCTCAACCCACATGCACACGCCTCCTTCCTCAGGAAACTATACAGTACAACAAAAAGGAGGTGTTCGTTTACATCTCTCCACTGGATGTAAAACACGCTTTTCAACTCAGTATGGATGGACCTGACTGATCAGCAGCGCTCTAACCATTTGACAGTGTCCTACTTTACAACTTAAAGCAGAGCCATGGTATGAGTTCTGTAATTACATTCGGTTTCCCTTGGTGTATTACGGGGCAGAGTGTATCTTCACATCAATACATCATACATCCACTGGTGCTGAGTGGAAATCTAATGACATTCTGCACAGCTACTTATAAAACTACTTAGATATTACCCAGAAGCATCTTGAACACAATGAAGATAAGAGCGTTAATGAATAATAACACGCATAACACTGTGAGAGACAACAAATATTTGGTGGAGCATAACAAGGTTGATTCATGTGAAACGGGGTTATTTAAGCACAGCATAGACTATTGATATCTTGAACGTTTGATAATTCAAATTTTGACGTCTTTTATGCTGGATCTGTGTCTATTAGTGGATGTCTTATTATCTGAACAAAAGAGCTTCATTCTCTGGAGCTCTGTGGAAACATTCATTCCATTTATTTATTTAAGCCTCGAAGGTCACTGAGGTTTCCCCTCGTCTGCAGTGATGTCAAGATACACAGACGTTATGCAAGGCCAGTTACAGCATAGATATTATAGAGGGTTGCTGAACGTCCAATTGGAGCTTCGTGGATAAAAAGGTAACAGTATAAATCACACATCCGCACCAGTGAGGACACTAACTTCTGGATTTGTGTGTACTTGGATACATGATTCTTTTTAATGGTGTAGTATTACGTATGCAGTACATATGCATCAAAGAGAAACCAAATCCAGTTCGCCATGCACCTATGGATCATAGTCTGTACATGTAACCAAACCGGTCGCTACAGTCAGAGCATCTGTGAATGTCACTGAGTCACCGTCAAAGACTCACATTATGAATATTCACCTCAACACACAATAACATGTCCAGAGGCGAAGGCTCAAGTGTGTGGGTCTCAAAAAGCGGTTTCAAACACATCCAGTGATGCTCTTTGAATTCCTTTCACCAAGACGACTTTGTGTTGTTGCAGAATAGCATTGCATAACTAAAAGACATTACTGTTGTTGTGTGACAAATGTGAATCTGTTTCACTTGGATAATTAGTCAGTTTGATCAAACCCTCTGCGAATAGATGGGTGCCGAATCCTCAGAGGCGATAATAAAAGGAAATCGGATGTAGGACACTTAAATTGTTTATTCATGCATTGCACTGACATTTTGGGAAGCCGCCCCTCCTCAGCTAAAATCACAACAGTATGACAACTAATCAAAGGTGAGCTGTGTGACATAATCAAGCACAAAGGCACAGCCAATCGGAAGGCTTGTATCCTGAATAACATCCACACCAAGAGGGATTTTGTAACTCTTAACACGTGGGTATCATATAACGGAAAAACACACAGGACAATGTAGAGTATTTATCCAAAGTAGACGGCACAAACTTCAAGACACTCTTGCGATGGAAGTCTCTGTGCTTGGGTTCATCATCATTTGCAAACATGTAGGCGTTCAGCACATGCTGTACAGTGCTGTGCTCTCCACCGAATCAAGCTGCATTAGCTTATAGTTGAGCCTGCATGAAAAATGTAATGGTGCTCCTGTTTGTGAGAGCATCACTAAAGCTGCTCCATTATTTATATTGAATTAATTCCACATAGCAGAAAGGGATTTTTTTTTTATAGAAACTACTGTTATATTGAATAATGCAGGTTAAGACTGGATCATTTTGACAAAATGAAGTATTTTTCTTTCTGACCACCTCCATTTTCTTAGTTAGTTGCAGCTTTATGTTAAGGAAAAACTTTTCTGTTTGTCCCCGTTTTGAATTGATTGAGTTTTATCGACTCGACGCTGTGAATCCCCACATGATCTTCCCCTGAACGTAAAATTAAAATTAATGAATTAAAACGTTTAGATAAAAACAGAAAACCCCACATCCATCAACATGAATAAAATACTTTGCTTTGAAATGGTTAAGTTTAGTTTTACACTGATTGGACCTGATTTTGAAAGGCACGCACCTGTCTGGACACACTAAGGTCTCTCAGCTGACAATGCAGATCAGAGCAGAAGCCAAACCCAAGAAGAGGAAGGAACTGCCCGCACAGCTCAAAGACCGGACTGTGATTTGAGTCGAGGCTCAGATCTGAGGGAAAAAAAATCCGCTGCACTGACGGTTCCCAAGAGCAGGCCTCCTCCATAACTCTTGAACGAGAGGGGTGTTGAACAACCCTGACTCTTCCAAGAGTTGGCGGCTCGGCCAAACTAAGCAATCAGGACAGAAGAGCCTTGGGAAGAGAAGTGATCGAGTACCTGACGGCCACTCTGGCTGCAGCCCCAGAGATCTGTGGAGTGATGGAAAAACACCTCCAGAAGGACAACTGATTCTGAGCGTCATGTATGATGCCTTAAATTGAAATCAAACTGTTCAGTCTTGGCCTCATCAGACCAGAGAAACATGTCTATCAAAGTCTGGGAATCCTTAAAGTACTTTTTTTTTTTGCTCTGAGGAAAGGTTTCTGCATGATCACTCTACCATATAACTTGGATTGATGGAGTGCTGCACTAATGTTTGTCCATTTTCTAGACTTCCCTGAGGATGCTGCTCTGTCCAACCGATTGAATGTACTGCAGGTGGACTCCAGTCAAGATGTAAAAACATCTCAGAGGTGATCAGAAGGAACCTCAGATAAATTCGAAGCGAGATTAAAAGCTTCCAAATACTCAATCAAATCAATGTAACATAGACATCTAAATCCGTTTTTATCCTTTCATGTGATATTGAATGTATATTCGTTTAAGACTGAAACAAAATATGAAAGATGGATGGGGTCTGAAAACTTTCTGAACACACTTTTAATATAAGTAGAATTCTTAATATATATATTGAGCATTTCTACTACGGATAATGTTTCAGTTACTTTCCTGGTATGATGGCTTTGTGGTGGTCAGCCCTGTGGCGGAATATGAGAGCATGGTATAAATGTTGCTGAGCACTGGACGGTCTTAAATTAACATAGTGTGCAGTGAAACCATGCGTTCCAGCCCAGAGCCTTTGTTACATTCCAAAAAATCTATTCATCATGTCTATATTTGGGTGAAGTGAATGTCCTCTATAAGAAAACAAAGACCCAAAATTAGCAGCTCTACTCACAGTCTGGCCCGTAGCCAGTAAATGTATGTCAGAGACAGAGGTCCACAGCAGCCACTGTGAGCCCACTCCACTGAACTGTTTTATGAGTGTTGCATTGAGCTATTTGCATACTGGCTAATTTGACTGCTCCAGCCATTGGTGAGAGGCCAAGTCTGTTAACTTTGGTGACATATTTACATCTCCTCTGCAACTGGAGAAAGTATCCTCAAGCACAAAAAAACAAACTCATCTTCCTCCCTGGAGCTCTGGCCTTGGTGATTTTATACCTGCCTTTGTTGCTGTGCTGTGTCAAAGAAATGCTTGAGGACTAGCAGCGTGCTTCATGGAAACACTGTAAACAACAAGAAGCCACCGGGGGACTAGAGGCCAATTCCACAGAGTCCTCTCCTTTTGCCTGCCTGTAATGCATTAGTGGGCAGCGAGCTCCCGTACTTAAACACAGAACGCTTCCAGGCAGAGAAGACTTTGTTATTATGGGGGACACTTCAGGAAACCGTGAGGTGCTTCTGGGTAAGGGACTAATGTTACTCTCTGTCGTGCTTACAAAGCACATGGCACTATTTTAGGTACACACATGCATGTTTGTGTCCGGTGAGTGCGGTAGCCTACAGGACACTGCTGCCAAGGGCACATTCTGAAGTTGAGTGAAGAAGAAGAAGAAGAAGACAGCTGAAACGCCACAAAGAATAAAGCATACTGTACATGACTTGTACTCAGCCTCTTGAATGGAAATCTGCTTTTTAACAAACACATTAGCATTTACTTGAGCTGTGGAATGAAAACTGTGGGAAACCACAGAACAAGATTTGGAGATAAAAGAAATAATCAGATGATGCAGGCTATTTCCTGACTCACCTGTCAAACACCATTGCTATTTATTCAAAATAGACCTGTGCTGATAATAAAACCCCTAATTAAGAGATAATATTATGAACAACAAATTTCCATTTTGCTGCAACATGCTGTAATTGGAAAGAATGAGATTATAAGAATACATTTCAAAGTAAGTCCATGTTTCAATGCTGTCTCAACCTGCAAGAACTGCATTCATGGGCCCAGTCTATAGGTGATGTCTATTTCCATTGCACAAGAATGAAACTGGTTACTTCCTGGGAAATTGTTTGTATCTAAAACGACCAAATGGCAAGTACAGCCAAAATGCGCTTGCGTAAGACAGGAGGACCCTTTTCTTTTTAAAGGGGGGAACCGATGATAGATGGATGATAGGCTGAAGAAAAATAACTTCAGCTGTGCGTGTATCTTTATTTTATTTATTTATTTCTATTTTTTTCCCCCAGCTGTTGGATTTCCCCCCTCAAAGCTCACCTCATTAACGGAGGTGTTAACGTCTTATAAGATACAGGACAGCACACACTACACACGCGAGGCCAATTCACGCCGCATTGCCTGGTCAGCCTGCTTGTGTGTGTAGCCTATGTAACGTGTTGTGTGTGTATGTGTGTGTGTGTGGTGGGGGGAATAACAGTGGCCTGTGCCTGGTGTTGGTTCCTGTGCACCAGCCGTGGGCTACACATGACATTACAAAATAAAAGACTCACCTTCTGACTTTCATTAAGATGATCTCACCGCCTTCACTCTCTCAAGTGGTTCTGGTTTCCAGGGTCGCTCGTGAACATGAAGCCGTGTCCGTTGAGTCAAAGCTACAGCCATATCGAGTCATTTCTCTCCCTCTCACTGTGTTCTCTCTCTTTTTTTTCTCTCCCTCTCTCGATAAACAACACAGCCCGCCTCCCTGCTTCTCCTCCTGCCGCTCCTCCGCGCTATAAACTCGGTCTGGACGCGGAGTGCTGTGCGCCGTGCCGCGGCTCCGCCACCTTTGCGGTGTTTACCGTGAATCCCGTCCGGCGTGAAACGTGCATAATTGCAGAGGTGCAGATCGTGAAGCTCGACGCTCGATTAGCGTACGAACGAGAGGAGGGGAGAGGAGGTGGGGGTGTGTGTATGTGTGTGTGTGAGGGAGGGGTGTTGGTGTGCGCTCTCTCTCTCTCTCTCTCTCTCTCTCTCTCTTGCCCATAGGGATCAAATTTCAACTGAATTCTTAAAGACACACTCTCTCCCCCTTCTCTCTCTCTCCCTTTCTCGCCCTCCCTCTCTCTCATACACACACACACATGCACGACCACAGTGCTGTGCCAAAGAACACTCACAGAGTCTATTTATAGCCCAGGCTTGTTGAACTGATCCAGGGTAAATCAGACAAGATAGCCAGTATAAGGCAAACTGCAGCCATGGCCTACTGGTCTTAATATCAATGAATCCCTTAAGGCTTTTAAATCAAACCCCTTAACTGAATCCTTAAAGCCTTGCATCCATTCTCTCTTTTTTTTCTCCCTTACATCCTGCACGCTCAGGCCTAATGATTGGCCCACTGAGAGGAAAAATGCACAAGGTCATTAGGCTACTAGAAAATGTAAATATGGTTTGCTTACTGCTTCTCGCTCAATGACAGGATACGGTCGTGGCCCACCCATAGGGAAAAAAAAGATGTAAAAACAAATCAGGACAGACAGTTGCAAAGGAATACAGCAGCCATGTTCCCAGTGTGAAGCGAATGATGTTATGGTCCCTGTCCTTCCCCAGATGTAGGGCCGGAGTGCAGAGCAGAGCCCACCAATACACATTACCAAGGGGGTGGATGACAGATTAAATGACCCGCGGGTGCAATATAAAATTACACTTCCTATAAATTGAATGAGGAAAGCCGGTGTATTTAAAGCACAGAGGTGTGGTTAGGTCTACATCATTGTGGCCTGATTTGTAGTTGTGCAGGCTCCCCGTCTAAGGTGTCACTGATATGTGCATAATATGATTCCACTAGACCTTAGGCAACTAGTCGGTGCACCTATTACAGGCATGGCCGAGCCCAAAGCTGCACTCTCTTTTTCTTCTTTTTACATCTATTCATAATAAGAAATCTAGCTATTGTTGAACCAAGCCACTAGCCCTGATTACTGAGATTCAAACCCCGAGCCTTACAATGCAAAGTCAATGGCATTACTCACTGACCCATCCAGTTGCATGTGTTGAGCCCTCACAAACAGTACTGATCACAGATCATGGCTCCCTCACGTCAGTGTTCAGAGAGAAGTGTCTGCCAAATTAGTTAACCCTGTGCAATGTGTGACTCTTGTTGTTAAGGTTGAGGGTTTGATTCCCATGTTAACAATCACCCTGGCAGCGCCCCCTGCGGCACTCTCAAAATATCTTATGAAAATCTACTACATCTCATTTCAATATTGTTCATATTATATACTTTAACAGTGAATTGTTTTTGTTTTTTTACATGTGAAGATTTCAGGAGGTTTCTTCTCTGAAAGGTGCTTAGACATTTGAATGAATTGTATTTCCCTGTGAAAAATAATGAGCTCCTCCCCCCGTACGCTCTTCTCCTCCACCTCCTCACTGCTGCAAAACATTAACTTTAACTACTGTTTTTTTCTCATCCACATTTGTTGACATAGTGATTCACCAGTTAAACATATAGGTTATGTGTGAGTGACGGACATGTTTGTCAGGTGGTCTGGAAAAACCCGCTGAGCTTAATGTTACTTGGTGAGCAGCATTTTTTTCCTTCTTCTCAGTGGTCTTGTTTGTTTTTAATGGGGGGTTCTCACCTCAGAATATAAGTTCCCCTGCAGGACATCGCTGCTGGGTGTCAGCTTTATTTGTCAGCTATTGCTCATGTCACTGAGGTCACATGTGACTTTGTGGGTCTAAGGTCGCCCCCTCCTGTGCTTACGTGTAGATGGAGATCCAGGTACTATCATCTCTGCTACTCATCCAGAATTCAGAGAACCACAGTTACGTTAGTCAATATTGTTGTTTTATTGCGTATCTAGGGTAATGAGTGGCCCAGAGAGTTCAACAAACCAAACAAACACTTTTTTTTTCATTGCATGCTGCTGTATTTACACTATGCACACATTCAAAACCTGAATCACTTTATTTTTTATTACCTACCCAAATAAGACTTTTGGTTTCATGTGTCTATAAAAGCACTGTTTTATTTATTGTTTGCTCTCTGTGTACAAGAACAAAATAAAATCAGAATCAAAAACCAAATCATTTTCTTTGTCACTGACTCCCTTTTCCCCCCACATCTACATCGTGTTCACCTCCTGAAATTAAACTGTGGACAGTTACATTTACACCTGTATCTACTTGGCCTCACAGTTCATTACCAGGTAAAAAAACCCCAAACCCAACAATAATAATGTTTTTAAGTGACAGGGTGTGAGTTGTGTTTGTATTATGTGGGAAGGCAGCCACTGTCAGCTGATGATGAGGAGATGCCTGGTTGCACAATTGCCCCCTTAAAATGCAACAGCCAGGGTAACACCAGTGTTTGTTTTGGGACACAGGTGAATTACAGTATGGGCAATACAAAAAGTAAAACATACATATATATATATTTTATTATTCATATAGAAATACAAAAGATACATGCACTGGATTGACATAAATATAATAGGATCAGCATAAAAAAAATAATTATTAAAAAAAAAAGAATAATGACGCCCAGAGAAGCCTCCACTGTAACAGCTTTTCTAGCTGGTGGAAAACAACACTGTTCAAACAGATGTAGGTTTGATCTTATCTTGAAAAAGAGAAGTTGATATACATATATTGCTATATTGTGTTACAGTATGTGAAGGTGTACTTTGGTCAGTAAAACAAGAGATAAGATGACAAATGCACTAATTAGTGGATTGTATTTTTTATATAAAGTGTAGTATGATAAACAACATAACAGCAGCTTTTGTGATCAATGTGGAATTGTCAGTTCATCTATTCTGTACATTAATTTGATAATAATAATAATAATAATAAAAAAAGCAATACAAATGAAAGCTAATGGACCAAAGCAGCACAACAATCAGTTTGTTTTGATTAATGTAACGCCTTAATTAAGCGTGTACCATAGATTTAGTCTTTTTCTCAGAGAGCCGATCAGGACCATATTTGCACATCTGCATGTTTTCTCACCAAAGACAGTTTGGCATTGAAGCAGACAGATGTGCCTCTGGAAAACCTAGATAATAAGCATGTCAAAGTACTGTCACACAAAATATGAAAATAAGAAGGCACGAGGCGATAATGGATCACTGACTGACTATTCTAAAACAAACAAGTTAGAAACAAAATGTACAAATATCACAATTCTGTGCCTTATTAAAACTATATATTCCTTATATTGAAAAATAAGAGGTCGTCTGACACTCTTAACATTTTAACAGTCGTTTCAGTTTCACTTCTGAGCCTGTCTAAATCCAGCACCATGATCTTATCTTAAAATGACTGACATTAACATTGATACGCTAATCTAAATCCTATGCAGTTTGGATTATTAGTGTCATTTACAGGGATGCAAACTGGTCAGGACCGAAAAAAGAGAGTAATTGTCTAGCGGGGGGGGGGGGGCTCAGCACAAATTAATTACATTATAATATCACGGAAGAGTCCATTTCCAGGATATATCTTATAGCTGGACATAGTTTTCAGAAGGCAAACATTTCTATATATACTATATGCACACATTACAAAAATCTTCACTGATACTATTAGACTAAACTGCATAAATAAAAGACATGTGATATTTCATTCAGTGTGTAATGGACATAATGTTTCACTGTGATTTAAACACATTCTACATCGCGAGGGCGACGTCTTTCCACGTTGAGGACTTCCTTCAAATCTGAAACGGGGCAGAGCTTCGTGGGAGACACCTGCCTGACACAGCAACGTATGTAGGGAACTGTGCATGTCCGCGGCGCACAGCTCCACCGACATGCACGGGGGAAAAAAACGGCGTCACCATCGCACCGAATGCACGCGGCCGCGCACCGTTTGGGTAACAAGCGCATGTCGCGCGTCTACATTGGAATTAGGCTGTTATCAGTATAATCAGAGACAACCACCAATGAATTCGCCTCAGTTTCACGTGATTGTTACTGTCAGATTGTTAGAAAACAAAAACTCTTCGGATCTGAACGATTCACACAAGTCACCTAATTGGTCATGAAAAAAGCGAGTTTCGCTTTTCGGCGAGCTGTTTGCATCCCTGCATTTACCATGAGAGAATAGCACCTTGGAGCTTCATTCAAAGCTCAAAGTAAATAGATATGTACATCTACTAGTATGCACATAAAACAGGCACTTTAGCACATATGTATTTAAATTCACTCATCTCATTTTCACATGACCCACAGATGCAAATCTGTTCAAACAGTGAAAGTATAACAACGGCACAGTAATGATCCATGACATTTAAAATACATTTGCTCAACTACCTTCACTAAATTAATATCCTTGATTTATTCTGTACATGTGGAATTGAATAAAACTGGAAATGATCTGACACTGATTAAATCCATCACAAAATTTTCTGCAAGTTCTTCCATGACATCAAAATTGTCTATGATTTCTTTTTGGCACTAATGACTTCTAAATACCGTGAGATGTTGATATGGACATGACATGGAGCTCAATGGTCTACTCTTCTCTTAAGGAAATGGGCTACATGCAACAGTCTGTTTTTAACATTAGTATCACATTTGGCCAGTGGTTAAATTAGCTTTTGTAAGGAGGGGGAGCCCTTCTTTACTCTAAACATTTTTATTTAGGGGAGACCAGGGATGGTTGTAACAGCATCACTTTCACCAATAAGGTATAACATTAGAGTTATGTGATCAATAACCACTCACTCCCTGACAGTGCTTGTGAATTTGCATGGCTGTGTGAAGAAGTGTGTAGATTTTACAGCCAAAAAACACTTTTTTTTTAGGTCAAAAAGTAATATTTATACTGTTGAAGTTTGAATTAGGTAACATGTATAAGATGAAAGAGCAGGTTTTTAGGTGAAATGTGAGTCATTTCATAATATTTATTTTAAACCACCATGCTGGTACAGCTAGTCAAACAGTGAGTGACAGGGGTGGGAATGGCTGTAACACCTTTTATCGTTGTTGTTTTATTAACTGTCAGTGTGTAATCACTGCATTTGACCCATTCTTTTGACCTGAACCTGATTGTCTAAACACATTAACACACACACACTCACACACATGTCTTACAGTAAATCTTCCTACAATTATTCACATGATGCTCCAAATGATGCAGATAAAAATGTTACAAAACTATTGCGTAAGGCTGTGGTCAACAGGCACAGATACAAACAACATCCATCCAGACAGTTAAAAAGTTCAAGGATTAAAAAACAACTAAGAGAAAAACCACAAAGAGCCACAGTATGTAGGCAGATGCTGCCGCCGTGACCCCTCTGCTACACCATGAACTGGGTGTATCCCTCAGCACCTGTGACGATTACATCCATCCAGATCCTCATGGCCTCGGGTGAGGGGGCTACCATGTAGTAGACCCTGTCATGAGTCTTCACACTGAAGGTCAGGGAGGGGTTTGGACTCTGAGGGAGGTATAGACAAATGAAAAAGGTGGAGAAGATGAATTTACAAGTGAAAACATTCAATGAAAAGATAAAAAACAGGAGTTTTTCTACAGCACCACATTGAAACATCAGTAAATGCAAATAATACCACACACCTTATGTGCATTCTTCAAGTGATCATAATACACTTCTTCAATAGCCTGGAAGTAGATCACTCCTTTCAGTTTGACTTCATGTTTGTCTGCAATAGAGATAACATAGAAATAAGAATATGCATAAATACATTTCTGAACAAGAAAAAGCAATATCAAGGACAGTACAGGAATTTTAAAAAAGGCTTGAAGGGTGTACACAAAGTCGATTCAGATTTTCAGACTCTTACCTGCGTAGTAGGAGAGCGTGCGTCGGTTGCGGTCAAAGACGAACCAGCGTTTCTTCCAGGTTTTGATCTTGCCTCCCATCTTGACTAAGTAGCCTCGACAGGTCTTCTCAGAGATGGACAAGTGGAAGCATGTGTCAGCGCTGTGGCCCGCTGACTCAATGTGAGCTCGCAGGTCAAAATCGTCCTTCCTCACCGGCAAGTACCGCGTCAGTGGCCGGGACTGGACGGAAGAGTAAACAGTTTCATTGAAAAGGAAGAAGATTCGATCAAATAATGACAATGATGCATTTATGGTCTTATTTATATCCGATGATTTGTAAACATCTGGAAATACAATCCCTTTATGATAATGTCCCGTTCATCCCTCTCACCTGTGCTCTTTGTTTCTCTCTCAGTTTAACCTCACGGTCGATGAGTTTCTGGCGCCTGCTCGTCTCCTCCTGCAGCCTTTTCTCCAGATCCTCCCTTCTTTTCTTCTCCTCCTCCAGCGCCTGCTTTCGCACTTCCATCTCTCGCTCCTGAAGAATTATCAATTTTGTTTATGTTTAGGATTTATCACAAATGAAAAAAAATGCAGGGAACTTCATTATGTAAGATTTGCGATTTCTTATTAGGCCCGAGCGGCGAGTAGCACTCGCCCGGCGAAGGCCCTATTGTAATTCGTTCATGGCCCCAACGTGCACATGGCCCCACAGTGCAAGTGACCCCAAAGTAATCAAGTAGTGAAGTGATCATGTGATGGACGGACCCCAGGGGAAAAATTGCTATATTGAAATTGAAATGTTTTTTATTATTATTCTTGCGCTTTTGAAATGCCATTTTGAGCCCTTTCCCAAATGCGAAAACGCTTCTACTTTTGCCCGGGCGTCCGGCCGGATCCGAAATTCGATATTTTGTGCTGCTCGCCCATGTCCGACGCGTAATGGCGAAATAGCGCCCCCTACAAAGTTGAAAAAGTCCCATAGGGATTTTAAACTTCTTTGGAAATAGACCGACAAAATTCGATACACATATGTATCTCACCCAGATACACAAAAAAGCCTCTTAGCGTCGTCGTGAAATATCGACAGGAAGTCGGCCATTTTGAATTGGTCGTTTTTGGCGGGAAATTAACTCGTCAGAAACGGTTTGCCCGACACGCTTAAAATTTGATAGACGACATCTTCAGACCTAGCTGAGTTCAGCTTGTGTCGATACGTCAAAGGGCGTGGCTTGCCAAACTTAGGCTCTCATTCGGTTGGCTGTCACGCCCACATGCTTTATCCTATCAACTTCAAACTTGTAGGAAATTATGGCGTCACTGATTCGCACGATGTATCAATATCCCACTTTACTCAAAGCGCCCCCCGGTGGTAACAGGAAGTGATCATTTTTTACATTAAAATCTTTAACTCCTCCCACAAATTTCGCCCGAACGACTTCAAATTGGTTACAGGTCATCAATATGCCATGTTGATCCAACGTTGTGCTCCATATATCTCTACGTCAAAGGGCGTGGCTTCTGTGGCCTCGCCAATTTTTGGCGACTTCACGTTTCCTCGCCATTTCACCATCGAACAGCTCTAACGCCCACATACTTCATCTTATCAGGTTCAAACTTGCTGAAGATGATGGCGGCTCCACCCTGAACGCAGCGATGTATGGCACGCCCACTTTACTCAATGCGCCCCCCGGTGGTAACAGGAAGTGACCTGATTTACACTTACAATCAATTTTTGTTTGATGTTTGACACAAAGGATTTATCACAAACGTGTTTGATCCCCGTCAGCCCCTGAAAACATTTGGCTTCGTAGCGCCACCTGGTGGGGAAACATCATTATGTAAGATTTGCGATTTCTTATATTGACCTTGTGTTCGATGAGACGGTTCTTCTCTGCCTGAGCTTCTCTCAGCAGACGCTCCATCTCCTCTAGCTTGGCCACATTTGATGTACTGGCACTGTAGACACACAAACACATAAAACACTCATCAGGGAAAAAAGTGGGCACAATCAGCCACTTGGCAACAGTCAGAGAGAAACAAAGACCCAATCGATTTTAATATGGCTGAACCTGAAATGATCAAGAAATGTAATGAAGCAGAGCAGCTGCTTTAAACCTGCTTAGTATCCAGCCTGAATGTGTGTGTGTGCGCTCTGAAATATATTAGGGATACAGATGCAATCCACACAGGACCACAGGCCTCCTCTCTGTCTTTTCATCTGTCTTCCTGACTCTCTGCATCTATCTTAAGTTTAGACCAGCATGCAACCACATGCTTCTCAGGCTGCAGATAAATCTGTTTAATGAATTCTTGACCAACACCACAGGGAAAAGATCTTTGTCTATTTTTGTCATATTAAAACATTATTTTCTCCCCCTCCCCTGCTCTCTCTGCCATTGACATGTAACCACAAAACCAAATTCTCCCTTATCCGTAGCCAGAAGGAAATGGATACCCCCATCTTGATGATATCACAACACTGTTAAGATGAATGTCTGACATTAGTCTGAGTCTAAACAAATCAGGAAGAGAGGGAGAGAGGGAGGAGAGGACTGGGGGATCAGAAGTAACGGAAAACAGAAATAAGGATTTGGAGGGAAATCATTCAAGATGAAGAAAGCGGAGAGCGGAAAACTAATTTCCACTCTGTGTATTTTTCATTCAGTTTCCTGTTCGATGTAAAATCACTGAAACTGCTCTCACTACATTTTTAGTTTTAACCAAATAACACAATTTACATACAATGGACTCAGGATGTAAATGTCAAGTCTGTTGACTGTTGCATACTTTTACTGCTAGTGACCGTCACATTCATTGTAGGCAGAGATGAGGAGCGTGCCATTCAGGTAAAGAAATATAATGTATGGATTTCATTACATCAATACTATTTTATATTTTATGTCACAACATTCTAGTCAAGTTTAGTCTCGTTGCTTGTTATTACTCACATAAAAATAATCCAACATCCATCCTTTCCTCTCCTCCTCCAATTCCCTTGTCATTCTTACCTCCGTCGATGAGAGGGAACTGCACTCATCGTCATTGTAGACTGAAGCCAGTTCGAGACTTGTTATTCAAGTCTTTGGTTACTTGAAAATAACTTTTTAAAAATCTTGCTCCAACACTTGCACCTCCAGAAAAAGGGACACATCACTGACAATATCATAAGAAATACAGTTCTACCATGAAGCTACTTTTGTTTTTGGTCCAGCATTGGTCCAGGCTCCGCCACATGTTCCAACACACAATCCACTCTAACATGATCCAAAGCAGCCTGTTCCAGGAAAACTCACAATGCACAGAGATCAATCTGCAAACGGTTGAGGACTGTGCACAATCTATCTGCAGGAACGAGACCGTACCATTTGGAGGAACAACAAAAGGGGAGACAAAAGACAGATGCAACCACTGTAAAAAGGAGAGAAGGAAAGTAAGCACACATGGTTTTGGTCCAGGCCAGGGGGGGAAGGCTGAACCCCCAAATGTACCCCCACACTCTTGCTGGTTTGCTCAGTTCGTCTGAACCTAAGGGGGTTGAGTGCTTCAAGTTTTCTCTCTTCCGTAACCTGACCCCAAGAACACTAATCAAGAGTTCCCCATAACACATACACACACATTTCAGGAGGCACCATGAAAGGCGGGAAAGCGCTGCACACACTTTTTGCATTAACTCACTTTCTATTCTTCCTGTTCTTTCCAGATGTCAATTCCCTCTCTGGAGTCAATGTTTTACATTATGAAGACAAAGGGACATTCAGTATGTCTGTCTTTTTGTCGCATATTCAACCTTTTTTTGCTCTTCTTGTCCTTGCAGCTCTGATTTCAAGAGTGATGTTCAGAGGCACATACTTAAAAAAAAGCCACATTCAGGCCAAACAAACTGCAGAGAAAAAGTCAGAAATACACACTCCTGACAGACTTTTGTAATGCAAGTGTGATCACACACCAGTGACACTTACCTGGAGACATTGTCAGGAGAGCAGGCGGAGATGCTGGTCTCTATGGAGTCGGTGCTGTCCACACTCATTGTGTCAAAGGCCTGGTTGTCACGGTACCCGAAGGCATCGAGGTAGACGTTGGTCTGGGAAGCTGCTCGAGAACCGGGCTGACCTGTAAACACACAGAGAAAGAAAAACAAAAACAAGTGAAGCAGCAATTCGTGCCAGTTTAGTCAGTCGTGTGCACACACATCTGTGCTGTACCTGCTTGGGTCCCGTCCTCGGGGACAGTTTGCCCAGACAGCTTTAATTTTGGATCGCAATGCCCCGCCACTGTGAAACGCGCTCTTGCACATTCAGTGAAAAACGTATCCACACCTTGATGGTGTAAGTACTCGTGGTCAGTAGGTCAAACAAGAACATGAAGAAAAAGGGCTCCAAAATGTGATTCATTCAGTCCAAAGAGAAATGGGAACAAAACCAGACATCTTCAGAACTAAAAGGAGGAATGATGACAAAATTACAGTCCATGGACTAGGAGAAGAGACTAAACTGTGTACAGGAAGAAACATACAAAAAAAAAACAACAACCCTGATACCATCTGCCCTATGCAGCAGACCCACCCATCTGATGAGCCAGATCAAGGCACCATAGGGAGTGAGGGACTAACTACACGTGCAAGTGTCAGGAAAAAAAAATTGCAGCATGATTTCAACATTAAAAAAACATTGCCGAGTGCTACAGTAACTTGTTTTTCTGGATATCCCTCTTTGTGCAGTTATGAAACTGTGAACTATAAAAAGATTAGAAGCGGTTGACGTTCATGGCTCATGGTTAATCTGCATGTAATACACACAAACTGGACATGGTGACAAGGCACAGCTTTCTTGAGGTAAAGGATCGCCCTTCATCTTTCAACAGTAAAATCTGGGTTCAAAACCGCACGTCAGCACACGGCTAAACAAGAGGCCAAAAGGATTATAGACTGGTGAGTGAACAGAGGGTTTTTTCAATGATGGGAAATGTCTGGTTGACATTTGTGGTAGGAAGTGGGTTTATATCAACTTCAAGTGTGTACTATGTGTATGAAACACTTCTACAACCATAGAAAGAAAATGTTCTTTAAGTCCCTACTGAATAAACACAAACATAAACAGTGCTCTAAGTCACTTCACGGAGCAGCTTTCCGCCTCCTGCATTCCTCCACTATCTCTAACAACAGATAAACAAATGAGAAACGGTGTAATCTCACAGAACACAATGAGGTACACACCCACACAGACACACATACACATACAAATCTTCTAACGGGGACATTGTTACCATATAAGGCATATTCTTATGTGGTTACCCAGGGCTTTGTTTGTGTGTTTATGAAAGAAAGAGACACAAATAAGTGAGAAAACAGATGAAGAGAGCCCTTGTAGGTGAAGTTACATGAATCTCATCTGCCTACATGCTCTCGCTTTATTCCTATTTTTGGTTTCTGTGTAAGACTGTTTGTGGATATGTGAGCCACTGGGTGCTGTAACACTGATGTGTGTTGCTTCTACCTTTATGCAAACGTCGAGATTCAGTTTCCTTGTTGGATAACGAGAGGAATCTTGGAAGAATGCTGCCACAGCTTGTGCTCTGTACCAGCGGCTGATGGGACTATGAAGGATCAAGAAGAGACAAAACATTTAACTTATTATACAGTATATAAAGTTATCTCTTTTTTTTCAACGTAATAATAAAAATGATTTGTTAGATCTGAAAAAAATTGCATCACACAGACCAGGTATCACACAATGAATAACCTCTATGTGTCTTTTATGCATCAGTGACCATGCATGCATGTGTGTGTGTGTGTCTACCTTATTAGGGTAACTACGCCCAAGTGTTGCACAGGTGAACTGGCGGGTCATGTTGGGAGTGGGTTTCTTCCTGGGTAAAGTGTCACTTAGATGGGACCCGCTCTCTTTCTCAGACCTCTTTCTCTCCTCCAGCAGACGGATATGCTGAACAAACACACACAAACACACCCCAGAGGAAAGACAAATACTTAGAATTATATATCATTAATCAATGGCCAATATTATCCAGTTTCAATTTGGGTCATTTATCATTGCCCCAGTTTTTAAGGCTTCTTAGGTGAGTTCTCTCTTTGGTGACATCTGGTGGCAGTATAAAAAAAACATACATAACATACATAGTTTTATTTATATTGATTATCAATGTCCATCAATTTTCATTTATTGATGTTGCTTATTCACAGTTGTAATTGCGCACTACCACTGGACTTGCATTCATTTATATTTACAGTTCACATTACCTGCCTGTGATGGTGATGGTGTTTTTTGACAGGAAGAGGAGGCGGGGGAGAGTCAGGGAGGGGAGAGGGGTCTCGATATGACACCATGTTCTCTGGCCAGTGCACAGATGGTGTTTTGGGGAGGGGTCGGGGGTTTAGGTGGGAGGAGGAAGAAGAGGAGGAAGAGGAGCGACAGTCAACAGGTGAAGAAGAATAATAGAGCTTTGAAAAGAAGAGAGGAACATGTCAGAAAACTGAAATAGTGCAGTAGAAAGAGGGGGAATTGAGGAAAGAAAAAAAAACACTCATTCACTCATACACATTTTGCATCATCTGTGTCTGTGTACTAGGCTACACACACAAACCCTTTACACCACGACACACACCTCATCCTCCGATGGTTTGGGGTTGTTGTCCTCAGGGGAGGAGTTTGCATCGGACTCAGGAGAGGCATTGGCCGAGGCGGGGGCGGGGGTGGGTTTAGGGTCTCCTCTAAGCTGTGAGTAAAGCTCATTGATTTCACTGACTGTGACATAGCCCTGGAAAGCATCATGGAGAAACGGGGGAGAGAGAAGGGGTGAGGCATAGCATGAAGTGCGTCAGCCATATTAATATGTTATGGTAAATTAGTTGTTAGAGAGATGCAGAATTTAATGGTCATTTTAGCAGGTTCAAGGCAAAAAATAGAGCAAAAGAAATAAGTTACTTAGACACAGCATGTTAACAATGATTAAGTTGGAGTACACAGGACAATTAACATTCAGACAAGTTAACCTCAGTATTAATAAATCAGTTTAGTGCATAGAATTATTAAAACAAATTCTCAAATGACTGCAGTTTGTTTTGCTTCCTGTAGCACTGGACAGTTACGACACAACAGGAAACTAGAAGGGGACAAAGAAGCCGACAGAAGGAGAGGAGGAACAGACAGGAAGTAGACATGATCTTAAGGATCAGGATCAAAATCTGATACTTTTGCTACTGTGTTGTTTTCATCTGAGCCTGGCTGCTTTTCAGTTCCTCTCACCGATGCTTTACAGTGGTGCATCCAACTGTACAGGCCATAAAGTAGGCCTTATTTAATTAGCATTCAAGAAGAATAAATTTAAGTATGGGATTTGACCAGACAGGATTCGTATCATGATCAAGGCATAGGAAGAAAGATGACTTTAAAGAGACAATTTGGGACACAGAGGAAAGGGATAAATTAATAAAACAAGAAAAAGTACCTCTAAAAATAGAGGAAAGGAGGAATACGAGGGTGCACCAGTTGATTGTAACAAGAAAAACTGAGGCAGTTGATTTGCCATGGCAGCAATCACTAAAGGACTGAGACACATCAGCCAAAAAAAAGGCTGTATCCTCGCAGGCAGAGAAGGAAACCCTACTCATTAAAAATAATGGAGGGCCATGTCCGCTTCAGGAATCTTAAAAGGTTTAAAGAGGAGACTAGTTATCAGTTGTCTTGTCTGACAGCTGTCAATTAAACCTACCTCTCTGAGCGTGAAACCCCGGCCACCAGTGAGCTCGGCATGTTTTCCTTCCAGTGCGGAAAGGTTTTGTCTCTCCTATAGACAAACAAAAGAAAAAGTCCCCCAAAAAAGCAAAAAGTAAAAAAAAAAAAATTAACACAAAATTAACCATTAGTTCATGGGGTTTTAATAATCATTCACATTCAAGGGGCAACGTGCATACACATGCAAATATCTATATCCTCGTACCCTTTGCAGCATTGATTCAAGGGTGCTCCTCTCTTTCAAAAAGCTCTCCTTCTCGCGCTGAGCCTGCTGGGTAATCTGTGCTGCCTGCTTCTTCAGTGTTAACAGTCGCTCCTGATAGAAATGGAATAAAGCATTTTTACATTAAACTTTGTACAGCTTTTGCCAAGGTTCGACCTAGTGAGAAGCAAAAGCACACAGTGGTTTCTTACCTTGCGAGTGACAGTGCTGCGTTGATAATCTGCAATGTCACGCAGAAGCTGCTGCGTGTGGGTCTCCTTCTCCTCGTCCTGCCTGCTCTCTCTCTCCAGCTGCTGAAACTCCAGGTCCTCGAAACGTTTTGTCTCCGCCTCGAGCACCTCACAGTCCTGACAGACACATACAAAAAAAACAAACAAAAAAAACATATACAGGTGAACCAGCAAGACAGAGGAATTGATAGAGAGCAAACCACATACACTCTCTTTAATTGCACATCTTAAAAGGATATAATGATGATAACTTTGCCTATATGGTAATAAATGATTCGATGAGACAAGACAAACAATCATGTATTGACAAGCATGTTCTCATACCCTGGTAAACTGACACAGACAAAGCAAACCAGACTCACACATCCCCAATATTTCATCTTAACCATCAAGTCATAAAACCATCTATGCAACATGCAACAAGCATTTCCCCACAATACAAATAAATGAGAACTTGAATCGTTTTTGTCTTTATTGTGACAGTAACAGACAGGTAAGACAGCGGACAGAGACATGCAGCAAAGGGCCCAGGCAGGATCTGAACCTGGGCTGCTACATTAAGGAATCAACATAACCAGGTGGTGCATCCTAAACGACATACAAACACACCGAAACAGCGTGAAGCCTTAGACCCAATGTCCAAATGTCAGTGTATTTCTTTAAGAGTCAAACAGGACTGACAGCCTGTCCCACCAAGGTATTTTATACTCTTACAGTATAGACACAGACACCTAAAGAGTTAGACAGTGAGAAGAATGTAAAGTTTAGGGTGGACATGGGGTGGAAAGCCACTTAGCACAGGAAAGAAAATGTGTGCATGTTGACATGCAAGTTCAAGTATGCAAGCATCACATTTCTCTTTCTGTTCATGTGTGAGACTCTTCATGCAAACACATGTTTTTCTGCTATTTGTGTTTGGGTATCCAGTTGCTGCACTTCTCAGTCATATTGTAGTATCCTTGCCTGTGTGCTTGCCTATGTGTTGGTGTTTGTTTGCATTGTTCCTTAGTTTTACACGTTGAGGTAAATGACTTCCTTTGATGTGTGCGTGAGGTGTGAGTGTGTACTGACCCTGGCTAGCTGCTCCTGCAGGGGCTCCTTGGTGGCCTCAGGGCAGCTGTCCAGCTGGGAGCGCTGCTCACACACAATCTGAGCCAACCTCTCTACTCTGCCCCTTTCTGCCTGCAGCAACTCGCACGCCTGACATACACACACATAAACGCACACACGTGCCCACAAAAAGGACACATATATACCATGTACACCATTGTTTATGTGTACATATATAGATACAAAGACACGTACACACACACGCAGGACAGAGAGAGGATGGCAGCGTTAGTTGGAGTGGGGAGCCACAGTTAATTACTACGATGACCAGGTCAGCAACATTGGTCTAGAGGGAGGGGGGGAGGGAAAGCTGGAGAAAAGGTACTCTACTAAAGGGATGGAAAAGTGGGGAGGAACTGAGTAAAATGAAGGCAGGGAGGTGGTATGAATATTATCATGAGTTTTATCTCCTGCCTATTTTCCTCTGTTTGTTTGTTTGGATGGAAATGACTGAGCATGATGGCTGATGGGTGAGAAAGGAGAAGGATATATGGAATGTCTCAGTAGAGGATTAATCAACACATTAATTCTGTCTATCTCTACAGATACCAAACATATACATACACATACGCAGCTAACTTATTCTTAAAGTTAATCTTATCATTCTGAGTCTTGCCCTCTCTCTCACTCAGTATCATGAGGACGATACCAGCTAACAGCTCTGGGGTGCATGGACATTTCAGCATCAGGGGAGGATCCCCACAGACGAGAAAATCATGATGTATTTGCACGAAAACACACAAACACACAGTGGTTTCAATCAGAACATGTCACCACGAGTTTGGGGGATTTAAATTAGGGTTCATCTTATTGAAACATTGCGCTGCATGGCCCAGGACACATTTGCATTCACATTCATTCACTGCTAAAAGAATGTGGCCACATGCGGCTTGGACCACAGACGAGTGTCGTCTGAGTGATAGGATCTCAAATGTGTCCTGAATGCGTCCTAGTTGTGTTCACACCTTTACTTAAATCTGTCCACTTGTGATGTGACCGCCGGAGACACCAGGTCTGAACAGGGCCATGTGAGCATTGACCAATGGCAACTATATATATTTACAATATAATCTACAGAAAGTTAGGCATGAAGCCACTGTAAATACGGACAGACACTGAGCACACATGTGCACTTCCCCCCACAGGAGTGTGTGTAAGATGGGATCACTTGGTGACCGGTATACCCCACGCAGTATTAACGGATATATATTTGGAGGCAAGGCAGCATGAGAAGGATTAACACCTATCAGTTAGTCACATGACCCCTGAATGTATGAGAGTCTCTGAGTGGCCTGTAAATTCTTCATATCACAAACACACAAATGCACTGGGAAGAGAAATGCATGCTGCTGAGTAAAACCCATGTTTCTAATGGAGTGACTCAGAAAGGAAACTCAAACAATTTGCAGAAGATGCCTCATCAAATGCTTCAGTCTGTGAATTAACGCTCTCTCCATTTCAAGTATGCTCTCATCTTTTGACCCACCAGTGTGTTAACAGGCTCTTGGTGTCTGTGTTACCCATTAAGAATCTCTGAGAAGTATTTCACTCACTCTCAGTGTTTTTGAATGAACCGTAGCCTGTTTAATACCTTGTCCTTTTCCTGCTGGGACTTGGTCTCTAGTTCAGCCATTTTATTGTGAAGTGATTCCAGAGCCTCCTTCTCCTGCTGGAGAGCAGCTGCCTCCGACTCCTGCTCGGCCTCCACAAGAGCTTGTTCAACCTCCACCTTGGATAAACAAACAAAAATAACTTAACCATGTGACGTGATTCTCTGGGTCTCTTTCTTTTTGTGAAATAAATAAGATTAAACATTACGATGACTCTAATTATCTATCCTTCTGTCCTCCTCTCTCTCTACCTCTCGGGCAGATTCGTCCATCTGGTTGTCCAGCTCTTTGATCTTTCTTTCCACCTCCTCCATGTTGTTCAGCACCTGGATCCTCTCCTCCTCCACCTGCCTCACCTCCTCGTCTGAGGGCCTCGTGTCCTGTCTGCGGCGACGAGCTGCATCATCCATAGACTGCAAACATCAACAGAGTCAGAAATTAAACCACTGTGCACCAGCTGCGTTCATATTTAGGCCAGGTTAAAATATATTTTATAGAAACTGTTGTAAAAGTTTTGTTGTTGTGGCGAGGCGGAACTTACACTTGACAATATCAGTTTTACAGCCAACAAATATAGGTGGACACACCAGCACACAAACCCTCCCACCACACATATGCATGCACATACTCACACAAACATCAGCTGTCAATTCTAACTGGTAACACTTTGCCTGCTCTAATCTAATTAATGGGCTGTAAATATCTGACATCTGTGTATGTGGAGGAAGTGTATGTCAAGACTTTCCAAGTATTAAGAGTGATCCTTGTCACTCTCGTGTGCTCCAAAAAGAACAGGGTGCTTAAACACTTCCCACAATTAATCCTGATTAATCTTTAAAGAAGGCGACTAAAGTCGAAGGAGCTTGTCCTGCGGTCTTGTTGTACACCTTTCCTACAGCGATGAATGAATTAGACAGCAATCTGTAGACAATAGTACTCATTTTATGTGCTTGTTCTCCACAGCTGAGCAGCAACAAAAACCCTGCTCATCAGAGGGTCAGAAGGTCAGATTACATATTATTGTTGATGGAAGGTGATGAGTTGACAATAACAAGCCCATCAACAGCTGAGTGAATTCAGGTATCATTACCTCATTGCCATCAGCTAAAAGATAGATGACATAAGTAAGGGTGCTCCATGTGTTTTTGTGTTAATACAAAGCAGAAATCTGCAATTTAATTAGCATCCAAATAGACGTCCCAGTTCTTATACCTCATTGGTCCTCAGTGTACGTGGAGAAGGTGAGGGGGCAAAGCCTCTCAGGCTGACGGTGGGCGACTCTGCTCTGTTGTCTCGGTGACCGCTTCGGCGCCTCTGTCGTATCAGCAGCTCATCGTCATAGTAACCGTTCTCCGATCCGGGGGAGGTCATGTGTCCATTCCCCGTTGTCTCAAGAATAGATGAAAAGTCAGAGAAGACGGACGGCGTGTCGTCGTCGTCGTCATCGTTCACCTGGAGCTTCTCCAGCTCCTGGTTGATCTTCCGGAGATCGGCCACAGCTGAGGTGGGACTTGTAGTGGTGGCAGCTCCGTCCCTGTCGGCCTGGCCCAGCTCTGAACACAGAGACAGGATGGTCTCTAGCCGCTGTCGCTCCTGTGAGAGACACAAATATAAACACCAGCATGTGTTACAGTACGTGCAGATGTAACGGTGATACCTTAAACTTATTTTTGTACAGTATTATGTGGTTGAGCTTTGTCTACTTTGAAAGGTGTCGTTTAAAGTGTGAATTTAAGTTTTCTGTTTCTTGTCCACAATATTTTCTGCCCTAATGTAAACTTAACCTACCGGTATATTTCTATGTCTATCTACAGTAGTGGTAGAGGTTAACCATTCAAATCCTGCAAAAATGATACAGTTTGCACATTTTATTTTCCTAAGTACATGCAGATGTCTTTAAAATTGTTAAAATAAACACACAAAATAAACACTGTTACTGTTATGTGCCATAGCAGAGAAAGTCATATCAGTGTTAGAGTACTAGAGTTACTTTCCATCATAAAAGTTTCCAAAGCTCAGGTTACCTGAGGAAGCATTGCAGGAATCAGTCCCTCCTGTTTAAATGTTCTTGTTTGGTCCAAAGTATTCTAATGTATTGTATGTCATATCCTAGAAAGAATATTTTCTTCTCCCTGGCTATTCCTAGAGCAAGAGTTTCCGTTTCCACAGGTCTGCCTGCCCCAACTCTGTTACACGGTCATCTATGGAGGCTGCAAAGAATCAAAATACTCCCTTATGGATTCAGCAGTACCTCCTCTGGAGAGAGTAGTATGTAAGCCACACAGGCAGCATGTGCAAGTAAAATTAGAGGGGGAATGAAGGAGGCTAGGGGGGTGAGGATATGTGGGAGACGGAGAGAACGAGCGAGCTAATGAGAAGGTGGACAGCTGTCAACCATGATCCAAAGTATACACAAAAACAAGCCATGACTCAAAACATAGGAATGTGTATGTGTGTACCGCCACTAAAGAAATAAGACACTTTCCAGGGAAAGGTCCTGTAGGAAGAAACCCGAACCAATTGAAGTTTGGAGTGTGAAATACTTGAGACAATCATTTTCCTGGAAAGAGAAATCCCATTTTGGAGAAGCATTATGGCTCTGTCTGTACATATATTTTATGACTCACTGTCTTAGAAATTAAACATAAAAGGAAATTCATTCAAGAGAATTAAATAGAAATTGTTGAATAATGTGCCTATCATTTACAGTAGACTCCATATAGATATTTAGATACGTGTGACCATTTCCATTTATTTGAATGGGAAAGTGGTCTCAGACATTTTGGACCCCACTGTTATGTGTGCAACAACAGATACACAGCCCATTTAACGCATGTAATGTGAACCAGGAGCTGAGAAAAAAACAAGCCAGTGTCAGTTTGTCACCTTGTTCTATTCTAATGGCCACAAGCCTCTGTAGAGCCCTTATAGTAATCAGCTGTCTACTAAAGAGACAGATGGAGAGGGACAGAGACTTTGACAGTGACATGGTAAAAAAGGTATAAAATGACTAGAAAATAAAAGGACAAGAATGTAAGGAAAGAAAGAGAGGAAACAACGTGAGAAATACAGAAGGAGCTGGTGCTTTGGCATAACAAACAGTGAAATTAAAGAAGAATTCATATTTTTGTTTTTCTATTGTACGCTGCTTTTCAGATTGAAACAAGAGGTATCGATTCTCAGCTTTATCATTAATGGCACAGTTGCTGCTCTACTCTAAAACTGGTTTTGCGTTTGTGTGTGCAGCTTCCTTGAACTACCACTAGATGGCAGACAAAATTAAGACCAAGACAGATTCTCTCCTAAAGCTTGAGGCTTGAACTCCAAGATGCTTTTTGTGACTTTTATACTGCACTCAGCCATTTCTGATGAAAACATCTAAAATCAGCTCACTCTTTTATTAGGAGTTATTTAGAAACTGTTATGAAAAAATAGAAAAGTTAATGAGCATTTAGAATTTTTTATTATAGAAATTCAAATGGTTGCAGAATTTAACACACCCACTAGAAATATGCAATCGTTTAAACAGAAATGACTGGTTGTAAATCAAACTAAATCAAATCCACAGCTATGATGTCTTCATAAATGATTCATTTTGTTATTGTGCAAAGCACAAATGTCTCTCTTCTTATCCCAGTAGGAATGATAGCGAGATGGAATTTCATGATATCTGGAGACTCGCCGAAAGCCACTGTGAAGCTTGTGAAACGCAATTTGGTTTGTTCAGAATCCAGAGAACTGTCTCTCAGTAGTTAAAGAGGCACCAGTCTCCTCAGCAGAATATGCCTCTGTGTAAACGAGAGGGACACATAATGGTAGAAGTGGAGCAGGATTTTTAAGTCCACTTGTCATTATACGCTGAGCATCTGTGTGTTTATCCACCTGCTACACAGAAAGCCAGCTCTCTAATCTTCTGTAGTTTCTCTAACCGACTCCTGACTGATGTGTTCTGTGGCTCCTCGGCGGACCGAACCGCACCGGGCGGTTCTCCAGATGACTGACATAAACACGCACTACACATACACAAAACACACAGACACAATCCAAGCACGGGGGTTAAGAATAGTTCTGTTAGTATCGGTTAACTGCCATCTGTGTGAGTGGTAAACCTCACTTTGTGTGTGTGTGTGTGTGTGTGTGTCTTAAGCTCCCTGGGAGAGTGCGTTCGAGAGGGCAAGGAGGAGGTTAGCGATGAAGGGAGGCATTCCTCAACTCATTCCATTCCTTGTGTGTCTCTGTGTAATTACATGCATTTGCAATCACATAATCCTCCACTGCAAATCAAAACATATCCTCTTTCCGTAAACTTAACGGCAACTAACGGTTCACCTGTCAACAGTCTGTCTGTCTGTCTGTTAACCAGAGTGAATTTACCCTTTGTACCACAGTGTCACAGTGTATATCTACATATTTATACACCGTCATTTGATCTGAAGGTTTCTTCAATGTTTCTAAACTTATAGATAAAGACAAACAAACACATACTCCAACTCACCAGTCTCTCCACCTCCTGCTCACGTAGTCTCTCCTCTTTCTGGCGCTGGTGGTAGTCGGTCAGTTCCTCCTTCCCGCTCAGTGAGCTGATGCTCCCTCGTCTTTCCCTGAATCCCCCCGGTGGAGTCACACCTGCCTTTCCGAACGACGACCTCCGCTCCCCGAAGCCCATCCCGGGCTCCAGCCCTGCCTTCCCAAAGGACGACCGCCTCTCTCCAATAGTAAAACCCGGTGCACCGGAGAGCTGGGAGGATCCGTGGCTGCCCAGCCGTTCAGCGTCCGGGGGGCTCGAGCACGTGGAGCTGATGGAGCCCACTGAGCTAGAGGAAGTCAGGCTGAGTTTTTTGGCCACACGGGGGGAAGAGGAGCCCCCTGCTCTGGACGGGATGGTCACATCGGGTGGAGCTGCTGCTGTGGAGGAGGAGGCGGCGGAAGGAGGCAAGTTCTTAGTGGAGGTGAGGGAGATGGACACAACACCTTCTCCCTGAGTTTTGGCCTGGACTTGGTTCCTGTTGGAGGTCTGCTGGGTGGAGATACTAGAGTTGTGGTTGAGGTCGGGGTTGGCATTGTAGCTGTTCTGGCTGCTTAATTTGTAGCCCCCGGCGATATCAGATCGCCGTGGCGGCAGCGTTGACAGGGTCAGCATTCTGTTGTTGTCATGAGGAGATGGGGAGGGGCAGAGGCGAGGCAGCGACCGGCTGTGCCCTCCTCCCACCAACCCGGTCAGCGAACCTGTTGAGTACTTCCTGGTCCGACCGCTGGGCGTCGGCTCTTGGTTGCCACAGCTACGGCGTCCAAGACGGGGGCTTGATGGCATGCTGACGGCGCCGCCCGATGACGGGGTGCGCGACGAGGAGGGAGGGGGAAGAGAGAGGAGGGAGCTCTCGCTACAAGCCACTGAATTGGAAGAGCCCCCGCCGTTCCACGTGGACAGCAGAGGAGAGGAGCCCTGGTTGTGATGCCGCCGGCTGTCACTGGTGGAGGTGCGGGTCAGGGGGTCGGATCGGCGTCCAGGGGAAAGAGGTGGGGGCGATTTCAAGGAAATAGGTGGACGATCAGAGCCATAGAATCGCCTTGCCTGGTCCTGATAGGCTGATGAGGATGTGGTCGGACTTGTGACAGGAGTGGTGGGGGGAGACTGAGAGATAGAAACAGAGATCACAGTTAGAAATACTTAAAATGTCTGTTTTTATCGTCGTATTTCATACAAATGGAGCTGTATTAGATTTAAAATCTAGATCTAAAAGATGATCAACCTGTGTCACGCTGAAGTAAGAGGGGTTGGCGTTCCCATTGGCTCTCAGGCTGTTCTCCAGGGCAATCTTCTTACGCTGCAGGGTGTCCATTAAGTCCCGCAGCTCGGAGGCTGATCGCATGCCCCGAGCGCTGCTGGTGCCCCCCGCCACCGCATAGCTGTAGTCACTGCTGAACTTCAGGTAGTCTGCAGGGGGTGCGAGATAACATGGAAAAAGAAAATAAATGGATAAAATGGGAAAATGACAGGGCAGGCAGGGCAAAAAAAAAAAGAAAAAAAAGAAAAAGCCTGACTGGAATGAGCCACACAAATGAATGAAGTTGTTTTTGCTCAGTCTGAGAAAAAAAAAATCATTAAGACATAAAAGGAGAAGAAGGGGGGGGGGGGTAAAAAACATAAATGTTCTTAGAAAAAAAAAGAAGAAAGTACCTGAAGCTGCAGCGGTTCATACATGTGGCCCTTGGCAGAACAAACCCAACCCAAACAATCCACAACTGGCAGCAAATCCCCCAGAATAGGAGTCAACACACACGCTGTATGCGAAAAAAACACGCTCGCACAAAACCCTCCATCCGATCCAAGACAAACAGTTCAACTCTAACTCGAGTTCAGTTCCTTAGTATAGGATTTTGGGGAAATGAAAAAGACCACAAAATCTTCTGGAATACCCTCAAGAGGCCCCCCACCCTTCCCAAAGCCCTTTATTTAAAGCCGTTTCAGCAGAGAGGGGGTCTTTTTCCAAACCTCAGCTGAGTCGCTTTTTTAACTTCCCCTTTGCTAAATTTAACTAGGAAACATCAACCAAAGCCTATTTTTTTTAACATGTTAAAATATTGCTAAGATCAACAGCAGTTCATTTGATTGATAGCTCTACTTCCAAAAGGCCCTAATCCCTAAATATTACCCTGTCATCAAAAATGTAGGTAAAAACACTCGGGTAGGAGGAGAAAGCACAACGTGAGAAACCTGCTCTGTTTTTTTTTATCATCTGTGGCATAATGTGGAAAAGGAGCTATTACAATGTTCAAGCTTAGACCACCCAGCGTTTAACTGCCTCACACACCCACACACACACACAAAAGCTGTGGCTCCGCCTGAGAGACGCGCACAAAATGTGTATGGTGCAAGTGAACATGTGCCAAGAGTGTACATACATATGTGTGAGTTCTCAGCTCCTTCTGTTAAGTTGAGTTATATTGTTAAGAGAAAGCAGAGTACCTAACGGCGCACGTCATCGAATGAATATAAGCCCGGTGGAGAGAAATGGGGCAGAAAATGAAAAACATCATAAGATCTAGAAACTCACACACACTCACGCTCATGTACACGTACGCAGCTGGGTGTTTGTGTCCATACATGGGCAGATTTATACTGCAGGCCTGGTGTGCATCAACTCTCCTCTATCACCACTATTTTCTTCTATGCCCGAGCCGCTCCTGCTCTGTGTGAGAGTCTTCACTTTAAGTTCACATGTCAGAGAGTGAGAGTCTTGGAAGCCTGAAGGGTTAGCAGTAAAGATTTTTTGGCTGCCTGCAATAAATAAAAGCGTATGTGTGTGTGTCAAAGGGAGAGGGAGAGAGAGCGAGTGTGTGTGTAAAGGAGATGTAAGTCATTTCTATGAAAACATCAGAGAGAGGCTGGGGGGAGAGAGATGTGCATTCCTTGTGTCTAGGAGTTTAAAGAGCAAGGATTCCACTTATGGTGTGCACACACACACACACACACACACACACAGACACACACACACAAACACATACACATACGCACACCTTGCTCACAGCCAGATCAATCACTTAGGAGACAACACAGAGTCCAGCTGAATCACCATGGCAATGGAGGGGCACCAGATGACAAAAACAGTCAGTCATGCATTGAATTTAAGTTTTAGCACGTGTGACAGCAAAACCACATATTTAGGAAAGAACACCTCCCTCCACCTCCTACTCCTCCTCCTCCCTCCACCTGACTGGTTTCACTTTCTAACACACACATGTTCAAGGCGAACACACCTGTCTGAAACTATAAGACTTTGCTGCAATCAGATGTGACATCAGGAGAGAGGAGCTGAGAAGCAGCAAAGTGACAATGAAACCAGTGGTTTCATGATGTGGCAGAACAAAGGCAGAGCAATGAAGACAGAAAAAAGTAGAGGGATTAAGTGCAGTCCAGGGGTCATGGTGGGGTTTTACCAGACCAGACCCTCTGTGCGTATGTGTGCGTGTGTGTTTATACCTGTGTTGTAGGCTAAAGCTGACACAGGGCTTTTCTGCGGAAGCATGCTTTTCATTCTGCTCGCCTCCTCAGGATGGTTGAACCGGAAAAAGTAGGATTTACCCAGACACAGGGAATAACCTGGAGAAAGAAAGAGAAAAAAAAGTTTAAAAAAGGCACCTTAAAATGTGTCAGACAGTATAATACAGACAGACCAACAACCTTGAAGAGTACTCCTTCGTGGCATCACACGTTTCGCATGAGGAGACGGTCATAAATACAGCTTTAAATTAGTATGAGTCGGGAATATTTATGCACAGCCAGACACACACTTTCACATGCTCGCACACAGCCGGGCGTCCTAGACCACAGTATTTACTCTGGCCATCAATTAGGCTGAGAGGGCCAGGTATTAAACAAGATGTCAGGGTCACAACCTCTGTAATACACATGGCCAGCCACAGCTGTCCAAATACCTCAGAAGGGAAGGAAGAGAGACAGAGAGGCAGAGCTGACACACACAGAGACACACACACACACACACGCATAAGAGGTTTGAAAAGTACAAAAATAATAACAGCAAGACAGAAATGAAACGATGCACAACGCTGATGCACATGTTGAAGAGTGAACAATAAAGGATGATAGAAATCACTCGAAAACAAAGAGCTCTTCACCTTTCCTGTCTGTTCTTCTCACACTCACATGCAGTATTTTTCTCTCTTTGTTCCTTTCTCCTTTCTTCCATTCAGATAAGCGTTACAGTAAACTGCCACAATCATTAGCATGTGTGTAAAAGGCTAAAAAAAAACACACCTCCTTAATAGCACCATTACGGTTACATCAGATTCTTTGGACCTGAAGTTAGACACAACCACTGAAGCAAGAGGGGGATAGCAAAAGGGTGAATGGAAAAAGACTGAATGGAAAAATGTCGAGACGTTTTTTCGTTCGCTTCCCTTCCCTTGTTTTCAATTTTAATTTCTTCTTTTCCGTCTCACATTATCCTTACCCCCACTAAAAGAAACAGTGTTAATGGCCTAATTTGAGATTATAATTCAGCTACAAGACGTCATACCTGTCTGTATATTGCCCTAGAGGGCTTTTTTCTTTTCTTTTTGTTTTGTCTTCAAAGCTGGAGTATCTCAGCACAGGAGGGGTAGAGGGAGGAGAGGGGGGGGCCTGAGTGCAGTGGTGAGGTGGAGCTAACCACCGCACACGCATGAAAACAGCGTAAGAAATGTTTAGTCTACGCAGCTCAACTGTAAACCTCTCAAATATACTTTACGTAAACACAATCTTGCAGGTTTTGGGCACAAAACTGTGAGGAAGTGGCATCATGACAAGAGAGCAGAAGAAGAAGACACACACACCCACACTCTTTCACTCATACATCAACATTGTCAGCTAGTGTGAGCAAGACCTAATAATAATATGTGTTTCTCATTGCCAGACATGAGTAATGTGAGTGCACGTCTTCAAAATGCCCTACGTATCTGTGTGTGTATGTGGGAGCATGTCTTGTAACAGTGTCTGTTTAATGACTCCCAGCGGCCCTCAGTATTTAGCACAACAGCAAACACACTGGCATGTGCACAAACACACACACACAAACACACACTTAGCCAGCTCTTGTAAAAATCCCTCGCCTCAATAGCCTCGCAACGAGCAACTTTAAAAGTCGAGGGTGAAGTGCATCACTCGGATTTGTTCACACCCCCTCCCCCTCCTCCTGATTTCTCCTCAGCAAACAAATAACTATTAACTAATTCTCTCCTCCCATATTCACTCAGCAGAAACACGTAGGAGCAGCAGCGTGAGTGACTGTGATAATGAGAAGCCTAACACAAACAAAAACTCTTCAAGCTGTTGGTTAAACATTTTTCTCCTTTTTTAGACCCACATCTGATTTTTATAGTTGTAAAAAAAAATCCATCTGTGACACATGTGCAACAAAACACACAGCATCCCCATCCTAAAACTGTTATCATAACTGGCTCCGCTGGGACAGGGAATTTAAGCCTGATGTCCTAAATAACGTTTTGTACAAGTTATTCAGGACACACAGCACAACACAAAGACATACAATAAAACCCATTTAATCTCATTCACGTGTTTACTTGTTTACCAGCTAATTGAGTTTGTGGAAGTATGCCCCTCCCCCCTCCTCCCATCACCACTTGCAACAAGTACACATGTACAGACCTTTTTTAATAACAATAAAACTTGAAATTAGTCTGCATATACATTTATAGGATAATTGAAAGTTTGTGATCTACAAAGTCAGACCTCAGACTCTTTGAGGGCACAGATGTAGGAGCTGTATCACGTCTGGAGTCAATTTCTGCCCCAATGTAGATCAGAACGAACCAAACTACACTCTCACCACAATGTTATGGGAGAGGAAACTTAAAACTGTTTCTCTGTTTGGTTAACATAAGTGGAGGAACTGCCAATTTGAGACCAGTAGGTCAGAAGGAAAAATAAACCAATTACAAAGATCCCCCGGCCTCCTGATTTGTCGTGTTTGACATCCAAAGTGATCACAATCAAAAATTTCAAAGTGGAGTCAGAATAATTATCTCCAATTTCTTTACTGAAATAAACCAGTTATCTTCTAAATGGTTCTATGATCCTGAAAATCTACGTGGTGCTGAATTAAAGGTGTATATTTACTCGGTCGTGAAAAGATGCAAACACACACAGGCTCCAGTGGAAGTGTAAATTGGCCTGAAAAACCACAAATTAACCCTCTCTGGGGATCACAGGTCCAGCAGTAACATCATAAAAAAACAAGACTGGTCTTTCTCAGGGGAGTCGGTGCAGATTAGCTCAGTCACTCATTCACACTTTTTCACTCACTGCCTCTCTCTCACACTTACACACATACACAATCTCCTATCTTTCAGATCTTACCCTCAAAGCATTAATTCAATGACCCACCACAAAGGTTGAAGACAAGGGGACAATATCAACAACTTCTAATCTATGAGAAAGAAGGGTAAACGCGGCTGATACCAAACATTTCTCAACACAAACACATTTCTCATTGGTCTTTATAATATAAAAAGGGAAAGTGCACAAGAGGCAGGCAAAAGAAAGACACATAAACACAATGCATGCAGAAAAATGAAGCAGGTTTTGTTTTCAGGTGTCAGGTATCCGAGTCTGTCTCTGGCCTCAGGGCTATAGTTCTCTTTGTCACATGCACTCACACCAGTCTGTGAACCTGTCAGCTAATATATGACCGCAGGGCAGGAATACTGCGGTTATTTCCATCAAAAGGTGCTGGCAGTCAGCAACAACCAGCCATTTGTGATGGAACGCTTCCAAAGTTTGGCTGCAAATCAGAAAACTAACTTCCTGGTGAGGGCTGGACTTGCACCGAGGACCTGCACAGAGTCATAACACCAGTCCTGCTGAACGAATATGCCATGTCAAATTGTACATTACACACTTATACCATTTCAAAAAATACAAAAAAAAGGTTGAAGTTTTCTGCATAAATTTTCTGCATAAATTCAAAATGTAAAAGCAGATACACCTGAATGCAGTGATTTTCCTCACAGAGTTCATATTTCCATTTATCTATAGCCACAGACTGTTGGCTTTTGATTCATTTTTACAGTAAAGTCAATATATTAACTGTTAAGCAACTGCTGTGTATCATGGTAAAAGTAGCTTACCCTGTTTATTTTTTATTGTCAACTAAGACAACATGTAAACAAAGACTGAGCCATTATTACAGCTAGAAAATTTAAGATTGATAACTTTGCCCAACCTGTTCAATGAGCACGTGACCCAAGTTAGAAAACATAAATCACATTGGATAGGTAAATACGCTAATACTGGTAATAAGGTAAAATAAGGTAGGTTTAGCCTATTGTAGACTATTACATTTAAGTAGAATATTGGTATAAAGTAACAAAAAAAAGAAAAAAGATACAGTTCAACCAAGTAGAGTTACGTCAAAACCAAGTCAGAGTAAATATAACGCTACTCCGTTACTTTTGTTAGAGAAGGTAAGAGAAATACGCCACAAACCTTTTGATTTCCATTCAGTAGGCACTTATCACGAAAGAAACTCAATTTTATTCTGCTTAAAACGTCACAAAAAACATTTTAACAATCTATTAAAACTAAATTCAAGTATGAAAACTGGAAGAAAAAAAGACTATACAGCTACAGTGGTGCCGGTGTCTCCGTTGTTGTCTGGCTCCCTCCTCCACGATGAAACACCTCCTCTGCGCCGTCTTGACTCCGAGTGGAAGAAAGTTCACAGATTTACCATCAACGAGCCTGACTCCCGGACTGTACCACCTTCCGGAAAAGGGGGGTGGAGGCTTCGGATTTACGAGAGAAAACGCTGTTAAATGCCCTCGAGGGACCCAGTGTCCCAAGTGATATGCACGTCTTCAAAACAGGACGTCACAGAGGAGAACCACGAGTGTAAGTAATTATAAACCACATGTAAAGAAGCAGCAAAAATACGCAGACACCCCGATCCGTAGTTGGCAGGTTTAAAGACTATTAGATAGTGAGGTATTTGGTGGACGCCCCCTCAGCTTTCTTTGTCTACCTACCTATTTTTCTCCTTTTCTTTGAAATACCTTGGACCAGTGTAACCTCAAACCAGTACAACCATGGAGACCAACTGAAAAACCCTGTGAAATGGTGTAATGCTTTGATATAATATAGTATTTTAAAAAGTGCTTAATTTGACTTAAAAGTTAGCCAGAGATGTCTATGTATGTAAAGATTAGAGGGTATAGCAGACAGATTGACTGGTTAAAGTGGAAAAATTTGGGAGGGAAAGATAACACCGAAAAGCAAATAAGAGAATTGAAGATTAAACTTTGCCCTCAGGCCAAAGTCAGTGGTCTCCTCTGATTTCTTCATGATGTTTCTTACGTGCATTCAGAGCACAACATGAACCCATTGACAGTGTGCACACTGTGTTTGTGCCTAGAAAGAATAAAAGAGAGCAGCTGTGTTTTGTTCAGCAGCTAAATTAGCATTTTCCTCATACTGGCCTGATTGCTGGTCCATTGAGTTTTGCACCCAAACTTTAGTGACGTGTGAACAGAAAAAAACCCCATAATGTTAAAGTAACTGCAAAATTCAGTACACAAAACCCAGTGTTAAACTACACTGGAAATAATAATTAAGACAGCCCATAGTAGTTATCCTGTGTGTTTTACAATGTTGTTGTTCGGATACAGTTATTATCATTGTCATCATTATGATGTAAGAACATTATTATTTTATTCTACAAGTGACTTTTAGCTGTTTGGAGTGACGCTGATGTGATACCAGGTCAAGTCCTAAATACAGAACAGATCACTTCCTAAACATAGTTAATCATCTCCAGACAGACCTCCAGTGTATATGAGTGTTTGTGTGTGTGGTTAGACTAACTCAACCCAGAGCGTATGAGACTCTGGGTATTCACAAAAGATGTTGCTCTCTCTTTCTCCTTCTTTCTTTCTCCAAACCAAACCACCTGACTGTACCCTTTTGACTCTTAACCCTCTCAGTCCTTGTCCCCAATCCCTGCAACCTCATGATCCCCCGGCGTTGTGTGATGTCAATATTTGAATCAGCCAGGCGCAGCGGGAAGATAAATAGGCCTGTCAATATTTAACCGAAAACAACCAGGCCACACTGGAGACAATGAAAAGCAGGAAAGAGTACACAGAGCGGACGGACACATGGAGAATGAAAAGCCACTGTGCTGCATGATCTATGAAATGAGAATTGTAAAAACGGGAGAAAAAAAAGAAGGAACACAGAGTGGAAAGTGTCACAGAAGGAAAAAAAAAAGTGAAACAAGAGGAGCTCTGCAGCTGCAAAAATACAGGGAAAACTAGGAGAAGAGAAAAGAAGAGGGAGGAGAGGCAGGCAAGAGATAAACTGATCAAGATACAGGCAGACAGGCACGTGGGCAGGGGAAGGGAAAAAGATAAGAATGCATTACAGTTTGGGAGGGTCTCTTTCTCTTTCTGTGTGTGTCTATGTGTTTTTGCCAGTTTAATGTAACAGCATTTAAAGAGCAGTGTACTGTACCCTCTGCAGTTTCTGGAAGCTGTGACTCATTGTAGCAGCGAGCTAATCCAAACCATGACAAATTAAACCAAACCAGAACCAGAGGTGCACAGGCACAGACGCACTCCATTAATCAAAACACATACACAAACATGTGGAAATGCTCACACATGCACGCATGCACTCACATACACATACACATACACACATTGGCCTATACTATACAGTTATGTGGACATACACACAAATATAGCTTACTTGTTGTTTCTCTGCAGAGAGTCAGCGCAGCATTAACTGTGCCCATATGACTCATACACAAACTCAGAGGAATGCAGGTTAACCAAACCACATACTAACCACTGGCTCTCTGTCATACATACACACACACAAACACACACAGAGGGTTATGAAACAGTGGAAGAACGTACAGTTGATGCAATGAAATCAGCTTTATTCCACCTCTAATACTACTGTGCTCCACTAGGGGGCGACGTCTCAAAGCTTGTGCACTGCAGCTCTGACTTACCTTGTGTGAGCGGTGTAGGCACAGTGACCTGGACTCCATCCAAACTGCAGAGGTGACCACAGGGGTCCAGGGTCACCACCCCTCCTGTTGTATTAATAATGAGAAGAAGATCAGTCCATATTGTCCACTATTAAGATTTGAACAGGTGAAACAACATGAAAACATTGTCATAAAAAAGCCTTTTAGTCTGAAAGCGTAGACTAGTAATAGCCTAAATATACAGAATGTGCCACAAAGGAAGATTGACTGCATTAAGAGTGTAATTAATTGCTCAGCATCTCTTTCAACCACCAAATACACTGTACAGTCCAGCTAAATAGCTAATTAATCCATATTCATCTTGAAACATTATTTTTCTTTAAAGATTACCAGCTTGTATTTTTAATTTAATTCTTGTTGAGTTTTGTTATAATAATTAATGCTCTTAGAATAAAACAAAAGAGTCTTTGATTTATTACTCACTGAAACAGGTATCAGATCAGCTCTTTACAAGTTTGACATAATCGTTTCAAATATTATAATCTCACTTCCGCCAGCAGAACTGTTTTCAGCAGAATTCAATAGTAAGATGTTAAGATTAAAACACCTTGTTGATTAGGAGTCGGCCGCTTGCCTTTTTTCACACTTGAAAATATATACGTATACCAGTATTATGAATTAGTTTCAGACAGAGTGAAATGACATGAACCTTCATTAATGATGAGACAGTGCTCTGCCTCAACGCCAGGCCCCTGGATGACGATATCCTGAGGGATTGGAGCATCTTCGCGGCCTATGCGGGTCACCCCTGGAACATCAAGACAAACACAGGGTGATCAGTGGAACAAAAATATAAAGACACTATGGGATTCAAATTAGTGAATTAGGCAATAATGACCAGAATATCTCTGTAGACTCACTATAGCATCTTTACAAGTCAAACTACATGGGTGGCCTGTGATAAAAAGGGGTCACTGCAGCACTATGAATTGAACTAGTGCTTCTTCAGTGGACTCATTGTGGAGAAAATAGACCTAGTTCTCCTAACAGGCTGTGCTCACATTGTTGGCATTCCGCACCGAAATGAAAGGGCACACCAAGATGGGATTGAGAAAGTGTGTGCACATTGAATAGTGACTAAGCAAAACTTAGAATATCACAATAAGGACTATAACAAACAACCTTTATCTGGGTTTTATTAAGCAAAACCCATCATTTTGGTGCTATGGTGCTTATTCTTAGAGAGTGAGCAACCATTTGAAAAGCCAAAAACCATTTTGAAAAGTAAAAACTACATTTTTTTGCATGCAAAAAGGACACAAAATGAAGTTTTCCATGCAGAATATATTAACTCTACAAGTGCATGTGAGTCTCCAGTGTTATCCAACTGAAGACAGATGATCCTTTTATGTTAATGTCTCTAATCTACTGTCAGTTTGCATTACTATTCCGTGTACTTCTGTATCTGCAGGCTATTGAATAATAATCAGTTGTACAAGCATTTTCTCTGTTTGACATATTGCAGATGCTTGTATCTCTGTTCCCATCTCTCCAATATGATATTTGGCTCACTACCTAGAGTAGCAATAAAACTATAACACCTGTGGCTTGCTCAATTGGTGAATGAATGTGTGTGTATACTGTAGAAAAGACAAGTGATTCAAATAAGCGCAGCAGTGTATTTGAAACCGTCTTGAAAACTTTTATACTGTTTGGGTTGTGGTCTGTTCGTGCAGCATTGTGATTTTTGGTTGGTTAGCTGTGGGTTCAGGCTGTGCATTAACCAATAAGGGGGATAATTCTCACTCCCAGTGAAAATAAATAGAATTCACCCGGGATGTGGATGGAGTAAGAAGTATAAATATGGGTTTCCAGTCCTCCTCTCTGAGACAGAAGACTTTGTTGTGACCTATAAAGTTTCTCTTTCCTTAATCACATCACTCCCCTCGTGCCTCTCTAGTGCTTATGGAAACGAAGTGAGGGGAGGGTAGAGGGAGGGGGAAAAGGAGAGGATAGGAAGAGCGGAAAAAGCAGAGACACAAAGCAATGAGGGTAGTTTCATATGACGATACCATGACCTACAGCACTGGTGAGGGAAGTGAGGATGGATGGCTACTGTAAAGCCTGGTAACCCTACCCTTTCTATACAGCATGTGGGTTACCTTCTTTCAGCGGCAGCAGGGTGATTGCTACACTCAGCCTCCCGCTGCCCAGGCTAACTAGATGAGGTGTAGCTGTCTGGACCTTCAGCCCTTTCCCTGTGTCGATCAGATCCAGTGGTGGAGACTGCAAGCATTAATCGGAGTGGAAAGGTCATGAGAACAAAAAAAACAACAGCAACAAAACATAAACCTGTGTAAAATCCAGCCTGTATTTAAAGGGATAGTTCAACATTTTGGCAAACTGGCCCATTGCCATAATCCCTATAGTTTTAGGAGTAGGTCTGTTACCTTTAATAAGTTGTTTTTGAGGTAAATTCATGCAAAACCACTGATGCGCGTTCCCGTCGGGGGCAGTTTTTCAGAAAGCAGTCTCTGCATTTACCCCGATCGTCTCGTAATGTTATGTTATTATCTCATAGCATGGTGAATGTGCAGGTCACAAATTGTCCACGAGGGTGTTGTGGAGTTGTGGGATTGTGTTGAGTTTGATGAGGGGAACCAAGAAATTCCATGAGCCTCCATATAGCGTAGCTCTGAGTAGCTCGTGCCTCTGCTCCGCCGTTCGAAATATAGCTTGCACCGACAATAGAAGGTAACAAACCTACTCCTAAAACTATAGGGATTATGGCATATATTATGATTATTTTATGATTATATTTTATGATTTGTTGGTGAATGACAGAGCGTGTGTGATTGTGTGTATTCTCTCACCTTGGGTTCACCTGGTGACACCTGGTCTGACTCTGGTTGGAACATCATCTCAGAGTCCTGCGGTAAAAATGGAGACAATGTTAAGTGGCAGTGCATAAAGTAGAAAAAAATGTAAGTGTACACATGTAAGTGGATACAAATATTATGTAGCTATACATATAGTACATGTAAACATGAAAGAGTAGGGTCACACAAGGACACAAAGTACATCTGCTCTGGTGCCACATGAGAGGAATTCTCCATGTGAAAGTGTTCCAAGGGGAAAATACCACTTGAGAGGAAAAACGCATACACACAGACACACACATACACACAGACACACACACACTAAAGCTGGTTCGCAGGGGGAAGAACGGGCAGAAATGTTCCATGAAAACATTGTTCCCACGACTTGTTAATTATGGTCTGCCATCGCACTGCCTGCTGCTTTGAATGTGCATGTGTTTTCTGTGTCAGAGCAACATAGGGAAAGTGTGATTGTGTACACACACAAGTCAGAAGGTATGTGAATGTGTTTATCTGATGTAAACACGTTCATGCCGTCCCAATACACCGAGACCTTCAGAATAAATGTTTTGAATTATTTTGAAGCTGTCTTATATCAATTCACATCCAAAAATGGATAAGAAGATGAAACTTTGCCATCATATTTCCTCTTATTCCTCAGTTTGAATGTCAGGTTATATCATAACCAGTCAAAACATGTTAAAATTGAACATGATATTCAACATTTTTCTCTCGCATCAACCTGAACCTACCCTCCAGTAGTAGTCTAATGTTTGAGGTGGGAATATTGAGGAGGCAGAGGGAAAACTCTGATGATTAGATTGGCCATAGTGGGAACCCAATGATAAACCATTAAGAGGAATGAAAACAGAGGGAGCGTAAACACAGTGAGATCCAGTGTCAGGGCCTAACCCTGCTTTACCCTGCAATTCAAAACAGTCTAGCTAGCTCCTACGTTTACGTGCATAAACACTCATTGAAAGGCACAGACACATGCACACACACACTGAGATGGATGGCCTGGATGCCTCTCTCCAAAACACAGATGATTGAAGCATATGATAAACCACCCCAACCACATTTCTTTTGGCAACTCCTGTCATCTCCTTCCTTGCTCTCTCTTCTCTCTCCTTGTTATCCTCCTTTTTTTTTTTAACCAAAAGTATCTTTTATATCTATTTTTCCTTTCACTGAATGGGTTTTCTATTCCTCCCTTGTCTTCGTTCTATATTTCTATCTCTTTTTCCCTTTTGACCGTCACTCCCCTCTCTTTTCTTTCTGTCCTCCAATCAAAGGAAGCGCAAAATCAAAGTCAGCTCCATACCATTTCCTCTAATTCAGTGCCAGTTTCCTTTCTGAGTTCACTTCCTCTGTTGCTTTGACACCCCTATTGCCTCTAAACATAAGCACCCGCCACCCTTGTGCCCTTATTATTCTTAAAAACACACAAACATCCACAAATAAAGTCACACATCAGCTCTTTTTTTGTTATCGCATGAAGATACGAGGCCCCACATTCCATAGATTTTTTTCTTCCATCGCCGGTGTAGACAAAGCAAACACAGCATGTATGATGGCAACATCAGCTATAGACGACTGAGAAATGGAGGTCAAATCAAAATTTAAACCTCAAGAGATCCTGTTTTTAGTCTAGTGTCAAGACTTAAGTCTCCTCTTTTCACCCCTCCCTTCCTTCTTCCCTTCCTGTATCTCCTTTCCGGCCTCCTTGACCCTCCCGTCCCCCCCAAAATAATCTCTCCCATCTTTACTCCATTGTTCCTCCCCATTGTGTCTCAGCTGTTCCCTTTTCTTTGTATAGCCTCGCCCGACCCCCGTTACCTTCTTTCACCAGGTGAGCTCTACTCTGCATGGGCAGGTCAAGACAAGTGTTGGCCCTTGTTGTGCTCTAGTTGATAGAGCAGTGAGGCGTGTCGAGCCCCCTTCTAGATTTACAGATTCCAGCTCCAACATCCCCAGTTTTTCCCTGAGTCTCAGATCAAAACACCAAACCTGATGTAATCTGGTCTACTGAATTGGGTCAGGTATTTGTAGGAGGTACTTATTCTGTTATTTAGCCTTTAATGCCGATCAAGTAAACATCTTAAGGACAATTTTCCAAGGTAAATTTTTCTTTTATCTGTAAAATTGACCAATGTGAAAACCCTGACTGACCCGCAACTCTAAATCTGGTCCACACCTGAACTAATCCCAACTGTGTGCCAGCTGAAAAACTTTGTAAATACACAATGGCTTTAAAATCACAACGACCCAAGCAGAGACAGTGCATAGACACACAATCTCTCTTTGATCCCATCTGTAGAACAGCTGAGCCCCCCCTTCCCTCACCCCCCCCAAATGCTTTGTTTACCCTGCATCTGGAGGCAGAGATGGAGAAAGACAGTAGGAGCGAGAGATAGATGGACTGATGGAAAAAGGGAAAGTGAAGCAGGAAGATAACGAGAAGACTCATAAAACAAGATGGGAAGACGCCGCATTCTCGGACTGTTTCATCTTATCCTTTCATTTTCTTTATCCTCTGCCCTCTCTCTCCTCTCCTCTGCATTTCCTCTCCATCTGGTTTGCCTTTTGCTCCATTTCAGCTACATTCAGCATCATTTCTTTCTGTCTGTGTTGCAGACTACATTCCCATAACCACATCACAGGACAGTTCCCAGTCTTGTAACTGTCACTGATTTTGAACAGAATTTTATAGGATGTGTGAGAGTATGTCTCTTTTAATCATCTATGCTCTTTTGTTTTTGACTCATGGTGTAAATCTTCAAATATGGCAGTTTGTTTTGATTAAAATAAAAACCAAATTTAGCATTTTTGGGGACCTTAAATTCATTTCCATAGAAAAGGCATGTGATTGCTGCAAGCTGCTGCTTCTGTCGCTGGCAGCTGCAGCACTGTTTCCATAAGTGCATTAGAGAGTGTTTTGAAGAAGGCAGCTCTTTGAGATGATGACCACGAGCTGGAGGATAATCAGAGAGACAAATTGACAAAAATGCATTATGGGTGTTCAGATTGAGTGACTTCAGCTGGCTGTCTGGAGTGAGGGGTATAGGGTTACATTTGCTTTGCAGAGACAATGAGAGCAACCCTTGAGGAGTGTGCAGACTTTTTCTACACATCCTGTGCGAGTTTAAAGGCCAAACTGGCGTTGCATCTTTCTAAATAGGAATTGCATACAGAAATAGCTCCAAGTAGTGTATTGTGTGTGGGTGCATGTCTGGGTGTCATTCACAGCATGGTGTGAGACTGTGTGTGTGGCGGCTCCTTCGTTTGGGAGTAATCCAATTTCCCAAACTGTTTAGCTGCTCTTGAATGTGAGTAAATGGAGTCACTTGATTGTCACAGGATCTCTTTTCTCTCTGTCTTTGTCTGTCTTTTTACAGATGTGGAGCCAAACCTCCTTATCCTTTCTTCTCATTTGCTCTGTCTCATTTATTTTCGTATGTGACATGTGCTTCATGTGGCCATTGTAGTGTTGCTGTGTCTCGTCTGGGTCTCTGTCTCTCCTCTTTCTGACATTATCTCTCTCTTTCTCCATCCCTCAATCGCTTCAACGTCCCCTCCCCTTTACATTCCAGCGTGACCCTCTCCTCCCACCTGACAAAGCCAGTATTGTATCACAGATGCTGTTTAATATGGAGCCTTTCTCTGAGTGGCCCTCATATGGAGCAACTCACTACACTCTCTGTTTTGTTTGCAATAATGTCTCCAACAAGACTTTAATTAGTTTGATAAATGCCTTTGACATGCACACACACACAGGCACACATGCAGGCTATAAAAGTCCGTACTAACTCTTTAAATTTACTTTGTCATGCTTGTGTGTTCACGTTTGGTGCAAACTTTGCAAGCTGATTAACACAACCTGACCTGAATCCCTGCTGGAGTACAACAAATATCCACCAGCACTGTTCAAAACCAAACCAAACTTTCTCACACTTTTTCTATCATTTATCGAAATCCAAGATCCTCACAGGAAATAAAGTCCATTGTTGTTGCAGCTGACTCAGAGTTGGAGGAAATCTAACTTGAATTTCTATTGAGGGTGTGTGTGTCTGTGTGTGCTTTGAAAAAACACAGATTACCTTAGCCGCTGTGCAGGGGATAAGCGGAATGTTTGGGTTTGCAAGACGCTGGATATGACAGAGAGACACTGGGGGACAGTGAGGTGATAGACGGACACATAACCCACATAAGTCACATATTTGACATGGTGAAATGAACTGTGACTTGTGGATGGAAAAGAAAAGAAGGAAGGCAGAGAGATGGATCTTTAGATAACAAGAGAAGCAAACTGAGCGTGTGTGGGGGAGACTGACAGACGAATGAAAAGGAAATGAATGAAAATACAGACTGAAGAATCCAGGGATGACGGGAAAGAGATTAATGGTGGACTGACAAAGAAAAAAAAGTTTCCCCAAGTTGCAGCACTGGTCTTTAAACAAAATGTGGCTGGATCCTGCAATGATGACACACTGAACCAAACATTTACCTTCATACATCAACATTGAACCCAAAGATCTGTTACAACTGTGTTGGGGTATTTTTTAAGCTATTTGAGCCAGTGACTCTGTGCAAAACAAACCCATTAATTTAACCTTTTCCAACTGACACATGTTTGTTGCCTACTCTTGAGAAAATACCAAATGCTCATTATAAATAATACAAATTAACTTAAGTCAAACATCTTTAAACTATCAAACCAATAAACTAATTGTCCTGACAAATATTCATACTTGACTGAGCAGTTGAAAGTTTGTTGGGTGATTCATTTTAGAGCTGTTGCATCTGGTTAAATTCTATATGTAGCCCACATATGTGCACATACCACATATCAGATGTTTTCAGTCTAATATCAGTTATGTTGAGTCCTTGTAGCAGAACAGTTGTGTCCTCCTGGTTTCCCCATCATGGAGAACGAAAGCCAATTTGACGTAATGGTTTTAACATGAACTGAACATTTTGATACTGTATTGTTTTTATAAAAACTTGTGTATAACAGCTCTATTTTGTTATATCAATACTTCAACTCACAGCAAGTTTGAACTGATATTTGAAGACAGTTGTTTTGCAGTGGACCCCATCAAAGATAAATAACAACCTGTAACACTCTGCAATCTGACATGATAAGAGATTGTGATTTATGATGATAGATACCCAGACGTGTTTGTTCTTCATCTATAACCTGCCAGTAAATCTGAGACGTTAGAGAGGTGGAGCATGGCTTCTGGGTCTGATCTCTTATATTTGTTGGTTGATGTCCAAGTTAGGCCACATGTTGTACTTCAATGAACTCTACAGGACCCATGAAGAAAGTGTGGATTCATCATTTATCCGGATCAAGCAATGATTATGGTGGCATAGTTTAAGATTGATCCATTCATAATCAGTCAAAACACTGATTGATTCTCTTCTGGGTCCAATCGTGGGCAATATGATAATAGACCTATGTCTGGGCCATAATCTTGGTTCTTTTTTCCCTATTATATCTTTATTTTGTTGGCTATTGCACTTCAGCGCAATCAAATAGGATTATTATCCCTTTAATTTTAGAGACGGGGTCGTACAAAGAAACAAAACTTCCTCTGTAGCCTATTACAGAATCTATAAAGTCGGATCAGATTTACTTTGTCGTTAAGCAGCTCATTAAGAAACAAACTCTGAGCCGTGGATTAAACATTAGTGACACCATTAAATAGTTTTGAAAGTTACAAAAAAAGTTACAAAATCTAGTAAACACACATCTGGATCATAAAATAACGGACTTACCATTATCGAAGCGGGGCTGGCGACTTGTGTCATTGTGCCGAAAGGTGACGCAACTCCGTCGCTGCTCCCAGATCCAGGATTATTATGTCGCGTGAAAATATTCTGTCACTTCTCCTCTGGTTTGTGATCACGCTCTGCGGCCAGGAAGAGGATGCATTCCCTGTGCCGCGTGGGCAACCTCTGGATGTCGAGGAAAGTTTTCCAAGCCCCTGTCACATTGACACACACAAACGCACCTCAAACATACGCACACATACACACGTAAAAAAGCCGGCGGCTTCAGCCAATTGCGACGTGTAGAGGAATGCAACAACAGCTGGAAGTAGAGTTAGGGAGGGAGGGAGGAGGGAGGGAGTCTCTCTCTCTCTCTGTCTCTCCCTCTTTCTCTGTGTCACTCCCTCACACAAAGAGCACCGGGTACAGGTGTTAACTATACACCTTTTACAGACCACCTACACTTGACCTCTCATTCTTACTGGTTCAAAGAGAGAAGCCGTTAGAAGAAGGAGAAAGAGGAGAGGTGGAGAAAGAAAGGGTCACAGAGAGAGAGGGAGAGCATTCTTTCACTTGGCAGTAATGATAAGAAACCATGATAAGAAGCATGTTTAGCTAATGATATTATAACAGGAATGCAGACTATTCTCCTGCAGAAAATAGCCCAGATCTAATACAGTGGAGATAGATGGAGAAAGATCCAAATTGGTGAGCAAATAAACTGTAAAAACAGATTTTTCAAACAGAATAAAATAAAATAAAAAGTCCTAAAAATTTAGGCACTTGCAATGAAAGACTGTAGTCTGGATACCAATTAGTGATGGATACATGTCAGGGAGGGAGCAACAGCACCTGTCAGTACAAAATCCTCTTTTTAGAGGCACATTTCCGAACTACTTAGGATTATTATGCTCACAGCAAGATGCAGATGCAGTTCACAATGATCTTGGAGAAAAGGCGGAGTAGGTTAATCCCCCTAAGAGGATATTACCAGGATTTCAGTGAGAATAAATTTGAGGGAGAACATGTTCTCCTGCCAAGCCAGACTGGTTTGGCCTTTAATTTCATGACAAATAGCCCTCAAATACAGGTGGAGCTATTCACGTAATTAGATCCCACAGGGGCGCAGGTGCAAGACATATCTGATTTGAGCACCCCTCTCTGACAAGCATGCATGTTGACCCGAGGGATCATGCAGGTGATGAGCTAAATTAATTGGTTTTTCCTCAAAATCGAAGGGAAAAAAAAAATCAAATACAGAATTTAATTTTGCAAAACAAAGATGAAATATGAACCTCCTTTTTCACTAGTCGATGCGTGTTATCGCTCTGACTTGTATCGCCATATTTCATGTGGGTACATCTGCAGACAGTCTATTCTAAGTCATGTTTGTCATCTGAAAAATCTCTGCTGCATGTACGGTCATGCATCAAGTCTGAGGTCGTGATGCAGGCATGCCGGCAGCCCTCTGTATCAGAGGTAGGTAACTTTACTTGGCAGAGGTTCATGCATTTCAAAAGTTCATAACAGAGGTTCCATCAAACAACAACATGCACAACACACAATTATAACACTGCCTGTGTCGTGCAGAATTTTGTTTAGGCTATGCACACAGACCACAATTACAGTAATATACAAACTTGTCCAGATTGAATAAAGAAAAAGCAAATGATATAGGCCAGATTGATAGCGCAAGTTCATCCATCTCAACACCTCATAAACACAAAATATCAACTTTTGTGCTCATTTTAGGTCTCGACTCAGTGTTAACTGACGCATCTACGGGGTCAAAAGTCTTAAAAAAAGAGGAACCGCTTCATGTTATCAGGATAATACGCTTAAAATCGTCTTGTAGGTCCTTTAGACACTCTTTTTTTGTCAAGCGTTTCCAGGGGTCATTAAGCTGTTATGCCTCCATGGTTGCTCGCTATTAACAATGAGAGCTGGTGAGCTTTCCCAGTGACATCATCTCAGAGCCTGCGGGTTTTCAAGAGAGCCGCCGAACGTCTGACAGCATTCCCGAGTCAGTTCCACAGCTCCCATGTGATCCCAGGAGGCTGAGCAGGAACTCTGGAGATGTTTGGAAAGGGATTGAGTTGTTAGGGAGACCCTGCCGTGAGAGACCGGTTTCATTCAGATAAATCCTCCAGCTTACATTTTGAATAGGTTTTTAATAGCCGTTACTTTAAGGCCCAAATTCCTTTTTTCTTTTGCCGTGATTTTTCCAGACAGTTCGGGAAATCCCATGAAACAGTATCTGAACCACTTAGCATCAATACTTTAAATTGAAACCAGTACAAATTGAGTTCTATTTCATTATCAGGCAGCTCATTTAATCTCAGAGGAATTCCTCCTATCATCGTTGATGTAGGGCTTCAAGCAATCTGTGTGGGCAGAACTATTCAAACCATTTACTTTGACTAACGTCTTAATGACGGATAATTGGATGAACCTGACACTGTTTGTGGCTTACGGGAAAGCGGCGTGCATTTTGCGTCTGCTGCAGTGCTTCACATGTTTTGTCAAGCCTTTCTCTTTCTTAACCCCCCATTCTATCGGAGGTGGGATACTACTGCCATGTGTTTTTACAGCTGTTGCAGCACTGTAGTCATCATGATCTAAACAAGAGCACTAATATATCTGTGTGTAATGGATGTTACTGACCTGGTTGGCTCCAGCCACTGACATCACTTAACACCAGGGATGTACAGTGCAGTGGCTCCAGAAAAAACACACAGACCCATGAAATGGAAGAAGATCAGTCTTCTCTTGACACAGGACGAAGGCGGGTTACACCTGGACGGGTCAGCAGTCTATCACAGGGGCGACATAAAGAGACAAACGACCTCACACTCACTCACATTCACACCACAAATTTAGAGTCGCCAATCATCCCAGCGTGCATGGCTTTGGATAGTGAGAGGAAGATGGAGAGAACATGCAAAGTCCATCCAGAGAGAAGAAGTCAATTATGTGTGACAATATCACTGCCACTTCAATGCTACAGTAAATCTTAAATGTTACTTGAGATTGGAAGCTGCACCATGTTTGGCTCTGGTGAAGTCTAACCTTGATTTACGAGGCAAAGTGATACTGTTGGCTGCGACCTGAGGGTGTTGATGGGGTCTGGAGGGACATGAGGTGTTGAGTTTGGAGCTCACTTGGGTTGGGCAAACCAAACTGCAGTGGTGTTTGGTTGCTACAATGACATATGCTAAAATTGTGGTGCCCCAACAAAAACTTTGTGTAGAAAATGTTTGTAGAGTAACAATGTTTTGGTGATCAAACACGTGTGGGACAGTATTTACATATGAAAGACCAAACTTGAGTTGTGCACAAATCTGGAAAGCACGGATGGATAGATAAGAGAGAGAGGGAGTGGGAGGAATGCTCTCCATCAGTCAAAGCTGCTTCTCTCTGCTCTCTCACTTACATGCCATGGTATGTGTAATTGCTGCACAATTAGAGTGACCGTGTGTGTGTGTGTGTGTGTGTGTGTGTGCGTGCTCCCCTGCAACGCTTGGAGATCACATTCAACTGTGTCAACAAAGTGGCCTGGACAGAACAGGCAATTTCACACCAGTGTATCAGGGAGTGAAATAAAGGACAGAGCTAAAATGAACAAAAACAAAACTCTGTGTCTCCCACTTTCTATGAGTTCAGCTCAACTTTAACTCATTCCTCATTCTTTCCATTTCGTCATCTCTTATGCTCCAGTAGTCCACGGTCTGTCTTTCACTTAGTTTCTCCATCTCTCTGCTCAGCAAACGCCTCGAACTTTGTCAATTACTTTCATCTTCTTCTGCTCTCTTGTGCTTTTCCCTCTCTTTTCTCTCCCTCCCTGCTCTGACCACAGGAATGCAGGTCGCCTGTCACTGCATTCTGTGTCTGTCATGCATAGTAATCACCAAACCCGCGTTAGCACACACAAACACCATAGCACACGCACACACACACAGACACACACACACCCCAAACTGCAGTATGCATGGCCATTTTTTTCATTGCTCTTTCTCCATGGTGTGTGTTATGGAGCCTGCTGCATACTTGACACGTGCTGGACACAGCCATATACTGTGGCTCTTCCATGCATTCCCCCACATTCAATGGAGACTATTTCTATTTCTGTCTAGTGAAACAATGGAGGTGAAACGAAACACTGACCAAAGCATTTATGGCTCCGTGTACTGTACTGATCTGTGGTGCGAGTTCCACACATACCTCTGTAATTTATGCATTCGTGTATTATATAAAAAGGCGCTAAACCATACACACAGTGTCGGCTCAGTAGATTCCACTTTCACTTTTTGTGATTTTGCTCAACATAAAAACAACAAATATGAAGAAAAACAATCACAATTTTAGTCTCACGCTCATTTCATTATTGGAAAAAACACCAAGTGCAGAGTTCAAAACCAGCTGACCAGAGTGTGTTTACAATTATCAATGTGTTTGAAATACAATGTAAACAAATTTCAATGCTATCATGTCAGGTGTTTTCTATATGTACACATTTTGGTTGTAGTTAGCTGTCTGAATGTTTTTCCCATTCCTATGAGGTTCCTAGGAAGTTGATGCTTTTAATAGCTATGTTTTTTTAAATCTGATCCTGGCTTTCAACATCATTCAGAATTTCAATGTGGCCACAAAACATTTGAAAATAAAAAGGAACAAAAGCAGCTGTTATAATATTGATATCAATGATTAGAAAAGAAAGAAAGAAAAGAAACGTCTACAGTGGTTGAATATTGAAGTTAAATCACTGTTCATATTACAGGTAGCTGAAAATCTGTTGACCAGCGTGGCAGTGTCATGTCATAGAGGCAATGTCATAAGTTTTCATTTTCCCTCATAAGGGAATGTATGAAAAGAAATCTCTAAACGAAGCCAGGGCTGTGGTCTGACAGGATTTGGTTGGCCCTATGAAGATGGTAAAAAATGCAAGTGGGCATTCTTGTTCTTCTCTGACCTAAGCTCTGGCTTTTTTCCCTCTTTTGGACTTTGTGCATGATATCGTGGCAGGATGTTTGGCTGCATCCAAAACCGTGATGCTCAAAAGTTTGCTGATGAGTTTCTCAAAGGTTTAAAGGCTCAGTGTCGCTCAAAATGTCTAGAAATCTCTGGCTCATATAATATAAATTAGTGTGTTAATACTTAAATGTAAGACAGTTAAAACCGTATTAGTGTCGTACAATAAATCATGATTAAAAATAACCTCAGTGTGTTTTTAGAAACGTCCAACGTCCTTCCAGTGTCCAAAATACAACCCATTAGTCCCGCAGTGCAAACATGGGTCATCTTGATTTCCTGTCCTGATCAGACATTAGCTGGTTATTGAGTCTGATGACAATGTTCGCAAAGTCAGTGAGCTCCACAAAGTCAGAGGTGATGATGTTGACCCCGTCCACCCCGGGCTTCTGAGTCCCAACCCAGGATATGATGGTAGGCAGGTGTCTAGAGCCACAAAAAATGACAGACAGTGGTTAGATTTTATAAGATAATTGTGGATTTAGAAATGAAAAGATTTAGAAATTCTACTATTTTCTGTTACCCCCAAAGTCCTGTCACTTTAACTTTAGTTTGATGTGATTTCTTCACTCTGGAAACAATTGAAATACCTCATCACAAATTTCTGTCTCTATTGGTTTCATTGTTATGGCTACAAAGATTAATATAATAATAGATTTCCATTGTCTTGCACATGTCTTCTGTCTTCCATGTTTCATGAAACGCTGCTGATCAGGTCTTGAACTGTCATGATGACTCACAGTGAGGGAAAACTGACCTGATGGGAAAATGTAAAAGCAGTGATATTTGTGTCTGTCTGTCTGTCTGTCAGTGAGAGGTCACTGTGCCAGTATTGTTTCCAAATCATGTCTCCAAGTCATTTTCTGGGCAGACACACACCCACACTCACACTGAGGAACACACGCCATGGCTCTGTAACTTTACCACTTCTAACACCCTAGTGTTCTCTACTGCGCTTGAGCCACCAGCAGAACAAAACCAGGAAGTCAGAATGTTTACCCAGCGGCGATAAACAATCCCATTTCCTCGGAAGTGCAAAATTAGGGCACCTCCTGTCTCGCCAGAGCTTCCATTCGGGGAGTTTTGCAACCCAGCGTCAGTGCCTGGTTCTGTCACATTTAAGGGCATGGTGGATATGTGGTTATCTCAAGTCACTCCACTGTCATTTCCACTTAAATCTCTGGGTCTATGAGCAACATAACTGAAAAGATTTGTGCAAATAACTCAGCTTTTGCTTAGGAAATGAACTCCCTTATCTGAGAGATGACATGTGTTACTGTTTGAGCCTGTGTGGTTTGGAAGTGGATGTGGAGGATTAGAGATGATTCCCACTGGAATAAGGCAGTGACGTGACTCAACAGTGTGACAGGGACACTTGACATAACATTTTTTTATAATGGTAATCAATCTTCTATAAGTAAATTAAACACACTCCGCACTGGTGTTGCTGCAATAGAATACTACACCCATGTAGAAGACAGGGTGGAGTTTAAACTAAGTTTAAAAAGGCCAAACACTGTGACAGCTCTTTCCTGCAATGACACACTGTGTTTTCCTTTTCCTTTTCAAGGGCATGTGCAAAATTGGAAATCCTCTTTACTGCAAGCATGTGCTGTTGTTGCTGCTGCTGTACTGCCCCCTACTGACCAAAGATAAGAGTGAAATGACAGAAACTGAGCAGATGAAGACCCTGATGGTGAGTGTGTGATTCCAATGAGGTAATAGTTAGAAACTAGTTGGTTTTTTTTTTTTCAGGTTATAATTGGTTTGGGTTAAAGTGATGGTTAGGCTTGGGTTAAAGTAAGTGAAAACATATGAACAAGGAAACAGACTACACATTCTGCAGAATACACGCCTGAGTGTTCAAAGGAAGTGTTCAATTTCTGGTCTCAAAACCAAGTTGTTGACATGCTGTGATTTTGTATATCCGCAAAATCCCACCACACTTCCCTTAGTTACACCCTCCAAACCACAACCAAACTTAGCCACTGACCTCTCCACTAGGTAGTTACGAAGCCCCCAGACGAGGCCCTTGGCCACAGTGTTGGGTCTGGGCGTGAGGATGGCCTGGGTCACGTGGAAGGAGCCTTGTTTCGCTCTTTCCTTCAATGTCGTTTCCAGGAACTGGACAGGAGACAGCAGGCGAAAGGAGATCTCATGAAAATCCATAAACAGTTTGACAGATTTCTGGAATGATTTTTCTCTTTGACAAAAAGTTTTTAAAAGTTAGTAGGACTTCATTCTGGTATGTGTAATAACACAGCATGAACCAGACTGTTGTTTTCTGACCTGTATGAGTTTGTTGGGTTCAGTGGTGTTCGCCCATGGTGCAGGGATCTTGTTGCCAGGCCACATAACTGGGATGCCCTGAGCTGAGGGATGATGGTAAAACACTATAACCTGAGGAGAGGACAGAATGACAGAAACTGAATCCAAAACCTGTGGTATGGAAGACAACACAGACGGATCTTGATTTTTCATTATGTATCCCCAGATTACATTCATTAAAGTCATTAGGTAGCACTTCTCAGGTCATGGTGCAAAAGCCTAAATATTTGAAACTTAAACACCAGTATCATTGCACATGTATCCATAACCCAATTTTTACAGCCATGCCAGGATGCCCAACTGATCTTTGATCAGCCTAAAAAGGCATGTGTTATTCAAATCAAATCATGTCACTAATGCTTCCCCTCTGGTTCTCCGCCCATCTACTTAAACACAGCAACACATCCTTGTGGTCAGTGTCAGCCACTGTGTTCATACAAGAAATAGCATCTGGCATTGTTATTCCTGCACACAAGACTCTCTTAGTCCAGACTGCTGTCGTCTGTGGTTTCCTGATGTTGAAAGAAGCTACAGGATATTGTCAGAGCAGGGGTGTGCCTCTCTATCCACAAGAGTCATCTCCTCTGAGATCACCTCCTCTGCCAACAGCTCTAACACCCTAACCAGCCTAACTAGCACTTTAACCTGATCTCCTTGCACTGACACCAAGGTCTCCTACTGCACTAAAGCTTTGCTGATGTGATCTCACTTGTAAGTCCACTTTGGATAACAGCGTCTGTCAATATGTCCTCTCACTGGAAACACTGGGCTAGATTTAGGATCAAAAGACCACTCTTCTTCAAACAATGATTTAACATTAATACAATGTAAATGCAGGTTGGGTTACAGTCTTTTCCAGTGACAGACAGAGCGAGGAGAAAGGCTGCCCCCTGCAGCTTGTCATAGTGCCAAACTCTGCTCTTCTACTCTCTCTACTCTGTTGTTATTCTCTGTCCACACTCCTCTCTCTCTCTCTCTTTTCTTTGCCAACTAAGCTAGACACAGATTAGGGTCATAGGAATAGAGATTTAACTGATAGCAAGCTATCTGAATTAAACAGACAAACAGCACAATGCAAACACAATGTCACACTCTCGGCACCTAAACCAGGAAGTAGGACACTTTAACAGACACACATAAGCAAATATATAGCTGCCTGTTTGGCCTTACATCTCTATACAGGTGTGTGTGTATAAAATGAAAAATATGGAGAAAAATAATTAAGATTAATTAATTAAAATGTGTCAAAATAAATTAGAGGAAGTGTAAAATAAAGAGAGAGAGGTTTGGCTGAAGGCAAACGGAGGAAATATTGAAGGAAAGCAAAGGAAACAACTTTGAAAAGAGAAGAGATAAAGAAATAATACATTCTAAACACAATTAAAAAAGGAAAGCTGGTTGGATGGTGGAACAAGTGTTAAGAGGATGACGCTCAACACTAATTCCTGCCCAGCAGAGGCACAGGCTGAATGGATTACCTGACCACAGGAGTTAAGTGGACTGCCCAGTATACACCTGCATAGCACTTTTACTTGTATGGTATACACATACAAAGTATTTTAATGCAGCCATTTACGCATGCTGGTGCAAATACTTATCAACAGAGAGTGTGTTGTGATGATGAGCTTTGAACAAGATCTATATGAGCTATACCAAGATCTGCATTCAGATGGAAAGAATTGTCTAAGATATAATTTATGTACTTCAAAAGCCAGTGGTGGCACTGAAATTATGTAAAGTTATAGAAAATGGTTAGATTAAATGTTTCAAGGTAGTTTCATGTAATCTTCTACATCAATAACAGTTTCGCTGATGCAACCAGATCTCACCTGGTATTTCTTCTCCCACAGGTAGTCCAGGGTGATGCTCTCCACTGCACAGTTGTTACAAAGCTTGCTGCCAAACACTTCCTGGAGCATGGTGATGAGGTAGACATGATGCTCTGCATTCATTGCATAGTAGTGGTTGAAGTCCAGAAACACCACCTAAATCAACATTAACTTCAATCAGGTAATAACTCAAGACTCTTCCCATGCTTATGCTTATGTGTTGTTGTTTTTACTGTTGTGTTGCATGAAAACTATTAAAAGTCCTTCTCACCTCTTTCCTGTGTCTGCAAAGGAAGGAGTGGATTTCTAACAGACCGTCCTTCACCTTTGGGAGACAACAGAGCAAAAGCTGGAGATCATTTGAGGCAGTTTTAGACGGTGTTAAATTCACTGTCTGCTATATGTACTGAAATACAAAGCATATTGTATTATAAAATAAGGAATGATTGAAGGAAAACAAGTAAAATGCCAGTGAAATTGCAATTACAATCTGTTAAAGCATGTGATGTTGTTGTTCTGACAATCAGCTAAGCCTGTATCTAATAGTTGACAGACACAAGTCCATGATGCACTGCTGGAAGCAAAACACTCAGGCATGTGTTAACATGACCCATGTGAGAGGAGGGATGTTTACAACCGAAAACACAACCTTTGATCCCTGAATTTGATCCCTGAAAGAGGTCATGTCCATCCTACTACTAAGCTGCAAACAGAACACAGTGTTTACTGTTCATGATGAGACAAAACATCTATACCAGCTGAAGTCTCTATGTAATTTCGATTATTTCAGGCAGGGAGACAGGTGATCTACAAAAACATATTCAGTCCAAAGAGACAAATCCGAGAAAGGATTGTGAAACACAATAGGAATGTAGGCAGATTGTGTGTCTGTATGTCTTCTGCTCACCTTGTGTCCAAAGAGACCATGGATGAAGTAAATCTCCGTCCCAGACTCCCCTGGTTTGGATGAGACCCTGAGATCAAAGTAGCGGATTCCTGCATCCAGCTGCTCCCTAAAGGTCAGGTTCTGTAGGAACACAGATCAGGTCACATTACAGCCTACATAACAACTACAGCTGCAAAACAAAAACAAACACACACTAACTTGAATTATTTACCTGTGTCATGGACCACTTCACCATGACTTTCTTGGCTACAACACTGAAGGCAGTGGCCAGATATTTGACATAAGCCTTCTGATCGGGGCCCACAGGGGCATGGACATCTACCCAGTAGGTGAAAGAATCATGAGACCCTATAAAACAGATGATGATAGGGAATAAAAAATAGAGAAGGGAGGAAGGCAAACGATAACAATGATACAGATGTCGACAGTGGGACAGCACTTAAATAAGTAAGATAAGGCATCACACACATATTAAATCTGCAAACACACACATCCATCCATACTTCGATGGCATATTTACGAACCTGGCACGGCAAGGTGTTTCAGGGGCATGGCACTGAGCTTGTCAGGGAGCGAACCCATCCAGTCGGCATTGACATTGCCGATCCCCGCAGGTCGTGTCTTCATGTCAAAAACAGCCTGTCAACAACCAACCACCGACCCCCCTCCCCTCAAGAAACCGCTCTCTGGCACAGACGCACTCCCAGTGAGAGATCCCCGTGCGCTCCCAGCAGGTAGAACCCATAATACATCATCTTAGAAAGTTATTATAGCCTAAGTCTAACCAGCCCTTTTTCATCTAGGCTATCAGACCTCCGAGTGATAGCAAGCGGTTCGACTGTGACCCGTTTACCTCGCCGGGTTTCTGCTGAGCTATCGCATGGCGTCGCGGTGCGCTGCGCTCCGTTCCAACTGGCAAACCGGGCATCCGTTGACAAGAGCGGCGGGTGGTTAACGACCGCGATAATCCTATTAGAGCGAAATCCCACTTGTTATCCCCCCTCTTTCTCCTGCTTTTTGGCTTAAGCTGCCTCGTGTGTGTGTGCGAAGACCACCCCGTGGATAGCCTACACACACACAAACACCCGCACGCACACACAAAACCGGGGCAGATGGGAATGTTGGTCATTGTTGGACTTTATTGTGGTCCAGAGTCAGCAAACACACTAAATAGAAGGACCCATATCTGGACCGAAGGGACAGACCCCAGATTAAAACCATGAATGGTTTGCACAGATTTTTGTCTTTGAGATGATTAACTGGCATTAAAACCAAAAATACCACTTGAAAACTTACTTTTATTTAGTTTTTGGCGTTTGTTTGCGAGTAGAATGCGGTCATTGTTGCCCCTTGTGGTCGATGGCTATAAAGCACTCACCTCAAACGCGCAGGCCTCCGGCTGTAGGGGGCAGTAATGACGCCATTGATGCTGCGTTCACCTGAACACCACGAAGAAGCTGCAGTACTACATTCACCGGGACATGCTGCAGAAAGTGGAGGTTTACTTTCCATTAGAAGTGTTGTCCAACGATGTTTTTTGACTGGTTTAAGAGAAAATACACCAGAGACGAGCCCCAATCGGTTGGTTTTGTTAATGCTCGTCTGGGTAATCGCCCTACATCAGTTAAAGTAGCAGTAGTAGTCTCCGCTTTCAAACGGATGTTTTCCCGCGTAAGTTTTCTCTGGAACTTCCGGGTAGTCAGCTGTCTCAAACAGGATTGGATACAAAGTTTCAGTTTGTGAAGGAAAATAAAGCATTAATACGCTCTAATGGATACAGTTATGTGACTGTCGAGCTGATGGACATGATGCGACCATAGACTGTAAAAGGATGCGACATGGCTCAATGACTATTCCGGAGGTATAAGCCGACATTTTTAAAGCGCTTGTGTTTTTTTTCTCAGCTGTTCATTGGCTAAACAACCACAGCACTACACCTCCATCTACTGGCGCAACACTTGAACTACAACAGCTGTAGCAATATTAAATGCTTAAACTCGGTCACATATTCATGTTGTAGGCTACCTGCTTGCTTGAAAAAAAATGTATTTTAGGCTGAACCGCTTTATGTTTGGAAGAGTCCATTATGTTTTCTCGCGTTAATTCTGAAACATTTTTGATGACTATTAAATATGTTTTTCAAGGTCTCCTTTCGCACCGGCTCAAAGGACTACAAGTCCCACAAACCATTGCCCGTTTGTGGGGCTTGTCACCTGGCAGCGTTTGTGTGTACGTTTCCATAGGGAGCGAGTCACGCGCACACACACACACACGCTCCTTATCGTTATAGTTTGAGCGAGGATTAAACGCAGTGAGGATTTTATCTGAAGAAACCTGGTGCTATCAGCAGCCACAGACAACGGCTCCTGCAAACAAGTACAAACCCTAAATGGTGAGTTTAAAAACTGGGGGAAATAAGGAAAGAGTAGACTGTTCATACAAAACAACAGAGAAACTGAAATGTCAATAACTTGTCATACTACACCGCTTATTTAACCGTATTTATCAGTCAATTTATCATGTTTTTGTATTGTTTGTAGCTGTGATTAGTGGAACGGAGAGCCTGAAACAGTAGAGTTAGTTATAGCAGTGCACATTTATTATAATATATAATTTTATATGTTAAAATTAAACTGTTTATCTTTCACTGTCAGGCTAGTGTCCACGTGTGTTTTCAATATAACTGACCTTGGATAGCTTCCTAATGTCATGTTGCCTGGACAAATCTTAATTCCCTTTAAATCCCCCCACAGCAGGTTGCCATATGTGAAAGCTGAGTGCAGACCAGCAGTCCCCTGGCTGGCCTCTCTTCCTTGTCTTATTGCTTATTATCTCAGTGAGACTTGCATAGCAAAGAGGATTTGTTTAGAAAAAAAGTTCATTCCCAATTTTCTGTGGAAAGAAGTCTAGCTATAGGATATAGCGTGCAAAAAAATGGCAATAAATCTATAAATGTTAATTACACTCCTTCATTCATTAGATGATTATCAGGAGTCATAGAGCCAAATCCAGTCTGGACATTCTCTCGGGATGGGAGTTCCTGGCCCTATCCAGTGAAATAAACACTAATCTCATTTTGTTTAGCTGCCCTTGATTCACTTGCAACTGTATTTCCTTTTAACCTAAATACAACAGGTCAGCATTCAAGCAGAGGTTCTACCTGCTCACCAGCCTGTGCTAAAGTTTCATGAAAATAGCTCACAGATGGAATTCAAATCCGTATGCCCTAATACTCGAAGCATTAGGCTTATATTTCTTAAAATCTTGGTATGCAGTTCATTATAATTTGAAACCAATATATCCATTAACCTTTTGTTTATTGAACAAAAAAAGGCTGGGTTTTCCTTGGCATCTCCTCGCCCATCTGAGTGTGCATGCCGTTTTCAGTCTGGCCCTGCAGCTGCACACTTGACAGACGCTGTTTAACCAGCTCCACCTGTGTCAACTGGCTCGCTCAAGAGAAACTTTATGGGAATCGATGAAGAAAGGAAGAGTTTGCCAGCCTCTTTTCACCACAGTCTCACATTTATAGCCTCTCATCGCCAGAAAATCGCATTTCACAGTGCACAGCTCAAAATCGTTTAGCCTATACCTGAGGGATGATTGAAACGGCCAAAGTGACGATTGTTTTGTGGAATTATTGCATTGATTGAGCCGTGGTCTATAGATTAATTAGAGGATAAAGGTAAAGCGTGGTTGTTTAATTTGAAATTTAAAAGGTCTTTATGGTGATTTATTTGGCTGAATCTGCAATGCAACAGTGAGATCAGACTGGCCTGTGGCGTCAATCAAATCCTCTTGCGGGGCAGGGTGCTTGGGGATGGTAGTGGAGGCCGGTAAGCATGACAGTGATGTAACATCCTATTTACATCCCCGTTGGCCTAATCTGACGAGGGCTGCCTATGTCATCTCCCTTGGGTGGTTATGCTGGAGCCTCCTTTTAGTGTAACACGCACATACTCCTCATCAAGGAAAAACACAGGTGGCTCTAGCTTTCCTTTGTCTCCAGATCACTAAAGAAACCTGTTTCCAGGGGTAAGGGGAATACCTGGTTTTTATTGTGTGTGCGATTTTGTCTACTTGTAGTTAGAATACTTGTGCCTGTTGCTAATGATGTTTTTCTTTCCTGTTGTTCGAAAGGCTCACAAAGGTGCAGTTTCAACTGTTGGCTGACCTACATCAACAGCGCCCAACCTTCCTAACAATGGATCACTGTCTGCAAGATGGGTTTTGACCTGCAAGAAAGGGTGAATACTGGGATATACTGGCCAAATGAACCACGCAGCTGAACTGTTTTTGAGAAGAGGCTGGTGACGGAGAGTGGCGGGGGGTTGGATCAGAAGTCTGTTTTCACAGCTTGTTTCACACATTAGGAAAATTAAAAAGCTGATGAAACCATCGTAAGAGATGATGAACCGCTACACCACCCTGAAGCAGCTCGGTGATGGTACCTATGGCAGTGTGCTGATGGGGAGAAGCAATGAGTCTGGAGAACTGGTAGCTATCAAGAGGTGAGGATGATGATCATTTATTATCATTATATGTTTTACTGTAAGACTTGAATTCTGTTTCTCCTTGTTAGAGTCTGGTGAAACAGTATATTTATATATTATGGGTGTGACAGAATAGATTAAATTTGAGAGTTTTGTAATTTTTATATTGTGTCTCTAAATATAGATGGTAATAGATAACAAATGTGATGTCTGAATTTCTCATTTTACTTACAGAGAGTATATTATGTCTTTTTATTTCATTAAAGTTTCCATAAATTTATATTCCGCCAAGTGCCCTTCACTATATTTTATATATAGGTCAATATTGCCTTAAAGCCTCTTAACTAATGCCTATTAAATATTTACTTTCCAACACTTTCATAAGGCCAGAGTATTCAGAAATTTGAGTTAAAATTGCCTTGGTTAGATTTCATGTTAAAGAAATTCAATGCCATGTGTAGGACTATGGAATACTGGTTTTCTTGCCATCACCAAGGCAAACAAACTAGCTTTCATGCCTTTGTTCAGCAGCATGGCAGCAGGGTTCAATAATAGATGAGAAACCGGGGAGATGTGTCCACGGGTTGATCATTTGGTTACTGTGCAAGACAATACGTGTGGTGACGGTGAAAGGGAGTGAAAGTAGAGGGTGTGTGTGTCAGGTTGCTGACATTGTGGAGGGGAACGAACGAAACTGGCGGGCTCCCAGAGAGTAGAAAAAAGATATGTGCACATTCTGTAACTCTTACATAACTCCACAGGGGGGGAGCGGTAACGCCGATCAGGGTAGATAACCTATTGTAAAAGTTTCTCTGTATACCAGATGGTGTTTACTTTTAATGTACATCCACAAACTGTGATGAGACTTACAACTTAAGGCATCACAGTATCAACTGTGTCTAAAGGTCAGTGGTGACGCCTGCAAAGTTTAGAATATCAATTCAAAACACTTGAATGTACAATAATAACATATCTTTTGCAAGTTTGCTCATGAAATGAAAGGAGCTGTAGGGACACCCCCGAAAGAGCTGAATTATTGATGAACGCACACAAACGAATTTTGCAAAGATGGTGACGCCCCTGTGTATCAGGTGTAACGAACTGCTATTGTGTGTGTCTTTGTCTTTTCATAGGATGAAGAGGAAGTTTTACTCATGGGAAGAATGTATGAACCTCAGAGAAGTGAAGGTAAAGATGCTGAAGGTTATGCATAACTACTGTATCACTTACATCACTCTCAGCTGGAGAGCAGGAACACTGTCCAACACCTATCAATCTTGTTAACATTTAATGCTACTACAGAACAAAGCTGTATGAACATGAATCTGTCATTATGTTACATGACCTTTATCTCTCTTATCTTTTCCAACTTCATGTCACATCAGTCTCTGAAGAAACTGAACCATGCGAATGTGGTGAAGCTGAAGGAGGTGATCAGGGAGAACGACCACCTCTACTTTGTCTTCGAGTACATGAAGGAGAACCTCTACCAGCTAATGAAGGACCGGTAAGAAGAGATATATCTCACTCTATGATACAATTGTTACATGACACAATGGTCTCTTTTTTATTTAATTACCTCAACACATAGTTCACTTAAGGTCACAGGCCTGAGGTAGCCATTTTACCAATAAAACAACACACTGAGTATTTCATAAATCTGTCAGGACAGTATGCTAAAAGTTTACATGTGCACTTGCCTTATACTCCCCCTTGTACACACGAGACTAACAGCTTCTCTGGGGGAGGCCCTTGTGAAACCTCAGGTGTGCACATGTACACACCAGAGTGTGTTGTCTGGCAAAGATGAATCAGGGAAGCTGCTGATGTTTCATAACTAATAACTCATACGTTTAGGAGTTTTCCGTGTTGTTTTTTCCACATATGCTTTGTTAGTACCAGTCAGAATAGAAGACAGAGTGCTGTTAATGTGATAATGTGTCCACCAGCAGGTTCACGAGGATTGTATTCATTTTATGTTTACAGAAAAAAATTGTTCCCAGAGTCAGTGATAAGAAACATAAGCTTTCAGATATTACAAGGCCTGTCCTTTATTCACAAACATGGTAGGTGTACCGTGTCTTCTTCATGGCTTGCAAGTGCATGAGAGTGGTTACACACTACAAGATTGAAAAATGAGTCAAAATAGTGTGAAAACTATAAAGCTATTACATTTGGAGTATTTAAACCAAAGTCTAGAGTGAACCAACTGGTCATTGATTGATTCATCGATCAGAATCTTGTAGTTTGTCAACCCTCCACAACAGGCTTGCGTAACTCTTTGGTCTGCATTTATACAATTAATGAATGTGTGGATACCTCTTATCTCAGGCTGCAAGTTTTCAAAAATCTTAATGAAACTGATGAATTTACACAAACAGTTGGTATGTACAACACGTACTGGTTCCTCCACACATCCAATATAAGTGCATGTAGCTTTCCTTTCCTTTAAGCTTTAACTGGTTTTTAACCACTCTTCTTCAATCTATCTTTTCTCCCCTTTTCTCCTCTTTCCCTGTCTTTTCGCTCTGTCAATTAGAGAGAATAAGATGTTCTCAGAGAATGAAATTAGGAACATCATGTTTCAAGTGCTATCTGGGTTGGCTTTTGTACATAAGCATGGTAAGAGGCTTTACTCTGTCTATCCTTCCGTTTAGAAAAAGTAGCTTGACTTTAGTGTGGGTGGTGTGTTTTGATATTGTAAAATGTCAGTGTGAATCTCAGATAGACCAGTAGCACATTTGTGTATAGGGATGCTTAGTTCATATGCTTATGCGACTTTGTGTGTGCTAGTACAGTTACATATAGTGTGTTTTATAGTAACCTGGATATGATAATGTCACAACAACTTTATCCACAATTCACCTTGATAAGCAACTATTCTGCACTGGCAGAATGGATATACTGTATATAATATTACCTGTTATCTTTTTCTTGAACGTATCACAGATAATGTTATCATGTAGTGTACCTCTAAAACACACAGTGAACTAGAGCGCATTCAAGGTTTGTTGGCTAAAATAACTGGGTTAAGGTTAGAGAAGAAATGCAGCCCCGGCTCTAAGTAAAATAAAAATGTCATTGTGAAAACACTGGCCTTCAAACCAGATGCCGTTCCAGGCAAATGTAAATGTGAAATACTGCAGCACAGTATTGTATGTGTGTGTTATTGTGTTTTAGTCCAGTGACAAAAAGCTTGATATTCACCGTTGTACAGGTTTCTTTCATCGAGACATGAAGCCAGAGAATCTGCTGTGCATGGGTCCAGAACTGGTCAAAATAGCCGACTTTGGACTGGCCAGAGAGATCCGCTCCAAACCTCCTTACACAGACTACGTATCAACCAGATGGTGAGAGGAGCTTCTAGACATCACTAGCTACTGAAAATATATATTTTTTTGCTTTGTTATCTAAGTGTTGTGTTGTATTTTCTCTGTGAAGGTATCGAGCTCCAGAGGTCCTGCTCCGGTCGTCCACCTACAGCTCTCCTATTGACCTGTGGGCTGTGGGCTGCATCATGGCCGAGCTCTACACACTCAGACCTCTTTTCCCCGGGAACAGTGAAGTGGATGAGATCTTCAAGATCTGCCAAGTCCTGGGCACTGTCAAAAAAGTGAGAGGAAACTGAAAAGAGAAGGGTGGAAATGCTCAACTGCGGTTAAGGTTTTTAAACATGAATGAAATTCTTAGCGATGGGAAAATATTTAGGGTAAATGTGCTGATCAGAAAAAGAACAAGTACGCTAGAGGCAGGGTTCCTCTCTCTGTGGTGTAAAGTAGCTTAAGCAAGCCCCTTGCTCAACAGGATGCCACTTTGTTTCAAAGGCTTTCTCCAAATCCACCACTATTAATTCTGATTGCTGAGCAGAAATCCTTTAGAGCCTGTTTTGGATATAGCCAGGTCATGACTTGAGTGTATAACCTCGAACCAGGAGAGCAGGGATTCATCAGCATTGATGTGTACAGGTTTTGGCTTTATTAGTGTACAAGAGGTTATACATTTTTTATGATGCATCACACAATTGCATTAGAGTGTCTTTCATTAAATTAGTTGAAGCTGGTGTTGGATTAATTCTGCATTATTATCATTAATTATTTATTGTCACACAAAAAATTAGAGTCTACATTAGCAATATTGCATTTGACTTTGGCTTTATTTGACTATTTTATTCCATTGATTGACAAGTTTTACTTTACAGAGAGCCAGGGCCCGTAGTTTCATATGCTTATTTTACCCTGCAAATGGTGTATGTCTCTTTCAAAAAGTAATACAGAAGCATTTCAAGTCTGAATTATGAACACTTGTGAAACAAAATAGACTGTGTAAATCTCTATCTCAAACTGATTTATGTATATACTATATAATCATCTGATTTTCTCCTTCAATAGATGGATTGGCCGGAGGGCTACCAGCTAGCCTCTGCTATGAACTTTCGCTTCCCCCAGTGTGTGCCGACCCACTTAAAGACTCTGATCCCAAATGCCAGTAATGAGGCTATCGCCCTCATGAAGGACCTGCTGCAGTGGGACCCCAAAAAAAGACCCACAGCTGTACAGGTAGGCAGGAGCGAGCACTAAAGCCTGGATAAAACCGGCCACAGTAATGATTTATGAACTTGATTATCTTTTTCTATGACATTGTGTACCTGTCTTCAGAGAATTTTCATTTCACAGTGCAGCGCTCACAACTGTATGAAGATAATCTGTTGTTCCAATGCAGAGACTGCATTAGACCGTGTAATCCCAGTCATTTTAAGTACAGCTTAAGACAAACTTCATTCCCTCTGCAAAATGTTTAACCACTGCGTATGAGCTACGTACATAGGTTACATAAGTCCTCCTATGTTGCTGGAAGAGAAGAGACGACTCCACTATTATGTCGACTTGTTGCTTGTTAATGCTGAACTAAACAAAGCTGGAATGATGTGTGGGATTTCTAGGTAGCAGTACAGCATTCACATAACATAACAGTGCCAGTATCTGTCCTACAATGTCTGCTCCCCCTTTTACACAGACATTGATTTGGCTCCTCCTCTGCTGGCTCTGTGAACAGAGACAAAATTAGACAGTAAGGTAGTTGAATTACTCTTTTGACCTTGAGAAGGAAACCTTTCCAGTGGCTGACAATGATTTTCCATTCTGTGCCTTTTACAGTAATGGGATAAAGTCTACTCTGTCTGTTAGTCAGTATTACATTGTGTTTTTATGTCTGTGTTTATTAGGATGACATGTGCAGTGGTTTGATTCATATTGTTAATGCTGTGTATAGTGTCATGGGAAAACGTTTGATAACTCTCACAGAATATTCAGAATAACAGTAATCTGCTTTCCTCTATCTCTGTCTAGGCCCTGCGTTATCCGTATTTCCAGGTAGGCCAAGTACTGGGGCCTCGTCCTCAAAGCCAGGAAGTAAAGAAAGTCCAAGCAAGGCCACTGGCCCAGAAGCAGCTCTCAGAGTCTAGGGTTGATCCCCAGCAGTCTTCCTCTGAGTCCATCGCCTCCACATCCTCTCAGCATCATTACCACCATCATCATCACCATCACCACCAGCACCAACATCAGCATCAACCTCTTCAGCAGATACCCCTGCCCCAAGCTGAGAGTAAACTAGGAGGTGTCAGCCATGCAGTGAGTTTTTACTGTACAACTCAGTAACTGTTGTATTTCATGCTAAATGAAAGACTAACTACAGTATATTGTCATCTTCTACAGAAAGCAGCATCGCAGGGCAACGAGAACAGCGGTGGTGGCGGGTCGATGGGGGCAACGAAGAGCAGTCGTCGTCGCTGGGGTCAGACGGTGGCCAAGACGTCAGACAGCTGGGATGAGGCGGATCCTTCAGAACCCGCTGCCTCCAACTCCAAGAAACCAAGCCTAGGGAACGCAGAGGAAGAGAGGAGCCCTAAGGAGCACCACTCACAGTGAGTGCTGTAAAGGACCTGTGTGTAGGATTAAGTAGAATCTAAAGGCAGAAACTGAGTATAATATTAAACCTATGTTTTCATTTGGTGACCCCAGATCCTACACATTTTCCTTGAACAGAACTGGTTTGGCAATTGTACACAGTCCACGTGTGACTTATTTGTCTTGTGCATCGTGCATTATTTAATTTAGTAGTAGATTGACTGAGTTTTTTGCCCCTATCTGAATTACTGAATACATTTTTAAACTCATAACAGTGATAGCAGTAGGACTCAAGGATTCAAGACTTATTGTGATTAAAAAAACATTAGGTCCTTTTTGGATGCAGAGCTCTTAAGTTTATCTTATTTCTATTTCCAGGCCGAAGGAGCAGAAACCCTTGTATGCCTTCAGCACAGTCACCAAGCTACCCAACAATGTCAAGGCAGGCCAAATGAACTACAATCTTCCAGGATCTGCTGCACGCCAGCACTATCTCAGCCAGTCACGGTACTTGCCTGGTAAGACAGCATGAAACACCCAATCACCACAACTCGGTGTAAATGCCATTAATACATTTAGCTTTGTGTCTTTTAAGAAACTGATCAGTTTTTTTTCTCCGTTCTGGAGGCAGTCAGGACCAGACACATTTGAAGTTTTTATGTTTTTCCATCCCATTTATAAATCTTCTCAAATTTGGACTCAATGTTGGACTGATTTAAAAGATTTTTGAATTGGTGGTCAAAGTTGAAGGCCATAGTCTGATCACTCAGATTGCAATTAAATTGTAATTAAAGCCCTTGTTTCCATTTTGAGATTTAGCTTAGTGATTTGTAATGCAGGCTTTGTAGTGACCGACCATCACCTTATTAACTAACATGTTGCATTTAAGTCAGAGTAGTCGATCCGTTTCATCAAGCACATGAAGTCAGTTTTAGTCCTTGTACCCTTGATTTTTCATCACATTATTTCTGTTGCTTTTAAGGGTTAATTGGAAAAAATCAGCCCTCCTCTGGAGATAAGGAGCTGAGTGGCATGACGCTGCGGGATCTGTGGGAGAACTCTTCAAACACTGTAAACAAACCACTTGCTCCTATTGGAGGAGGATTATCAGTCACGAGAACAAATGCGGGTAAGCACCTCTGATGTGAGTGTTCAGTGGAGGGGCCTTGAGGTCCAATAGCTGAGCGAACACATTATGTTTGAAAATTAGAATTGTAAACGAAAATCAGACAATACGTCCAGTTCTTCACAAATATAAATAAAGATTACACCAATTTTGTGTCTTTGTGTAAACCTGGTAACTGTCAGTGTCATCTGCTGTTACATAACAGGAGGCTGTCTACTTTGTGACACAATAGCTCTAAATGATAATGATGCAGCTAATGTCTGCTGATCAGTACTTACGGGGCCACGGACAAAGCAGCGTTAGGAGTGAGCCTAAGTGTCTGCGAATTTAGAGATGGGACACCTCGAAAGATCATTTGTCATGTAGACAGACACACAATATGGCTCCCCGCCGTGCTCCCTCCTTCCCTCTCTGCTCCTGTCTCTTTCTTTCACCTTGTCTCTCCCTCCCCATTGCTTATTCATGAGATTTAAACTGTCGGTATAAGATCAAGTGTTTAAATGTCCCTCAACTGCATCCCCTCCCGCCCCCCACCCCTCCCCTTCTGCTCATTTGTCCCACCCCACATCATTTACACACATAAATACACCCCAACGTTTGTTTTGATTCCACTCACCTATTATTCATGATTATAGTTTTAGTTTTTCATTCATTAAGAAATATTAATACCTCCATCAGTGCAAAGCATGTATGTGATGTTTGTTTTCCTCTGTCTTCTCATCCTTTTCTGTTTTCTCCTTCTTTTCCCCCCGACTGCATCATGTGATTCAACTTTTTTGCTGTGAGAGTAGAAGAGAGTCCCTCTAAGTCTGATGATAGCCCACCTGAGAAAACTGTTGTTAAAGAAAGAGTACTGGAGAAAATTGACCTCTCCAAAGGTACTTAACTGAACCGACTCCATGTATGAACAGTTTTGCTGCTTTACATGTAAAAACAATGGCGTGAATTTAAACATCTGATAGCTTTCACTGCAACTTAAATTTCTTTTGTGTTTGCAACATGTTTGCTGTCGTTAGAATTGATCCAAGGCTAAACTGAGATAAACTAACAACCAGCATGGCGGCTGGTGCAGCGAGCTTCAGCTATTCAGCCATCCCCTTAACATGTGAAAGAGGCCGGGTGCTCAAGGCTCTGCAGGAGACAAGGGTATAAATACACAGTTTAACCTAAGAACTAAGAACTCCAGTTGTTAAATTGCACTACGACCACTACGCCTTCATATGGGAACAATGAGGCTTTCGACTAATTACGCTGATAACCATCTGTGGCTGTTGGTGAAGCAGATCGATGGTGTCACATGAGAACCTGAATGACTTCAATCACTCGGCCTTATTCATCTGTTTGGGTTCTTTGTAGTTGTTTTTGCATATGTTGTGGCTTATTCACACAGTCACACAAATTATTATCATTATCAGTGTATTTTTCAATGATACACATTATATTAAGTTGACTGGAATCCCATGCAAAGTGGGGTGTAACAACAAAATACACAATAAAATACAGACGCCTGACCTATATGTATCTTTTTTTCTCTTGTAGGGAACTTTGTAAGCACGAAGTACAACCTCTCTAGTGCTTACATGCCTTCTGTCCAAAAGAAAGAGGTGGGGTCTGTGGGACAGAGGATCCAGCTCGCTCCTTTGGCCGGGCAGCACACAAGTAAGGACTTAATGCATCTACGCACAGTACACAATTACAACAAAATGATTCAACATCTCCTTGAATCATCCTCCTGACTGAAAACTACAAACACCTTTAAGCAAAACAACTCCCTGCATGATCGTCCTGTCTGTTTCCACTTTCTGACTTGCATTAATTCCATCTATGTTTTCATTCACTGGTACTTCTTTATTCTCTTTCTTCACTCTTTCAGTCAGTCTTTCTTCTTCTTCTCCTGATAATAAAAAAGATAGACAAAAAGCTGGCAAACCCAAGCCCATGTCCAACTCATCCTTGAGTGAAACCAGTGAAGGTATTTTAATTCTCTCATGTAGATTATATTCTAGCTCATAGTTTTAATCATAAACATTTCAGGTGAAAGAATAAAAGCTGATTTTAATTGTTGACTATTAAATTAGACAGACTGGTGTATACAGCACATATTGGAGACAGTCAAACTAACCAACAGGCGTGTTCCTCCAGATTATGAAGGCTGGAAGAGGAGGAGAGATGGGACTCAGATGAAGGGGAGCTACTCGGCTCTGGGGAAAACCTCTGGGAATCTCCTGACCAGAGCTCCCACAGTACAACCAGTCCATGGCAGGGTCGACTGGACGTCCAAGTACGGGGGAAATCGGTAGTTGAGTGAAACGGGTCGGACAGCTTCGGCATGTTTGGGCAGGGTTCCCATAGAAACCACAACTTTGGCTGAGACAATTAATCCTGAGCAGAATTTTAACGACATTTAAACTCAAATCTGGAGGAAATATATTAATACCGAAACAAACTACACCCACTACACATTTTTGCAGTGACATTTGTCATAGTTGTGAATGTAAAAACCAACTCTACATGTGTGTTGAAGCCCTGTTTTGGAGATGAAGGTTGCCATGATGCTAAATCAACACTGTCTGCAAGACAATCCCACTGCAAATCCTGAAGATGCAGTGTGAGCCAACTCTTAGTGTTAAAGTGTTTGAATACTGTGGGGTAGGATTTAAATGTAGAATAGCCTCTTTTTAAAAACAACAACTCTAGTTTTTATTGTCAAGTATTGTCACTACTCATGCACAAAACATAAACAGCCTTTTATCAGCTGTTCCTGCACTGCTGTATTCTCTGCTTTCATCCACCATAGTGTAGGTGACTGTTACATTTTTAATGTAAAGATGGACTACATCAACTCGTGCTGAATATTGTGAAGCGACTACAAACGTCTTTGTGTTATGAGATGCATAAACTGAACAATTTTGTAAACGTTTTATACAAATAAATACACTGAAATTCAAAGTGCATTCATTTAAGGAAGGACAAGACGGCAGTTTCTATTAAATAAACATAGTGCTATATTTCATCATACTTTCAAAAATGGCATTAATGTTGTGACAAGTTGACACACGGATGAAGGAACACACATCACAATCTTCACTCCATCAGGACTCCTGGGGTTTCTGGAGCAGCGCCATACTCAGCTTCCCAACCATCAGGAGACTGGAACGAGAAAATATTAGACTCTTAAAGCGTTGGTAGCTGTATCACCACCACAAAAGAGCAGCATGGCACATTCTGCTGTTCTTGTCTTGAGGGTCTGTTTGCTGTTACTGTGCATGCAGGAAGTATTCAGACCTTTTCACTTCTTTTCACATTTAGGTATGTTGCTTTGTATCAGGATGAAGACAGTAAAGAACAAGCGATAACTTAATGTCCAGAGAGCACAGGATCCCAGACCAACAGGACAATGACAGTTTCAGGAGAAGTCTGCTTATCTCCTTGAGTGGTCCTGCCAGAGTCCTGACTTGAACCCAATTAATCATCTAAAAAAAAATGCCTGCACCAACAGTCCTAATCCTACACAGCCTGAAAGCATCTGTAGAGAAGAATGGGAAACAAATCCCTAAATCCAGGTACGGAATTCTTGTTTCAATACACCTCTGCACCCTTGAAGCTGTAATAGCACTAAACTTCAACAAGTTGTTTACATTTGCAAACTGTACCAACTCTGCTTTCACATTAAATTGAGTTTTGAAACCAGCATGACTGGTAAAAGCAAAGGTAAAGTATTCCAACATGGGGCTGCGACATAAGAGAAAAGTTAAGGGATCTGACTACTTTCTGACAGTGCAGTATTTGCCCACATTGAGCCAACATCCTTTAATCTGCATGTAACGTCACTTCAGCTTCGTGAACTGTACCTTGCTCCAGCCATCAGACCAGCTGGCATGAACTTCCTGGATCCATAGAACCTCTTTCCCATCACACCAGTCAGAGCTCCTGAAGTAGCTGCAAGACAACATGAGGTATGACATTTTGGTGACTCTTGGGGAGGAAAAATAAAGAGCAGACTATGACCACAGTGACACGCTGATAACTCCTATTTTATGCACTCTTTATCCCATTTACCCACAGACAGAGGACAAAATACCAACCGAGTGACACCCAGATATTGTTGGGGTCATTGGAGACCTGGTAGGCCCCAAAACCTGCAAGGCCCCCGAAGAGAAGACCAGCAGCCAGGGAGGGGACACTGCCTGGAAGAAACAACACAACAGATGTCAACACCTTCTTCACATCCACAGACAGGACAGACACAGGTGTGTTCATTCCATAATGCAAACAAAATAAACTTGGCATGTGGCAGGTTTTCATCCAATAAGACGAATTACTTGGAGGACTTCTAAATGTATTAGTATGAGTAAGAGATCAGGAAAAGCAAGTTCAACTGTAACCTTGCATCACATGTGAATGCAACACATACCTGCTTTCACGTAACCAATTACTCCACCGGATGCGACCAAGGCTGCGTATCCATATCCTACCCAGTCGACAGACATGTTGGACACCTGTCAGAGACACAGCGCGTTAAATAATCCACTTGAACCAACACAAGTCAACAAATGCACAGTATCTTAACAACTGCATTCAGATCAGCTCCCTGCTGTGTGAACCCGATGTTACTTACAAAGCACAGTGCGTGTTCAAACCCGGACACTGTCTCTGTGCAGTTAATATGCACGAACAGGAGATATGGAAACAGGAGCATCTTAGAAATGTTCCTGCTCACACTCACCCAACAGCACGCGACTGTTTTTGATCAAAAATCGTTACATTGTAGCCCATGTGTGTGTGCGTGCGTATGCGTGTGTCTGGTTTAGTAGATAAGAGAGATAAGCCTTGTCATGAGCACCACAAGCATGAACTAGCATCACAGTTGCAACAGCACATGCAGAGCGTCAACGAAACGCTACAGAATAAAACAACTGAATTAATTTACATAATAACAATCAATCTAGGACAATGTTAATGTGAACGGCAGAATAGAAGTACAATCAGAGTGACAAATGTGAAAACATGACACACAAACACAACATACGACCTTGTTCCTTCTGTTTCTCCTCTGTCACTAGGAACCACGGCTCGTTCCCCGCCGAGCACAAATTAGTGCTGCACACTAAATGCAGCAAGATGCCCGATGGGAAATGTAGGCCAAAGTCCTGAGAAGCGGTTATTTTTATACTATGCAATCCATATTTAAAGGCCTGCATATATAATATATTATATCTAATATAATACAATATTATTTAATATAACCTAATACATAATACAATTCATATTATACATAATATGTAGCACATTGTAATGTCCTATAAAATACAGGTTTTCACTCTGTCATTGTGAGTTATTGAACCAGTGGCTATACTGAATCCATCTACAACTTCTCTTGTAGATTTTCTTAAACCGTATTAAGTAGAGCTTGCATGTGAGTGTCCAAGTTCTGGAGAATATGAACTAATTAGCCTATTGCAGTTAATCATAATCTATATTCTAAAGGAGATAAACTTAACTGGCAGAAAGTAATTAAAAGTTGTAATAGACAGTGAGATGTAGGCCTGTGTAGCATAAGATTAATGATTAATATTTTATATAATGACTCATTTTTTTTGCCCTGAAATTTAACACAGTCTCTTCCTAAGACTGATGAGGTGCCAGCAAAACTTCTTCCATCTTTTCCCACAAAGCCGTGTGTTACACACCATCACTTGTAAAGAAACCACCAGTAATTCTCATTCATGACTTTTTGTTGATTCATATTTTCTCATAAAATGGAATGAAGGGGAGACAGTGTGGGAACTGCTTTTATTATTGTTATGTCGACCACAAGATGGCACCACAGGATTAGATTATACAGTGTTCAAAGCATCTCCAAGCTGAATGTAGCCTATTTGATTTTCCCCCTTTTCTTTTTGTGTGTTTCTTCTTTTTTTTTTATTAAATGCTTTTTCAAATATATATTATTTTATCTTAAGACAAATTATCTTCAAAGAGGCAGGCTGGGTTGCTCATCAGACTTACACATGTAAAAGGTGCAGGTTAAGGCTTAGCCTGGAGGTGTGAGTACAGGTCATGCAGGACAGGTGGGTGAAACCTATAACAACACATTCTATTGAAGTTTTAGTTAGATAATAAACATGTCGGTCTGTTTCCTGCATTTTGGCCACATTTGCAACCACAATTCAAATTTCGCTTATTTTGACAAATGTTTTCTTCCACCTGCTGTTTATTGGCATCGTTTTGGCAGTTTCACTCGGTTTAACTGTGCACACAATCCTAGTTGGTTTTTCTTTTTATTATTTACCTGCAGTATTGCATAGAATCCACTGGCGGCGCGTGCATGCTCGCTCTCCTGCTGGAAGAAAGATGGCGCTAGAACACAATTTATTTCTCTCAGAGCACCAACGTTTCATACAAAGGATCTGAAACCTCACTCAGCAAGTCACCAAACATCACCATTATTTTTTACGAGGCTATTCACTGGACTTTTGCACCTTTAGTGCCTGTGACGGAATAGTTCTCCAGCAGCCGGGCTCGTCCTGCGGGAGCCGGTCTGCAGCCAAAAAACAAAATATTCTCTATTACAAATAAGACTGGGAATCTTTTTTTAAAAAGATGATTTTCCAACTTCTTCTCCATAACTTGAGGCTAAGGAATTAGTGCCATCACCGATCAATATTTGAAAACTACTAGAGAAGGAGAGGAGACCGCGAGGAGGAAAGCTTTCCAGAATATTTCCCCTTTTTTTGGCAACGCAGAGGACGCATAAATTACGCACGAAGATGTGTTTGTGTCTCAGCAAATTTCAATTTTTCAACAGGATGCGGACCAACCAGTGCCACACACAAGCTGCCATCAATAATAGCAATAATCATAATAATGATAATAACGGGGATAATGGTGATAAGAATAATAGTAATACTGCATTTGTGTAATTTGTTTTAAATGTGAATGGCTGGACAAGGTGTCTGGTGCAACCGTTGCGACGCCTATTAAACACAGCTCGCAGTTGTAGGAAGCTGAACGTTGCCGGAGGCCCGGTGCCGCGGTGGAAGTGGTTGAAACCAAGCCCTAGACAAACAGGCTGGATATTCAAAAGGGACCCCGCTCTTGTCTGACACTAACCCACTCTTCGACAGCTCTGCTTTAAAACTTACTCCTCCCTAAGTGCGCAGAGCCCCAAACAATATTTCTGATCCCCCCTCTCCTCTCCTCTCCTCTCCACCACCTCCACCATCCACCAACACCTCCCCACTCCTTTTGTCCAGGCCCTGGTAGCTGCAGGTACTGTCTGTGCAGTTAAAATGTGTTCACCTTTGAAGTCAAAACATGAAGGCTTGTTTTAAACATTAACACCACAAAAAATCTATAGATAGCCTCCTGTGTGGAATTAGATATTTGGGAGAAAAGAAACAACACAAAATAAAGGGGGAAAAAAAGAAAAGAAAGAAAATTAAAAGTGAATTTTTTTTCCCTCTTAAAAAAAAAGTTCAGTCCAGTATTCCCAGCGTGTGCATGGAATATGTTTAATATCAGTGACAGGAGCAGTGAGAGGAGCGAGCGTGCAGCTGTCTGCACCGCAGCTCTGCATGTCCCGTCTCCAGCCATGTCTGCATGAGTCTCCCCTGAAACTTGAAAGAAGAGAAGAGGGTTTTTTTTTTTTTTGGACATAAAGCTCAGACTATTATCACCTATGTGAGCGCATGTTGCTCTCCTGTGTGTATGTGCGCGCGTGCGTGAGAGAGACAGAGAGAGGGGAAAGCTCATTCGCTCTTGGCCCGAGGGGTCTACGTAAGTATGTATTAGAAATAAACAGTGGATAAATAAATAATGACCCCCTCACAATGGCAGGGTGTAGCTCTCTGTGCACAAGTAATGATGTTGGCAGTTAACCTTCAAGTTTTTAACTTGACACAGTTTCATTTGAGCATTCATGTTTTTCTACCAAGACAAAACATGAAGAAGAAGAACAAAAAGAGAAGGTTAATTGACTTATAAAAGTAACAGATGTCATTTTTTTTCTCTCATGTCACATGAAGACAAAACATAACCTACATAATTTAGTATATTTTGATTTGCTTCCTACTCCTTAGCTGATAACTTGAGCATATTAATATCAAAAGTAAAAAATTAAAAAGGTTTGTTTATTGGCTTTATTAGTATTTTTATGGGGAGGGTTAAACAACTTTTCATATGAGCGAGACACTTTGCTAAATTTCTATTAACGAAATGAATTTCTGATGTAAATTCACCTCGTGCAAAGAAGCCACTGTATGGATTTTATTGGAGAAAGTGCAAATGAACAGATGTAATTAGTGTTTTTTATTCATAGTAAAAGCTGTGGGTGGTGCTTGTTTTGACTGTATCACTCTCATTAAATAATTTATAAGCTTTTTGGTTCGTTTTTAAAAAAAATTGGTTTATCATAATAAAACTTATTTTAATTTAATCTATGGACCAAACTATGACAGACCCTGACAAAAAGACCATTTCACTTTTTTCCCCCAGGTAGTTTATCTCCTCTAGTCCACACCCGCTGCAGTGCGCATGCGTCACCAGGTGGCCTCGCACCGTTTTTATGGCCAGGTGAGGCGATCCGGTCCAGGTAAAAAAAAGTAGGTTTACTTTGGGACCAGAAGGCTCAATGAGAGAGACACACCGCCGGATCGACTAAAAAAAACAAAGCACCAAAGGCAACAGAAGACAAAGAATGTCAATTATGGGCAAGATGGGGGAATGGCAGGTATGTGCTGCTTACTTTTAAGACAAAGAGACGGCTGTGAAAATCCATGGAAGACTGTCAAAGTGTCGACTAGTTGCAGGATGAGGCTGCACAAGCACCGTGAAATCTTTTGTACAGTGAGGTGGTGCAGGTCTCACGGTGGAGTCGAGGAGCTTATAGATTTTTATCCGGCAGGAGAACATACACAGCAGTTTGGGGTGTTTTATTTTGGAGACCCTAATAGTTCGTCTCAGGCTCAGCTGTGAGCATGTTGTTGTTGTAAGGCTGTGAGGTTTCCTGCGCGTTTCATATACACACACAGACACACAGGTGTGCTTTCATATAGAAATTAGAAATAATTATAGTTTTGTGTGTGTAGAAAGTCATCATTTATGCAAAAATTTTGTCGTGGACTCTTTGGTTTAAACTGTAACTTTTCTATAATGCACTTCGCATATGTTCATAGCTGCTCCAAATGTGGATGACATGTGTTAAATTCATAACTTGCACAGAATCCCATAATAGACTTAGTGTTCAGTCTTAGTCCTTAAATCGTCCGTGCTTCACTGAAAACCTATGGCCTCGCTTTATTTCTAACTTAAGGTGTGTGTTAGTATGTGTGTAAGGGGGGGTTTAAGAGATGACCTGCGATCTTTGCTGAAACAAAACCACACTTGAGTTTCACTCGTTTCTAAAACAAAACACACACACGGACCAGTACCAGCAACAGACCCAGGCCACATTTCTAGAAAGACAAAAACCCCCGCGTGCACGGCTGTCATTGACAGCCAGTTTCATCGCTCCATTATCATTAATGACAAGTTGATCGTAAAGAGAGGCACTCCGCCAAAAATGGTAATCCAAGGGTTTTAAAACGAGAGGAGCCAACGCCTTAAAGATGTGGCGACCTGTCTCCTGACCCACGACCTGCTGAGGTGAGGGCTCGGCCGGCGTCAGGGCAGAGCCAGGTTCCCCCCAGCCGCTCATTCAAATGAAACAAGGCCATGTTGTTGTGTTAATTATTTACGCCCCCCCACTCATCCTCCAGAAAAAACCTCAGCGCCCTTACATGTAGTCAATGGACCTGTAGAGCCGCTCCGAATGGCTCACCTTTTTAACATAACATTCAAAGAATAGCCCTCTCAAGGTCTCCACTCTCAATGGGATTAAAATAACAGTTTGGGAGTTTAAACAAAAAAACAAAAAACAAGGTTGTTTAAAAAAAATGTGTGGCAGGGTTGTATTTGCATAGGCTGCAGTTTTCCCACCAAGCACTAGAAGACTAATCAATAAGACACTGAGTTGTACAAGAACGATTCAGTGCACTTCAGCCAAAAAAAAAAAAAAAGTTCTTTCACAGTAAAAGACATCTGCTCCTGTTTTTCCTGATAAATTTAACTTTTAGCATTTCAGGACTCTCGTGTGTTTTCTCTCCAGCCCCCTACAAGACATGCAAGAAATTCTACTAGAAACCGTCCCAGGTGCATGCAGGTCCCCATGCATGACAATACCCACCCCTCCTCTCAACAAACACACACTCACAACACACACATACACCTCAGTGAACAGTAGAAATAATAAGCATGTGTAGCGTCTTGCTGCTTTAGTTTTTACCTGTGCGCTGTCCATTGGTGTTGTGTGAGCAGATGGGGGGAATCAAACGGCTGTTGATATGCTAATGAGGCCCTGTGCCAGTGTTATTACAGAGCTGCTCCAGCCCTTTACTTCCACCATTAGAGGGAGACCTCAGAGCGCAAGACAGAGACAGCAGCCCACAGCTTCAATAAAACTAGTTTTTCTGAGCGGGGAGCACAATTCACTGAGTGAAAACAAGACTATAAGGCGATACCTGTACTCAATACCCACCTCAACAACCCATGAAAATGCTTTGGAAATTAACTGATAACATTAAATATGAAGATTGCGAGGTAAGGGGCTCCTTTTTTAAAAATTTGTCTCATTTAATTTATTTTTATTTTTTGAGTTCAAGTTCACTATTTTAATTATTCTGGGCATGTGTTTGTATTGTTTTGGTGCAGAGATGTCATTCTTTTGACAGATAGTGAACACATGGAATTGAACTTGTGGATGAACAGATCCATGTCTTTAATCCATGTCATAGCTTCTTTTATATATTTTATCATTTATATCCTGTCAAATTCCATAATAAAAATGATAATGACAATAATAATAATATTTTTTTATATTAATAGTAATAAAAAATAGTAATAGCATTTTGGCAAAGCAGCTGTATTTAATAGTTTGCATTATTTGCATGAGTAAATTCACACCAGTCATATTTATTTTCTCTTTAAATTCACATTAAAAATAATTTCAAAAATATTAAGTGACACGTGCAGTCATTAAAATAATAATATGCACTTACCATGGGTTTAATTCAAATACATATGGAGGCTGAATGGCAGCAGTGAGCGCTGACACAGTCGCTTTATTTATTGCTTAAATGTGACATTTTACCCTTCACTTTTAACATCCGCGTGCAATTTGAGTCTTTCGATTTCTTTTGCATGCAGCTGTACATGCACGTGTGTGTGTCTGTCTGTGTGGAGTGCATACACTGAGTGATTGTTGTTGTTGTGTGGGCATAGACAAAGTTTTGGCAGTAATATCAGGGACTTGTTTCAGGGAGTGGAGAAGCCAGTCGGACGTGTTTTCACCCGCGTCCTGCGTGGATAGGGACGGCCGAGAGCAGGGAAACAAAAGCTGGGCACCTACGCGCCCGTGTTGTGCCGATTTGCACCAGCGTGGTAGTTAGTGGAGGCAGTGGTGGCTGTAAATGTTTATCCCCGCTCGTGTCGATGCAAAAAAATATATATAAAAGAAATAAAATGTTTGCTGGATATCCGGTCGCGACCCAATGTTTCGTGATCTTTTAAAAAAAACGCGTGGTGGAGCAGAGAGGGTTTGGAGTTTGGAGCTGTGTTAGTCGCACATTAAAAGTTGGTTCGAGCGCCGGATCCGCGCGCGGCCCTGGCTACACGCGAGCGACTTTGGGATTTTTTTTTTTTTTTTTTTGTAATTTTTCTCCGCGTTTCCGGGTAAAAGTTAAAAGTTAGTCGGTGTTGGCTCTGGGTGTTTTTTTTGTTTTGGAGTCGAGGAGGAATCGGTGGTTTAATTCGGCGGTGATCAGAAGAGAAAGGGAGAAAGAAAAGAAAGAGAGAAAGAGAGAAAGAGGAGCCCCCATGGAGGACAGCTCGCTGCCGGAGTCTGAGGTGGAAAACAAAGGGATGAGCGGTAGAAACGAGCCGGACGGAATGCCCATAGCGCTGTCTGCTGGATTTTCACCCAGTTCAGAGGTGCACATTGTTCCCTTCCCTGCCTTCTTCTTCTTCTTCTCTCCCCTGTCTGTGGTCCACCTCTCGTCATTCCTGTCTTTCTTTCACTTTTGCGCTTTGGCCCTGGGACCCCTTTTAAAATGCCCCCCCTCCTCTCCTCCTCCTTCCCCTCTCTCTGATTCGTCAGACGACAGTGAATATCCCTCTTTTTGTCTCTCTCTCTCTCTCCACTCCCTCCACACTCTCTCACTCCCTCTTTCTCTCTCCCTCCCTCTCTCTCTCTCTCCATCTCTGATTAGATATACTGATTCCTCCTTTCAATGGACGTCATTTAAGCGCAGACTCCTGCCTTGAGTTGCGTCCTCTGCTTCACACCCGATTTCCGACCATTCTTTTCCTATTATTGAGTATTCCTGTAATATTAATAGTCATGAACGCGTTCTATTAGGAGTCCAGGAGGGAGACGAAGAAGCGGCTATTTTGCTAATATGAGCTCAAGCGAAGGGACGGCAGCAGAGTGATAGAAGCCAGGAGAGCCGGGAGAAAAGAGGGTTTATCCACAGAAACTTTTCCACCCAAATCCAACCAGCACCGCCGAATATCAACCTTTTTTTTTAGAGCCAGATGAAGGGCAGCGGGGATCTAACCGTTTCTTTCTGATGGATTATCGTCCTGCTACTGTGGCACATATCTGATCGCCGGGGCCATCGTGATCCTGCAGGAGACACGTCTTTTCGTGGGCAAAATATCTATTTTTTGTTTTGTTTTTGCTGGTTATTCCCTTCGCCCACCCCCCTTCGCCCCCCGAAAAAACACTCCGAGTGTTTTTCTTTTTGTGAACTCTTTATTCTTACCTTGAGTCGCACTAAAATCCTTTCAGATGTTAGTGCACAGTTTTTCCGCGATGGTAAGTTGCTGGAGCTTCACCGTGTCAGATACTTCGAGTTGTTGTTTGCACATCAGATTTTGTTAGAATATGTTTTTTTTCTCTCCTTCCACGCTGAAAAAATGTTTTGCAAAAGCTCTGCATGCGTAAAACCCGTGGGACATTGTGGAGAAATGATGAAATAATGCGAGGCTTGCTTATTTGTTTGAGGGCATTCCACCTCCGGAATTTCGATATTTCATTTTTTTTTTTTTTTTTTTTTTTTTTACTAATAACTTCTGGCAATTTTAGTATCATGTCATTATATTTACAAAAAACTTTGTGGACTTGTATCCCTTCAGTGGAATTGGTATGTTTTTTTGTTTTAAAATTCATTTCAGGACTAATTGTAATAATGATCGTTTCCACACTTGGTCTAATTCCTGTCATCCACTCAGGCCATATTTGATAAAGCCCCACCATCAGCCCGCAGAGCATCCAGGGCTTAAAACAAAGAGGGAAAACAAGCACGTTCATGTTATGTCTTTTTTTCCCTTTTTTTTGAAAATGTGTTGATGCTAAAACAGACTTTTCTCTGTCCCCCTCCTCCTGCCAGGATCGCCACGACGGCACCAGCAATGGGACAGCCAGGCTACCTCAACTGGGCGGCGTGGGCCAGAGTCCTTACACGAGCGCCCCACCGCTCTCCCACACACCGAACTCGGACTTCCAGCCCCCGTACTTCCCCCCGCCCTACCAGCCCATCTACCCGCAGTCTCAGGACCCTTACTCGCACGTCAACGACCCGTACTCCCTCAACTCACTGCACGCCCAGCCGCAGCCGCAGCACCCGGGCTGGCCGGGCCAGAGGCAGGGTCAGGAGAGCGGCCTGCTGCACCAGCACCGCAGCCTGCCTCACCAGCTGTGCCGGGAGTACCGCAGGGAAGTGCTGCTACCGTCCGGCCACGGCATCGATACGGGACTGTCGGACTCTATCCCTATCCATGGAATACCTCACTCTTTAGAAGACGTTCAGGTGAGACTGCGTTTACCTGGCTTTCTATGGTGGCTTTACGCAGAAGAAAACATATAAACAAAAAAATAAAATAAAAGGGCAACAGTGCACTCATTATTAATATTATGGGCACCACTGCAATTTTTGATTAATATTATTAGAATTAAAGGTAGTGGTGTTATTTTTTTTATTTTCAATTATTACCATTTGCACAAACACGTTGCCTTTTCCTACTATCCCCTACGTTGATATTATCAGGCTATTACAAAAACTTTATTATTGTTGTTGTTTAATATGATGACACGCGATCAATCAGTTCAGTACGCGTGCCTCATTGAAGCTCTTGATACGGCCATTTTTTTTACTGCTTAGAAAATTACCATGAAAAAAATCTTTTTAGTGTTTTCACGAGTTTTTTTTTTAAATACAACAGAACAATTTTGTATGGTTTATGATGTACATATATATATTTAAATTACACGTTTGGAAACAAATCGTTTAAAATGCTGTTAGGTGCCAGATTCGTGTGTGTTTTTTTGTTGAGCATTATAACTCAAAATAAATTAAATGAACTAGATAGAGAGGAGGGGAAAAAAGAAAAAGGAGAAACACAATACACCTGTATTTCCACTGGGGTTTCTTTGTGTCTTCGGACTTTATTTGATTTCTTAGGTTAGGAAAAAAGATGAAGCTGGCCGCTCTGGCTACAATACACTGTGATACATTGCATTGCCCACTAACAAGAGAATTGAGTTTGGTGGATTGAGTTGAGGTAATAGCTGCGATTACTAAGGTTGCATGATAAATACGCGCTCCAACTGTCAATAACCCTGCTTCTTATTGAGAGTATTCCTCCCAGTTTTTAATCAGAAACAAACACCAATAATCCTCTAATTAGTTCATAGGCCTTTAATAGGCTGCGCTGCCGTAATTACTATCCAATCTAGATTAGAAGTTTCCTTGTGAGTAGAGCCAATATGAGGGCGAAATTAGGTCAGGATTATGGGGCGACACAGCGTCGTTATTTAAGTCTAGAGTTTGTGATCTGGTGTAATGCGTCCATCAGTGTAAACCCCACTGAAAACACTCGTGGACAATAATAACAGCAATGGGCCTCGAGAGCCTCCATGTTGGGGTGATTGTTGTCAGGCTTTGTTCGTTCCTGAGGTAAATTTACTGACACAGGACTGGAGCTGATATTTTTGTGCCTTTTGTGCTAAAATTGTCCTTTTTTTCTTTTCTTTTTTTTTCTTTTTTTGTGCATTTGTGTCACAGCCTGTTGAGGATCAAGGAATTCACATTCCCGACCAGACTGTAATTAAAAAAGGTAAGCAGTTTCCTCCGAGATATCATGCATGTTTCTGCAAGCTGCACACTACACACACACACACTACACACACACACACACACACACACACACACACACACACACACACACACACACACACACACACACACACACACACACACACACACACACACACACACACACACACACACACACACACACACACACACACACACACACACATGCACGCACCATTTCTGCTGGAGAGAAGAACTCGATGCAATGCGGTAACGCCTGACTGATCCTAATATGCAGTAGCCTATTTTTCATTACATGGTTTCCAAGTGCATCAAACTGGCTGCACCTTTTTTTTCTCCTCTCTCTCTCTCGCTGATGGAATTTACTGTCAGCGTTTCAGAGCTATAGCGTTGGAGATGAGTGGAGCTGCTGGTGCTTTGTGAGTCCATGGTATTGATGGTCAAAGATACAGGCTCCCCTTATATAGACCATGGTACTTTGGTGGTGAAGGCCAATAGCTTGCAAATCACACTGCATGGTCAAAATCTAAAATGGAAGTTGGTGCCGGTGGATGGAGCCCAGGCCTGGTGTGTGCAGGGTGATAGTCTTGTCATTGAGAGAAGGAACCAGAAGTCGGCTTGGAGGAAAAATACAAAATAACAAAATCACTGTGGTTCCTAATATCTCCGCGTGTAATTTTCATATTTGCAGTTATTTGGTGGAAGCTTATGGATTATACTGCTTCAGTATTTTTTTTAAAACTTGTTTATACGTTAATGGTAGAGCGCGAGGAGGCCTTTTTTCATGGTCAAGTTTAAAAGCGTTTTGTCAGGTCATATTAGAGCTCACTGGATCAGATATGGAGCGACTTTTCTTTCCTTTTTTGTCTTTAATTCCGTCTTTTTTCCCCCCATTCTTTCTTCTTTTTTTTGAGTCTGTCTATCTGCGCATCAACATGATAATTGGCTTCTTATATTAGTAATCTCAAGAGTTCGTTTAACTCCTATTGTCTCTATTAGGCTCCCCTGAGCCATTAATGTCACAAGTGATCTATCCAAAGACGCACAGTCCCCTTTGTTACTGCACACCAAAACGGTGTAAAGCCCAGTAGTGCGGAGCCCCCCAACCCACCACCACCACCACCCCTACTCCCCCTCTCAGTGTGAAATCACACACGAGCGACGGTGTTTTATTCGCTGGATACCGAGGATACTGTGTGTCAGACCGGGTTGGACTTTTACCAGTAGCCTATCTCTCGGTTGAAGTCGGTGCATGTTGAGGCGAGCGCGCACACATAACACACAAAAAAATAGGCTGTTGGAAGAGGAGCGCGCGGCTCCTGCATGGAGGATTGTGTTGTGTGTGTCTGTCTGCAGCTGAGAGCTGGAGAGAAAAACACACTGACCGGTGTTTTTATCCAGATAAAGAACAGATGAACTGAAATATTCTGTTTTTTATTTTTATTATTATTATTTTTTTATCTGAGGCTCACTGTCACGATGCTAGGCACACAAACATATACAGTATATAATTATTCTGATAATTATTGCCATCATCATTGTTATTATTATCACCACCACTATTATTATATTTTATGTTTATGGCAGTGTTGGTGTTTTGTTTTTTTCTACATGTCCTTGTTGCTGAATGTGTGCACATGTGGCGCTAAACTCTAAGTCCGGGGCCTAAATCCCCCTTCTCATTTAGTTAAGGCTCTGCATTGCATGAAATTCACTGAGCACGGTCTCTCTCTCTCTTTCTCTCTCACCCTCACCACCACCCTCCCTCACTCTCTCCATCCCACCATCCCTATCCTCTCTTTCCCCCCCCCCTCATCCTCCTCCTCCTCCCCCCTCCTCCCTCTCTTTCTCTTTCCCCCCCGCTCTCTTTCCGGCTAGGTCCAGTGTCTTTATCCAAGAACAACAATGTTTCCGCCATCCCCGTAAATAAGGACGGTCTTTTCGGAGGAGTGGTAAACCCCAATGAGGTCTTCTGCTCAGTTCCGGGTCGCCTTTCTCTCCTCAGCTCCACATCAAAGTACAAGGTCACGGTGGCGGAGGTGCAGAGACGCCTCTCGCCTCCCGAATGCCTCAACGCCTCTCTGCTGGGCGGGGTGCTGAGGAGGTGAGTCTGAGACTGGAAGCCTGCAAAAAAAATCTGCTCTGTCTATATTATATACCTGTGTGTGCGTGTGTATGAACTCTCTCACTCTACTCCAATCCATTCTCTCTCTCTCTCTCTCTCTCTCTTTGAGCATGTATCTCTCTCTCTCTCCCTCTCTCTCTCCTCTGTACCAAGAATAATTAAAATCGACCAACCATGACACCTAGCTCCTGCATTTAAAGCAGGAGGGGTCTGTTAAATTCCATATTAACTTCCCTAGTGCAGTGGATCTCTCTCTCTCTCTCTAAATTAATGTAGGCCTAGTCTGTTTCAACCTCAGCTCTATAGGCCCAGTGAAGGCATTACACATGAAAACATTGGTCTCTAGTGAACTGTCTACTGAAGTGCTGCAGACACGCAGCCTGCCTATTAAGTAGGGTTTTATTTATTCATTTTGTACAGTATTTGTCTGCATGGTGAAAAGGCTGGGGCTCTAATCTTTTTTAGTATTAGTTATAGTTTGGACGGTATAAGGCCGGCCACATTCAGCCCAATCACTCTTTCATTAGAGGGAAAAAAACAGAGCTGAACCATATTTATATAATGCAAATATGTGTATCATATACAGAAAGTGTAATAAAAATCCAAGACATAGAGCACAGGCCCTCTCATTAAAGATAAATCTAGGAATGACTTCCTGCTTGTAAACAACATTTTGTCTGTCTCTGAACTCCCCACCACCACATGATATACTTGAGATATTTGCACAGCCATATTTGCTGGGCAGCATCTTTATGTCCATTTTCAAAGAGGAAAAATATCCATATTGCTATATATTATAAGCTATTGGCTATTCTTTGTCAAATATTTGCCCAATGTTCCCCACGTGATCAACACCACAATGAATCTGTGCTTTGTCTCGCTGTCACAGGGCTAAGTCAAAGAACGGAGGAAGATCCTTAAGGGAGAAGCTGGATAAAATCGGCTTGAATCTACCTGCGGGCAGACGCAAGGCAGCCAACGTCACCTTGCTGACGTCACTAGTCGAGGGTAAGTCGGCATCGTAAATCACGTTCCCGGTCTTGTTGCTCGCGCGATATCAGGTGCTTGCAAACTGGGATTTCTCTCTCTCTCTCTTCCTCTCTCCCTCTCTTTCTTTCTCCTGTGTTTGAAATCAGCATATGCGCTCATCCGTGTAATGTGGACCGACTTTGCCTCGCAAGTAATAAACCATGAAGGATGTGTGTGTGTGTGTGTGTGTGTGTGTGTGTGTGTGTACGTGGATAGTGAGAGAGAGAGAGGGAGAGGGAGAGAGAATGGTGCTGGTAATTCTAGTGGCTTTGCAGCATTGGCCTTCGCTTTCAGGAGCACACTTGCAGGTCCGCGACTGGCCTAGTTTATACGCTGGATGAGTTTGTGTTGAAGTCCAGTTAATTATTGAGTGCGGCTTGTTTATTGGGCACCGCTGAGCTGTTTCACCTCACGGATGAGAAGTCGATTGATTTATTAACCCTGCATTGTTTCAAACATTAATACAGCCTGGATATGGCAGCGCATGTGGCTGATTTTTAATGGTGACTTAATTCTTTCGTTAATAGCTTCCCATGCTTTTGGTTTCCAGTGAAGATTTCCCTTGCATGCAAATGGAGTGGCGCTGACCTATTGGGAGCTATATGTTTTGGGCCTATTAAAGAATAAATTAGTCAGTTATGGTGCTGGAAAGATGCCTTTTTCCCCCCACCGACTGGATAAATCCATTTTGCTTGCAGTTGAACCTTATTATTCAGTGCAGTGGTATTTGGTGTGCCTTGGGTTTCCAAAGGTGAAAGCCTGCGATGGTTCATTGGCCCCTGTTAATCATTATTACAGAGGAGGACCGAATGCAATATTCATTGTGCTTCGTAGAAATTTGGTGCTGTATTTTAATGAGCCTGGAGAAATGTGTCTGATTGTGAGTAATAAGGGAGCTTGGTGGTGGTGGTGGTGGTGGTGGCGGCGGCACAGAGGGTGAAGCCACTCGGTCATTTAGTGAAGAGACACTGCGTTTTCTGAAGAGCTGTCATTCTTTATGGTCCCCCTCCATTTTATGGAAACGAGTTTACTGGACTTGAGCTTTGATGCTAATTGGCGCATGCCTTCTTCCAGAGCAGAGGCTTATGGACAGGAAGCCCCGCAGTCAAACTCAACTGCTTCAGGAAATTAAAACCAAAGACTTGGAAAAAAAAAAAAAAAAAAACAGCAGCTCAGACTCAGACCAGTGTCAGACTGACCATCGGCTGCAGCATCACTGGATGCTTCTCAGTTTTTATTCTATTATATATATTTTTTGTTTTTTACCTGGGCCTGTCAGTCTCCTCACCTGTGCCTGTAGCTCAGGCTGCTGCTTGATTGATCTCTCTGGCCAATCACAACCACAAGTTTCATCCCTCACCGACATGACGTGACCCCCGTCACCTCCTCACACCCCCTCCTTACCCACAACCCCCCACACCCCAACCCCCGGGGGCCGTTTCCCAGCAGATAAGTCCAGCAGGGCTGCATTTCTTTCCCAGTCCCAACCCGGAATAAAAACCTGCACCACTAAGAAGAAGAACTATGGAAGGGAGAGGAAAAAAGGGGAGATTTAGACTTAGCCTTTTAAAATTGCCTCCCCATGCCTGTGTGATCTGCTGGACTTTCAATAACGTGCAGGCATTGGTAATCAATGACATGGTGTTAAGCATGATGCTGCGTCTATATTTCATATCCACTTATTGTTGCTCGTCCATATTAAAGCGTTCTTCTCTCAGAGTGGAGGGAGGAGAGAGAGGGAGCCTGATGTGTATTGACAGCTCGCAGGGCTGTTTTATTATTATTTCTGGGCTGTTATTGTTCTCATCGTCATTAATGTTGTTAGGGAGGCACAGGTGCCATAACCCTGCTGTCTGAGCGCGTAAACAGAGTGGACGCTGCGCTCACATCAGATTAATCATGTGTTAGTCCAAAGCACGGAGTGTGAACTGCTGCTGAATTTGATGAAACCATATTTAATAAGCAAACACATTCAATCTCATATTTTTTCTCTCCCCCCCTCCCTCCCCACCTTCTTCCTTTTCTCAGGCGAAGCGGTACATCTTGCCAGGGATTTTGGTTATGTATGCGAGACTGAGTTTCCAGCCAAGGCAGTAGCTGAATATGTAAACCGTCAGCATTCCGACCCAAACGAACAAGTCCAAAGAAAAAACATGCTATTGGCCACGAAGTAAGTGCTATTATCACATTTCACTGTGTCACACCGAATGCATCCCCTATGTCTGTGCCAGTGTGTGTAATTGACAGTTTATGTACACACACACAAAGCGAAGGAGGGAGGGAAGAGGAGGAGGGGCTAATTGAGAGTGTAGTTTAGTTTAGTTTTTAAATATATAAAAAAAATAAAAAAATAAAAAATAAAGTTGTGCCAGACCATGTGTGATCATGATAAAATATCTTGTCCACGCTGCTTCATGTCTTCTAATATTACACTGGCTGTAACCTAAAATTAATTAACACACGTTTTTTAGCCTCACACTTCCAAACTGTAGGCTACTTGACATCTCCGTTAATTATGGATTTCATTGAGACACTTATTTTATTTATATTTAAACTACGCACACACTCACACACACGCACTCACTCTCACACACACGCATATATATAGCTTTATTATCAATTATGATTCATCTACTTTTAGTACAGTTAAATATAGAGCTGTTGCTGTGTTGACTGGGCCCTCTCCCTCACACACACTCACAGTCTCTCTCACACACATTCACTCACTCAGAGCAGCATTTTGTTTGCCCTGAGATCTGCAGTGACACTGACAGATAGCTGGTTCTCATCCAGCGCTACCATTGGTTATTTATTTTTTATTTTTTTATTTTTTTGCTATGCGTTAACTGAAACATGGGAATTCCTCACAAGGCACAGAGAGAGGCAGAGGCCTGCATTTAATATTAATGATGGGCCGCTATAATCGAACAGCTGTCAGCTATAACCGCTTATTATGGGGCTTTTTGAGTGTTATTAAGATACCAATATACCATGAAATGAAGAGTAAACCCCGCGCTGCAATTTCCTATACTATTCTATTTTACATAAACTCACAGAGCAGGCTGCTGCTGCTGCTGTGTGCAGGTTTACAGAGGAAATGTGTGTTTTTGAGAAATTAAAAGCATTTATTATTTTTATTCTGATTTTATTTTTGATATGGCTTGTTTAGTTCAAAGTTGGCACGCTTGACCTCACGACAACAAGTCGTTTAGGCTCATGTTTTTCTCCTGAAATTTTATATTTTTAAATAAAAGTCAAATATCCTAGCAGTGAGCTGAGAGATTAATTTCCACCTGTTTGTGGCTCCAGGGCATTTTCCTTTAGCCTTCCCAAAGTTTTTAATTTCTAGAATCAAAGAAGCACAGTTTCATTACACTAATAGATGTTTTTTTTTTAATTTATTTATAAATGATTGAAATAAGATGATTTTTTTTTATGAAGAGGGGAGGTGGGGGGTTTATCTCAGCACAGTGGCTGGCCACTCATCGCTGGCCCACACCTGCAGCACTGGCTTGATTTTGGAAATGGCAACGATGTGTGTCCACTTGAATCGTGGTATTAAAATGACATGCAATCAGGGGAGGAAGAGGAGGAGAAGGTATAGGGCTGAGATGCTCATTAACACGCTGCTCTCTTTGTTTTCAGGCAAGTCTGTAAAGAGTTCACAGACCTGCTGTCCCAGGACCGCTCGCCGCTGGGAAACTCGCGGCCGCAGCCTATTCTTGAACCGGGAATCCAGAGCTGCTTGACCCACTTCAGTCTAATCTCGCACGGTTTTGGGACCCCGGCACTGTGCGCGGCCGTCACGGCTCTGCAGAACTATCTGACCGAGGCTATCAAAGCCATGGACAAAATGTACCTCAACAACAACCCTAACAGTCACTCAGATAACGGCACTAAAGGCGGAGACAAAGACGAGAAACACAGAAAGTGATGTTTCCATCCCGCCTTCACCGAGGGCCACAACTCTGCGCCCTTCTTCTTCTACACCGACCCAACGCCCCAGCGCCTCGCCCCGGCCGCCCCCCACCCCCCCTACTCCACTCCCTCCGGCCCCCACCAACTCATCCAATATAAATATTATAAATACCTTATAAATACTATTGATAAAAGTTAATCGTGCCACTTCCTGATCTTGCGTGGTTTTACATGTTTTTTGTTTTTACATCCCACTTTGGATCCACGAGGAAATGACGCAAGTATTTTCTTCTTCTTCTTCCAACACCTTGAACCACACGAAATGTTATTTACAAAAAAAAAGAAAAGAAAAGAAGAGAAAAGAAAAGAAAAGAAAAAAGGCTGCAGAGGACCAGCTCCCTCCAGGGCGAGGAGGAAAAAGGTGTACTGCCTCAGCCAGAGGACTTTTTATGTACTCCCTTCTTTTTATGAGCTGCAACGAATGGACTGAAATCCAGCGGACCCCCCCACCCCATCTCTCTATATCTCAATTTTACGATTGTGACAAAAACGCAGCGAAAGAGGATGAATTCTTATCAGTATTGTGAATAATAAACTTGAAAACAAAGAGAAATTCCACAGAGCTCCCTGTCATGACTTCAGTTATAGACTCTCTCTCTCTCTCTCGCTCTCTCTCTATCTCTCTCTCTCTCTCTCCAAGCGACCAACTTGAACTTTTTGAATTTCAACACGATTCACGGTTATATAAGGGAATCAGTGTTCATGTATGTATATATTTATTTATGTGTAATTTAATGGGAATTGTAAATATGGTGCGTCTGTTGAAACTTCTTTTTTTATTTATCTGGTGCCTCCTGTTTTAGTGGGTTTGAATATTCGGTTAGTTCTTCTTCATGTGATTTTATGGTTTTTAGAAAACAGAAGTTTTTTGGGGTATTTTTAATTTCTCTGGGATATTTCAATTCAGCCCTCTTGTAGCATGTTGAGGCGACATTGAAGCAAGTGAACAAATTTAATAGAAATAAACTTCCATTTCTCTCTCTATATATCATATTTTCAGTTTTTAATTTGAGACAGAGCTTAAGCGAGACCCGGAGGAGAACTGTTTTTTTTTTTTGTTTTTTTTTGGTTCTGTGTGTTTCTATTTTCGTTTTTATACAAGCTTTTATGTGTTGTGCCAATCAGAATACGTTTCACCCCTTGTTCTCTCCTTGAAGCACCATAAAAGCAATAAATGGAATATTGTCTTTTTTTTTAAATGTTGGAAGACATTCTAAAAAACATTTTTGGGACCACCTGATATCTTGTTATGTCCGATAATGTCCAAAATTGGAGGCGGTTTTAGATGTATTGTATAGACATGTGCTGGCAATAGTTCCCATGCCTGTCAATGTATTATAGTCCTTTGTTGCCCTGAAAAAAAATAAATATTTGATACGCTTCATCTCGATTTTTATTCATATCTTTTAATTTTTTATTCACTGCCTGATAGCCTGGGTGCTTTTTCTTTCTGTTTTTTTTTTTTTTTTTGTCTTGGTATTTTTTTTTTCCCATTCTGAACGGCTACAGTAATTGAGCTTAAGTCTCCCCTGACGATTGCTCCTTGCAATAAGCAGCTGAACTCATTGTTTCCCTCAAGTATAATAAAAAAAATTCTTACTTTAAACTCCCTAGTTCAGAGCACAGGATCTTATGCAGGCCAAATGGCTCACAACAATGGATATATTCGCGTTTGAAGTGTGCAGCACCACCCCTCCAGCTAAAACCCTCTGAGATGTATATAGGCCTGGTGTGCAATGTTTGGTTGTTATAGGCTATATTTGGCTCTCCCCCCCCCCCCCCCCCCCCCGTTTATTCTGTGCTGGAGTCTTATTCAAAGACATGCATCAAATATTTGTTAGGGCTATGTTGTTTGCCTCTGAGTGTAATCAATGAACAATCAGTGCTCAGTGTGCAGGATTTGTATGGATATTTTGTGATATAATCATAACGAATCTCGCGCTCTAACTGCTGTTTAGTGCGTTTCTTCTCTTTCGTTTTCCTTGCTTGAGCTTTGTGACTCTTGAAATGTGGCTACCTCGTTGGTTGTGATGGCTGATCTGATGCTGGCCTTTGCTTTGCTTGATTTTTTTCTTGCAGAGCTGCTGCAGAGAGAAAGAGAGAGAGAGGAGAGAGAGAGGGAGACCGTTGCATAACATTTGAGCTGAGTTTGATTGTATATTGATGGCGTGGCACCTATAGCTCGAAATCAATCTCATCTGGAGCATGAATCAGTCCAGTGATATATGCATCTTGGTATTGTTTCTCGCTTTTCCTATTTCACTGTCTGGTAACCATGCACTTTAAAATACTGTAACACTGTGAGATAGAGCACTGGGCGAAATACCCCCCCCTCCCCTCCTTTCCTCTCCCCAATCCCCTCCCACCCCCCACACCCCCTTCTCTCGCTCTCTCTCTCTTTCTCCCTCCAATGTCCTCACCCATATTTATTATCTGCATGATTTTCGGGGCCCTGGTTTAATTCTGAGGCAGTTGTTTTGCAGGAGGGTGAATGAAACCTAACTGTACATGTCCTTGGCATAATTGCGATGCAGAGTGCTGGAGCAGGTGAAGCGAAGCATTGTCTGTCAGGCCCTGTTTTTGTTGGCTCAGTCCTCAGATTGTGTGTGGGATCCTGTCCTCAGGCACAATAGCTCACTCATAAAGGGGAGAGACTACCCGGCTGCTCCTGCTGTGGTGGATGTGAGGGGGGAATAGCATAAATAGTCACTTTAAGGGAAAACAATCGTATTAAAACAGCATTCATTGGTATTAGCGGAAAAGGGGGAAGCCCCTCACGTGTGTCATTAATGCTAATGTTGTTTAATAAATTTATCAGGGGTTTGCTTGAATGAAAACAGGTTTTTGAGGGTGAAACGAACGCATTAGAAATAGTGGTATCTGTAACAATGGTGGATGTTTGTTCGCTTTATTAGTATAAGATGAGGAGGATCCCAAGGCCTATAATGGTGTCTGGATGTGTAATAGAATTGCGTTAAAGAAACTCCAAATCCCATTGTCTGTCGTTTGTTTACACCGATGCCATAGCCTATAATTTGCATAAATATTTAATACAAAATTGTATTTTTTAAACGCTTATTTGATCTTAAACAGGTAGAGCTAGTTTTTCAGAATGCCTCACAGCAAAAGTCATTTGCAAAAAAGAAAAGAGAGAAGAAAAAAAAAACAAAGTCTGAAATTTGAAGAGGAGCAGACAGAAATACCCATCTGAATTTGGTTAATTCAATCCAATAACTGCTGCTTGTCTCAACTAAACCAATTACAGCTGGTTTCCATATAGTAATTAATAAGTGTGAGGCCTGTTGTTACAATATAGGAAATAAAATATATAAGGCTACAATGTTGACGTTGGAGGCGATGGAGTTTGTGTGACGAAGGCTCCTCAGTGGGGCAGATGGTGGAGTTGTCTCTCTATCTGTTTCTATATCTATATTTAATTGTGTGTTTATTATTATTTGTGCTGGCAGGGACAGGTTCAGTGGGCTGCATGGCGCTCATGTTGCATGCAGAGATGTAATCAAGGACAAGCACAGACAGACATAGTTACTACCAGCTCCTCTGTGGACAGAGCTGAGATGCGTGTGCGCGCGCGCCATCTCCAAAATAATTTCATTTAAATAGTTGTTGTTGTTGTTATTTTTATTTTTGGCGGTGAATTACTTTAAAGGATGAATTAATGTTTGTGTGCTAACAGCCTCCTGCGAACATATTTATTTTTCATGCACTGAACACTGTCTGTCGGTCATAGGCTATAACTGCAACTTTTTTTTCATTTCTCCAACCAGCTGCACATTAACGCTGCGCTCATCAGTTCTGTGCAAATGTGCCCCATCCACTTTACACGCTAGCAGTCATGTTTGTGGTCAGGGAGTATTTAGTTGATGCTGCTGAGATCACTGCTTGGTGAAAGGAGTGTCTGCATGGCCTAATTACCCTGTAGCACCATCACTACAACAGTCTGCACTGTAGCGCTCCGAGGCAATGCTTTGGAGCTGCCTGCCTGCATGGGAAGATATAGGGCACCGACCCACAAGGCCCAGATTTTTTTTTCCACTGCATTGCTACATATGCTGTATTAGTATGAGTGGAATTTGATGTAAAGCCAGCAGTGCTTGTAACATTTAAAAACAGGAGGAATGTGAGTGTGACTGTTTGAAGATGTTCAGTTATTGCGCAGCACTTTGGAAAAAAAGAAAGAAAGAAAGAGAAAAGCTCGGCCTTTGCAGTGGATTAGTGTCCACACAATGCTGGAAAGTTTCCCCTTATTAATGGCGCAGAGATGTTTTGATAAAAGATTTGATGGACTAAACATGTTGATGTTCTAGAAATACTAGGAGAAGACAAAGTCCTAAGTGATAGGAACCAGATGGCCACTTTATCGACAGGGTTTTCTTCAAACGCAGCGCTGTCAATCCGGGCTACTTCCATACTTTTTACTCATTTCAATCTGCTGCTCTAATAACACGCGGCTCGGACAAGACACGAGGTTCCGCTAAACGACATTTGATACGGCTATTGGCGCAATCAAATTATGTTACTTTAAAGTTTTGCAATGAAGCTCAAAATGGCTAATTGTCCTTACCTCTGACATCAGCCGTCATTTTGGAGATTTGGCCCCCTGCCTGCCCGGCGCTGACCCCCTCCATGCCCCCCTCCCTCCCTCTCTTTCCCTCCCAATGCCCACTCCATGAGCCAGGGCTCAGAAGCCAAGAGAGGTCAATGACTCCACCAAATCGCCCTTGATTACTTGAGACATTAGGTAATCGATTAGAACACATTAAGTCACTTTGAATAAACAAAGGGACTCCTGATAGGCAATGGAGCTCGATAATTCCACCGCAATATGGTTCATTCACAAAAATGAGAGGTTTTTGATTAGTCTTTAGTAACATCTGCATGGGAGAACACGTCACACGCGCCCCTTTGCACACATCTCTACACACACACTACACAGACACAGAAACACTTACACACAGCCTATATGTTTAAAGTTAAACCAGATTTTAATGTTATTTTTATCGTTATTTTTTCTTTTACATAAACAATAAACAATATTCAGAGCCTTATCGTGAATCACTGTTGTTGTCCACCAGTCACATATCAAACACTGAGGTCTGACAATTTCATGGACTCGTGTATCTCCAAATATATGGAAAAAAAGAGCGGATTAAAATTGTGTTATTGTTTCTCCACTCGGTTAATGCAGTTTATATTCTAGATTTAGTCATTCTCTCTCTGCCTCTCCCTCTCTCCCTCTCTCTCTGTCTCTCCCTGCATCCTCTGCAGTCAGCCAGGGGGGGAGTGTCGCCCCGGGCCAAACATATGCTTCTTTCCATTGCACTAATCCAAATGCAGCGTGGAGGAATAATTGCTCGAGTGGCCGTGGCTTCGCAGGGGCTTTGTCCCTCACTGGCTCCCGTCAGCCAGACACACGCCATTTCAATCAACTCTCTCTCTCCCTTTCTCCCTCTCTCCCTCTATATATCAAACCTCAGACCTTTTATCAAACCAGACCCCCACGCTTCACATGCACACAGCCACATCCCTTCTCAAAAATGTTTTGTTATTATTACTATTAATGTTTTTTATTTCCCTCCTCTTGTTATTGTTGTTGTTGTTGCTGTCAGGTCATCATATTTGGGGCACCATCTTCTTTAATGTTGACAGTGCAGCACGTTGGCAGCCTTTATTGGCAAAACGGTCGCGTGAGCAATGACTACACATGAAAATGACTTTTTGTGGTGTTTTTTTTTTGTCAGTGCCTCTGTGGTGTATGTTGCTTTTTTTTTTTTAAACCACAGATTCCACCAAGCACCAAGCAGCGGTGTGCAGTCAGGGAGGGAAAATCAGCTTTGTCATCCAAGCAGAAAGCTGACAAAGCTGATTGTAAGTTCATATGAAATCAGCAGAGAAATGACTGTAACATGTTACATGACAAAAATCAAAGTGACAAAGAACAGGAGTTTCACACATATTGCTTAAAAGTCCAATCAGATTATAGACTAGTTTTAATTTATTATTATTATTATTATTATTATTATTATTATTATTATTATTATTATTATTATTATTATTATTATTATTATTATTATTTGCAGTTGTTATAATATTTTATTATTATTTAAATATATTGGGAATATTGACTTTTTGTGAGTAGTGTACTCTGAGCGTTTGAAATGTAGTGTGAGATTTAATTTCATGACATCACAATTTGGGATTTTTATGTTTTGAGAGTGACAGCACGTGGACAAACAGCTCGTATTCCACTGTGCCAAGTTTTGCAATCTGAAAAAAAGGGGTTTTTGATGAATAACAACATAAAAAAAGAATAAAATAAAATATAAATATCTGTTTCCCTGTGATGTATTTAGAAATATACATTCCCTCCTGTATGTGCACAGTGAGTGAAGTAAAGCCACACACCGGCCTCTGTCCTGCATGCGCACATACAACACACCCGGTGCTCTTAACACCCAGTGTCACCCCCTTTGCCTTATTTTCAACGAAGAAAGATCACTCTAGAAAAAATTGTGAATTTGCTAGGAAATCACATATTTCCACGGATAAGGGATGGGATAAGACAGAGAAAAGGGGTGGAGGAGGTAGGTGGGGTGGGGTGGGGTGGGGGGTGGCAGCAGAGGCAGCAGCAGCGGAGAGCCGTGGATGTCTGACTGAATTAATAGACATGATAATTTCACACTATTTCATAGTGAGCTATCTGTTCCATCACAGGAAAATAAAAGGGTCACTGCGCAGCTGTGGTAAACCCCAAGCGTTATTATGAAGTTTGATGATAGACCTCCCCTCTCCTTTCTTTTTTTTCCCTCTCTCTCTTTTTTTCCCTTCTCCCTGGTACTTTGCTCCAGGCCAGCAATAGCTCCGGGCCACGCCGGTGCCTCCCCATGATAAAGGACTTATACTGTGTGCGCAAAGAAAGCCGCAGCAGCTTCTCTCTCTCTCTCCCGAACCTAATCAACTCACTGGCTTGGCCCTTTAGCGACTGGTAACCAACCCCCGCCTCTGTCTCTCTCTTCCTCCATCCCTCTCTTTTCCTTTTCTTTTTTTCTTCCCTTCTCTGTATTTCTACGAGTTACTGCACATTTTGTTTAGGCGTTTGTTTATTTATTCATTTATTTATCATTAAGCCGCGTAACAAAATACTAAATCCCAGTTGCCTAATAATAATAATAATAACAATAATAATAATAAGGATAAAGTACAAAAAAAAAAGTAAAATAATAAACAGTATAAAGTTTTGGTCAAAACACAAGCAAGCAGGAACTGTACATACCACATACCAAAATAAAATGAGTAATATAATATAGCAGGACTATAGTTGTGTGAGCAAATCACCATAAAGGTCACTTTAAACTCACCTGAAGCTGTTATTTATTATGCAACCAACTATTTTTTTCAGGGAAATAACTTTCTGTAGTGGGGTTTGAAGGCAAGAGGATGTTTATTTGTTTGGTCCCCAAACTGTAATTTATTATGATATAGAACAAATGATACTGACCTCTTACCCTTATGTCAGTTCCCTTCGTCCATAAACGCCTACTCACTGTACAGTAGGCATTTATTTGTTGTAAAATGAGTATGGATGCTAAATATAACATATACCATTATACCATTCATATTATGGTGTGTGCTGGTTCTATGGGTATAGAAATGTATTGTTTTCATATGAAGTGGATCTGAGGACCACTGTCTGTTGTTGAGAAGAGATATACTACTATCCAAGTTTTCATTCATCATCATCTTCATCATAATCATCATTTCAGATTAAGAGTAAGAATGAATCAATTTATTGCTTTTTTTATTCTTGAATCCCCACATTATTACATGTTATTTCTTTTTTAACAGTGTAGGTGAGGAGTGACAGTGAGAGATTTGTTGTGTGTGTGTGTATGTGGTGGGGTGTGTGGGGATCTGTGACATGTGACAAAGGTCACTTTCAAGCCAACACTCCTGACATCACATGTGTGAAGCCATGGAGGTTGTAAAGACTATTCTCTCCATCATATAAAAACATGAGGAAATCAAAATGTGTACCTACTATGTCAAGGATTCTGTAATGGAAATGGAAGTTCATAAAAAGTCACGATTGATATGGACTGATTTTTTTCAGAGCTGCATTCCCGCTGTGTGTATTCAGCATCTTCCTACTTTTGGTCATGGTAGGGAATTAAGACAGTTCCATTGTTTAGTCTGCAGTTTTACAGATAACAAGGTGGAAAACTCAGCAGAACAGCATTTAGACTGTTGTTGAAAAGTGAAAGTCTTTCTTGAAACTGAAACTGATGGAACCCAACAGCAGCTTCAGGCAGACCGGCTGTCATTTTTAGGAAACCTATAATAAATCTGCAAAGTGAAAAAGATGAAGTCATTATAATAACATTCTGTTGGAAGATATACACAGCTATTTCTGTTGTCATGGTGGCATCGAGACTAGAATAGAATTTCTTCTATTCAAACATTGGCGTAACAGATATTTGTTATATTTCTTTATTCTGTTATTTTGAGCTATTGCAATTTTCAATCATGATTATGCTGAAATTGAAACAATGAGACAGAAAATATTACATTTCAATAGGTGAGCATTATTCATGTTGACCTTTGGGACCAAATAATTAATCCTATGAACATACACTTACTTCCTAACCCTAAATTATTAAATGTGATATCATGCACCTGTATTTCTCCACTAACTAAAACCTAAACTTTAACCCTGAAGCTGTAAATGCTGAGAAACCAGCATGACATTCACACGCCCCTCCCGTGACATCACATGGACAGGACACGGGCACAATGAAACTTTTTCTGCCGTTTCCAGTCCATTCAGTGACCGGCTGATAATAACACATTAGCTTTATGATAAACAGCCACATTATTAGTTTAAAGGAGAGACTTGTGTGGTTGAGAGAGTTAGAGAGCTTGGTCTGGCCTCTCAGAGCCTGTGAAGAAATGGTTTTGATCTTACCACAGGCTAAACATTGCCAACAGGACTTGACATTGCAGAACAATTTCCCAATTACCTTTTGACATGCATATTGACACAAATGCGCAAAACTGTAATTTTCTCTCTGAATTTGTTAGCTTGAGGGGCTCACTTTCATGCCAGTGGATTGTCAGATGTGCTGCACTCTCTCTTCCTCTCCTCCACTTAGTATCTCTCTCTCCCTCTCTCTCTCTCGTTTTCCAGCGTGCTTATATATGAGTGTCCAGGAGAAGGATTCCCTCTAACAGCTGGAAAATGGAAAAGACCAATTTTAAAAATGGAGGAGGAAAATAGCATTAGAGAGGAATAGTAGTACATTCACAAGAAATACATTCTCTGCCAGTGTTTAAATCTAATCTAAAAGTTTGCATCCAAGTCGTCTTGTGTATTTACTTTTTAAGTGGGATCATATATTTTTTTTGAAAACAAAGGGGCGTCTGTATTGTTCACTCCTGTTTTCTTTTGGACGCAAATGTAATTCGATTGTTTGCTTCCATAAACAAGTTTTATTCAATACCGCTGAAGACTTGTATGTCAGAAAACCTCCAACCTCTCAATAAACTTTGCAAAGCTCACAAACATGTTGTCTCCCCATTGTCAGTCTCACGGCTGCGGCCAAACTCAACATGCCAGTTGACACTGAAATGCCATAATCACTGGGATGTTTTCTTGCTTCTGAGATGTCGCGGCAGCAAAGAGGAGAGAACACGATGGCCATGTCATCATGAGCTTGTCATTGTGTTCAGCTTGATTGGCACATGCTAGGCCAGATTACAGTAGTTGGTGATGATGGAGGGTTACCCTGTGACTCCCAGCCGCCTGCTATCAGGAACCCCTGAAAACTGGGTCAGATTTGGGCTTGGCTCTGCCCCGAGCCCCTCTGGCCCAGTGTTGGTCCCAGCGCAAACGCTACGAGGAGGAGGAGGAGGAGGAGGATCAAGCCTTAGGCCTCGGATGAAGGCCAGAGTCAGTCAGTTATCTCAGCTGTCCTACACTACTCCAAAATCAGAATTACATATACACTGTTTGTGATGCAGAAAGACAGCATCTCCATGTTTAAAGAATAATCGACGACACCTTTGGTTTCATGTGGTGGTTGCTTTGTTTTCCTCAGTGCAGTCAGCAGCAATGTCACAGTGACATTCAGTGCAGATTGGGGCTTCCTATGTTTTCTCATGGTATTCATATGTATTTCAAACAAACTGCTGTTGATTTTTAATTAAACAAACCAATTAACTGTGTGTGACTTTGTCTGTGTGTGTATGTGTGTGAAAGACAGTGTTTGTGTGTGTTCTGTTATTAGGAGGCAGAAAGAATGACAAAAAAGCCAATTTGAACATCCCCTGCCCTTCACAATAAACCTCCTGATTGTGTTTCTATAACACTCTTCACACCATGTATGATGAACGTGGAGGAAAAAGAGGGACATAAACACACTGCAATAATTGACGACAACAGGGAATGTCAATTGAATTTGAACTGACAGTCGTTCAAAGTGCAAAAATATGATAACATGTTGAGTTCTCATGACCTGTCAAAATATTTATACAACACACATTCACCAGAAAAGAAAGAAATAAGCATAAAAAAAGGGTAAACAAATGGGTCAAATGCAGAATCTGGAACCTGGGAATTCATAGACAAGGTTCAATCATCACTAAAATATCATTCAAGAGGAAGAGAGAGAATAAAAAACAAATGCAATAGTCAGGTGCCATTTTGACACTTGGTCTATTGATTTATTCACGTCAGGTCATGCACTGAGTAACATGCAGGAAAACGTTGCACATCCCACCTTAAACCTAGCTTCCAGCATCACGATGCACCATGAATTAAATTAACTTTTTCTATTGTTAGTAAAGATGAAAAGGCATCAAATCGTCCTTTCATTCATTGTTCCCGCTTCTGACGGTTCCTATATTTGTGATGCATCTGCAGGGAAATTGGAGCCTGTGAAACTTGTAGCTAATGGCTGCTGGGAGTACAAACTAGCTTAGCTACATTTGCTATTTCAACATAACTGTTTGATGGAGAAACAGAGACTTTTGGGCCAAAACTGACCCTATTCATCGTTTGTGCAAGTAGCCAATGCAACCTGTAGTTAAACTGTGTTGTTAGGAAACTTCTAGCAGCTGTAGCAGCCTAATTATAAAGGGAGCAAAGGAGGAAGTTAGGGTTAAGTGGATTAGGGTTAGGGTTCAGGTGATATAGTCCACTGAGTGGGAATTTGGAGGAGTTATTTGGAGAGATGGATGTGTTGGCAAAATTCAAAGTCGGAGAATCTACTTTTGCTTTCCCATCTGACCCTTAACCACATGTTTATTAGTGTAACCATGGTGACAAACCAAAAGGAAACAGGCTTCTTATTTTAATCCATCCAAGTTGTTTTTGTGATTACACCAAACCATCGGTCCACACCATCTTTACCATGCATTTTTTTTTATTGTTACCATGACAACGCGGTCCAGTAGGCCTGTCGCTGGTAAGGGTTTTCAAGGGTAGGGACAAATGACCTACTGTGTACGGCCTATTTTGTTGGAGGCCTTGTTGAGGAAACCACATTAATGATTGCGGTGACAGTGGGTGGAGTTTGACATTAGAGTGACATTCGACCACAAGTCATTTAAAACAGCATGGCTCCACTGCTGTGGCTTAAAAGTTTAACATTTGGGAATAGTTATAGACTACTACAATTTGTAGCACTCTGCGTGCAGCAAAGTATATGTGATTTTTGTTCCGTGCAACAAAATGCATAGTTAACTCGCAGACGATACGCGACCTCTTAGATGCAACCTGCATGAATGAATTATTTTCTTAAACCTAGTCCTGGAGAAGTTGCAAAGCAGATGCAAATGAGAAAATGTAAATGTAGCCTATGTGAATTCACTATGGGCATCCTCTTTATCTCCTCCCGTGGCCTTGGTGCACACTTTCAAAGTGTGTAACCCAAATGAGCTCTGTCGTCTTTCAGTAGTCACCCAAATTAAAGCAGCCACAACTAAGGGCTGAACGCCAAAGCTTTGCAGTGGCAGCACAGCACCATGTTTAACACAAGTTCCATTAAAAAGAGCCCATTACTACTACTGAAGGAAACAATGCCCGGGGCTTCTCTAAAGTGTTGCGAAAACCTCATTGATAATTAAATGTTGGTTACCCCCGGTATGCATCGCTCCCGCACTTTGCTTACCAATCAAACCTGCGCCCACCACCACAGCCGTTCCCGCTCTCCTCTCAGTGTTTGTCAAGGAATCATACAGCACCCTCTAATAGGTGCCAATTAGAACCAATGGGGCTCTGAGGTTAATTATTCCTAACACATTATTTGATTGAGCATATTTAGAGCTGTACAGTGCTGGGAAGGGATGGTGACAGGGGTAGCGGTAGATAACGCCTCAGCCTTTGTAGATGTACACCCTCAGTAATGGGCAGACAGTGACAGACACATGCATGCTGACATGAGGGCTTGCACACACACATTTCTACATCTTGTTACCAGGCAGATGAGACTTTACTTTTCTTTGATTCTGTATGTTACTTAAGGATTTGTCTTTATAATGAAAAAAAGCATAATAAGCTCTCAAACTGCAATTATTTGAAGTCTATCATTTGATTTGATTAGGATCCTCACATCAAAGTATGCGCTTTGCATACTCGCTCTTAACAGCTAGAGTTGATCTCTAAAAAGCAGTGTGTGAGAATACAGGGAGCGTGATAAAGCAGGCAACTTGTTAATAATTTGTATTGTTGAATAATCTCACTCGCGCAAATAACAAATGCCCCAAATGTATTAGATTTCATTGCTGAGGCAAACAAACAAAAACAACAACCAGTGAAAAATCGTTATCCCTTTTTGCAGGTTCTTTCAAGTGCTACGTGGAGTGTATTGCCATCAATAATACAATAATATGTGAAGAGGGAGAAACAAATGTGGATTCAAGCAGCTCTCCTTGAACGGTAAACACTGGCAGGAGAAAGAAAGTAAAGAGAGAGCAAGACAAAAAAAAAATATAATATACACTGTGGTATGTATCTGATTTATGTTGGGCAAATAGATAACAATCATTATGCCCAAATAGCGCCTCTCCTCTGTCACACTGCAAAGAAGCAAAGGCATAAAAGTAAGTTGAGAATGAAGCTTTTGACAGGTTGCTAATGGATCGCTGTAGGCCCATCTGTTTCACTGCAAATAGAGAAATGGTGGGGTTTTGATTTGGGTGTTGAAACTGTTACCACTGTCACTGTAAACAATAATTGTCAAACATATTTACCCCGCAATCGCTTTAGCAGATGTTCTGCTTTTTGTTTCAAGCGGCTTTTTTGTGTGTTGTATCTCCCCTCTGCAGACACACCACATGCCCCTCCACCACCACCACCACCACCACCACCTCCACCACCACCCTCCACTCTTGCACCCCCAACTAGAATATTGAGCAGGTATTTGCAAAAGGTGCTCCAGGGCACGGAGTTGCGAGGGATTGGGTGGGGTGGGGCGGCGGCGGTGGTGGTGGTGGTGGAGAGGGGAGGAGCAGTGAGAGGGGAGGGCGGTGGGAGAAGGGAAAAGAGAGACAGGGAGAGAAGGAGGGAGGAAGAGATTATCTGGGCTCTTCATCAGTGGTTCAGCCCCACACCCTCCTCCTGCTCCTGCCCATCGTGGAAGCCTGAGGGCCTGGGGAGGCGGCCCCGTGCCTCGCAGCCATGCAACCTCTTTATCACTCTAATCTGCTAATTGTAGGCACTCAATTGGCACATGGTGGCTTTTTATTAGAGCCTCCCAACATTAACTAGACAGAGAATGTAGAAAAGCTGGTGTGGCCCTTGTGTTTTTTTTGTGTGTTTTACTCCTTCTGTCTACCATTTAAGACAGAAGTGTTAATACTCCATGCTTAGCATTCTTCATTGAGCAGGACTCATGGTGTACTCAAACTCTTCTCCTCAAAGCCCTTCAAAAAAATCTGATTCATAATTAATAAAAATTAACATTTAAATGAAAATGAAAAACAGCAGTAGAATAACAACCTATTAGACGTACTTGATGTTTCTCGTTCATGAGCTACATCATAGTATTTAAAACAAAAACAATTATTCCTATCTGAAATTAGAGGCCAGATGCATCACTTTCTCCACCCCTTGAAGTTCCCCACCACCCCACCCCACAACGGGGCCCTATACTCTTTAAAGCGAGAATGAATGAATGCAGAGATGACCCCTTTTTACTTCAGGCAAGTGATCAACAGATCTGATCTCAGGTGTTCAGCTCTCCTCCCTCTGCTCCTCCTGCCGTCTTTGTGCAGCTTGTTAGAGAGAGCTGAGGAGACTCTGAGGGACGAGTGGTGGAAGGCCAGAGGTCTCCCTCCTGTCTCGTCCAGGCTTGTCTGTAGCGACTGCTGCTCTTTTGCTCTTTTTTTTTTTTGTTACAACCCCTCCCTACAATTTCTCTGCCCCCTCCTTTGTTTGTGGTGTATCAGTGAGACGCCTAAGATGTCCACAGTTGTATTTTTAAAAAAAATAAAAGGGGTTGAGGGGATTTACTCAGTCTGTCCAGGTGATATATCCACAGAAGTGAATGCTGCTCTTCCAACACATTCACACACCCTCAGTGGCTCCTTTGGTCCAAACAGCTTGTGTTTGTTGTCAAAAGGCTGATTAGGAAAAAGCCCCCTCTCAGCCGGCTCCCACAGACCCTCGCAGACGGTCAGTAGCAGCTGACTTCAGATAAATTAGCGTTTGTTACTGTGCAGCACATTAATCTCAATATCAGCATTCCACCAAAAAGAGTTTGTTAAACGGCTGTGACTAATTAAAAGTATAGTCAAATTGTGCACCACGAGAGGAGCTTTTTAATTCAAATTCAAATTTCTAAGATGCTTTTAATGTAGATTACGCGAACAGAAGTTGAAATTGAGAAGGAGGGGGTTGTGTATGTTTGTAGAAGTTGGGTTTTCCAATTGATGCCTTTAAAATGTTGGTGGAGGAGGAGGGGAGTCGGGGTTGAGGGTGGTGGGTGGCGGGTGGAGGGCGTATGTTTTTCAACAAAGTTTCTTTTTCTTTTCTTTTTTTTTTCTTTTTTTACCTCATGAATCCCACAGAGAAATGCAACCTGGTGACAGAACAATGGAGTGAGCGATTTATGGCCGGCTATTAACAGCTCCGGCTTTCAGGCCCCCGTCCTGCAAACAGGTGTTTTACGAGTCCGCCCCCACACTGACACAAGTCCTGCTGTTTATTTCCACCATATCGTTCACAGTTTCCATTTCTATTCCCGAGCAAGGGTTAAACAAATTAAAACAGCTCGGTGGATGACAGCTCCAAATCACATGGTCTAGACTTTCTTTTATATTTACCCGACAAAGTTAAAAAAAAAAAAAAAAAAAAGGTCCTGAGAAGAAACACTGGCCTCCTTTGCAGCTAAATTATGAATATTTGCCTTGTTATGACTAAGCCTCTTTTTATTGGTTCCTCACCACGGTGGCAGAGGAATTAGTGGAGCAAGAACATTGAAAACTTCCATGGAAATCATAAAAGGCATGATACTGCTGAAATTGCAAGAGTGCAAATTGATTTAAGTCTAAACATGTCAGGCTCACAATCATCATCACAGCAGTTACGCCACCAACAAAGCCACCCAATGTTCTCCGCTGCTTCTCTCTCGTGTTATTATTCATGACAGATTTACCAATTCACTAGTGGCAAGAAACAAGACAATAAAAGGAGTCCTGATAATAAATTGGATTTGGACAGACAGGAGATTCATTTTAGCCTCTGGTTCAGAGCTGCCTTCGTCTGTCTGTGGAGGGAAGGTTTTAGTCGCAGAACTTTTAGGAGGAGGAGAATGTGACTGAGCCTGTTTGCCGTTTGCACTTGTACAGTATGTATGAGCCTAGATGAGCTATGTGTGCATGTAATTGTCTTTAAATCTGAGTTTTAGGGCTGTCGTTTAGCTCATGCAGTTCATCAGTTCAGGCGACCCTTTTATTTGCTGCATGTCATTCCCCCCTCTCTCTGCCTCCCATTTCCTGTCTGTCTCAACTATACTATCGATTAAAGGCAACAAGCCCCAAAAATATGAATAAAAATAAATCTGTTTTTTAATTTTCTCTTTGCATGCTTTTGTGAATTTGCAGAACTATTTGTGTGTTTGTGCGAGGAAGTTTTATTTCGAGCTTTTCGCAGCCGTTAAGGTTTTTATCTTGATTCTGTGGCCTAGTCACAAGGACTTCATGTGGTAGACAACACTGGGTATGATACAGACATAAATACGCCATGAATCTTTCGATTTTGGGGTTAATGTTGCCACAGAGTGCAGCTGCAGAAACGTTCCAGCCCCTGAAACCCTCCTTAATCACATCTGCTTACACTCTGCATGGAGGACTGGCTTCAAGATTCAAGGTATAGCTGTGTTTTAGGCACTTTAGTTGTGCTCAAGTGACTTTTGGCTCACAAGCGTTTTTTTCAGTCAGATGATAATGAGGAGAACAAGTGTAAAAAAAGAAGCAGTTTACAGTCAATATACAAGAGACATTTCTGCCTTCTCCTCCTGGTCATATAGTTGGAGACAGAAGGTTTTATTAAAGGTATCAATTTTGCAGAGATGGAGGAGAAATCTGTGGGAAAAGGAGGGAGAGGATGTGAAGCGTTTCCTGAATGGATACATTTTCAGGTCAGGGCAGAAGACAGGGAGTAACTCTGCCATCCTCCGTGGAGTGAAACTAATCTAATTCACTTTGAGGAATGTAAGTGGGCCAATGCATACAAGGTGTGAGGAGATGGCCTGTAAACAAAACTCTTGAAAGTTTTAATTAGAAACTGACACACATACAATGTACCTTTTGAAGAGCTAAATATAACCCAAAACTGCTACCTTAGCAGCTTCAGCTAATTGCTGAGGTTTTAGTGTTGAGTCTACGCGGGTCTCAGGACAGGTCTTACCATGACAACAGATCCATACTTGTTGTATTCTAAGGGCCATGTGGCTTCTGTGTGACTCCTATCGAAGAAAAAACTGAGTATGAGCTGTGTCGTAGCAGTGGAGGCACATGGGAAAATTGCTCTTATGTGTTTTTTGCATTAATTCGTCTTAGATGAAAAAAGGCATTGTTGCATTATAGAAGGTACAACAGGCACTTAAACCATGTCTATATGTATATTTGACAGGCTTAAACTAATTGTGTGTGCAGTGAAGCATTGGCTGTTTCCTCTTGTGTTGACGTCTTTGTCATTGGCGGTCAAACTTGGGCTAGACAAGCCACGCCACACAGCGCACTCCAATTAAATAGCTTTTATTGGGTGACTTTTCGACAGGCTGAATGGGGATACATTTTTATTTGTAGTGTTTGGGGAGAGCCCGAGGTGTGGAAGGCCAACATAAGTGGAAAGGCTTTGCAACTTAAAGGAGCCCTTACCTTCCGGCACTGTTTTATTACAACTACTGTTTACATCTCCCAATACATCCTAAGTATTTCCATTATTAAGTTTGGACAAATCATTTGCCTGGGGTTCAAGGTAGTATGCCATTGAAACATGATCCTACTGTTGATCTTATTACTGCCAAACCAAACAAGCAGAAATCAATTTCAGCAGGAAAGGTAAAGGAAGAGGAAGGAAGAAAAAAAAAGGAAATTAGATCAAAACGATCGGGGGTGGTGGTGGTGGTTGCAGCTGTGGATGCAGGGGGAGAGGTGGGGCTGGGGGAGGTATATACAGTACAGTATGCCACTGTGAGTGTTTGTTCGCTGCCCAAACAAGTCGACAAGTAGTGAGCAGCAATTCTTGAGGCATTAAAATATGGTACCTCTCGACAGAGCTGCACACCCCCACCTCCAGCCCTGGAGGTGAAATCAGACACCTTGGATAACAGTTTTTTTTTCCTTCATATTCTTTGCATACTGTTCTTGGTTTTAGAGACCCACTCTGCACTGTGAGAAAGTATGTTCCAGCTGCCTTGGTACTAACGATGCCTCAAGTCTGACAGCTTCAACATTTTTATACTCTGTTGTTTCATTTCATAGAACAACTTAATAGAGTGTTAATGAAAATACAGATGCTATTGCTCTAGACTATAGGCTACATCCTGTATTTATTATTTACTACCGGGAAGGACTTCCATACACATGTTATGAGTTAATTAAACCTTAAATTGAAGTCCAATAAACAAACGCTGCAGATTAAGCTATCAGCGTTGAGTCCAGCTTTTATATTGGAGCTTAAAATCTTCTTTTTGCTGTCTTCATTAAAAAACAAAACAAAATTGTGAGGCAGCGCTGTGTCCCGCTGGACGCTCGCACATTAGTGTGCAGTGGTCCAACCCTGGAGAACTAGCACCCCTGGAGAAGAATGAGTGAGAAAAGGATGTGATAAATTAGCCCTGGGAGGAAATGCAAAGCAGAGGTTCTGGCAGCGGGCCACTTGGAGCCCCTATAAAACAGCAACATGCATGGTCTCTCTGCAATACTCCTCTCATTTGGGTGGCACTGGAGAGGAGAGCAGAGCAGAGCGGGATGATGTGTTAACACTGTTAATACCAGATGAGTGATGTCATGGAAAAGTTAGCCGTGTTTTGTAGCTTCTACTACCAACAACGCTTGCACCGTCCTCATATCCTCCACCGCTTGGTTTGTCCTTGCAGGGGACAACACGCTCGACACAGTTTACAAATAAAGTTGTTGCAATGTATAATTATGTGCAGATAAATTTGCATTTAAGAAAGATCAATATCTGTGGTGTGTGTGTGCAGATTCTGGCTGTGGATCTTGTGAATATGACCTGCCAATGATGGACATGAACAGACAGGCCTATGTGAGAATTCCTTTGCAAACTTAATTCTCAGGTTATTATGCAAAATATTACCAAACAAAGTAGGCCATTTGCATTCTGCTTTCACGTGGTTAAACTCAGGGTGCGGAGCCTGCTTCTAACATATGGCATATTCCTTAAAGATCATACATATTTCAAATATGTTAATATGGCGTGGATTAGATGCAATGCGAGGTTACAAAACACACGTTAGAAAGCCATGAATTAATCTCATGAAAAATGCAGACCTGTCTAATTATTCTTTGGGACGATCATCAATTGCAAAACAGCTTCTCGCATTCACAAAGACGAAGCGGATAATTGAGGGGAAATGCTTACTCCCCTCCCGCATTTGCATTTGTGTGCTAAGCGCCGTGGCGTTTCCAGCACTGGTCAGTCATGCAGGTTCATCGAAACCAACCAGACTTCCCGGGGACTTTCGCCCTCTTACATCATGTAGCAGAGACAGTAATGAGTGAAGAAGCTCTTTCTCTCTGTATGCTAATCCTTGAGAATGTGCAAGGGGCCCTTAATGTTACACACAGTTGATTTTCCAGCTTTGCTGCTTTAAATAGCTTTGTGAATGGGGCAAGGATCACTTGCATGCTCCTCGACACATTTGTGCGCACACACACAAAGTTAGGAGAGAGCATGAGCAGTCGCTGTGTTTTTTTTTTTTTCTTCCTGATTTGCATTTTGTATCAGCTGGAAATGTTCAGGGACAAGAGAGCACGCAAGAAAAAACAGGTGACAGAGCAATGATTGATAGATTCACACACCAAAAAACAAGCTACACTGCAGCACCGCACTAATAACTCTAATGCTATTCCAAAGATGAACCTCAAACAATCCGACTGATGTTGAAATGAATTGTGTCAATCAAATGCCTGTAGTGAATATTGAAGCTCTATGGCTGTGGCAACGCTAATTGCCTGTTATCTTTGCAGAAAGCTCTGGTCTGGCTTTGATTACATTCTGTTCTATGCACTCTACTGTGGTATTGTCAAGGTAATCAACCTGTCTGTTTGAATCTGTCACTCACAGCAGTCAGTAAAGATAATGGCATGCCAAGATGCGCTCCAGAAGAAACACAACAACAACAACGGAGTAAAAAAAAAACTTTGTGTTCACACCAAACAAAAATCATAAAGCAGGAAAAGAACCTTTAATTTTTTGACAACGCTCACGTTTCCGGCGTGTAGGCCTAATGCTGTTTATTACACCAACAGCTAAATAAAACATAGCGCTGACTTGTCAAGCTAATGTATCTTTCTACACTCAAGTCAAAACATATTTATCTTAAAACTTTAAAGAACAGCTGCATTTCATCAAACAGGAGCTTGGCCTTAAAAGCTACGCTCTCACCACTCCTTTACCACTCACGAATCTAAGAGTAGACAGCATTTCTTTGATGCCAGACAACCCAAATGACAAACATAATACTGTCTGCAAAGTGTGAATATTTGTATCTTTTTTCCCTTCCTCTTCTCTCTTTTTTTTATGCCTGCCCTGCTGTCTGCCTGTGTTGTTTTGAAGCGGTGAATAGATTTAAAAGATGCAGGATGACAAGACAAAGAGCTGGGGAATAGCCCCCGGGCGCTTGTGCTTTAAGTCATGCCATTTCCTTGCATGGCAGGCAGCCCTAAATAAGTTACTTATAAGCATTTATTGATGCACAAGTATGGCATCTGTTCCTAGGCTGCGGTTCTGGATGTAATTAGCTCAGAACCTTACGCACTTCAATCAAGCGACACATTTAGTGATACGCCCCCCCACACGCTCCCCCACCCACCCACCCACCCACCCTTCAATGTTTCTTCCTCATTCTCCTCTTTCAATCTCTCGCGCTTGGGTGTTTTACTCATTCACACTGCGTGGAATCCTCCATGCACAGTAATTACTCCACGATAACCTCCATCATCATTATCATTATCCTCTCCAGCATTCATCCGGCATAGTGGGGATTGCTTTAACTGTAAAAAGCCGGTGAAGTGCCGCTCTGGTGTGGAGGACGGTGATTTGATGACATCACCACAGATAAAGGGCCACTAAACAACCCGATAGGCGCGCGGAATGAGTCGTGGGTTAAGGCGTGAGCTATTTCGCCGAGCCAGATCTGAAACAACCCCTGAAATTCTTTTACTAAGGTTTGTTTCACTGTGTTTCGCGGATCGCTTTGTTGCCTTGTGTGCACACATTCAGATGCGCCATGGTGTGTGTTTGTGTGTGTGTGCATGTACTTAGGCACGGCGCAAAGAGGAATTAAATTTGATTAATTTCAGACGGATTCTGAATGTATAAACTACTCATTTTGTTACATAAAACAGAAGAGAAGGTTTAAACCTAGCCCTGGGGTAGAGCCTTTGTGTTGAGTCTTCTTTGATATTAGTGAGGGCTTTTTATTGAGCGCTTGACATGATAGATAAACCATACAGTGGATTGAATGGCCTTCCTTTGCAGCACCCAGTAAATGCCATTTGCCATTAACAATTCTGCAGTGGGGTACATAAACCATTAATATAACCTTTATGACCAGGCGCGGTCTAACTGAGCATGTCTCCTATGCAGCTCCTCTTCTGATGGACGCCTGAGCCGCGGCCTCCTCGCAATACCACTAAAGGAAGAATTTAATTGCACCAAACAGATGAGATCACAGACATTAGCTTTTTAGAGTCTGTCGTAAAATGGAGACAGGATGAGACAGGACTGGTGCACCTATCTTTTGCAAACTCAGCCAATACGACCTGTATTTCGATGTGGAAGAAAGAAGAAAAGATGCAGCGTGTTGTTTCTCAATGGTCTGACAAAACAACAAAAAACCAGCAACAAGGATGATATCTATGACCTCCTGTTAAGGCTCAAGTCAGGGGACGAGATGACTACCTCTTCCAGCCCACTGGTGTGGAGAGGACGTGGGGTGACAGGCGATCAGTCACAAGATGAGTGGGCCCAGTAGTGAGACCTGTGGGGTGCCACAGACCTTCAGCCACTCCAGCAGGGCTTGACCATTGATCATCATTGGGGGCCAATCGAGGGAGGGATGTGACTAAAGCAGGCATGCATGTAACAATGGTTCATAGTTTGGTGGACGTGCTTAAGCAGCTGGGTGTCAGTGCCTTTAATAGAAGTGGTAGACTCCCTCTATATGGTCGACAAAGCATTGTCTGTTTCCCCCCTTGGACAGAAAAGGTGGTTTTCTGCAAGGGGCCGGACCCACTATCATGTGGTGTCTTTTCTCCCCCTGCAGCCAGCAGTCTCCATCAGTTGAATAGACTTTGTGGCTGACATGGTCTGTATGTTTGTGTGTGGATGGACGGGGGAGGCTGCCGAGGAAGAAAGCGGCCCATTGAGTCACATAGCAAGGGGGGAACACACACAGCATATCACAAGGGAGCATCTGGTAGAAGGAATGTGTACATGATGTCAAATGATAGTCCAAAGATAGGCCACCCTTCATAAAAACTGGAGAGGGTGATGAAGGGCAGCCCTGACAAGAAGAGTCAAGAGATGGAGAATCTTGTTTGCGTTGCCTTGTCCGAGAGTTTTCTTAATGGGGTTTGTTGGTAACATGGCGCATGTATGGGGAGGTCTTTCCATCACATGAGTAGGAATGTCTTCATGACCAAGTAAACTCTTCTGAAATCGTGTGGTTCGCTGGAAGAAAAGACAAATACAGTAGAAATTTCATCTGTTTGAAAAGATAAAAAAAAAGAAAGAAGAAAAGGGTTTTGAAGGACACGTGCGCGGATCCACCTTGACACGTCGTCTGAATGCACACTTACTGTCAGTGAAAGCAAAGGCATGTTCAGACACATGGGAACTATTAAGAATCCTGCAAACACCTGCTATAAGGCTGTGCAGTCTGAGTACAACTATCAAATCACCACCTGTCGGGGACTGGGGAAGACAAGCCTTAGTTCATGAACATCTTGACGTCTACTGAGAAGTATGGACAGGCGTGAGGCAAGATGATGTTCTTGGACATTCAAGCCCCTGAGTCATGAAAAACCTGTTCCCAATTGAGCATCTCTCCATTATTATTACATTATAGTGAGATATGTCTGGTATAACTATCCATACTACCCTCTTCTTTTTACTTCTTCAAGTCTAAAAGCTCTAAAACAATACTTTTAGTCAACTTTAGATGATTTCCGAACTCATTATTTAATTCAGTGACAGTTTTCAGTGTAAATCCAGGAAGTAGTCTTCCCCATATGTTACAAGGCTATAAAGATGGTTTAGGAGCCTGTAGCTCATATTGTACATCACCACAGTTTTTCCAACCATAACCACAACCTCTCCTCCTGCCCTCAAAGTTTAGATTTACAAACCTTTACTATAGTTTTTTTTAATACCAGACCTACACCATATGATCTGCACAAACTGTAGAAAGTGAGATTCTTGAAAATACTGAAATCACACAAAACAACACTGTAACTCAGTGTAATCATTTGCAATTTAGGAAAACTAAATTGGTAATTGTAGGTTATGAATGAGATCTATTGTCCCTGCCATAATAGAGATACTCAGTGTCGCTTCATTCACTTCATTGTGTTTATAGTTAATACAGATACTTAATGAAAGCAATTGTTGACATTTTGAAATGAATATTCTTTATCATAAAACATATCATCAGAGTTTTACAGATGCCTGTGTCCTACTTTGTGTAATGAATAACTAGCTCCAGCCACCGAGCCACAGAGCTTCATACAGCCCAAGTGGAAGTGGGAAATAGAGGATCAAGTGGCCATTTATCATGCACTTGTCAGATCTTGACCTCCTTACCATTAGCAGACACATGTGGCCCAGCATTCATAAGCTCTCTGTGTCTCAGTGCCCGGCACCAGCAGTCGGTTTGTGTAGACATTTACATCCAAACACACGAGGTTTGTGAGTCAGTGGGGATAAGGCCTGGTTAGTCACAGGGGAACCCTCACCTCGACTCTGAAACCCCCTCGCTGGTTGACCTGCCCACCTCCCTCCTCTAGTTTATCTTTTAACCTCTCTCTCTCTCTCACTCTTTCTCTCTCTCTCTGTCCCTTGGGGTTCGGTGGACCGGGATCTTCCCAAGGGGCTCCTCCTTTCAGCCACCTGACTATTACCTGTGGAGTGAGCTGTCACAGTTAGCTACCTGCACAGGGGAGATACAGGACACACACGCACACACATTCACGCACTTTCATACACACAGTGGTGGTGACACCCTCGGGGAGCTTTGCGGAGGGGGAGTGTGGTGGACTACCAGGGGACCCAGCAGCTCTAGGGAAAGAGAGCATGCCATCAGTCAAGAGCTGGCCATGTGCTGGCTGTGACATGAGCGAGATAGCTGTATGGGTAGCAAACAAACTCTGTCTTAAGGTGGGAAATGGAAGAATACTTTGCCAGTAATGAGCAATGAGTAGAGCGGCCACAAAGGCAACAGTAGCCATGGGGCAAAGGAGAGTTTTCAGGAGCAATTTAGAAAAAAGAAAAGAAAAAAAAAACAACAAATCTCAGCCAATAATTTCTAAAGGAACTGCTGTAATTCTGATGTGAGGAGCTGAATAATATCTGTAATATGTTCAAGTAAGCAGTAATTAGCTGATGAAAACAATCAAAGTGTTTTAAAAAAATGACTTAATGACCTTTTCACTCAATTTGCAGCAATATAATACATAGAAATTCAACATTAGGAGAATTGTAAATAAAGATTACTTATTTTTTAAGGCCATAATATAGGACAATACTGATAACAAGGATGTTGTTAGTGCAGCTTGCTCCTGAAACTCCCATCCTGTCCATCTGTGTCAATGCCCTACACCTCAAGGGATTTGTTTTCCTATGTTAAATCTAGGAAACTGTTTGTATCCACCTTAGTTTTATCAACCCTTCTCCACCTTCCCTGGTTAAAAACCAGTGGCGTTCCTGCAGCTCCTTACTCCCTCAGCCCCCTAACCCTTCAAAGATGTGACAGAGGACACCTGAGGGCTGGAAGGTCAAAAGAAAGCACAAGTGAATCATTAGCTTGGTTTGGCCAGGTCTAACTCATTAGCTGCGTCAGTGATGGGCCCTCCAGACAGAATCTCCTTTAGTTCTAATCCATCAGAAATTCACCATGCAGCTAGGTTTTCAAATGATAATTGAATTTTATGGCTCGCTATAATCTCACTAGGCAGTTTTGGTCATAGTCCTGGCTGTGGAGAGGTGGCAGTTGAGGCCTTTTGTCCCAGTTTGTTAAGCCCCCAATGCACCGGCTTTTGCTACCCAGGGACGTCAGACGTCCTAGGGACACTGTAACTTTATTAAGAACAATGCAAACCCTATGTAGTGCCCAGGAAAGGGCAGGAGGGAAGTAAGGTGGACAAAGCAGGCCATTGTGGGTAGGGCTGGAGGACTGGTGTGGAGAACCACATGCTCCTTTCCCACACTTATCAGTTAGGGGCCAGCATCTGAAAATAACAGCTGATTGCTCATAAAAGCAAGAGACACCAAGAATTAACAGTTTGGATAAAGAGAGCGCACCACTGTTCTGTGTGTTTCAGTCCTATTATTACTTATATATTTTGTATTTACGTTAATCTGAATGGAAGTAGGTCAATGTTTGCTTGATACATGTGTTTTCAGAGACTCGACACAGATTAATGAGAGTTAGTGTCACTGATTTTACGAAATTCCACTTTTGTTCTCTTTCTTCCTTCAAAACTAAAGGAGTGAAAAGATGAACCCAGAGCAGAACCAGATACAACTATTATTGCGGCCAACGTGTGGCCACATGCTTCTTGTTTTGGGGTTGTTGTTTTTTTTTGGTTTCACTGTCTTTTCTTTGAAATTCAGATTTTTAAAGGGGGTGAAACTGGAGGAAAAGATGCAGTGACTGACTGGTTGGTCAGGACACCAGCACATGTTCAACTCAGTTTACACGTGACAGATTAGAGATATGGTCTTAAAATATCTGTGGGACTCGATTAGATCTTTCTGAAGTTTAATGATGGTTTTTATATTTAATCACACACCAACCAAATCCAAACCAGTGAATTTACATCAGTACATAATAGGCTACTATAATAAATATGTCACTTTCCGCATCAGTCAGACAGACAGGAGGCTGTTAAAAGGTAAATTGATCACTGTGCATTCATTCCCTGCATATTTTGGCATTAGCAAGGTCATTAAATAGCATTTTAGCATGGTCTGATGATTGGTTTATTATTATTTTTTTTTACAGCCGCTTTTGCACAGAAAGAACATGTTGTTGCAAGTGAACAGTGTTTACTCCCTGAGCTGAAAGGTTGTGCCCTGGCTCAAAGCGCTGACCAGTGGGGTCTCTAGACAGTGGAGGAGAGAGAGATGCAGAAAACAATCTTCTGCTTGTTTCTGCTTTACCTCTTTTGACATGACCTGACCCCTCCATCGATCTCTGCTCCGCACAATGGGCTTCCTCCTGAAGAGCAGAGCAACTGTGTGCATGTGTGTGGGTAACTGTGTGTGTGTCCTCTTTCCTGACCACAATTTGTTCCCACCAATATGCCCAAAAGTCTCCTTATGATATACTTTTTTATGCTTTACTGTAAACTGTACAGGCACACTGTATATTTCCTGATTCCAAATATAGCAACAACATCAGATTTTCTCAACTTCAGTCGTCAGACGGATCCTGAGGTTTTTGTGTTTCCACTGATTTTCAGGAACATTTACTCATTTACCAGCAGAGAGCAGGTTTGTGTTTATGGTTGTTATCATCAATGACAAAAAACAAGTTGGATAATCGTACTCCATGCACATGCACTGCCCACTCGTTTTCTTTCTGACACTGTTAAGTAAATATTTTTAGTGAAGGTTAAAACCGTACACTGAGTAAAAAAAAAAAAATCAGAGGAAGAAAATAAAATAAAAATCAGGAGCGCCAGAGCAGTGAGAGAGGGATGGAGAGGAGCTGTTTGGACTTAGAAAGTGACTTGAGATAAAAATAACTAGTCACACGACACAGAACAGATCTGGGCGCTGCTTCTCTTGCCCCAGGGCTCGGCCTGCCCAGCCACCACAGAGAGAGGGAGAGAGAGAGAGAGAGAGAGAGAGAGAGAGTATGGATGGCAAAAAAAAATTTGAGAGAGGGACTGGGGGGAAGAATGGAGGGACTGGTTGAATGAACAGGAGAGAGGGTGGCTGTGAGGGGTGAAATCTGTAAAGCTTAGAGCTTAGCTTACAGAAAGAGGTGAAAACAAATTGGGAAAATGTGCAGGAGTGATAGAGGGAGGAGGGGGAGGAGGGATGAAAAGAAGAGAGAAAGAAAGAAAGAAAGAAAGAAAGAAAGAAAGAAAGAAAGAAAGAAAGAAAGAAAGAAAGAAAGAAAGAAAGAAAGAAAGAAAGAAAGAAAGAAAGAAAGAAAGAAAGAAAGAAAGAAAGAACAAGTCCGCATAAGAATAATACAGCAAATAATATGATGATGTTGGGTGTATCTGTGACTTGGCAGGTTTGTCAGAACTGCTCCGATTCACAGGAGGTGAGTGATATTTGCTTTTTGATACTAAGCTTCCAAACGTTACACTTTGAATATCTCCTTCCAGAAACAATATTGATGTTACACAGGATACGACCAAAAAATTTTAAGATTCGTTAGAGACGTTTATTCTAATACAACTGCCGTTGTCAACGAGGAGCTCCAAACCAAGCCAGATAAAACAGAAACTACACGGATGGCTTGATATCACCAAGAATAAGTAAAAAAAAGAAAAGAAAAAAAAGAAGCTAATGAAGTCACTTTTTGAATAAGAGAGAGAGAAAAAAACTTGTCCAAATAAACCTTGTGACTTATTCAACATGTCCCACAACATTGCTGCTGGCAGTTGTCTTTGGGAAAATGTTCAGATGTATTATAAATCATGGAAATCCTGTGTCATCAACTCCCAGGACGTCCCACGCAGCTAACCTGAAGAAATCCAGAGACCCCGCCATCACTGAAAGGCGAGGGGGGGCCAAATGGCCACCGAGCAGCTCGAGCACAACAAATTAAGCCCCACCTCTGCAACATCATAAAAACTTTTATTTTTCACTCGGTTAATGCGCAACTGACTGACAACAGCGTGTTTCCATCCTGCCACCATATGCCCTGCATGCTGCTTAACAACCTCGTCAGTGGAGTCTGCAAAGGACCATAAAAAATAGGCGACCACGGATAATGCCTGATGGCCATTCTTGACATCAGGAGGGGGGTCCCCTCCTCCTGAAGCAGGGCTAATTAACTGACAGGCTTATCTAATGATACCCCTATCTCTCTCTTTCTCTCTATCTCTCTCTCAGCCTATAGGCTCCCCTCAGACACGTCTCCCCGCACGCTGACATTGTTTTCTATTATTATTCAGACACTGATGCCTCAGTAAGTAGTAAAAAGCCTGTTGACCATTCAGTGGCCAGTGGAGAAAAAGAGCCGGGGCTGCGGATAATTAAAAGTTCCCCAGGTCTTGGGCCCTCAGGGGTTAGAAGCTGGGGGTTTGAGGGGCTGAAACAGGGGCCCTTGGTGGTAGTGATGCACAAGCTGCTCTTTTTTGGGGGGTGGTCTAACACCAGCACAACAGATTAGAGAATCAGTCTGATTTCATGAAGTTCAATCAAAATGTGTCACAATTTTGCCCCAAGCCTGACATTTTAAAGATGCACTTTTTATGACCTCTATACCTTAACTGAATAAATGCCCAATTATTTATACATTAATCACATTATAAGTAGTTTGTTGGTACCAGCCAGTGTTGGGCTGGTATTGTTTCCAACTTGTAAGTCTGTGTGAGGCTCAAAGGTGGGTGTTGTCTGACCAAAGTCGACCGTATAGTTCTGATTACTGAAGTAATAGGCTAATGAGTGCAGATGTAATAATGTAGTAATAACAACTCGGTACTCATACTGTTGTGACACCTACTGAGTGCTCATGTCATAATGTATCACAAGCTACTAAGCATTTGTGTAATAATGTTGTAATAACAACTGTGTAGCATGATAATAGAAAGGTAACAGCAGCAACACTCATAACAATTTGTTCAAAAAAGTAAAAAAGAGACATTTTACAGCTGGCATGAGCATCGTCTAATGCTCTGGCTGTGCACACAAAAAAAACAGCCTGCAGAGACTCCAATGAAAAAACAAAGGAAAGCACAGATCTCTGTGATTATCAGTCTGAACCTGAAACACTCACAGGCTGTGAGCTAATGTGCATATCAATAATCTTGTTCACTGTTATGTTGCTAATCTGTCTGTGGCTTTAAAATGACAATTAACAAATATTGTAGTTCTGGCGATGAGTTTTGGTTTCTTTTACACAAAGTGAGCACAGTTTTATATTCACATATTTACACTAGGAACAAAATGTGTCATCATTGTTATTTTTGAACCCAGTCATCAAACCACAACTTCTCCTACCTGCTCCAACACCCAGCACACTGAAGTCACGGGACTGCAGCCACAGAGCCCCTCTTCGATCGATCAACTGATTAACCCTCATTACTGATTGGCTGTGAGCTGATTGCATCCCATTGTCAAGAAATCACCTCTAGCCCCAAGGCGTGTGGGTGGGTGTGCGCGCGTGTGTCTTTGTGTTTGTGTGTTTGTATTTGTGTGAGTATATATGATGGGGGCTGTCACAGCTCACTCGATTACTGAGAGGTGAGGAAGGGGAATAGAGGGGGGAGGGTTTGACCATCATGCACACGTACACACAGAAATGCACACACTATCCAGGGTCAAAGAGGTGAAAACGCAGGGCCAGAAATCATATTGCCACTCTACTACCCTTCCTCCCTCCCTCCCTTTTTCTTCCCGCCCTCCTTCCCCTCCTCCTTTTTTTGGTGGCAGATTTAAGCTGGGTCAAGCAGAAACGCTAGCCCAGTTTCCGCTGCTATGGCCGATAAGGCATTGTACCTTGGCTCAGTAAACAATGGGATGCCATCTGTCCATTAGTGAGAGCACAGCTTGAGGAGAGAGTGAGAGAGAGAGAGAGAGGGAGAAGGAGAGAGGGAGAGAGGGAGAGAGAGAGAGGACCCATTAGTGGGTCCAATGTGAGGGCAATTTGAAACAAATGAATGGGCGAGAAAGAGATGCATTCACCTCAGCGACGGGTCAGGCAAGTTGCTGTAACATTTGGACGACGTAGGAGGGGAGCACTGCCACCGTATGCTCATTTTGATGAAAACAAAGTCAGGGCCTCCCCATGAAAACAACTTTGGGATCAAGATCTGCCGCAAAAATGAAACCTGACATTTCCATATAACTTTGTTAAAGCCCATTCATAAACAAACAGCTCATGACATCGCATCTCTATTGGCCTCGGGCTACTTCAGCTAAAGGGGTGAACACAGAGATGGCCTGGGGGCGATGCGTGTCTACCTCCAGCGTTGACCTCAAAAAGACCTTAGAGAAGCCCTGAGGGTCAATTATATCTGTATCTATGTATCTAAATGATTTAAGCCAAGGGATCTCTCATCATGATAACACCAGCCAGCCTTTCAGTATTTTATTCCCCAGCTATTTAAAAGGTTTCCCTCCATTATAAAACAAAGGAGTTTAGACCAGTCTTCTTCTCCCTGTGTCTGCCACCCTCCTCTTTTCTACCCACAGCCTCTTTTTCCCCCTCCTCTCATTGACGCCCACAGAAACACTAGAAGCGGTGGCATCACAGCTCCTCATCAGAGTTCAGGAGTAACAGGTACAAATGTCTGCTCTTCAGATGACACGCACACGCGGTGCAGCCCTGACACTCTGGGGACACTGTAGAGGAGCTGCGGAGGAAGGGATCTGACAAACTTTTGTGTGTCAGTGTGAGACTTTGAGAGAGTGTGTAGATTTGAGAAAGAGTCTGCAAGTGCATTAAAGTCTGAAAGTATGTGGAAGTGAGTGTGTGCACGTGTGTGTGCTTAAATGGACATTTGTGCATATATATATATATAGATGTGTGTGCATGTGCATTCATGCTTTGGAGCGGCTTGGAATGACTGTGGGGGGCTGCACGCACATCTCAGTTCAACCCCTCAGGCAAAGAAGTTCTTCCAGTGTTTTCACTAAACCAGAACTATTAATTATATATTTATATATTATCAACTCTTTCATGCTTAGTTTGTAACTCTGCAGAAATAGTGATGTTTTCAGCCACTAGAATCTGACAAGGTGGAGTACACGCCTGGATTACGATGCACCTTTTGTGAATGAGTTGAAATATAAAATTTTGCAGCTCTGTAGGAGCTCATGTGTCCATCAAAGCCTCCATGGAAACCCAAAACAAGCTAAATTTGCCTCCATACAAAGCTTTTATCAATGGATTTCATGTTTCCACAACAATGACAGTCAGGGTTGGTGTTTTTTTTTTTGTGGGAGAACAGGATGAACGGATATTCAGAGAGAACCACTTAGAAAAGGGGGGGAGAGGTGTGTGTGTTCAGAGAGAAAGAAAAAGACAGACTGACAGAAAAAAAAGGGGGGAGACGGAAAGCCTGAGGAGGGATGGGGAAGGAGGGAGGGGCAGGTGGAGCGCTACCTGCTGCGAAACTTCAAAGTCTGAGCTGTCATCTGCATTATTTGACCTTTCACCCCCCACAAACCCCATCATCATATTATTATCCCAGTGTGCTGTATGTTTCAAACACATTCTGGTAAAAAAAAAAAGAAGAAACTAAAATGATATCAAAGAAGAAGAGAGAGGAGGGAGAGGACAGAATTTGGGATCTGACGGTGTGCCACAACCCTCTATTATATTTTTTAATCTCTCCCCCCTCTATTTTTTCTCTCCTCCTCTCTCCCTCTCTCAGTCTGGCATTCTCTTTTGCTCTATTTTCCCTTCCTCAATCTCCTTCTATCTATCTTCTAGTGATGGTAAAGAGAAGATGCCTTAAAATGATAGAGTTAAATAAACGGTCTCGTGGCCTCGGGGCCTGGAGACAGAGCTGATGTGACATCAGATGCTATCAGCCAGGTGAAGCCGGGCTCACCTGGCTCCGCAACAACAGCATGAATAACTGCCATGCATGCTGGAAAATTATCAGGATTTACATACATTTCTTCTTAAAACCGTGACAGGGACCGGGGAGCGCAGAAAGCGTGGGAAAAAATGTGGACCTCCTCCCACAGAGACGAAAAAACCCTAGAAAAAACATCCAGCATAGTGGTGTGACAGAAGAAAATAGACTGACTGCATCAAGAGATTCTAACCACACGCATACACTGACATACACAACAAATACACTATCAGCTCTCATCTGGCTGGGTTTCATCCGGCTTATCAGTACGAACAATATGCAGACAGATTAAAATAATTCAAAAGTACCGATCGGCTGCAAATCTCTATTTTTTCTCAAGCTTGGTTTGCTGTAGAGATTTTCCAAGATCGGCGATAACAAGGTGACAAAAGCCGCGCAAACTGACAGGCTGCATGCATGCGCAGACATTTACACGGCACATCTCGGCGTATTAGGATGCAGGGAGAAACTCTGAGCGTTCATTAAAGAAGCAGACACATTTCAAAATACTTCAGCACCTTTAAAATCCATCAAGAAAAACCATTAGACCTGATCTGTCTATGATTTTTCCTTCAACCCTGGCTCTTTAAAGTAGATAATCACTGACGATGCCTCACGTCATGCCTGGATTGTCATCTATCTGCTGTGTCTGCATGTGTATGTGTGTGTGTGTGCGTGTGTCTGGGTGTGTGTGAGTGTGTGTCTGAGGTCATGCCTGGATGGCTATCTATCTTTTTGTGTTACAGCACCTTAGGGGAGCTACTGAAATCTGATAAGCCAAGCAGGAAAATAAATACCTGGCTACTTTAACACCACTGCAAAGAGGACACACCTTGTTGTGAGTGCATGAATGTGTGAGTTATGTGTTTGTGTCAATGTATATAACTTCTTGTATCATTTGAATATTAAGATTGGTGCATGATGGGTAAAGCACCTGATACTTTAACTGTTATTTTCTTTTTGTTCTTATCAGTATGTGTCTACATCTGTCTTGCTATCAGTGATCTTATTAAACTGCAGCTACACTTCAGTGACAGTGTGACCAATTAATGATATGACAGATGAAAAACTCATTTATACTGTGTTTCAGTCTGTGCAACGTTATCTTATTCCAACAAACAATAATAATTCAAACACCATGACTCAGTCAGTGCATGTGAGGACACTTCTGCTCTGGTGATACTGGGCAATTTACCACATGGGAATACTGTAGCGGTGCAATCTCTCTGCAGGTTATTGCCACAAATAAAGGTTAAATCTAATTTTGCAATTTAAACATACAAAATGTGTTTACTGCTGGCAATACAAAGCAAAGATATCTAATTCTTCTATAGATGTGTTTGATATTGGGTTAGGCCTGTTTTTGAAAACCACGCTCATGTGTTTACATATGCACATTCAGCACGCGCGTGCTAAGAGCGTACATCTCGGCGTTTGTGTTTCGTGTGTGTATTAAAGGTGTGTATTTGGGTCTGATTGTGTGTCAGGGACATAAAATCCAGAGCTTTTTTGTTTATCCCCCTGCTAAGTGTCTAAATCCAGGGGAGCAGGCTCGGGCAGGCTCTTAAGACCGAGACCTTTGTCATTCAATCATCACCGGCTGCTTTGATGTGTGACCCCTGCTCCTCACACTGGAAGAGGAGAAATTAACAGCTAGATGAGCTCAGAAGAGGGTTAGTGTATATGAGACATGATGTGCACGCACCTGAAGACGCCTCCATGCACACGGTGTATGCACAAATGCAATAACTTCTCATATAGTCAAACAAACTCATGCAGACATGTGCTTATACTGTTCCATGAATGTCCATGTAAGTAATCACACATGTATACACAATGCCTGGTAAACGCTTTCAACATAAATCCTGTTTTTATACTTCTAGGCAGATGGTTTATCACAAACATTAGGAAAATGAAGGCATCAGGTATGCTGCATAACTTCTGGTTCAAAATATTTTAATGAAAAACTCCTGCTTTTAGCAAACAGGGCCAATGAGCCAAAACTAAACTGAAATGTGCTGCAATTGCACCTTTGACTCTTTGTCATTTAGCATCAGCTCCAGCTGCATTTTATTCAGGTCTTTGTGTGGCTCTACCTGCAATCCTGTTCTACCTGGTCCTCTGACCCTGCCTGGGTCAAAAAGTCAGATGACTGCAGCACAAAGGGACGGGAATAATCCTCTAAACCTCATGCGAGACTCTTCCAAAGCTGCAGTCGTCGGTCTCTATTCAACGGCTAAACACTTCACTAAGACACGTAGATGCAGATTGGATCTAAAGACGCTGCGTGGGCCCTGTTTCTGTGAATCCGTCGTCGGTCAGTCTGGCCGCACCAGCACTCCTTCCACAGACAGAAACCTGTTCCCTTCAACGTCTCCTAATGTTTTATGTCAAACTAAACCCATTTGGGAATTGGCGCATCCACTGACTTTCCTGAACAGGCCCCGCTTCTCCGCCCCCACATCAACTTCGTCATTTTTTTTTTTTTTTGCAGCTGACAGCTTTTAAGTGCCTACCTACTCACACACGCACACACGCTCCTCCTACCAAACTCATTCTGCACCGAATCATGTGCGTGCCAAGTGTGTCTCTCCATCCTGTTGCAAGCTGCGTCTTTGTATCAGCATTACCGAGGATTTAGGAAAGAACTCGGGGATGCCAGTGCACTTGATCTGTTATGGAAACACATGTGGATAGTCCATGTGGCAAAGAGACACCGCTGACTTTTGTTTACATCTCTGCAGATGCCGTGAGGAACAATGAGAGTCTATTAAAACCACATTGTCAATACAAACGAATGTCTGGCATGAATCTAGGAGGATATTTTCAATACTTACTTTGTGTTTGCTTTTTGCCCCACATCTTTTTTTTTCCCCAATTGAGTCCCATGTCTGGCCCCACATAAAGCACTGGAACTACTTTTCTGTTGAAAACCTTAACTGCACAGTACTGTTTAAGGGCATTTAGTGGTTTGTGGCAACTGACTCTAAATTGCAAAAACATTTGCACAGCAATACTCCCTCGCCTCTGAAAGTAGTTTCTAGATCAGGGTTTTATTGTGTTTGTTGATGACTGCTGTCTTTTTATGTGTTTTGCTCCATTGCTTCACTCCTTGCCCATTTTGGAAGAAAAAAAACAAAGAGAGGGAGAAAGGGGGGAAGAAAAAAAAAAACATTCCACTTGTTAATTCGCTGATCTCACCAACAATCGATTGAGATGCGTTTGTCACAGTTACGGCACACTGAATGGCCTAAAAAAGAACATGGAGGCAGTAAAAGCAAGCAGAGTTTAATCTGAAGTTGTGAATGACAATATTGATTTGCCTTTTCTTTGTTGACAGGGCAGGATAGCGACTCAGAATCAAATGTAATGGGGACTATAACTGTCACAACATGCTGTTTTTCTTGTCTCTCCTCCGTCTTTCACTCTTTTTCCATGTCTTAGTCTGTATCTGCCTCTCTTCTGTCTGCGCCGTGACACATTTTCAATAGCACATTTACTTCTGTCGAGAGGGAAGCGTGGGTATCGGTGGTGATTTTGTGTCATGCATAGAGTTTGTGTGTTGAACTGCTAGAATAAAGCACATTTTCAATAAAAAATAAAGCTTTAATTAATTTTATAAGCTTTAATAATGTAATAATTGTGATAACAGCCACATTAATTAGCATCTACTACATGTCTACTGTACATTACCCACTGTATTTTACTGCAGGTCTCATTTAATAAACATTAAATCTTACTCAAATCTAAGTGAACAGGCATGAACTTCAATTCTCCAGCACTCGGAGCGGAGCTCAGCGCCGCCTGCACCAGAAGGAAGCTCATCTCAGTGAGTGAGTGTGGAGGTATTTGCCTTTAGAGGGCCTTGTGGACACATTAAAGCCCATTTGCATGTCCATAACGCCAACAGAGAACCCCATCTCTGCACTTAGGCTCAGTGGAGCCGTAGGTTTAAATATTGCAGAGAAGCCGAGCATTGAACACTGCCTGACTCTTTTACGGAACAAGTAATGAGTCCCCAAGATGGCTTGTTTTGGATGATTTAAACACTGTACTAACTATCCGCATGAGGTTTCTTTGTAAGTCTTCTCTTGAAAGGAATTATTGCTCCTGATAACGGGACCTGTAGATGCCTACATGGTATGTCTATCTTTACATCTGTATATAGCCATATAATATAGTTAAATGAAGAGGCATTACAAGACATTACAAAATTCATGAGATCACCTGACCTGTCATGTGTTTAACTGACCTCATTGAGGAATTTCTGGCCCTTGTTTACACAATTATGCAAAACTGTAGCCTTTCTTGGCAATTTTCTGAGCCCCTCCCCTGTCGCTCTTTAGAAAAATGTTACCTTTTTTCTCCCTTTTGTCCCGAGCACTACAATTAAGGGCCATGGCTCTGAATAACAAAACAGGGGTGCCTCCTTGCAAGGTAGCCTTAGGTTGTGTTTACACTCCGGACATCAAAGGCATTGCTGAACTTCTTCAAGCCCCCTCCTGCTCAGGTAGTAATCCCAAAGTATAATCTCTTTAAAAACTGTAAAACCCATTAGATGACACCATCGAAAATCCTCAGAGAAAGAGAGGGAGCAGGGGAGAGGGGAGAAAAGTGAACTTTGGTGGCTTGTAAAGTTGTGACAGAGGCCTGTCACATGGACTTACAACAGTGGGAATGGCGAGGGGAAAATTGTGTGTTTACTCTCAAAATTTCCTAGTATATATTCAGAATAATTGGCTAGATGGATGGTTGCTCTCAAAGCAAACACGCTATAGGTGGTTTAAACAACATATTGTGTGTTTAAATAATGTAATGGTGTTAATTTGGCCTAACTGCCTCTAAAACAACAGCCAGGCCAGTAAAACAAACACATCTCTAGCGCTGCCCTGCCTTTAGGGGAAACTCAAAACATAATTCAAACTCAAACAAATATTGTTAAGTTTGCCATCATCCCTGGACCTGAGCTTTAAGCAACTGCTAATGCCACTTTAGTATGATCTTATTAGTCAAGTGTTTTTCAGCCCAACAAGCTTGGAGGTCGTTTGGGGGGATGGATGGCAGATGTAGAAAAACTGTCACACCAAAGCCCAGTTTGCAAATCCACAGTCCTGTTTGTGGTCATAGGCAACAAAAGCACCCTGGTTTAGGGTTGGAGAATGATTTGAAGTTACAGCGAAAAACCAGACTTTTCCAGTCAGTGCCCAAACATAACCACTGAATTTCATAGGAAATGCGATCCAGTCGTAATTACATTTCCTTACAAAACATGCTATATTAGCTTTTACAAATTTAGTTTATATATAAATGTTTTTAAGAGGCCGGGTCAGTCGCTAAGATTTCTAGAGGAGGGGAAAAGATTCATTAAACAAAATGACCGCATTTACATCTTAACTTGTCCACAGATAATAAGTAGAGTTTGAATCCAAATGTATGGTGGCTCTTACAGCTCAATGCACTGCAACTCAAGAACGTACATGAAAATTAACGAAAATGCAATTTCAGAAAACATCATCATCAGTTTGAATTACATATGGTGTCATTAATGTGGATCAAGTCTGACCTGTGGCCCTTTTCACCGTATCCTCCTGTGTTGTGAGATTGCAGTATGTTGAGCTCCCAGGGCCACCGTACAAAGAATCAACAGTTTCCACATGGTGGTGAAGACGTTTAACTGTTCTTATTAAAACTATGCTTCTATAAAACTAACCTATAATTGCAAACATATTTTGAAAGAAGTGTAATTGCAACTTGATTACACTTTCTATAAATGTAACGAGGGTGTGTTGTTAATTTATGTATTTGGCTACAAAATACATTTATAGTGAATATAAAGTATTATCAACATTTTAGATGGTTAAATTTAGGCTGTAATGGCTGTTGGTTAGAGTTCGATTTGATTTAATACAGAAAAATTGAACAGTGACTTCAGATTTCAGAGCCAAAACCACAGTCTTTCCCCAACTTGAACCAAAGCACTAACAGGACTTTATAGATGTAAACCTCCTCCTCTGTTTTGACAGTTGTTTGCGTCATCCACCCTGACCACCTCCTCTGCTGCCGTTAATAAATGTCGCTGTTCATTAATTCAAAAAATATGTTGACTCTGAACACAATGTGTCCAACTAATTATATTTACTGCTGCAGATTAGCTGGTGGTTGGAGGTTAGGAGCCGGGATTCAGGGCTCTTCATCACTTCTTCTCTTTCTCGCTTTTTTACACTTCTTCTCTCATTCACACTCACACATGCACCCAACCTTACAGTACCTTTGCTGCACCTTCCTTCCTTCTCAATTACACCGCACACACGCACGCACACGTACACACACAGGCACGTGCACGCACAGACAGACACTGTTCAATCATCCACTCCACATGCAGCAAGCAACTTTCTAAAAGCCATAAATCCTGGGGTGAAGAAATATTCCATTTCTCCGGCCTCTTGCTGCGTGCAGTCCCCTGGCCCTGGCTCTGCTATGCCATATCACAATCAATTCCATAAGCTAAACGGGGGTGTAAGGTGCTGTATGAAGGTTAGACAACCCACTTTGACTGCCATCTGACCATGAAGCACTTACCCTCCACACCATGTCCGAGTTGGCTGCCGAGCAAACCTTAATATACCACATTCTGGCAGTGTTAACGCTCACCTGGGGTTCACCCTACGCTGCTCTTAGAGTACCAGATACAGGAAGCAGATTCTCTCTGCATTTACGTATTGATTTTCATTTTGTGTATCATTAAATTTGACCTTTTTAATGCAAACAATTACAGGATCCAGCAGAATTCTATTATTTTCATCAGGACGAAAGCGCATTACACCACAACAGAGTAATGAAATGATTTTAGATGTGTTGGCAGCTGCTTAAGGCGGAATAATAACTGAATAAGAAATATGCGGGAGAAAAATCTAATTGTATTGCATCTTAATGTATCTGTGGTCTCAAAAGAAAATGTATCTTTCTGTCTTTTTTCCTTTTGCTTTTGACCCGTGCCCTCTCCACTTATCTCTTCGATGCACCTGTCGTCATCTCCTTCTCCGTCACCTCCCTGTCTCTTTGCCCCCGCGAAGCCCGACTGTATGTGATGTAGAGCCACTGTTTACCTCCATGGTTTTGATTAAACCAGGCCACAGAGAAAGAAAAGGAAACGGAGAGTATTTTATTTAATGAGCGTGACAAACGCAAAGATGTTCTCGTAAATCATCACATGGTTTACAAACTCAATAAGTAAGGGCTTCCTGCCTCAGTCAGCCAGGCCAGCGCACACCTAAATTATTAACGAAGCTGGGGGCCCCCAGAGGCACAACTTTGATGATGTTATAAACAGGGGAGAGGACAAGGTGCTTTCTCAGCAAAAGATTATAGGACCTCTTACCTCCTTCCAAATCCCCCATCCCCATGCACGCACTCCTAATTACACACCTCCAATGGTGAGCGGGAAAGATGGAGATGAAGGCGGGGTGAGGGGGTGGGGGGAGCATCTAAATAAACTTGACACATTCCTTTCCTTCACATTAGTCAGTAAACTTAAAGTGCAAAAACACAAGTCAAACTTTCTGCGCTCGTGTGATGGAATAAAAAAAAAAAGCATCTGCATTATTTCCAAGCAGATCTGTATATATTTGTAAATCATGAATATGCTAATGGCGGGCGTTAATGCAAAATGCAGTGTGTTCAGGCACCCAGGATGCTCGCACCAAGTTCCCCCTGCCAGAATTTCTTACTACTACCCCCCTTTCTCATAGGATAAATTTGTCTCTGGGCAATCCTCCATTTTTAAATCCAAATTCATCAAGCTTTGATAATAGCTGATCCAGCGTTTCATTGGGTTAGGTCAGGGAAAATAGTGGAAGAGCAGAACTGTGGGTGTAGATATGGAAGGGAAAACTGTTGGTCAGGAAATAAGCTGACCAAGTTGTGGTAATGAACTAACGAGAGGCGCTGGCAGACTTCACTGTCGATGGAAATGGAGAAAGACGAAATGAAAGAAACAGAAAGAGAGGTGGAAAATCAGAAACATTTGGAAATAATCTACATAAACTTCCATTATCACACCTGCTGCACCCTTTGAGATGCAATATACAGTTATTGCAGCGTGCGAGGTCATTATAGCGATTACATGTGACACTGAGAAAGACGAAAATGTACGTAAAATGATGAAATAATCAGTCTCGCATTCATTTTCCCCAGTATTCCCCTCCAAAATAAGGCTACTATCTCTAAAGGCCTGGTTGTACCACACTGTTAGTAAACTCAAACGCGAGCGGCGCAGTCTCTGGTGAGAACGCGATAAAGAAGTATGATTTCCCCAGTGCAAATATGCTCCAAATTAAAAACTAAAAAGAGGTCCCCAGTGTCTTTGCTCTAAATCTGGTATAGCAAGTCAGATGAATGAATTTGTCGCTAAGCAGATCATAACAATTGTGATATGATTTGGTTGTAATAAGGTTTAGCACATTGCAGCACAATGTGTAATGATCTATTTTTGTGCCATTTCCGCTCTATATGTTGGTAAATTGAGAGGAACAGTAATGACTGTGGATAGGAAGTCACAATAAGAGCCTGTAGACGTGGTGTTACGCCCGTGAAAATGGGGAAACATAATCATGATAGGGAAAGGGTGATTTATCCTAAGTGTCTCCTCTAATGAATCATCAAATGCACACAATTTGCAAACAAGCGTACGTACCTGCACACAGTGGCGTGCTGTGACAGATA